>JANFPS010000009.1:2742500-3418173 GCA_024703675.1 Drosophila nebulosa
TTCCTGCAGAGGAAGGCCGCGTCCGACTTGGAGAATTTCGCATTCTATTGGTCATACAATAATCCAATGTCGTTGTTGTTGTTGTTGTTATTGTTGTTGTCGTTGTTGTAGTTGTTGGACATTGCGTGGCATTTTCGCACCCAAAGGAGGATTGGCTTGACTTGGCCTGACTTTAGAGAAATCCACAACAATTCTGGCGATCGTCGTCTTGGTCCAAAGTGTCATTAAAGTCCTTTAATTTATAGCAGAAAATCAAGTAAGAAACATGCAAGAGACTCGGACCGCGACTTGGACTTGGACTTGAAATGGGAATGAGAATGGAACTGGGGACTAAGAGTCGGTCGGTCTGTCTGTCTGTCTGTCTTCGCAACGGTTGTTTGTGTTTGCCAAAGAATCGAATTTTGCTTTTAGCGCGACTTGAGAGTCCGTCGAGTCCGTCGTCTGGCGAGTTTACCGAGTCTATCAAGTCTTGTCGAACATATGGCTTGATGATTTTTTTTAGTTTTCTCTTTTTTCCTATTTTTATTAATTTTATTTTAGAAGAGAACCCCGTCCACATTTCACCCATCTGCATCTCTTGTTCGAGCCACAGTCAATAGGTGTTGCCTTCACGTTGACGTTTTGGTGTGCGGAAGTCATTGGGACAAGTTAATGGCATTTAAGTTTTATAAGTTATGGAACAAGCAAGCACAAGAAAGCAAATTCTCATTCTTTTGTGAGCTCATTTACGAAATGGATCCTACAAACTATAGGGAAATACACAAAGAAAGAGAGAGAGAGAGAGAGAGAGAGAGAGAGGAGAGAAAAGGTGGGCGCTTTCAGTTGTTGGCTTGTCGTCCATCTGTTCAATTGTCCCTACTCAATACATTTTATAGGTTCGGGGTCTCTCTCTCTCTGGGTAGGATAGGTGGAAAGGGGTTAAATTGAGGAACAGTTTTATTTACTCTTTTTGGAATATCTTATCGATAAAATGTTTAACTCGTTAGGTAAATACTTTTCTCTTCTCCTTCTTCTTCTTCTTCCTTCCCTTTGTTTTGTATTTATTTTCGCTTTCTTTTAATGATTTTTTGATGAAACGAGAGATCGATATCTTAATGACTTTTCACAATCGAATGCAATGGGAGAGAGAAAAAAGGGGATTTTCTTAGGAAATTTTCAGAAAATAATTGCGGTCCTTGATTAAATGGAATTCTTCTCTTTATAATTCAAGGATTATGTCATCTATCTCTCTCTCTCTCTCTCACACTCTCTCTCACTCTCACTCAGGTTGACAATCGGTTCACGTTTCATATTAACTTGCTGTTCTTTTTGTTGTTCGTTGTCGTTGTTCTTTGTTGTTGTTACCGATTATGGCCAAAAAGAGAGAAAAATAAAATACGAATGAATGAAAGAAAAACATTAAACAAATCCATTGGCCGGTAAACCACATGGCAAATCTTGATTGAATCAACTTAATTTAGATCAGAGCTCAATGATTCGGGTTTTGGTCGTAAAAAGCGCGACATATTGAGGCGGGGAGACAGCCCACGGACACGGACTTATCACACGTGTTCGTGTTGGTCCGTTATCGGTGCAGGGTGTGGGTGGTGGTCTGGTCCAGTATCCGTAAACCAGGTTCATTTTCCAGGTCCAGGTCGCGTTACCGTTCTGTTCCGTGTCTGTAAACTTTTATGACACGTGGTGTATGTGTGCGGATTTTTTGTTGTTGTTGCTTTTGTTATTTCCCTTTTGCTGAACCATGTCTATGGCCAAAGAGCAACAAATAAAACAATGCCTGGGCGTCGAGAGTTTGTTTAATAATAATAAAAACAAATGAAAGAGCACGTAGTTGTGGAAACAATAACCAAAAAGGCAAAAAGTCCAGGAGTGGAGCGGCAAGCGAAGGCCAACAAAGATAGCCACGATTTTAACTGTGACACAAAAACCACAATTCGCAGGCAACCAAGAGTTCCTTATTTTTTTTGAACACAAATTATCATTAGGAGCCAGCCGGGGGACTAGGCTCGCCATGAGGAGAATATTTTAACTTTCGATAACAGACTTCTTCTGGAGCTGAGCTTGATCGCCCCGCCCCCGCATACCGCTCCTGTTAAAGGTCTGTCTGTGTGTTCGAGTCTCCCGTGTGCTATGGAATGCCATTTTGCATGTGACAAAGCAGGCAACCAATTACCAAATACAAAAAATGACAACTTGCAACAACAAAGAGGGGGAAAAAAAAAAGCAAACAAACAAAATGGGGAAAGGGACACAGGGACAGTGGGAGGAGAAGGAGGAAGGGAGCACAGGCAGCTGTGCAATCTCCAACCGCAGCTCAAAACATTATCCTGTGCCACCAATTTGATTTGATAGTTGGCACACAGCCGTTCTCTCTCTCTCTCTCTCTCTCTCTCTTCACTATCCACTGCCCCACAAAGTCATCACCAACACCCCACCAGACCCCACTAGATCTTCCCTGCCGACCCCCCCCCCCCCCATCTATCTACTAGCTGTAGCAATTGACACGTTAGCTTGGCCAGCATTTGGTTCAACAAAACGAACGAACAAACGTCCAGTCGGTTGGTTGGCATTTTACGAGCATGTTGCACCTACCTACCTACCTACCTACCTACCTCTCTGCTGCCCATAGAACAGACAGACAGACAGACAGACAGACAGACCAACCAAACTATCCACACTAAATTTGTTGGCCCAGCCGCAGTTTGGTACGTGATTTCATCAAACAACAAGAAGAATTTTCAAATCGAAATGCAAAAATTGTGCAAACTCGTGAATACAAAACTACAAAAACTACAACAACAATAACAACAAAAAGTAACAAAAAGAAAGAAAAAAGACAAAAAAAAAAAAAACAATTTTATTTGTCGAAAGTCGAAATGAAATCACTGGCCCAGGCATTTTTGGCGTGGGGTACTCCTCTCTCTCTCTCTCTCTCTCTGTTGGGTTCTGAGTTTTTTGGATTCTGGTTTTGGTCTGGCGACCAATTTCTGGTCACTTGCAAACTGAATTATATTTTGAGTGGTTGTCTACACTCCATCTCCACCTTCGCCCACCACCTTCTACAATCCCATTGACTTCTCCACCATTTTCATCTCCATTACCATCTCTCTCTCTCTCTCTCTCTCTCCCTGGATTCACTACTGGCCACTGTTTTTTTTATGTGTTTTGATGTTGTCAAGCAATTAAAAAATTTTGTGCCAATGCCTTTAATAGAAACTGAAGTAATTTAGTAGCCATGCCGATCTCTGAATACACTACTCTGCATTAAATGGCATTTCACTTGGCTCTCGAATGGATTTTGACAACTTGATTATACCCTTTCATTTTCTCGTTAAAGGGTATCATTTTTTTTTTTATTGTTTTCCACCTTGTGTTTGGTAGTTAGGCAAATGGAAAATGGGAATATCTATGTGGCATTTATGAGTCTTTTCCCTTCCCCGCTCTCGTCAAATTTGAATGATGAATAACTACTATTCATGGCAAGGGGAGGACGAGAAGTGAAGTGCTCTGGCATTTGTGGGAAATTGTATAATTGAAAATTCTTCAACTAACGCTTTGAATTTTTGTGTGAAAAGTAATGACATATATATGTATGTACGATAAGATACGATATATTATGTATGCATAAAGATCATCTTTAAAGTCAATGTAGGTTTAGGATTAATAAAAACAAATGTCTATAATAATGCACTATGAAAATGTTAATTAACCAAATGCCAATCTGAATAACACTTTACATTCATTTAAGATGTGCCTCAAGATAGATAACTAACTAATCGCGGGTTTTATGAGACTTTTTCGGTCGTTCTGCTGTTTTTTTTTAAACTAACTTAACCTAATTACAAATGAAAAATGAAAGGGGAGGGGAGGGAATGCGATGGACGGGCGGGGCAGAGGCATTGCAATAATTAAAAAAGAAAAATATCACAGCAATGACAACGGGAAGGAGCATAGATACATTTGTATGTATGAATGTGTGTTTATGGATCTCATGAGGCCATAAACTTTGGTCATTCCACCTCACCCACCACACCACCTGGCGGCAGGCAGGCAGCTGGTCTCGGCTGGCATTCGGAATCAGGCATTAGAATGGCTGGCAGTAATCATTATTTGGCACACTCATTAAAAAGGTTTTTGCAAGTTAATGTCCATTTCTGATTAGCTGTTTGCAATAGAAATAGAAGAATATATATAAATTTGTATCGAAGGAACATTTTGTTGGCTACCTACAAGATCGTTTATCGCTTATATATATGCCCCCCCCCCCAAGGCTACATTACGCATATTGGCATTGGCGGCGGTTTCAAGTCGTTATACTTTTACGAGTGAGCCACCATCCTCCCCCGCTGCTCCGTTCATCACAAAACCCTGAGTCAAGTCCCCAACAACCCAGCAAATCGCATTAGTTAATCCGACAGCAAAAAGGAGAAATCCGAAAAGAGAAAAGCAGAAAATAAAAACGAACGTCAAAGTGGAAGAAAAAAAAAAACAGAGAGTAGATGGAAAGGAGAAGGAAGATGGGAAGGTGGTTCTCGCTTTACGTATGATAATTTCATTGAATCTTGTTTTTTTTTTTTTGCTCCGCTTATTTAACTATTACCACTTCCTATATGTATATAGTGTAGTCAGTTGGTCGGTCGGTTGGTCGGTCGGTCTTACGGTCGTTCGGTCGATGGTTTTAGCTCTGATTTATTGTTTGTCATACGCTTTGAAATTGCGCTTTAAATTTTGCAACAATTACATGGCCATGGCCATGGCTATGAGAAGCAGCAGCAGCAGGAGAAGGTGACTTCTTCTTCTTCTTCTTTAGCTGCCACTTCTGGCATTGTTATCTCTCTCTCTCTCTGTTCTTCTCTATGCTCCTCCATTCACTCTGTTCACCCGTTTCATCCAACAACGTCACTATATTGACTATTTTTTTTCGCGCTTAAGTTGTCGTTGTCCGCGTCCGCATCGTCGTTATATTCCTTCCTGTCTGGTATAGCAAATCGTCAGCATTGAATTCCTGAGCTTGAGCCGGTCGGTCGTCGAATCGTCGTCGAGTCGTTCATCGTTCGTTTCGTTCGTCTTACTGTGATTTATAAAAGGTGCAGAAAAAAAAAGAGGTAGTACGTAGTAGTTGTAGAATCATTCTTTGACGTTGGGCCCAAAAGAATTTGCAGTTCCCCATATACATATACACATGCAGAAACACGCAAAGTACACACACACACACACACACACACACACACACACACACACACACGAAACAGAGAGCAAGAAACATGAAGAAGCTTTTAACGAACTCTTTTTCATTTGTACTTGGGGTACGAAGTATGATGACAAGGTTTTTTTTTTTTGTTTAAAAAAAAACCTTCTTGATACACTTTCAAGTGATAAAGTATGATTAAATTGCCATCAAGGATCTGCTAAAGTCAAATTGCTAATCTATTTCAAGGAGACGGCATATAAAACTGTTCCCTTTCGACTGTTATAGAAAGGATTTAAAGAAACACTTTTAAAATGCTATTACATTAATTAATTTTATACTAATTTTTTTTAGACTAAACTGTTCTACTATGTATATAGTCATATACTAAACTGTTATGCCATTAAAGAGTTCCTCTTCATTGCTTTTGTTGAAGTTTTCTTAGGGTATTCCATTATTTGCTTTGGTTTTTAGGTACAACTTCCTTTTTATCATTTCCTTTCAAGTTTCCCATTTCGTTATGCATATGTATCGACTCTTCAGATCGACACAGACATATGTACATACACACATACATACATACATACGTACATACGAGCAAGCGGCTTTTGATTCAACGAATAGAAGGTTGTTTTTTGTTTTGTTTTTTTCTTCTCTCTTCTTTTGTATTTAAAATTTTGCTAAACACAAAAATGTGTAGTGCAGTGACGAGTGAGCGGGTTCCTTTCCTGTCTGTCTGTCTGTCTGTCTGTCTGTCTGTCCGTCTGTCTTTCTGTGGCTAGAAGTGATGACAACAAGCGACGTATGAGAGCAGCAAACGGCAATGGCAATGGCAATGGCAACAGCAACGGGAGCAACAGTAGACGCAAGAGTAGAAGCCAAGAGACAAGACGAGGCGTTTTGTGCCGCATTTAAATTTCAAATTGGTTCGTTAACATGAAGTTAACATATCTGCTAATTGCTGATTGCCAAAGTCGCTCGCAGAACCGAAGCTGAACAGAATCGAAGCTGAACCTGAACCCCGGCAGCTACCTTGTATATCTTGATGCCTCAGTGCAGTCAGCAGCATCCACACAAGTGTGTGTGTGTATGTGTGTGGCAGTCAGCCAGGCAGACAGACAGGCAGGAGGCACACAGCCAGCCATCCAGCCAGCCAGCCATCCAGCCAAGCAGGCATATTGCAGTATTCTAGTTGGTGTATCCACTCTACTCCACACCAACACTTTACTTCTTTTTCCGAAGCGAGTGTATCTAATAGACACGCAGCAGCAGGAGCAGGAGCAGGAACAGGAACAGCATCAGCAGCGGCAGCAATAGAAAGCCTTGCCTTTCTTATGGAAATTCTGTTTCATGTTCTATTGTGTGTTGTGAAAAGTTAAGTTCATTAAGTGTTAGTATTTGAACCTCTGGGGCTAGGGCCAGTCAGGACAGCAGCAGCAACAGCAACAGCAGCAACAGCAACAGCAGCAACAGCCTTGCTGCTTGCCATCGATACCAATCTCAGTTGCTGTTGCTGCTGATGAACAAATTCAAGTACCGCAGACACCTTTGATACAGTAAGGCTCTCTTTCCCTTCCCCCCCTCTCTTGCCTTCTGTTAACTGAGTTGCGTCTGAGGCCGACTCTGAGATAACCAATTGATGCAACACGCCCAGAGGTGGAGCCATAGCTTGGACCCTTTGGGTGGTAAATATTTTGACAAGATATCGAACCACAAAGAAGACCAACTTCAAGCTAAGCAAGGCAAGAACTTATCTATAGAAATTGTTTAATAACCCAAAAGTTTATGCTTCAACAGGTGTTTAAGCTAATTCCTAATTATAGTATTAAGAAGTTCAATTTGACCTTTTCACATGGCATGGCAAGCAAAGCAAACCATTTGAGATTCTATTATTATTTCACATGTCTTGCTGGCTTAGAACTTTGATTTCGCTTAGCCAATTTCATGTATTCCAATTTCAGCACAAATCCAACTCGTTTTCCTCCCCCCCCCCCCACTCGGCGAGTGGGTAAAATTATGAAATATGCAAAGCAATAAACAATTTAAAATCAAATAAAAAGACAACTTCATGTGCAACCCGAATCCGCATCGATTGGAGCATGAACTCAAAAAAAAAAAAAATATCAATATTTTATGCTTTAAGCATTTGTTTGCTTAGAACGACCTCCAAAAAAATATATATGTATATGTGCATGTATATGAAGAAAAGGAAAAAAAAGAACCTCGGCCACATGAGAGAGCCAAGAGTTGCACAGAGCTGGAAGCTTGGAGAACTCTCCGATCTGGAAGCTGTGAGCTCTGAGCTCTGAGCTCGGAGCTCGGAGCACTGAGCTGAGGCTGCCTACTTCATTCGGCGAAAAAATGTTGCGGCTGCCGCCGGTTTCGTTGTTGTCTAAATTTATGATTATTGCCCTGCCAAGCATCTTACGCGATGCGATGCGATGCGATGCGAGGCAACATTGGACGCCGACTCAATTCGCCTTAGCTCAAAAAAATAAAAAGTAAAAAAAGGAAAAAAAAAAAAAAATGCAAGTGGAAGCCAAAGAAGCGGGTGCACTACCATTGAACGCCTGTACCCAAACAGAAGCAGGGTGGAGGAGTGCAGGGGATGAGAAGAATGGTGATGCCCGGGAAGGACGTAGTGGGACGTAGCACGGGGCCAAGACCAAGTGATTTTGCAGTTATAAAAATTGGATTTTGCGCGCAACTTAATCACATTTTCGCCTTCAATTCTTTTTCTTTTTTTTTTAAGTCCTCCAACTCCATTGCGAAGCTATTTTATTGCCGTCGACTTTTTGTGTGACGATTTTTGCTTGGTTGTGTTTTTTTTTTTTTCCGTGTGCGGTTTACTTTTAGAGATGGCAATATAAATCAGTTTAGATTTGCCCAGGCAGCTAGCTAGCTATGTAGTTGTGGAAGAACAATTTCCTCACACACACACACACACACGCTGGCATCTCTAACTTGGGGATTCTCGTGCCCTCCCCCCTCCCCCCTCAGTACCAAGTTCCAATCCCTGCGCCGTTGTGCTAGTATGCGAAAATTTACGATTATATCGAAATCTGATGGTTTATACGCGGGCCGAAAAAAAGAACTTACTTTGTAGGTTCATCTCTCTCTCTCTCTCTCAGTGTGTGTGTGTTTGTGTGTATGTTTCAGAAGATTTACGTTTAAAAATTAATTTACGATTCCAGAGAAAATCAAATTACGCAGTCGTAGTTGTTGTTGTTGTAGTATCTTCTATTTATGTGCCACCAACAAAGTTTTATTCAAATTACGTTTTAGTAATTAATTTCGAAATAGACTGGACGGGACCGATATCTTTTGCGATTCTCTTGCTAATCCGTGTGAGATAAAACCAGTTTGTTTTTGTTATTTACCTCCCCTCACCATTAACCAGCCGCCATCCCCTCCTCCTCCTCCTCCTCCTCCTCCTAGCCAGCAGTAGTTTTTCTCTCTCCTTCTTTAATGTAGCCAATGATTAACCAATAATGATTGTAAGGTAGTAAGTTACTACTAGTAAGTAAAGTTAGCATAGAGAGTATCTATCTATCTCTCTCTCTCTCTCTCTCTTTCTCTATCTGTCTCTCTGTCTGACCGGGATGGGAAATTAAATGCACAAAATGCAATTGCATTTGGCTCGTAACACGTAAATGAGTACTCAAATCTAGAGAAAGAGTCGAACACTTCCTCCTTAGTGTTTTTTATAGGCCATTACGATGAATGCAATTCGAATTAAAATTGAGCAGCGTTTTATTTTCCCTTTTTTTTTTTCTTCCTCTTCTTCTTTTCAGTTGAAGAATAGAATGGACAATAAATTGCAGATGGGCCAGAGGCTATGGGAATGATATTATATTATATAACGAACAGAAGAACTATGCTTGCTCGTAAAATTAATAAAATAAAATTATTATTAATGCAGAGTCAGTCTCAGGAGTTTGTTCATCACACGATGGTTACTCCCCCCCCCCCCCCCATGCCACCAGATCTTGAGATAAGCTATTAAACATTTGCATATAAATATTTAAGCATACAAAATTCATGACCTTAACTTCAGTTAAAAAGGCCATCCAAAATGTATCTTCACACAATTACATTTAAACGGGATATCATGGTGATCAGGGATGCCAACCCTCCATCTTTTCACGTAGATCTCCGTATTTTAAAGAAAATCTCCGTGCCTACGTGTGAAAAGACTAAAAATACATACGTACTTTTAAAAAATATTGCAAAATAAACTAAAATATATTATGAATTAAACAAAAAAGATGATATGATTTATTATTGGGTTAGCAGCACTAAAATCCGTTTTCGATATGCTTACGAATGCCGTTTTCAATGGGTTAGCAGCGTTAAATTGCAAAAAAAGTTGGCATCGCGTTTATATTTCGTTCAGAAATTAATTTAATTATGATAAATAACAGAAACAAATTAGACACGGAGACTTTAAAAGGATTGCTTCACACCAAAAGTGGATTAAAGAAAAACGTTTTTTTTTTATTGTTTTTAAGCTTAAAGTACGTAGATCTACGTATTTCAGTAAAATTGTGCTACGGAAAAAAAACACGTAGATTTTGGAGCCTTGACTTTGACATTGCTGATCGTGATTCCCAATTAATTTTTTTTGGGAATTGAAAAATTCGAAAATTCTTAGTTACATCTTTTAAATATTTTCTCCATTACTCCTTAAAATATTGAGAGTATTATTAACCATAACTGATTGGAATTCGCGTCTGAAAACTTTTGACAACAGCCGAATGGAAAATGAGTCGTTTTTATTTTGAAATTGAAATGCTTTGATAATTAAAAAGTGCTAAAGAAATCTCATTAGTTAGGATTAGAGTAAAAACAATCGAAAATTGAATTATGTGCGAGGTTCGCCTTTGAAGATACAAAATATAAATCAATCCCTAAACAATTGGAAGTTTGGAATATGAACAAATTGACTCGAAAGTGCAAACATTAAATTTGAAAGTGATTTAAAAATAGGATTAAATGTAAAACTGAATGTAAGACCAAAAGGCACTTTTCTGTAGGGCTTCAAGTCGTGATTTGGCAAAGAATTCAATGAGTAATAGGTAAACCGTAACAAAAATTAACTAAAGGATTAAAGATTTCTAATTGAGAGCTATTACGATTTCAATGTGCGAAATAAATGTGTTGGCTTAATAAAAAGTTTTACACACGATTTGATAACTAACATTTTTAAAGTGTACTTTTTTTTCTTCTCTTTTTAATGATATAATTAGTTTGATTTGATTAAAAATTCGAGGGAGACCAGGCCCAGACCAGACCAGGCCAGGCCATGTCATCGTTGGTTGGGTGAGTGGCTGGCAAAGAACGTTTGTAATAACGATTGGAATGGTATGGCTAGGTGGCTAGGTGGCTAGGGGGCTAGGGGGCTAGAGGGGCCGTTGGATTGAATTTTATTGCATTGCACTTTTGGTTTTTTATCTTTTCTTTTCTTGGTTTTGCGAATAACATATCGCTAATTTAATCCAATAAATGTGTAGTAAAGCTATCGTAATAGTTCAAAACAAACCATTAAATGCTTACGTATCAGACTTCCTTTTTTTTTTTTTTAATACTCATTCTCATTCTTGGATTATGCGCAATAAAACGTTTCGCATTTAAAGGTTTCTTACCCTATCAAGAATTATGGGCTAGTTATAGTCGCGCCATATATGTTTATATCCATCTGTATCTCTCTCTCCCTCCCTCTCAAAGTATCTATATATATATATATATAGTTATATAGTTAAAGGTATAGTATATATGTATGTATGTGCAGGAGTCGTGAGAATTGCCATGTAAGATAACGGTTTATGCAAAACCTAACCTTCTACATGCCAATTAGCATGCACTAAAAGTGCAAAAAAGACATTACATCGAAGACACACCATGCATGAGTAAAAAATAAAAACACTGGGGACCAAACCAACCAACCAACCAACCAGACTGAGTGAGTGAGTGAGTCTCCCTCTCTCTCTCTCTCTATTCATTCCTTCACACCCCTCCACACTTCAACGATCCACTGACTAGATGGCTGACCATTTAAATGAAGTTACGACGATTTACGTTAGACTTTTCGGGCCGTGTAATTGAAATGTGTGGAGGGAGGAGGATAAGAGATGGGCAGGGGCAGGGGCAGGGGTAGGGGGGAACATTGGAACATTGAAGGTGGCAGCCGGAGAGCAGAAGTGCAACTATAAAATTAGTTTTCATGGCGTTAAGAAACGCGTTTTTTTTTTGTTTTTGTTTTTTGTATTTTGTTGTTTTTCTCCTTTTCCAGCGAAAGAAATTCAATTTAAATGCATTTCGAAGTCGACTCTCTCGACTCATGTCTGTTTTTGTTTTTTTTTTTATGGCCGCATAAAAGGTTATCGGCATTTAAAAGGGCAAACAACTATGGACAACAACGAACAAATAAAACTATTAAATAGCATTATTTCTGAGAGGGTGAATGCTGTCCAAAGTTGTCCAAAAGTGCGTGCAGAGGTCCGCATAATTGGTACTACAATGATAAGCAGAATAAGAATAAGTTTTAAAAGTCAAGTCAAGTGCATAGACCGCTGACCAATCTATGTATCTCCCCCCACAGACCTACTTAAACTTAAGATTGACTGAGAAAGAGAGAAATCTACTTTGCGTGTTACCCCCTCCCCTCTCTCCGCGCCCCACCGCCTAGCGAAATGGAAAAGAAACTAAATATGCTCATATTTTCATAATTGGCCACAAAAAAAAAAAAAAAAAAAAAAAAAAATGGGTAAAAGAATTGACTCGCTGAGCAATTATTATAATTGCATAATTTTACCCATTCTAAACAAGCCCGAAAAATATATGTACATATATAAATAACAGCCACATGACAAGCGATTGAGACGCGGCGGCATATGTTCCAATACAATACACTGACAGAAATCGAAAATCACAAAACGAAACAAAGTCAAAGCCAAGTTAAAACTCTTCTGTGATGGGTGGGGGGGAATCTTTGAATAGTTTCTTTCAGTGCATTGAAATTTAGCTAAATTTATATGTTTTTACGGTTTGGATTTATGTGTTGGAGACGCCAGCAGCCGCCGCCAGCTTAGCTCAGGTTCGCTCGCTTTATTTTGGCTCTGGGTTTAGCTTTGGGGGGTGGCGAGCGAGGGGGCGAGGGTATTGCGTTTGGGCTTGGGTTCGGGTTTCGAACTGAACGTCCAGGAAACAATTATCAACATGCTTGCTTTTTTTATTTTTAGATGGGGGCGCTTTTGCTGGCTGCGTTGGTTGGTTGCTTTGGCTGGCTACGGAAGCGACATTCAATGGCCACCGGTTTGGACTGCGTTTCTTTCTTCTTTCTTCTTCGTCTTCATCTTCATCTTTGGTTTCGTTTCGTTTCGTTTAGCCCAAAGGCTTCGAACTTCTCAACCGCTGCGCATGCGTTTAATTTGCTTTTTGGAGACCAAAGTTGTTGTCGAAGTCCGAGTTCGAGTTCGAGTCCAAGTCCGAGTCCGAGTCCATTTTTGTTGCCTGTTTTCAGTTTCATTTTGGGACATGCAGGCAGGCAGGCAGGCAAGCGAAAATGAGCGAGAGGAGGTGGAAGGGGGGGCAGTTGATTCAAATTAGCCACGTCTTCAGCAGCAGCAGCAGCAGCAGCAGCTCAAGTCAAATACGAAGACGAAGACGGGAGTAAACAAAAAAAAAATATCAGGCAAGAAACAACAATGGAATAAGCAGGCGTTACCCCAGAGGCGTATACCAAACCAAACGAGCCACGAACTGGACGGACCTCGTCCTCCACTCTCCGTTCCGTTCAGTCGTCCATCCGTCCGTTCGTTTTGTCCGTCCGTCTATCTGACTGTCTGTCTGTCTGTCTTTCTGTCCGTCCGTCCGTCTGTCCGTCTGTCTATATGTGCATATGCGTTTCACTGGGGGCTTGATTATAGGGTCGAAATTGCCGGGTTCAACAAGATTATTAATGTGCGCCTGACTGCCTGCTTGCCTGACTGACTGCCTCACTGCCTTGCGTCTTGTTGGCCGTTAACGGTTCAACTTTGTGGCGCAACCCTCCAAAACAGCAACAACAACAACAACAGGAAAATATGTAGGTATATAAATTTTCATCTTAAACTTTTGTTTGTTTTGTTTTTTTTTTTTTTCATTTTTGTTGCTGTTGTTGTTTCTTGTTCAAGCAAATTAATTCCCGAATGACAAACAAATGAAATGGTCAACACCCACACGAAACCGTCAAGAGACAGGGACAGAGATAGCGAAAGGGGTTAGAGAGAAGGCCAAAAGAGTGCGAAAATAATGTTATAAATACTTATGCATGTGTGTTGTTGTTGTTGTTGTTGTTTGTCCCACAGCTTCTTTCAGATCTCTCTTCACTATATTTCACTCTTTGCGTAGGTTGTTGCTTTCGGACTTTACAATAAAACAATAACAACAACAACAATAACAATAACACACCAACCAACAAAGTGAACAAAAAAATGTTTTCGGTCTTTTTTTTTTTTGTGTTTTGGTTTTGGTTTTTTTTTGAGTTACATATGTTCATTGCTGACATATCCGCAATGTGGCAGCATAATATATAAATTGACATTGACAGTTGACATTTGTGGTACATAAATGTTAGGCCCCAAAGTCCGTTCATATATCATGTGATGACCATCAGCAGCAGCAGCAGCAGGCGGCGTCGTCGTCGTCGTCGTCGTCTTACTTATAGACTGAAACCTGGACCAGGTTTTGAGCTTTCTTTCTTTGTCTTTTATGTTTTTTTTTTTTTGTTTTTTTTTTTTGGTTTTTTGTTTGAGTTAATTTGTTGTTGATAGGTTGACATTTTCAATTGGGGCAAACAAGACTCAAGTTCTCGGCATGTGGTGGGATATTTTTGTTTTTTTTTCAGCTTGTCGTTTTTTTTTTCTTCTTTTCTTTTTTTGTGAAAAAAGGTGACCGCAATTCAATTTGATTATAGATATCAATAATTGGTCGAGATACCGATTACTTATTATGTGTAATTAATTGATATGTTTGCTACTTACATACATATCAATATATGTACATATACCGATATGTGTACCGGTATAAAGATTAGGGTTTTATAAATGGGTCGAGACAGAAGACATTTTGGCATTTGGTTTGCCTTTTCTTGGAATCGAAAGGCAAATGATGAGACAATCAACAATTGATATACGAGAGCATCCTTTGAGAAGTGGACAGCTAAATTTCAGCAGGACCGCCCAGCATATAGCCAAGATGTAGCACGGAGGATAACCCAATGCAATGGGAAATTCTTGAAGCCATTTACGATAATCTAATGTACACACACACATAAATCGAAAGAGTTTCGTGTGTGTGTGTGTGTGTGTGTGTCTAGATCACTTGAATTTATATTCATTTTGAAGTAACGTCGAGACTTAACCGATCTCATTTGTATTCCCATGCTAATCCTTTGCTGGTTGGCATTTTTTGGCACTTCAATTTCAATTTTTTTTTTTTTTTTTTCAGGTATCACGTCATCCCATAAAGAACTCTAATTTAGGGCTTCCTTTAACCGAAAAATCAAAGGCAAATGCAGCAGGAGAGTTATTTTTTGATTGGGTTCGGCCCCTCTTCCGCCCCTCCCCCTTTTACCGAAGTGCTGCTTTTTCCTTTCCTTTTTCTAATTAGTATGCCCGCTCATGCGCCTGCATATCAAGTGATGATGATGAAGGGACCACAGCCAAACAGAGCGATAGAGATAGAGATAGCGGCAGATGGAGAACGTAGGACAGCGGACGGTGGACATGGGACGGTGGACGGAGACCTGCATGGCAGTCAATCAGTTTGGCTGGCAGGAAGGATTTTCAAACACTCTCGATGGGGAATCAAAGTCAAGCAGTCTGCTCCTGACCAGACATCATGTCTATGGTATTAAATATGTTAATTGTTTTCTTTTTTTTTGTTTTCGGGGATCTTTTTGTTGTTGTTGTTATCGCCTACATTTTTTTTGGGCCCTGGGATCCTGGAACCCGCAGTTGCATGACTGAGCTGAGTGAAGAGAGAAAATAGGTTCAACTTTCATGTGCCGAAATGAAATTTGATTTTACTTTAGATAACAATCAATCGACTCGAAAACGAACTCTCTGTAAATTTATTTAAATTGAGGCAAGGTTATGGTAGAGTAGTTCGCAGTGCGACACCTTACACACTAAACATAAAGGGCAGGGCCGAGCAGGGAAGGGCAGTGCCGGGCCGGGCCGGGCAGGGCAGGGCGGGATGAACAGCAACACGCACATCAAGTGGAACAACAATGGAACATAATGTTTTTTTTTTTTTTTTGTGTGTTAACCCATCCAATGAAAAAAAAAAAAAAAAAGAGTTGCAGAGGTGTCTGTCTCTGCCTGGGTCCCCCACTTTTCTCTCTCTCTCTCTCTCTTTCTTTCCCTGTCCGCTTACTGGGCTGTGTATGTATTGTCTTTTGTTTTGTTATTTTTTGAACTTGTTTCGTATCGTAAATTCAATAATTTTTGACATTTTATTGCATTTTTATTGCGTTTGTGACATCATTAAACGTTTTTATGACTTTTCTTTGTCGCTATTTGGTTGAGCTCTGAACTTGTTTTTTTTTTCTTTCGTTTTTTTTTTTTTTTGGTTGTATATTTGGAATGCTCTATAATTGGTAAGAGTCAAGTGGGCATATTTGGTTTAAAAAAAAAAAAGATAGTTAAATGTATTATTGCTCAAATTACAACATTTTTCTTTCTTTTGGCAATTTTTCAGCTGTTCGTTTCTTGAAAACCTATTAAAAAGTAAGTTTTTCCTTAGCTGGATTTTAAAATGGCCATGACACAGAAAATCTCTTTCAATTGAACTAAAAACAGATATCATTTCGAAATGAAAATCCAATCCAGTTGGACCGATTTCATTATCTTTTACCCGCTCGATTAAGTTTAAAGTAGAGCATTGGAGGGTCGGTTCTTTTGTATGGCCCTTAATGGGTCACATTGTGACCATCCTCCTTCTAGCCTGGTGACTGGCTGACTGCCTGCTTGCCTGTTCGCTTGTTGTCAATAATAAAAAGCCGTTTGTATTTTCTTACCATTCGGAAAAACGTGCATATTAAATGCGAGTTGTTTGGTTGCATCTTGGCCTCTTCCGCGCGACCTTTTTTTTTCTTCTCCAGCGTCGTGTTGTGGCCCTTTGTGCCTTGGCCCTTTTGCTAACAGCCATGAAATTAGACACATGTGACCAAAAAGAAAAACGGAAAAGGGTTCATGACCCTCCTATGCTACACCACACAAAGTGCGCGCGAAGGGAAGGGGCAAGGGGAGACACACCAAAAAAAAAAAAAAGTGAAAAATATTGGAAACTTAATTACCTTTTTGGGCAGGTTCAACTTCATATTAACATTAACTTGGAACTTCCTAACGAAGCAGCTGACAGTTGGGTTACACCCGCGCAGTTAGAGAAGGATGTTAGGGGTAGGGGGCGAGAGCGAGAGAGGGTTAATGGCTAATGGTTTTCTTCGATTTTCTCATGTGTAAAATTGTTGTAAGTTTGTTAATTTGTTTAATTGTCTTGCCCCAGTCGTCATGTGAACGCATCATCATCATCATCATCATCATCATCTTGTGCGGTTCGACGCAATGAAGCCGAAAACAAATGTTTTTGAAAGAAATTTAACTATTGTAGCTCCTCCTCACGGGGGGGTTTCCTTTTGTATGCAGCATAAAAATTCTTCATCCTCTCGCCTCCAGAGAGATAGAGAGAGAGAGACACATCAGGTGTACAAGTAACAACCAAAACCAAAAAAAATACAATGCTAATGAAACCCTTTTTTCCCAAACATACATACATATGTATGTACATATTTCTCAAACGATCGTGACGATGATGCGTTGTTCCCTTTGCCTTCCAATGCGTCTGTCTTTGTTCTTGTGTTGAACTGTGAAGAAAATGTAAAGCTGAACAACACAATCATCGGCTTAAATGGCGCTCTTTTGGGGCCGATTTGAACAATAGTTGTGGAAAAAGGTTTGTTTCTTTTTTTTTTGGGGGGGGGGGGGGGGGGTTTCTTATTTTTCTCAAATTTTTGTTTTGTTTTGTTGTTTTTTTTTTTTTTTTAACAATAACCAAAACTACAAAGCAATGAATAAGTTACATGTGTACACTTACAGACAAAAGGCCATGAATACACTTCGATATGGTAATGCCATGTGAATTGAGTTTGAAACGAATTGGTTAGAAATTTTGAATGAGAAAATTGATCGAAAGATCGAAACCAAAAGTTTCATTCAATGACCAGTTAATGGCCACCAGCCGCCAGCCAGCCAGTCTGAAAGGCTTTTTTTTGTTTTTTTTTTTTTTGGGGCCCAAAACAAACCGTAAACTAAAATGACTCTCAAGAATTTGTATTAAAATGAATCAATCGATGATTGAACCACCAACTAAAACATATTTTTCTGTTATGAAAGGTTTTTTTTGTTGTGAACAAGGTTTTCATTGTTTCCTAAGCGTGCCTCCTTGACTTTTTCATCTCGGAACTGACAAATAGGAGATATGGTTAAGGACTTAAGGGAAGGCTCTGATGGACTAGTTTGAGTCCTTCCCAAAACTTTTTCGAAGACTTTGCCTACACTGTCCAAACACAATTGGCTTAGTGAAGACTTTTTCCAACACTTTTCCGATGCAAGGAATATCTGATGGACTTGTTAAGTGAAGAAGACTAGCTAGAAAAGACTTGCAGGAGACTTTTTCCAACACCGCTCTACTGATGCAAGGATTTAATAAAGGATTTCACAATACTGTAATTTATTGCACTTTTGTTACAAAACTTAAATTACCACAATACCAACAAAAAAAAAGCATTTATTTAACAGTTTTTTCTTTTCTTTTTTTTTTTTTGGTATTTTTGATAATATCACATGATTTTGAACATTATCAATCACCTGCGTTAATTAACGGCCTACCCTTAAGCTCACCAGTTTACACACTCACTAACCGCCCCCCCACCCCTCCGTCCACCGTCCTGCTCTCTGGCTGTCAATTCCATGAAGACCTTCACCCGCACCGCTGGTGAAACCTGCCCCGCTGGTGTCCTAATTAAAGCGACACCTTTTACTGATATGTACATAAAACACATTCATTTTTAATTCAAGCTTTTAATCATTTGTCAGTGAAATTGTAGAAATTAATAAATTTTTCATGAGACAGTTGAGTGAAAAATTAGACAAGTTATTTCCCCATCCACCTCTCTCTGTTGCCCAACCCTTAGCTCAATTCCAAAACTACTACCTATTCATCCTATTAGATAGATACCCCTATAACTATGCTAATTATGTGAGATACTCCAAATTCGATGTCTGTATAGTTTTACTTTAATAAAAATGTTATAATAATTCACTTTTCGTTTCCTGAAAGGAGAGAGAGAAATTTATTGAGTCGGTTAACCTGAAAGGCTGCACATGCTCAATGGTCGGACACATGTGACGTAGATAGTGACGGGGGTTAGTTCTCCTGTTCTCTGTTCTCTGTTCTCTGACCACAACCAACCAAGAAGACACGCAACCAAATGGAACCGAACCGAACTAAACTAAACTGAACTATCGAGCATTCTAGGGTTGTCAGTGTATGTGTGTGTGTGTGTGTGTGTGTGTATATAAATTTAATTTAGTCGGTCGGCTGTTTGCGCCTAACAATTAAAAGGCAAACTTCAACTAGAAACAATTTTCAAGATGAATACAAAAGATAAGAGGAGTGCAACAGAGAACGAGGGTCAAAGCTGTCGGTCGGCATGAAGTTGACGCCTGCATTCGATGGGAAGTCTCTGATGCAATAGAGATGGTGGCATACTCGAGGAATAGGAGCATATCCAAAGAATATAAGAAATACAATATGTAAATGCATTTGGTCAAACTAAACTTACCCGACATTTCCATAGATATTTTCAATGTTTAAGAATAATTTTTTAGCGAGATTTTCTGGAATGATAGTTGGAAGTATAATTTGATTAGCTCTGGAGTTAGTTAAGAAGTTTATGCGATGTTTTCTAAAGCTATTAACTTATCGTTATTTGTCTAGTTCGTGTCACGGTTGCATCTCTAATGCGTAGATCGTATGCGCCGGCGTCTCTCAAGTGACACAGCAAATGCGTGTCTCCCTGTCCAACTGTCTTCTCTGTCTTTTCTCCCCCCCCCATCTCTTGAGCCAACCCCAACTACTTACGTGCATACCTGACGCAAAAAAATGTTAATAAAAATCATTTAGACGAAAAAAAAAAAAACTGAAAACTGAAATATAAAGGAAGGAAAAATAGTGTGTGTGAGACCATTTCTCAGCTCGTTTCTTAAGCGTTTCAAATTGACTTTAGTCTTTTGGCCTGACTCTCCATGGAATATTAATTTTTTTTTTTTTTTGTCTTCACGTTTCGGTGGGGCGGGGGAGGGGGGGGGGAGAGGGTGGGGGCAGGTACATATATGCAAATGAATTCGTTTGAACGTTAATGAGTTGAAAAACGCCTCCTGTCTTTGTTTTTTTTTTTTTTTTTTTTACCTTAGTGTGGCACAGCCGTCTTGCCTTGTTGTTGTTGTCGCTGCCTTCGCTCTTTGCTGCCGCGTTGTGTGGCTGCGGCTGCGGCTGTGGCTGCTACTGAACTTCAACTTCACTTCAATATTAATTAAAGAAAAAAAGATTTTACTTTTTGTTGTTGTTGTTGTTATTGTCGTTGTTGCTATTGCTGTTGGTTTTTTTTTTTTTTTTTTCAGTTATTCTGTTATTTTTTCTGCTACTCATTCGCATTGTCAGCATTTTTATACCCTTCACAAAAAGTAGCCCAATCCATGTGGGCTTAGAAGTTGGCCCACATTATAAGGCCAAAATATATTTGCCATTTAACTAGGTAACTATATCCCGAATCGATGATCTGTTGAATTGCAGCAAAGGGAAAAGTTATTGCTTAAGCTTCATTTACATAAATGAAAATCCTTGAAGGCAAAAGGCTCCCGATGGCTAAGCGAGAGTATTTAAAGTTCGGTTTAACTAAATTTTTAGAATGACTTTCTGGCTTGTTGCTTGTCTTGACTGTATTTTATTTCCTTTAATTAATCATATGCAATTTGGGGAGTCTCGAAAAAGATCTCAACTCTCAACTCTGTGTTGATCCACTTAATTATTTAGCAATTTATTCTCACAATTGTTAACAATTTTTTGTTCGTTATTCTTTTCGTGTGTTTTTCTGTTTTTTGTTTTATTTTTAATTCTTTTTTTTTTGTTTGTTTTCTTCGCTTTGCACGTTTTGCGTAGTTTGGTAGCCAGTTTTGTTGGTTTTTCTATAGTTTCGGTTTTGGGCTTTTGTTTTCTGTGTTGTTGTTGTTGTTTGGTGTGTGTGTGTGTGTGTGGGGGGGGGGGTTGCCATTAAACTAATGAAATTAGGAGGAAGAAAAAGTTTATGCTGATAAGACAAAACTATTAAGGTTTTATTTTATGGTTTTATGGGAGTGGAGTGGAAAGGGTGGGAAGGAAATTAAAGCGTAATTAATTGTTGAGCTGCTCACAGTGCGATTAATCAAGATCAATTAAAAAAAAAAAAGAGTTCAAAAGTATTGAACTAAAAAACCAAAAAAAAAAAAACCCAACCGAAAAAAAATGTAAGAAGAAGAAACTTTCATAGAAGAAAACTTTGAATTGCGGATACTGTGTCTGGTGATAGGAGAAATCGTTATCAAAAGTTCCAAGGGAAGTTCATTTACTCAACTTAGCTATCAATTACTAATTAAAGAAGAAAAGAGAGTTTTCAATTTGGATGAGTATCTTTTGCATAGTTTGAAGTTCATTTTTAGTTAACTTATGTACGTACGACTCTCTCCCTCTCTCTCTCTCTCTTTCTTCTGTTGATGATGTTTTTTGAACTTTCTTATCTCCTTTAGTGACCTCTCCTCTAGTTCACATATCAATTCCTGTTTTTTTTTTTTTTTTTAATCAATTTTTAATGGTTGTTCCCACCGATATGGGGAAGGGGCGGTAGGAGGAGGAGTGATTGGAATCATTTTATTACCCAATTATACACCCGTTTACCCCTATGTCCAAATGGTATTAAATAATAAAGAAAATAAACGAGAAAATAGATAAAAATGCGCCATACAAAAATTAGGTCGTGGGATTAAAATTTGAAAATGAACCTTTAACATGCAATTATTAAATGCAATTATATAAAATATTCACATATACGAAAATAACAACAATCTATGTAATGTATGTATGTATGTATGGGTGTATACAAATATTATGCATGTGATTAATATTTCCATAAGCTCATGCCCATTCTTATCTATTCACCTGATGACCAAGCCGACCGAGGGACCGAGAGACCGTTCGACCGACCAACCGACCAACCGACCGACCGACCGACCGAAACAATTTACCATTAAATTTAATACAAACTCAACACCCAATTCAATGAAGTTGGCCCATCCATTCATCCAATCTATCAATTCAAGATAACAATTCAGCCATAACTAATTCAGAAAACAACTCATCTAAATTCTCTCATTAATTTTGCACAAAAAACCAAAGCAAACCAAACCGAACCGAAAATCAATCAATTTGTGTATTTTATAGCTGTCGCTTGGCATTGTTCGCGTGTGTGTGTGTGTGTGTGTTGTGTCTGACATTTCCGAATTGCCATTTAATTAATTAATCGACTTTAAAATTGTCAATTTCAAATGTTTATCACTTATTAAAAATCTATTCAAATCGAAATACAACAAAAAGCCGCCAGCTAAAAGACAGTCATATAAATTCTCTAACCAAATATCATATCGTTGTCGTTGAATGTGTTTGTCGAATCGTAAAACCCACAAAACACACACACACACACACACACACTCACACAGAAAATGAATAAATTCTATCTATTAGATATTAGATACTTTTGCCAAATAAATTTGATTTCGAGGATTGCTTGCACACACACAATAAATATATAGATTTAATATGATATAGTTACGGTTCTACTTCTTCGTCTTCTTTAGTTGTGCTCTGTTCGGTTCGCTTCGTTTCGTTGCGTTTCGTTTCGGTTTTGTTTAGTTGAGTTCATTTCGGTTTTTAAGATCGCTGACAGTGATAAGTATGGGGCCACACGCATTAATTTGTTGGCTGGCTTTCATTAAAATAACCAGAAATAAAACACAAAAACTCGAGACCAAGAAAAAAATGTTTTGTGTGATTGCGTTATGTGTCGACGACTGTTGTCTCAAAGATTGGATTTTCGAATCGCTAAAAACTTGGACACGCCATATTCGCATTGAAGTTCCGCCCTCTGCAGATGGTTGCGTGACACGCAGGATATTATATTGATGAGATTATAAAAGTCTGAAATTAGACATTAGATGAAAACAGTTTTTTTTTTTTGAATGGCTTGACCCAATGCGATGATCGTCCAGTGTTCCTCTGAGGTCTAAAGGCTACTATCATCTCTAGTTTTGGTGGAAACTTGGCATGTCAGTTTGTCTGTTTGTTGGTAGTAGAGCGAGCTCTTGTTGGTTAGCCTTATGAGTTTTCTTGGTCGCTCAGTCGCTCAGTCGCTCAGTCACTGTTGCTCTGACGCACGATGACGTTTAAATTTCAAATGATTGATTCCCCGCTGGCAAAAACTTTGATTAAAGCCGCACGGCGCAGCAGCAGCAACAACCTCTCGAGGAGTGGGCCACGCCCATTTGAGTCTTGTTTAGTTGGCAGGCCTATTTGCGTGCTTAAATATTTTAATTAAAGAATAAAAACAACAACAACGAGCCATGTTGTTAGTTTAAAATATATTTGGTGGGGGCCATTCCCCCCATCCCTTCTTCCATTGACCGCCAAGTGGTTGTGTGTTTTTTAATTGCAGTTTACATGTCTATTAACAAGCTTCGAGTTTGTAACTAACAACTTTTTCAACAACATTTTGTTTCTTGTCTCTTGTAAATTTTTAATTGCAACTGTCATCGCGTAGATAGAGTGGGAGAGGGGATAATTGAAGCGTAGAACTGGAAAAACGTTTTTGGAAAACCAACGACGAGCTGTCAAGCCGCAATAACTCCCCCTTAACCCCGCCCATATGTACATACATACATACATATGTATATGCCTGCAAATCCGCAATTCCACCTTGCATCAATCATTGATCAAAGAGTGCTCCGCATCGAGAAAAATTCTCAAATTTCGTTCAGGTATAGAATGACAAACCGCAAAACGAAAAAATTAACCATAAAAAAATTCACACGTTTATTATGTCAATAGGCAAAGAGCGAAAGAGATAGGTAGCTAGACAGACAGACAGAGAGACAGAGAGATCAAGTGAGAAAAACCGCATTGAAAAGCCGTCAAAACAAAATTGACAATTAATTGATTTCAATTTGAGAAGCATTGCCCATTGAATAGGCATATTCCATTACACTCTTCAACCGCTTACATTGTTTTTTATTTTTCGAGATTAACCGATTAAGCCGAATTTGTGATTCCCTACAGTTTTATATTGGTTTTCTAGGGGGGTCTTATTAAATTAATGATCGACTTCTCTCTGAATTTGATACTCCTTGATTTTTACAAGGAGCTACAAAAAAATGTCTTTCTCTCTCTCATTCAATATGCAATTGAAAGAAAATACACCACTAAATATTTACTGAAATGATGACTATTCTTTTTTTTTTTTACAGGACCACTTGACGTATGAGTAATATACAAGCGACTGCTGAGTAAAGTGTTTGAAAATGCAATAGTTTTGATTAAAGTTTGACTAATTTTGTAATGATCAATGAACAAGCTAATAATCCACATACTTAAACGTTTATTAATTGAAGTCGCAGAGTCTCCAACTTAATGAGTCATGCATTCGACATATTTGTTAACACATTAAACCAGTTAATATTGTCGTTATACCGATTCGATTTATCAAATTGATATGTGATGCATTGAAAAATATATTTAAATAGATATTAAATGATAATCTTTTCACTTTTTGCCCAAAGAAGGTAAGGCGAGACTACTTTCGACTGATAAAGAGGCTAACAAATTTGGCATCAATTGTATTTGGGATATTTTAAAGACGTCTACATAAACAGTTTGCAATTGCAACAAGTTCATTTTGTTGTTGAAATGTATATATATGACATTAATAAATATTATAAACGAAAAACGTTGTCTTCAATTATGATTATGGGTTATGAACATTCCTTCTCCTGCCACAAAAACAAAAAACAAAAAAAACAAGGCGAAAAATTGCCCAAAAATGTATGCGTATTTTTTACAATAAAAAAAATATCTGAAATGAATACTTATCATTATCTTTCGGTTGGAAAGACTTGCCGCCGTTTGTCATCAACGCGGCCTTTGGTTAATGGATGTGGTTGGCTTTTTTTGGGGCTACCGCAGTCGTTGAGTCTGCGAGGTGCGAGATCTTTTCCAACGTTGTCGTTGTTGTCGCGTCTGTCTGTGTGTTGTCGCCTTTTGCTTTTGCTTTTGGAGGTTGGCGGCGGGGCTTGGCCACCGACTGAGGCGGCCGGCCTGCCTCTCCGTTTGTCCTCTTCGCCTTGTTGTCGTCGACGACAAGAGCAACACCAGCAACAACAACAACAACAAGTTCACAACTTTGCGCGCTTATCTTAATTGTTGCTCGCATATTAATTTCGTACCTGCTGTGCCAGTGTGCCGAGTGCCGAGTGCCTCAGCCCGTGTGCTGCTGCTGGTGCTGCTGCTGCTGCTGGTTGCCCTGGTCTCTGGCAACTAACTTGACCAACTGGAACTGGGACAGTCAGCAGTCGGCAGTCGGCAGTCGATGGTGTTATCTTCCCTCCAACTTCTTCTTTTTGTCCCGCTCAATCACTGCTGTTCACTGCTCTCCTTGTTGTTGCTTCCCTTTTTACCGCCCGCCTCAATCCTCCTCACCCCCACCATTCCTTCTCATCCAATTGCTGCTTCTTTCTCTCAGTCAGCAGTCAGCAGTCTTGTCTCAACTTTATTGTTGACAAATTAATAGATTGTCTTGTCCATATTAACACGTTTACGTGTTGCGTCGCTTCCTTCCGGGAGCATTAAAAATTTATGTGCAACAACAACAACAACATTTTCGAACCTATCTGATGTGTCTGCTACTCTGATTAGTATTGAAATGCATTTTATCGTCTCAAATATATATATATATACGCACACACAAAGAAAGAGAGAGAGAGAGAGAGAGAGGGCATATATATATTCAGTTTTCTTAAGCTGATTTTAATTAACCACAAGAGGCAGCCGCAGAGGCAAATGAAGCAGGCGTGATAAGTGCATCAGAGTTAAGAGACATAGCGAACCAATCGAACCATGCATTAACCAAGCGACCACCGATCGCCGGAAGCGTTCGTTACGTGTTATTTTAGAGGCCTCTCTGCCTCTCTCCCTCTCTCTCTCTTACTCTCTCTGTCTCGTATCACGTCTGTGTAGATGATAGTCTAGTTAACTAGAGATCTGATAAGCATATAAAATGATTGATTGCGATTACGAGTCACAACAGACTTGGACTGTCCAAGAAGAAGAAAGTTGCACACACACACACACACACGTGAAAGTCGCATAGATCTATAAAAAAAATGATGATAATAAAAACAAAAAACAAGGTGATAATTGAGTCAGAGGCAATGGCAGAGGCGGCGGCGCCTCATGCGACGTGATTCTCTTTCATTAAAATGGCAATGCGATAAGCGGAAATCAGAGAGACAACCTGAGAAATAGTTAATTTGATAAAAAAAAAAAACTAAAGAACAAATTAATCATATACAAACAAAAGCCAAGATGCAAAAAGACATCTGTTCTTTTATCTAAAAAAAAAGAGATTTTCTCCAACTAGTGGCAAGAATGTATGTAAAAGAGAAATATTAAATGGTTATATTAAAATTGCTAACATTGTAAGACAAGACAAGAAGAAAGAAAAGAAGTGTTTGAGCTATTTGAGCTATTCGACTGGCTGTCGCGTTCAGTGAGTAAAAATGAAAAATCTCTGACCGTAAACAAATCTCTTCAACTTTCAACTGTTTTTTGAACAGTCCATTTCTGACATTTCTCATGCCCCATCATCATCATCATCATCATCAACGTAGTCGTCGACGTTCGTTCCCCATCATCGTCGTCATCATCATCATCATCATCATCATCATCATCATCATTGTACTCATTGTCAGACCTATGGATGATATGTGGATAATGGCTTTCTGTGCACCATCAACAACAGTTTATCTTGCCCTAACCTTCAACCTTTTGTTGTAGCGGCAATCAACTTGAATCCGCCTTCCGCTTTGCCTTCCCTTAGCCGAGATCCTACCCGATGCCCACCACTTTGCTCTCTACCCTTCACTCAGCTGTTCAACACCTTCGCTTTAGAGTTTTTCTTTTTGGATTGGAATTGCAGCTGGCTGGCTGGTTGGATGGCTGGCTGGCTGGCTGGCTAGTAAAAAGACAGACAGGCCGCCAAAAGTGTAGACAACTTAAATCAAAGTGCTAATTTTAAAATAACAACCCTGTAGACAGCCTAAACACACAGCCAGAAACACAGTAAGACGGTGGATAGGCTAGCTGCAGCGGCGAGACGCAAAGTGAGGAACAACCAGCCAGCCACTCATATTGGAAAAACGTTTACGCGAAACTGCTTAACTAGCTTGGCCAACAACAATTGGTAGTGGTAGTCGGGAGTAAAATGAACGGCACGAAACAGGATGTTGGAACGTGGAACACAACAACAGCCAAACCAAACCAAACCAAGCCAAACCAAGCCAAGCCAAGCCAGGCCAGGCCAGGCCGGCCCAGGCAAAAAAATTTGCAAAAAGAAGCGACTGACTACGCGAGTCGTCTTCTCCATCCATCCATCCATCCATCCATACTC
Organism: Drosophila nebulosa; assembly: GCA_024703675.1. Classification (NCBI taxonomy): domain Eukaryota; kingdom Metazoa; phylum Arthropoda; class Insecta; order Diptera; family Drosophilidae; genus Drosophila; species Drosophila nebulosa. The sequence goes on from JANFPS010000009.1 coordinate 2,769,536, forward strand.
ATGCCATCTCATCCCATCCCATCCCATCCCCCATGATTGTTGATGTTGAGTTATAGCGGGGTATATTAATTTTAGCTGCCGTTGATGGGCTTGAGGGGCTTCCAAAAACACAAAAAAATTTTCGCACATTCACAGCTTTTTTGAAAAAAAAAAAAAAAAAAAAAAAAAAAAACAACCCATGAAGAGCTGAGCTGAGCTGAACTGAGCTCGCTCACTTTTTTGTATTTTTGCGGGGCGCTCATTCTAATTGACGAAAATCAAAAAGACAGACATACAAAGATCGAGATCCCTTTTTGTGTCGACTCGAAACGTTGGGACCACGTAATTGTTTGCACATATTTCTGAAACACCAAACACCAGCCAGTCAGCCAGTCAGCCAGCTAGCCAGGGCCCCAAAAGAGATGGCAGCGTGACTACCAGCCATATGACACGATCTTACAGTTAGTTGTGACCCTATTCTTCTACCCCTGGAGCCATTCATGTCGATTAGCCAGCAAGTAGCAAGCAGAAGCTGCAAATGAAATAGACGCAGAGCAGGGGAGAAGGTCTCAGCTGACAGGTCTTGAGAAGGTTTGATTTTAGTTAATAACCAATTATAATTGGTAAATCATTTCAATCATTTGTCATTTCGCGTGAATTCACGTTATGCCCATTTCGTCATTTCGTTCTCCCATCGTTGGAGCTGGAGAGCTCGAGTCGGAGTTGGAGCTGGGAGTTGGAGAGCTTGCGAGCTGTGCAATCTGCAATCGTCATTTCGCTCGTTTGCTTCCCTGGTATGCGCTTCGTCTTCGTTCTTAGAAAATTGCCGTCGTCTTTGGGTTTGGCATTGGAATTGAAATGAAATGATGATCGTTGATCGTTGTTGGTGCCGCCGCAGTCGCTGCTGCTGCTGCCGCTGCTGCTGCTGACGCTTCAACCGCTAAAATTCACTCACTACTCCTTCTCAGTCCTTCCTTCATTGGTCGGTCTTCACGTTTTTCGGTGATTTTCACATTGAAATATTTTGCCCGGTGCGAAAAATGCCAGAAGAACAAACTTGAGAGGACCTTCTGCTTTTCGCTCCTTTTATTTTTTATTGTTTTTGTTTGTGGGTTTCGGTTGTTGTGGTTTTGTTTTCTTTTTAACTCATACAATATAAACAATAAAAACAGGCATATTTGTTTGCTCGGCGTTTTGCGTTGTCGTTGATTTATTATTGGGTAACAATTCATAAGCCTTTATTGATATTTTTCAATTCCTGAACGTCGCTGCGCGTGTGAGACACAATAAATTTTGAAATAAATTGGATTTCGCAGTTTAATCAGCAAGCCAAAGGAAGGGAAACAGCACACAGCACAGAACAAAAACGTAAAAATAAAAAAGTAAATAAAAAAAAAATAAAAAACTAAAAAAAAAAAACTGGGAATGCTAAGGGAATGGCTTGATGAGTCCGAGGTCTTCTCTTCAGTCCAGTCCAGTTCAGTTCGACACCAAGAGAAGAGGCAGAGAGTGACAGAGAAGGAGAATGGAGTATGTGTTCCAACAGACTTTGCTTAGCCAGCCAGCCTTAGTAGACGCCACAAGATGAAACTGAAGGTGAAGTTGTTGTTGGCAGGCCATGCCGCCTAGGCAGGCCACTTAAACGATATGCCACAGTAACATCATCAGATGAAGGCCTTTTTTTTGGCCCCAAGACGAACTTAAAATGCCCTGGTATACCAAGCTGAACTCTATTCTCTTAATCGTTATACTCTAATAATTGATATTTTGCTTTACAACAAAACTGCTGCCACACTTTCTCTGCTAAACAGTCACACTATTTTTAAATGAAAAGCATGAAAAGCAAAATGGCGCATATAAAACTTATTTATTTTGCTTTAAGTGCAGTTTCAGAAAATTAAGGATTATTTAGGTAATGACGCTATGCTTATTACCGAAATGAAAAGCATTCCTTTTAAACATTCCACTTAAATTGTTCCATTAAGATTGCCTTTTCGTTTGTGTGTCGTTCATATTATAAATTATTATTTTCTTTTCTCTTCTATCGTGCCTTATATATCGTTTGCTTTTTTTTTCCTTCTTATAAAACAATCTTGTCGATGTTTGTTAAGAATTTACTAATGAAATTCTAGTTAATAGATTGATAAATATTCCAAGTCATAAGTTTATTCTAAAGATGTTTCCAGTGGCGTAGAGAGCGAATGGCCAAGAAATCAACATATTTTTATGATTCGAAAGGGGCAATAGGCATTTCTTTTTTAGGTCTTAGGTGCCTCAATGCTCGAATCCTAAATAAGTCAATATTTTGCTTCATATGATTTCTTAAAAGGCTTATAGCTAGGATTCTATAGAACCAGCAATAATAAGGTTTATAGCTCTTAAATGTTCCATTTTAGAACATTTCAAAGTACAAGTCGTTAAGCTTGATTTTAAAAGTGAATTTCATTTAGTATATAAAGATTTTTAATACCAACTGGTTCGAATTTGTATCTCTTATACGCGCTGTAGCTGGAAAGGAGCCTTTGTTACCTCAACAAATTAAATGTAATTAAAGGTAACTGAAGTAGCTGCTGTTGCCTTTTATTGAAGTGTTGCCAACTCTATGACAAACTAATTATACCCCAAGAAACATATCAGTTTAAGACTTATTAAAACGAAAAGCCTGCAAAAGAAAAAAAAAAAACAACAAAAAAAGAAAAAGAAAAGTGCGTTGCGTCTCCATGTTGTTGGGGCCCAACAGTTGGGGCCGTGGGCTTTTTTGGTATTTTGCAGAAGTGTAAAAATATGCTGCCAATGTTGCAATTTATTTATTTATTTTTCACCATTTTTCGACATTTTTTTTTTTTTTTTTTGCTGCTGCTGAAGTCGTCCGTGTGTGTGTGTGTGTGTGTGTATGTTCACATTGTTTATTTCTCACACACACTTATTGGCCCGCAGGCGCTACTGGGCACAACTCTTCAGTTTCAGTGATCTCCCCCCCGCCCCCTCCACCAGCTTTGTATTGCCCAGTCAGCCACTCCTCTCTAGCTCCAGTTTGGCTCGCTTCAGTGAGCAGGGCTGCAGGCCTTGGCAATTGGCTTGTCTTGTCTTGTCGTACGTTTTCCAGCTAAGATTGGCGACGCCATGTAGTTAACGCGTTCGCACTTTTTTTTTTTTTTTTTTCTCCTTTCCTCTTGTCCCAGCTTGACTCGGCTCGGCTCGACTCGGCTCTTATCCATTCCCAACACACCGCCGACACCATCCATGCCACCAACTTCGTCTCCGGCACTACACTACACTTTGCCTCAACTCCAGGCTAGTGTCCAGTCCATTGAGTTTTCATGCTGCTGCTGCTGCTGAGATGCCACGCAGCAAAACCACAGCGAAATTGGCTAAAAATGACACTCGTTTTCATTGCTTGGGAATGAAGTGGATTGTACTGACCAACCGAAAAAAAAAAAAAAAAAATCTATAGATATACATATATGTAAATATATATATATACATACATATATGTGGGCATAGATAGGCATGGGCATGGGCAATGGGCATGATTTCTGATTGGCTATAAACACACAAAAGTATTGAGTTTTGCTTGCTAACCAGGCTGCGGGCTATATGGAAATGGTTTGAAGATTGCCTTTTTTTCACCTCAGTTTTTTTTAGTTGTTTTTGTTTCTGTTGCACATTTTCGCTATGCAAATTGATGAGAGAGAGAGAGAGTTGGCAAAGAAACAAGTTAGATAAAATATGAGTGGGTTAAGGAGAAGCTAAGTACGTTATGTAATGCCAATTTGCCTTCACTTCTTTTTGCTGCTTTCCATCTATGCTATATATCATTCTCAAGTTGCCATTTAAGTCAGAGCAATTATAAATATATGATATGCATATACATACATATTCCATTCAAATATATGTATATACTTAAAGACCATATCTGTTTAAAAATCTTGACGAGTAACATGCAAAACAAAAGGAAAAAGAAAAAAAGGTGAAGAGAGAACAAACGAACTAAACAACAAGCAGTCAGTCAGAAGCACTTCTGACAGCTTTTCCACCATCGATTTATGATGGCCTAAACCCTTTTTTGTATTTTTTTGTTGCAAGCAAGCCAGTTAGCATTTTGGTTGGTGGCAGGGATTAAGATTAAAAGAAACTTTGGTGCTACATCAAATGGGTGTGAAAAACGCAAATTACAAAGAATTTGTGCAACTTTTAGCCAAGATGGGCCAAAGGGACGACAAAGAGAAAGAGAGATTGTTGAGGGGGGGGTTAACAACAGGAAACTGGCCGCATAGCTTTAGTTGGCTTCAGCTTGAGATGGACATGGGACAGACAGACAGACGGACGGACACCACTACCGCCTCGTCCCGACAACTAACTAACTAACTAAGGGCGTGTCAGCCAGAGAGTCGAGTATTCGTCGTCGACGTCGTCGTCGTCGTCAGTCGTGTAACTTTGAAATATGTTGAGCTTGGTGCGATAACTGGCCAGCCAGTCAGCCAGCCAGGTTGGTAGGTAGATAGGTATAGTAGGTAGGTAGGTAGGTAGGTAGGTTGGTTAGTTGGTAACTAACTACTACTCCTTCTGGTTAACTGACAACTTGCTAACTGGCCAAAGAGTGTGAGAGAGAGAGGGAGAGAGAGAGGGAGAGAGAAAAGATTGGCTGACTGCAAGGTAAATGCATATGCATATTTTATGCCATTTTTAGCGGCATTTATGCTGCACTTCGCGTGTTGACAAAAAGTTGTTGCCTGCTCGTAACTCAATCTCAATATTTTTCCCCCCAAAACGTAAAACGAAACGAAAACGTGACTTTGACAGTAGCAACCATCGGCATCGGAACGTGCCCCAAACACTCTGTAAGCCAAATGAAGGACCCAATGCCACTGAGAGAAAACTCTCACACACACACACACACATGCACACACACACACACACGCATGCAAATAAAAAGAGTTAAAGAATAAATTGAATTATTATTTACTGTTTTCCTTTTCAAATAGAAAACGAAACATTTATTCTCTTACAAAGGGCGAAAATCGAAGCTTATTTAAGATGAAATAGTTAGCCTAATTATGCTAAAGTAACTTCACTTTTTGCTCAGTGTACTTGAATCGGATGGTAGGATTCTTCTGGACCGTTTGACAGTCGTTATGCAAAATATGTGTCATCCTTATGGTTAGAGAGAGAATTAGAAGTTTCAAGTACAGGTTTCTTCTCTTCCCTGTCGATCGATTTACAACAGTCTGATCTATTGGTTGTTTATATATACTTTTATGTATATGTACATATATTAACTATATGTTCTTTTATTTTTTTTTTTACATGCCTCTCGAGAATATATATTTTCGTGCATGCATATTAGCCAAGAGACATTCTCTCTCTTTCTCCCTCTATTTAGCTTTCGTCAATTTTCCGACTACAACTTGCTCTCTCTCACTATCTCTCTCTTTCTCTTCTCTTCTGCATATTTTCTGTTTACAATAACAAAAAAAAAAGTCAGAAAAACAGAAAAGAGTAACGAAGAGAAAAGAAGAAAAAAAACCGCCAACAAGACACGATTTTTAAAACGAAAACCATGTTCTTTTCGGTGGGTGTTTGGGGGGGAGGGGGGAGGAAGGCGTTCATAAGGAACGCGGGCGCGGCCAGCGGGGACAGCGGTTACAATGTTGAAGATCGCACTTGAGAGAGTCTTTGGCGTTATTTATAAAACATGTACAGAAAATGCAAAGCATGCGACACGACAAACATTTTTCATGCCCTTTATAAGTTGTCCGTTTACAACCAACACTCCACACACACACACACCGCACACACACACACACACACACACACACACACATACACACACACACACACACACACACAAACACACACACACACGCACACACATACACAAGTGTTAAATAGTTGACATTAGAGCGATCAGAAATATTTAAAACAAAATTCGTCAAAAATCTGATCAATCAATTAGGAAAACAATATTAACCCATCGACAATTTGATCCTTTTATCCTTTTCTAGGATTGACTCTGCCGATAAAAGCATCTCATCATCTCAATCTTAAATGTTCTTATAAAGTCTACAGAGGACTAAGAAAGGCAACAAAATTCGTGTAACAAGTTAAAATTTATCCATTTCAGTTTGCTTGTTTTTGTTGCCTACCTTAGGGAGCTATAAAATTTAACTCATTGGAGCCTTGAAAAGTATTTAAACTATTTTATCCAAGATTGTTAATAATGAAAATGATCAGAATCAATTGCAAAAGGTAATAGAAGAATTGCAATGAAGATCTAACTGAATGGATAGATCAGCAGATCGGCTCAGATCGTTGAAGATTGAACCTTTTTGTTTGTCCTTTTTAGCTTTCATCTGGATTCATGTCTATCCTCTGTCTCATATGTTGCGAATATATAAAACATCAAACGACAGAAAGAGGCAATATCCATTAACTTTAGATAGAAATGTGGGAGTAAGAAGCGCTTGCTTCCGTTGTACGGGGGAGGGGGGGACTCTTTGAGACAAAATGATGGGCTATTAAGTGGGCAAATATTGCACACAATATGCACACCCTCTGTGAGAGCTCTGTGCGTAACAATTAAATCGTGTGGCCACTTCTTCACCTTCGGCAACATCATCACGATCCGCGACATGAAAATACATAGTTGCAGCAAGGAGGAGCAAGGAGGAGCAGCATCAACTCCTACATTTGGTAGTTTTTGGCTTGTAAATAGTTAGTCGAGAGCAAGGGAGGGGAAAGATGCCTCTGACATCACGATATCGATGGCGATGCCGATGCCAATGCCGATGAGAATGAGGATGAGGATGATGATGCCGATGCCGATGCCAACTATCATCATCAGCTGGAGCTAGAGTATTAGGCCTTTTTGCATATTTAGCAAACACATTGCCAATGCTCGTAACAAAAAACGGTTTCATTGTTGCCGACAACGGCAGCAACAGCAGCAGCAACAGCAGCGGCAACAGCACTAGCAATACCACCAGCAACACAACAGTAACAGCAGCAACATCATAGCCTGCGCTCCTTTTGGTGGCTAACACACACACCGAGACACACACACACACACACACACACACACACACACACACACACATATACAGCGAGGAGAGATAATAACAATCGACACACAGTCGGGCCAAGAACCAAGCAGTAAGACCGACCACAAAGCAGACCAACAGCAACAGCAACAGCAGCAGCGGAGACCAGCGCAAAGACCAGGGCCCAGAGACCAACCGACAAGAAAATAAGTTGAATAAAATTATTGTGAACACGTCTCGTTGATTTATTGTGAAATCGCGCATGAGTAATGATCGCATATTTGGGTATGCCTGTTGTAGTTGTTGTTGTTGTTGTTGTTTTTTTTTTTTTTTCATTGTAGCCGAAAGAGAAGGTCGCTCCTCCACTTGGTAGTAGTAGTAGTATCCCGAACAGTATTTCTTGTTGTTGCCGTTTCTTTTCTCGATGGTTATTGCTCATTTTCGTATCGATACGTAAAAGCCGGTGTTTTTTTTTTCTTACTCTTTTTTTTTTTTTGGTTTTTTGGTTTGTTCTGTTTACATTTAACCAAAAACGTTGTTGAAACGTTGCGCTCGTTGCTCTTTCTCTATTGTTGCTCTAAAATGGCAGCCGAATGAGTTGAACATATTTCTAACCCAAAAGCAGGAGGAGGTATACACACAGAGAGATAGGGGAGAGAGAGAGGGGGGGGGGGGGGAAGGGAGGAGAGATCAGTGGTTGAAAATTTCGGCTCTTTATAATTGGGTAGCCAACATGATGCCAAACGGATTCAGTGCGATCATTGTGTAACAATTAAGGTAAGCAGAGGGTCTCGGACAGACTTGGATAGGTAGGTAAAGAAGAACACAGAAACCATTGATCGATCGTTCAAAGTAGCCGCACACTCTATACACTTCCTTTTAGCATTTTATCTAAAGTTATTCAATCGATCAAGAGTTATCACCCTTGGCAATTGTCAAAATGCATATACCCTCTATGGAAGGATACGGCATTGGTGCATAATGATTCAGCAGCATAGAGAGAATGGAGACAGCGAAAAGGTTCTCTATGGTCATTATTGAACGATAAATTGGCTAAAGAGATGTAGAAGAAGAATTTTCGTTATTGCAAATTAAATGATCTTGCAACAATTTAAGACTTAATGAAATTAGAATAGATCTGAAATGGATAATCAAGGCTGACGAACTCATTAGGTCATCTACTATTAAAGAGAGTTTTATTACTTTGGAAATTCTTTGTCTTTGTCTTTGATTATGCCTTATACTCAATTTGCCATCTCAATTTAAGCCGAAATTGTCTTTGGTTTTTTGGAGATTCATTGTCTTTTGTCTATCCAAAATGTTGTTTATACACTCTACAGGATCAGGATGTGATTTGCTTGCTCAAACTTTGAGTTGCGTCAAGATTATTGCCCATAATGCATTTTAGTTGTATGCCCTTTGTGTTTCCTTTAAACTGTTTGTTGACTTTGACCCTCAAACGGCTTAGTTTAGCTTTCCCAGTAGGGATCGATCACATGCACACGCACATACACACACACACAAACAAACAAACTAAAAGCCATCCAGGTGATCATTGCGTAGACTACTCACCTATAATTAGGCCAGCATTGAATGTTCAACAACTTGTTCAACTAACCCACGCATAAAACTGCTATGAAATGAAAAACGAATTGAAATTCCAATGAAAATCTTTTATGATCTTCACCCAAACACGATGAAGAACAAGAACAAGAAGAGAACGGGACGGGACAGAGGGAGAAGCACTCTAATTGCTGGTAAGGAGGAAGGGCCGGGCCTTCAGCTCAGTTGGTTGATCGGTTGTTTGGTCGTTTGGTCGTCTCTCATAAAAATTACAACCGCAAAAAAGGATTTTCCACTGTCAGCAGGGCCATTAATCCCAAAGAAGATACTTACTTGTATTCTGGTTTGGTTTGGTCGTGGTCGTGGTTTAGGTTTAGGTAGTGGTTCTCAGTTCTCAGTTGTTCTTTCTCACTCTCTCTCTTTTGAAGTCCATTGACATTCATTGTGGAGCAGCAGTGGCAGCAGTTGGGTTAGGCTCTAATAATTTCAATCATTATGAATTAATTTTGAGAGAGAGAAACAGAGGGAAAAAGGTTGCCCTCGAGAGCCCAGCGGGTGGCTCTTGGTGGTTTTGGCCACGGATTGTGTCAAAAGATATAAGCGACGCATGTGGCGCAAAGTTCCGCCAAATGCACAGTTGGTAGTCTCCATATTTAAAAATATATACATACATATATGTATCTACCTACCTATCCCCTCACCTCACACACAACCTCACACAATACAATTCTGGTGTTGGAATTTATTTTATATAACCCATTTTTCTCAACAGAGACACACTGCCACATGACCAGAGAGTGTGTGAGAGAGAGAGACACAGGTCAAAAATTATTTGTTTATGTCATTTTTCATATTTTCCAACCAAAAATAAAAAAAAAAAAGTTCACAAAACTCACGCAAAATTGGCTCAAAGAGAAGTTTATCGCATCCCCCCACGAAGCAGACGTAGACATTTGACGTAGCAACCTTTTGGCTCTGGATCCATCCATCTCGCTCCAGCGAGAGAGGGAAACTGCATTACCATCTCACTGGCTAGCATCACTACCACAAGTCGATCCTCGCTCTTTGCTCGTTGCTCGTTGCTCGTCTGGCAGGCAACGTTGCGTGTCTGGCCGGCTTTGACCCAAAATAAAGTTGGCATTTTGAGTGTTTTATTGCATGGACACAAGTTTCAAGCAATCAACAAAGCGACTGATCAAATGCAAGATCATCCAAATGGGACAGGCCCTGGCCAATATATATATAGATATATATACATATATATTTACATGGAGGCTCAAGTGTGGGGGGACAGGGAAAAGAATCGAGTGGAGAAATATGTTCATAAACATGCACATTTGGCACGCGATCATCAATTTACGTTCGTAACCGACGTCGTCGTCGCTGTCGCCGTCGCTGCCGCTGCCAATGCGTACTCCAACTTTAAACATAATTTTTATTTTTTTTTGTTTTTCTCTCTCTCGTTGGCTTTTTATCCATTTTTGGCTTTGATGGCCTTTAACAGAGGAAAAGGCAACAACAAAGTTGTTACCAAGAATGTTGTGGCTAAAACCGATATTGAAAGTGATCGTGCCGCAAGAGCAGCAGTTGGAAAGGTCTCTCCTCCTAGAGTCCTAGAGCACAACAACATCATATGAGGAGTACCCAATGATATCTTCAATTTCATACCATTTTTCTCAGTCTCTCTGCACTCTCTGCACTTAAATGCAAAGATAAACACAGCAAATGAAGTATGGACAATGTGGAAGGAATTGCCACAGTGATTTACAGCAGCTGCAAGTGAGATGACAGAAATCTGAAACAAATCTCAAATGCAATTGAATTGTCGGAATATCACAAATGTCCTTTTCCCTTTTTTCTACTTCATCATCATGGGCTTTAGTCGATTCTAGTATGAGTAAGATCATAGGCAACACAAAAGCCAACTTCTAATGTCATTTAAAGACTCTATAACTTCAATGACCAAAACTGGTTGGGAATTATAACTAAATGGGGCGACAATATCAATAGAATAAATTGCAAGTGTACTCATTTTCGATTGGGCAAAAAGGTATGTGCATATCTTAAAACGATAATCATTTATTACTTATCATCTCGGTTTGGGAAGAATGGTTGGTGGGGGGAGAGATTTTCGCTTAATTTGATTAGAGAAAAATAACTTCTAATCTTTGAGTATTAAATTAACATACATAATTCAAAGTCGAAATGCATTTTAAATTAAATCGAAAACCCACATACCCATGGCCATTTATCTAATCGTGAAATGCACCTCGTTTCTCCACACAAACACACACACACACACATTTATCGATCCCATTCACCTACTTTCGTTTAACAAATGATCGCCCTATATATACATATACAATATATAGCTAGAGCTATTCCCAAATTGTCATCTATTTGCAACGAAAAGAATGAACAAAACAGCGTCAAATCTGATAAATAAAATCGACCATCAACACGAATCACGAATCACTTTTTAAAAGTCTCAAATAGACAACTACTTGATGATGAGTGATCAAAGTGAATCAAGATGGAAATCAGCTTAGCTTTATATATATATATATTGTTGTTGTTGTTGTTGTTGTTCTCTTTGAAAAGATTAAATTACCATTCGAGATTGTGGGATGCTAATTAAAAGCGAGTAAAACACCAAATACCGAAATAAAATAGACAAGACCTAGAGAAAAAAAAAAAAACACGCCCGAGACGTGGAGAGGGGGGCTGGCTAGAGGAGGCCAAGACAAAACGAAGAAGAGAGAGAGAAAAAAAGGGTAATAATTTCACAGACATTTCACATAAATAACATCAATAGAGGCAACTTCTAGGAAAAACGACCAAACAGAGAAACATCATTAACATGTCTTGAAGCATTTCAAAGGGAGATTCTTTTATTTTGTTTTATATCTAACTGATTAACAATCGACGCTATCAGTTCAAGGCGTTAAGGCAAAAAAAACCAAAAAAAAAAAAAAAAACAAAATCAAATACCAAGTCAAACTGAGCCAAACTCAAATAAAATGCAATCACGACTTTCAGTTACCCTAGACAGGAACAGGACGACTATCTAATTTGGATTTATTCATTTTCTTTGCTCGGTTTATAACTAGAATTTGCCAATTGGCTTGACCCAATTTGAATTTGGTCAAAAGTACTCTATCTGGACTATATCAATTTGGATTGTCTACACTTGATCCTACAGGCTACAGGGTATAAAAATGTTTGAGTAAGGTATTGCCCCGCATAGAAATCTCATCTTGTCTCCTCTTGTCTCTCCATGTTTCTCTCTCGATGTCTGGTTCAATCTTTTGGTTTTTCAGATTTTCGTTTCGTTTGGTTTTTTGTTGTTTTTTCTTTTTGGTTTTGGTTTTTTTTTTTTTTTTTTTGATTTTTTTCGTGTGAAGCTGCATCATCGAACAGGTTAACACGCAGGTTAAAACTGACCCGAAAGACCCAAGACCCTGAACTGAACATTTTTTGATTGCTTTTTTAATGTTTCCAATTTATACGAATCATTGTTGTTTTTATAGTCTGCCATGAGAGTCCATAATTTAACCAGCCGGCGATGAAGAAGAAAAGGAGAAGAAGGAGATGAAGGGAGTACGACGTCGAGTCGAGAGTAAAGTGGGGAAAAAGAAGAAAGATTCAAGAGAATGAAAAAAAAAAAAAACGCAAGAAATTGTTAAGAAAAATTACAAAATAAATAGCAAGTGCGCGCGCACTCCAGCAAAGTCGCCAGTTAGCCAGACAGATAGACAGACAGACAGCCGGCCAGCCGGTCGGTCAGCCAGTTAGCCAGTTAGCCAGCTCTCGGACTTCAAATGTCATAAAGTCAAAAAGGCAAAGCCAAAGCAAAAGGCTTTTGTCGGCATCGGCAAGCCATGTTTTTAATTAGACAGTTTTTTGATCAGTTGCATCAATTGTCAAAGGGTTCTCTAAGACGCAGACTGGAATGAGAATGGGAATGAGAATGGGTATTCCAAGGGAGGAGTGAGGGTACGCGGATGCAGACAGAGATGCAGACGCAGACGCCTGAAGGCCCAAAAAAGGCGACGGCGTTTGTCGCCAACTTGGCCAACAGCAGCCAACACACAACACACAACAAATCTGTGTCAAAAGGCTGCTGGCTGCTGGCTGTTGGCTGCCGGCTTTGGGCTTCTGGCGGATGATCTGAAGCGCGACAAGTGATTGCCATCAGTTGTCAGGCCGCTATCGTTGATCACAATGTCAACAGCATCAACAGCAGCAGCAGCAGCAGCAGCAACAACAACAACAACAACAAATACAAATACAACATGAAGAAAACTTTGACTCTCTGGCATATTCCCGTGGGGAGCTGCATTTAAAAGGCATTTAAGCCACAAAATCTCAAGACCAGCAGCAACAAAAGCAACAGCAACATCAACAGCGGCTGCGGCTGTGGCAGTTGCAACAATTACAAAACAAGTACACACCGCAAATACACACACACACACACACACACACATATATATAAACACTGATATTTGATATATATATATATACATATATCTGTGTTAAGAAAACGAACTTGTCTCTACCCTATAACTTAACATTTGTAGATGCATTTTTGCCCATTAAATATGATGAAATTTATAATTCTAAATTAGATATTTAAGTGCAAATGGGCCATAAAATTTAAGATTTATACAAAAATAGAATCATCTTGTTAGATTATGATGATAAAAAGTCTACACTTTATAGATCACATAAATGTCGAGAGAAATATGTGTGGGGCAACAATTTCAATGATCATGGGAACATTTCTGTCATGGTGAGGGACGCCAATTTACTTTTTGTTTATAATAGTTTTTGAATAGTTTTAGAAAAAAAAAAAATGATACCTTTTGTGGTAAACTTTTTGCAGCAAACTTTTGCCCAAGACTGAAATTAGCATTTATATGGACTAATTTGATTTGAACAAGCATTAAATTGAAAAATATATTTTTCATGCCTTTTAGAAGAAGATTATTATGCAAATTAAATAATAATATGAAGAGGCAGACAGAAATGAGGCAGGATGCCAATTATTTTTCCAGTTAACAGTTGGAAATCTCTGCAAGATCTGCATTTGCATCTATATAGATCTGGCGTTGGCAACCGATATGTTCCGGTTATATATAAACATATTTATGATTGATTATAATTATGATCGACGGTGCAGCATAAAAAAAAAATAATATTCTTAAAATATTTTTATACGATTTTAATAGTTGAGGTAATTTTTTTTTTTTTGCAGTATAATATTTGGTTTTATGGCGTTCCAAAGGAAAGAGATAATATTCAGGTTTGCTCATATGCCAATCAATAGTTTTTTTTTTTTTTATATTTTTGTTGCTCAGTTATTAGCAAAATCAATAAAAAAGTTATTATACCCTTTGGTATGAGGTCTGTTTTTGTTTTTTTTTTTTTTTGCCGATTGAAAAAGCGAAGAACCACAATAAAAGCTAAAGAAGACGCCGTTGCCGCCTGTTGCTGCCTGTGTTCTTGTAACCACAGCAGCAGCAGCAGAAGCCGAGTCAGCAGCAGCAGCAGCAGCAGCTGGGAGCTAACTTTCGTGACATGACAATTTCGATGACGATGATGATGAGCGCCGACTGAGAGAGCAGCAGTAGCCCTGCGCTTCCTCCTTCTTCTTATTCTTCTACTTGTTGTTGTTCGCGTCCTCCACCTACTTAATACTTGGGGGCCTTCTTCTCCTGCTCCAACTTCGATCAAGATCAAGGCAAAGTCAGTGGCTGCTGCTGCTGCTGCTGCTGCTGCTGCATGATGATGTTGTCGGTTGACAGTGACGACGACGACGATGAGGACGATGAGAATGAGAATGACGATGACGATGACGATATGATAGACGCACTCATCACATCAGATCACATCACATCATCTCAGGCGGACGTGCGCGTTGATTGTCACAGCCGCCGTAGCTACTACTTACTGGCGGCTACTGTCGGTTCGGCTTGGACAACGACACAGCGACTCAGGGCGACTGGCAACTTGGGATTGGCATGCGGGCAGCTCGAAAATTGCAATTTGCCGTCATTTTGTAATGAGGGAGCGCCGCTGTTACGTTCGGTTTAGTTCTGTTCTGTTCCGTCCCTCCAACTTCAACGACAACGACGACAAAATTATGGCAAATTGTTTATGGGGTGTTTAAATGGTCCTGTTCATGTTGCTGCTGTTTCTGTTCTTGTTGTTGTTGTTGTTCTATATATGTAGGTATATAAGTAGTTGCGTTGAGAAAGGTGAGGGAGATGAGAGGCTATAATTTATTTGTAAATACAAATTCACGAAAAACCAACAAGCTACGTTGCTACGTCAGTTGAGTTAGAGAAGACCAAGCGCAACGGCCGTGCGGCCACCGTCCGTCCGTCCGCCCGCCTAAAGTACGTTCGTTCTCAAAGGTCATTAATCATCTAGAGAAAGAGAGTAGGCAACGCCTTCACATCACTTGACTTCTCCTCTAGTATACCTCCATCCACATTGTGCGTGTGTATTTAACTAACTCATTATAAATAAGCAGGAATCCCTAACATGCAATTAAATAACGTGGGTCCTAATCCTAATGAGACGACAGCCACTATGTCATGTACACACACACACACACACACACATATGCCTCGAGAAGGCTCCCAAGTTGGCCGCCATGCAACATTTGCGTTTGCGCATGCGCATTTCCCTCTCCCATCACAAAGACTTTTAGGTCCCGAGTCTTTGGTTTTTGGTCTCTGTTTTCTGGTCCCTGGAGTTTCAGAGTCCCGATCTATTCCACGCATGAGTGAAAGCTGCGATTTAGAGAATTGAGAGTAAAGGAGAGAGAGAGAGAGAGAGGCAAACAAACACGTGTTGTTCTCTCAAACCAATTGCCATGGGCATGACTTTTCGAAAGGGAGAGAAGGAGAGAGAGAGAGAGACCCACAAAAACCAAATTAATCATATTTGATTTTGAGCCAGAATTATTGTGGCTACACACACACACAGACACAGATGTGGATAGCTGGATAGCTGGATGGTTGGATGGTTGGCTGGTTGACTGGATGTGAATGAATGTGGCATTAAGTCTTCTAGGAAGTGCAAAGCGGGGAAATGGGGGAAAAATTCTTGTATGTTGAAATCATTTTCATTATCGTTTTGGGGCAACGATCAGGTTTCCGACAGCAACAACAACAACCAATTTGCAGCAGCATTCGTTGTGAGATATATCTTTATATATATTCAATTGAATGTTATATCTTCATTGTAGATCATTTTACTTCTATGAATCACATGAAGGTTCTATGAAACGGCAGATAATTCCACAACTTTAATTTAGTATTAATTAATTTATTTCAGGAATTAGTAATTAAACTTGTATATCTAATAGGCCTTTAAGAGAAAAAAACAACTGGGAAATAAATTGAATTGTCATTCGATTTGAGCTAAAGACTTTGTATATTTTTTTTTATTCTATAAAATTTTTCAAAATGTTTTTTACTTTTCAAAGGGTTTTAGCTTTCACTTGTTTAGTCTTTGTGTTATTTTATGAAATTTTTGGTGATTTTGCTATGTAAATGTTAATCTTTATATGGATCGAAATGAGCTCATAGTAGCCGCCTTAAAATTGTTTAGTTTTATTCTGTTAATTGAAAAGAACGATGAAATTTATGACTTTTGCTAACTCTTTTCATTCTTTTTTTTTTCACATCCCACAGCAGCTCCCTTTGTGGGGGCCGCATTCATTCATTGATTCTTCGAGGCAGAGGTAGAGGCAGAGGCATAGGCAGAGGCACTTCCTTGTCTCGTGCCCCCCATTCGACAAAAAGAAAAAAATATATATTCTTCTCAATGAATTAAACGCGAATATTTATTCCTTTCAGTTTAGGCTTAAGCCATCATCAACCAATTGAATTGAATCAAGTTTGGAGTTCTTATGCTAATTTTAAGTACGTTACGCCTCAACAAAGTCAATTTTGATGGACTTAAGTAGTTTCAATTTTGATTATGTATGGCGTGGCGTGTCTTATGAACTGGGTTGGGTTGCTCAGTCCAGACGGACAGCGAAGACATAGCGCAGAGGCCAGACTCTTTGTGGTTTTATTTTGCATATGTAGATGATTACATTTTTTTTTTTTTTCGGAGCAGTGGCTGAGGAGGCAAACAATAACAACAACAACCAACAAGTAGAGTATCAAGGTTGACTGGTTGTGTTTGTTCATCAAATTATATAGAAGCTACCTTTCGAACCGAACCGTACACTCACAACAACTCCCAGGAACGTGTGTGTGTGTGTGTGTGTGTGTGTGTCTCGGAGAGTATCCTTTCAATTCGTTAACCCTCTGGGCACAATACAATTGGAACTGTGTGTTTCCCGGTGTCCGTGTCTGACATCGTCTATGCTCGTTTTGATGTGCGTCCAGTCGGAACGCAAAAGTCTCGACTTTGCTTCGCAGTCAGTCGTGCTGCCAAGTTCTCTTGCCCCCTGCACCACCTCTACCTCTCCCACTCCCTCTCCCTCCCTAACCTCCTGCAGCAGTCCATCGTATTTATTTTTTTCTCTCTGGTTTTTATTTTTGGTTGGTTGTAGGTAAACACTCGCGCCTACTAAAAATATCTACAAACTCGTGCAACAACTTGAAGAACTCGACTCGACTCGGACTCATGGGGCAGCTGCAACGCGTTTCGATTAGTTGTCTGTATGTCTGTTTTGTCAGTCAGCCAGTCAGTCAGTCAGTCAGTCAGTTAGACCCAAAGACCTCAGTCCCAGTCTCAGACCCAAAGACCTGAACCCGTCCATGGGCCGACGCCGTGGCCGTCGCTGCTGACGCTGACGCTGTCTTGTTAATTTTTTGAGCTATTTATTTTGATGTTTTCGCTTTTACGCTCTCGTTAAGTCGACCAGACGCAATGCCAAAGTTACAAAAAAAAAAAACAGAAACAAAATAAAGAACAAAGTAAAGAAAAAATTAAAAAAAAAAAAACAGTCCAGAATTTTGCTGACCATCGCGAATGCGAATGAATGCAAAGTCGCAGCAGTCTGAGTCTGGGTCCAACTCGTACTGCTGCTAATGGAGTGTGAGGCAGTGTGTGTGTGTGTGTGTGTGTGTGTGTGTGTGTGTGCAGTGTCATGGTGTTGCAAACGTATGCATGCAAAATGGAAATGCTAATTAATATGTTTTGCGATATCTTTGCAAGAGAACAACTTCTCTCTTTCTCTATCTCGCTCTCCCTTCCTTTTCCTCACGCTCTCTCTCTCTCTCTCTCTCTCTCTCTTCTATGGGTCTCGGTTAAGCGTTAAGCGTGTGTGTGGTTCGGCACCCACAATAATCGGAAGATGTTGCAGATACAAAACATTATGAAATTAATTTTTATTAGGCGTCAAGCCATAAAGAACAGCTGAGAGATAGCATAAGAGAAATAGAGAGAGAGAGAGAGATGAAGAGATGAAGAGATGGTTGTGGAGTGATGGAACGGTGAAGCTCCATGGAGTGCTCCCGCTGCCGTGAGGAGGAGATGAGTGAATGAGAATGTGAATGTGAATGTGAATGAGATGGGAATGAGAATGAATAGCAAGCTCACATGACAACAACGACAACGCGTTATAATTAAGAACAATGGCAAGTTATTCAACGGGGCATATATAGTTAAGAGCAAGAGAAAGAGGGAACGGTGGAGTCTTACGGGGCTTTCTTAGCCCGCTGCATGGGGAAGGGGTGGACACTGCTGCGGTGCGCTTTGACACTTGATGAATTCCATTGGGAGCCCCCCCCCAATGCCAATGGATGGACATGTATAAATTGTAATTGTAAGCGACGACAGCCGTCCAGGCCAGGCCACCACCAGGCGGCCAGAGCGGAATGGGCGAAATACTTAATGAGTCAAGAGTTAAGAATGCTCAAATTGGGTTACATGCAAGTTTCAGTTAGCATGGAAATTACCTAATGTCAGTATATATACATACGATAACCAAACCGATATCGATAAGCTTAAGCAAGATGGATTATGTACTTATCTTTAAGTTATTTCAGTTCATTATCTTTTCTACAATTTTCAAAGATCTGAATGCCAGTTTTCTAAGAACTAAATGTTTTTTTTATTTCATATGAAATTAATAAATAAACATTGCACATTTCGTGCTATTGACCTTACACAGAAAATCGTAATTCGTTTTTGTCTTAAGTGAGTGAGTTTGAGCCTGAATTAGCTGAAAGCCGTAACGTATACGGCATGTTGGCCCAATCAATATTAGCTCAGTGACCTGATGAAGAATATTTCATATGACATAAAAATTTAACCACTTTTAAGGATTATTTATCAATGGCAAATGAGCTGCAGGTTCTTGGGTTGGCCAGAGGAAGTTGAAAATTAAAAATATTCTCAGGAGAGATTGTCTATTTACCAATAGGATGAATGATATGCATCATTTCTCATGGCCTTTACTTAAAAAAAAATCTCTCAAGGGTTTCCTTGCCATTGTCACCTACAATTTCGTCCCCTAATGCGGTCATTGTCTTTCAAAAAGAAAAAAGTAAGAAAAAAAAAAAAAAAAAAAAAAAAAAAACAAAATCATGAAATTGAAAAAAAAAAATAAAATAAGAAAAGCAATTACAAATACAATGCTAAGAAAATGTTCGCAGCTGTCCCATGACTCATGTGACTGTGACCCAATGAGCAATATGCACCCACAAGAAACCCAGAGCCATAGCCAGAGCCAGCTACTTGGGCAATAACAAAAGCCACGGCACAACAAATGAAACGATTACAAAGAAATATAATTTGCGCAAAACAGAAAGAAACGAGAACGAGAGCTCGATCGATCAGTCATCATGGCGAAATGTTGCCTCAACTCCGACTACTCGACTAATCTAATCAAATCAAATCAAATCAAATCAAAACGAATCAATGAAGGTAAAAGATGGGATGGATGGTGTGTTTCAGTTTCAGGTTCAGGCACTTCCTGGCTAACAAACAAAGTAGCTGGCTGATCAAACGATCGATCGATCGATAAAGGAGAGAAAGAAAGAAGGAACAAACAATTGCTCTGCTCTGGGAGGATTGTAACAAAATCCTAGCCTAGCGCAAAAAGAATATGTGGGCACCTTGCCGTCTTGCTCTTTCGTTCTCCTTTCCTTTTGGTCTACCTGGGATTTTCGGCATGACATGGGAGAGAAGATGATGCAAAGATGTTTGCCCATGGTCAACTTTCAACACACAATTTGTACGTAGCGAAGGGCTACCTGCAGTTTACTTTTCCTGGTTTGGTTTGGTTTGGTTTGGTTCGGTTGTTGTTGTAGTTGTGATGTGGCGTGGTGTGGTGTGGGTTTTCCTGAGAACAGGCTGCGGGCCCAGCTAACAAGCCTTCGCGAGACTGATACGCATCACTTGGTATGTGTTTGGTTTAATCAGCACCTGTCGACTGTCGTCGACTGACTCTCCACTCAACTGGACAGGTAGGCAATCGACCAACCAACCAACCAACCAACCAGCCAACTAACCAGGCGACTAACTAAGTAACATACGTGCTGTTATTCATCTTTGTTTTTGAGAAAGTTTTTAAAAACATATGCCAAAAAAAAAAAAACAAAAACGATCTGATTCAGTCACCAAATAAGCATTCTCCCCAGTCTTGAAATCTGCCCCCTCTGGCATCTTGATTGCCACGGCCTCGACTCGACTTGGCTCGACTTGGCTCTGCTCAGCTGGGCTGCTCTCATAAATCAAGAAAAATCAGTCAATTTTGTTTTTTATTCATTCACTCTGACATTGGCTGAATTAACAATTGATTTCAATAATTTTTTATGATTATTTTTTATTTTTTTTTTGTTGTGCGGGGTTCTTAAGCTGTGTGTGCTGAGGAGGCTCACATTATAACTACATATACTAGTAAAGACACAGAGAGAGAGAGAGAGCAAAAAAGAGGAGATCAGTATTTTGAGACATTCAGCTCTTTTGCGCTCTCTCTCGCTCTCTCTCGCTTTCTCACTCTTTGTCTCTCGCTTGTGCTGAATATGAAATTCCACTCAATTTTGAGTTAAATCTTTGGGCGCTAAGTAGTAAAAAATAAAAAAAAAACCGAAGAAGGAAAAAGAAACTCGTCTAACCGGTATGACGAGTGTCAATGTCTCATTGGAATTGTTTGATGCTCAACGAATCAGACAGGAGCAAGGGGGGCGATGTGGGGGTGTTGGAGCATGAGAGCCCAGCGAACAGTGGGGCGAATTGCCACGAAAAATGTCAATAGTTAATAAGGGAGATTCTAGATTAACTTTAGGGGAAGTTTTAAAATCTAGACTCTAGAGTCCTTTTCAACTTTCGCCACATTTCAAGGTCACTTGGCTTGCCTTTTTTTTTCTATTTCCGTCCTAGCCTTAAAGATCCTTATCGTTACAAATTTGATCCTTTAGGTTATTTTTCGGCCAGCTTAGTTATGTAAAACCTTATGAACAATCTCAAATTTCCTTTCTCACTCCTCTCTGTTGGATCATTTCTCTCTTATCGCCTAAGAGCCATTTGCATCTACATGTAGGCCAGCCTACACACACACCTGCTTATCTTTGCCATCTTACTTCCTCTTTCCTTTTTTTGTGAAAGAAGAAACTACCTGTTTCTCATTGAGCATTACGTTTTCAGTCCACTGTGCAGATTGCGCTATGGTGCGTTCGGCTTTTGCATTGCATAGGTGTATTTTTTTTTTTTGTTTGTTTGTTTATTTTAACCGCTCACTCGCTCTAGTTCTTGCTTTGCGTTTTTCACTCACCCTCACTCTCACCCTCTCTCTCTCTCTCTCTTGCTCTCGCTCTCATTTAGAGTTTCTCTCTTGGGTGCACAACACTCTCTTTCTTTTGCTCTCTGTTGCAGTTTGCGTGTTCATTGAGTGCTTGCGCCTCAGGCAAACGGCATAAGGCATACGGCAGGGGGAGGGGGAGGTGGGCAGCCACAACAAGAAGTAAAATAACAGTTTGAGTTTGAGTTATCTGTTAGAGTCGGCGGAGGAGAATCTGTTAGCTGGCTGGTTGACTTCTTTCAGAGAGCAGAGTGATCAGTTTTTGAGTTGACTTCGAGCCGAGCGGACGTGTCTTGTGAAGCCGTTGTCGAAATATGTAATAATAAGCCAAACCAAAACGATCGAATTCGACACAAGAAAAATAAAAGAATTACATATACATATATATGTATATAAAAGAATCACAAAAGAAAGAAAACAACAACAAGAATTAATTGATCAAAACGCTATCTTCTCGTCGTTGTCGTTGGCGCTGTCGTCTCCCCCCCACTTGGATTACGGTCAACGCGAACAAGAATATCTATCAATTTTTTGGTTGAGAATATAGTACATATCTATCTCTCAAGTGTGTGTGTGTGTGGTGCATGGTGCGTGGTGCATTGGGTGACGGGTGGGTGCAATGCAACTACTACAAATCGAAAGAAATGGCTAAATATTAAAATCAAATACATAAATGAATTAGTTCGCAACAGTAAAAGGAAAAGAAAAGAAAAAACGGTGAAGCGTAGAGAAGAGTGGAGTCAAGAGAGACGGGGAAGAGAATTAAGTTTTTGAAGTTGAGATTTTGGAGAAAAACAAAAAAACAACAACTCGAACAAAATGCTGGCCACTAGCCATTTAATGTATGTGCTCATTGCCAGCTGTGTAATGCCCATCTTTGGTGCGGCATTAAGCAAAACAGTGCTCTATCAGGCCCCCGATGAATGCCGCTGGTCGGGCGGCGGTGGCGGAGAAGATATCACACTTGTCTGTCATCTGCGCACTATCAACTCGGAGCTGGAGAATACGAATTTCAGTGTGATCCAGCCGCACAATACGGTGCGATTGCGTTTGGAGTGCAATGATGCATTGTTCTTCCAGAGTAGCCTCAGTCCGGATAGTTTTCGTTCGCTGGTGGAGCTGCGTGATCTGACCATCGAATACTGCAAGCTGGGCAATCTCACGGAGGGCTCATTTCGTGGTCTGCAGGAGCTAAGGAATCTAACTATACGCACACACAATGGCGATTGGTCCACCATGTCCCTGGAGATGGCCTCGAACAGTTTTGTGGACTTTCGTCAATTGGAGCGTTTGGATTTGAGTTTGAATAACATTTGGCTCATACCCGATGGCATGGTGTGCCCCCTGAAATCGCTGCAGCATTTGAATGCCTCGTACAACAAGATTCAGGATATAAGCAACTTTTACTTTAGCTCATCGATGAGCTCCCGCAAAACTCGCATATGTGGCACGACGCTGACCAGCTTGGATTTGAGTGCCAACAAAATGGTTAGTCTGCCATCGGCCATGTTATCGGCTTTGGCCCGTTTGACCCATTTAAATATGGCTAGGAATAGTATGAGCTTTCTGGCCGATCGGGCATTCGAGGGACTGCATTCGCTAAATGTTGTTGATTTGTCGGCCAATCGTTTGACCTCATTGCCCCCAGAACTGTTTGCCGAAACGAAGCAGCTTAAGGAGATTTATCTGAAGAATAATTCCATTAATGTTCTCGCCCCGGGCATATTTGGTGATCTGGCTGAGTTGTTGATTTTGGATTTGGCCCACAATGAGCTCAATTCGCAGTGGATAAATGCAGCCACATTTGTGGGTCTGAAACATTTGACTCTGCTCGACTTGTCGGCCAATAAAATAAGCCGCCTAGAGTCGCATATTTTTCGGCCATTGAATAGCCTGCAAATCCTGAAGCTTGAGGAGAACTATATAGATCAGTTGCCCAATGGCATATTTGCCGATCTAAGCAATTTGCATACCCTGATTCTATCCAATAATCGCATCTCTGTGATCGAGTCGCGCACATTGCAGGGCTTGAACAATCTCTTGGTACTCTCGCTAGACTATAATCGCATTGGCAAACTGGATCAACGATCGCTGATCAATTGCAGCCAATTGCAGGATCTGCATTTGAATGACAACAAATTGCAGGCAGTGCCGGAGGCTCTGAGTCAAGTGCCCCTGTTGAAAACTCTCGATATGGGTGAGAATTTGATAACACAAATTGAGAACACAAGCATAACCCAATTGGAGAATCTTTATGGATTGCGTATGACGGAAAACTCATTGACTCACATTCGGCGAGGTGTATTCGATCGGATGAATTCATTGCAGATCCTTAATTTATCGGGCAATAAATTGAAGAGCATTGAGGCGGGATCTCTGCAAAGGAATAGTCAACTGCAGGCGATACGTCTGGATGGTAATCAATTGAAATCGATTGCCGGCCTCTTTAACGATTTACCCAATCTAGTTTGGCTCAATATCTCTGGCAATCGTTTGGAGAAATTCGATTATTCTCACATACCCATTGGTCTGCAATGGTTGGATGTTCGAGCTAATCGCATCACTCAATTGGGTAACTATTTTGAAATTGAAAACGAATTGAGTTTGAGTACATTCGATGCCTCGTACAATCAATTGACGGAAATCACAGCCAGCTCGATACCGAATAGTGTGGAAATTCTTTATCTAAATGATAATTTGATAAGCAAAATTCAACCCTACACATTCTTCAAGAAGCCCAATTTAACGCGAGTCGATTTGATAAGAAATAAATTGACCACCTTGGAGCCAAATGCTCTGCGATTGTCCCCCATTGGCGAGGATCGTGATATACCCGAATTCTATATTGGCCACAATGCCTTCGAGTGTGATTGCCATTTGGATTGGCTGCAGAAAATCAATCGGGAGTCGCGCACACAGCCGCAATTAATGGATCTCGATCAGATCTATTGCAAGTTGACCTATGCCCGGGGTTCACAGTTTGTGTCGCTGATTGAGGCAAAATCGAATGATTTCCTCTGCAAATATGAATCGCATTGCTTTGCCCTGTGCCATTGCTGTGATTTCCAGGCCTGCGATTGCAAAATGGAATGCCCGGATAAATGTTCCTGCTATCACGATCAAAGCTGGACATCCAATGTTGTCGATTGCAGCCGGGCTAGCTACGAGAAGTCTCTGCCCACTCACATACCCATGGACGCGACACAATTGTATTTGGATGGCAATCAGTTTTAAAGAGCTCCAGAGTCATGCCTTCATTGGCGCGCAAGAGATTGAAGGTCCTGCACCTGAATCACTCGTCCATTGAGATTCTACACAATCGCACATTCTACGGCCTGCTGGAGCTGGAGGTTCTGCAATTGCAAAACAATCAACTGAAAGCCCTCAATGGCAATGAGTTTCAGGGTTTGGACAATTTGCAGGAATTGTATTTGCAGCATAATTCAATTGCCACCATCGATTCGCTGACATTCACGCATTTGTATCATCTGAAAGTGTTGCGTTTGGATCATAATTTGATTAGCTCATTTGCTGTCTGGAATTTCCTGCCATCGTATCTGAATGAGTTGAGACTCGCATCGAATTCGTGGAGTTGCAATTGTGAGTTTATCGATAAGCTGAGAGACTATTTGGCCCGACACGAATATGTTATGGATCGATCGAAATTAATTTGCCACAACAAGACCCAACAGATGTCCATTTATCCCAACTCCGAGGAGCATTTACCACTCATCCAATGCAGTCAAACATTGAAATTGAATTTGGATAACAATTACAATTTCGAAGAGGAGGAGAATTCACTGCTGGCCAATAGTAGTTCGACCAAAATGATTCTAAATCAGCCACCCAAGCAGGACTATATACCCATTTTGGTGGCCATTTTGACAGCTTTCATTTTCATAATGATCTGTTTCCTGTTGGTCTTCATCTTTCGCCAGGAGATGCGTGTGTGGTGCCATTCCCGTTTTGGTGTTCGCCTCTTCTACAATGCCCAAAAAGATGTCGATAAGAATGAGCGTGAGAAACTGTTCGATGCCTTCATCTCGTACTCGTCGAAAGATGAACTTTTTGTGAATGAGGAGCTGGTGCCCATGCTGGAGCTGGGCGAACAACGCTACAAACTTTGTCTACATCAACGTGACTTTCCAGTGGGCGGCTATCTGCCCGAAACGATTGTCCAGGCCATCGATAGCAGTCGTCGCACCATTATGGTGGTCAGTGAGAATTTCATCAAGTCGGAGTGGTGTCGCTTTGAGTTCAAATCCGCCCATCAGTCCGTTCTGCGGGATCGTCGCCGTCGTCTCATTGTCATTGTGCTCGGTGAGGTGCCGCAAAAAGAACTGGATCCCGATCTACGTCTATATCTGAAGACCAATACATATCTGCAATGGGGCGATAAGCTCTTTTGGCAGAAATTACGCTTTGCATTGCCTGACGTATCCTCGGCATCAAATGGTGGACGCGGTGGCTCTGGACAACCTTGCCATGTACCGATCAATCATCCCGCCTATCATCATCATCATCATCATCAAATGCATCTGGCCGGACATCATCATCTGCATCAGACGCAGCAGCAGCAGCAGCAGCAGCAGCAACAACAACAGCAGCAGCAGCAACATCCACATCAGCAACAGCAACAGCAATTTATGTTGCCACCAGTTCCTCCAGCGGGCAGTTTTCGCCGGCAACCATCTCGTGGACCCAATAACACACAGCAGCAGCAACAACAACAAGCCGCTCTTCTGATGGGCGGTGGACAATTGGCAGGATCTACGCAACAGATGATACCCCTTGCTAGTGGCATACAACAACAGAGCTTGCCGCTGCCGCCTACACAACAACAACAACAGCAACAATCACTACCAACGCCTGCAGCACGTAATTTGCATATGTAAGTGAAGTTAAAAGAGAGAGAGAGAGACAGGTATCAAATAAGAATAAAAGAGAGAGAGAGAGCGCGATAGAGAGAGAGAGAGATCGAGTGATACTGACTTGAAATGGGAAAATACTTCTTTCAGCAGAGAATTTCCAATTTTTGGTATATTTTTCATTTGGTTAAACAAAAAACAGAGAAACTGCAGTTTAGCTTTCTAACTACAACTATGTGTGTATGAGTGTGTGAGTGTCTGTGTGTGTGTGTGTGTATGTGTGTGTGGTGTGTGCGTGTGTTTCTGTATATGCTAGTTTCCCCCTAAATGAAATAAGAATTGCAGTCAATATGCAAATTGTGAACGTTTAACGATAAAAGCCTAGTTACATGCTTAAAAAGAGAAATACTAAAAGAGGGTATATATTGTATGAGGTGTGTAGGGGGGGAGGATCATGGGTAAAGGCAGACCGGGGCAGAGGGGCAGCAGGTTAGCTACAGTAAAACAGAGAGAAAAAATACCAAAGAGCCGAGAGCCAATTGTTGTTGTTGCTGTTTTTTTTTTTTTTTTGTGGCCCTGTTCTGTTTTCTTACGGCCAAAGCTATTTTCAGTTTCCTGGCTCGTAGGCAAAAGCAAAAGATTCAGAAAATTGATGTTGCATGCAACAACAGCAACAGCAACAGCAACAGCAACAACAACCAGTCGGCAACAAAAGGCAAGGCCCAAAAGTATTTTTCTTCTCTATGTTTCTTTCTCAATGTTGTTGCTGTTGCTGATGGCTTTGTTGTTGCTGCAACGTTCACTCGTTAGTTCATCTTAACTGCTTGCATTTTGTCTGTAACAAGCTCAACGTGTGTAGAAGATATCTCAGAAAAATAGGCAAAAAAAAAAAAACAAAGAACCAAACAGCAAAAAACAAAAAAAAAAAAAAAAAAAAAAAACTGAACCGAAACAGAAACGCAAAACATCAGAGAACTCATGTCTGGGCGCAAAAAAAGAAAATCGAAAAAGAAATTGTAACAAAAAAAAAAAAGAACAAAAACAAGAAATAGAATAGAAATAGCAAAGAGACAAGAGACGACGAGGACGAGGACACCAGACCTAGACCGTCTACAGACAGTCAGACAGTCGGATAGTCAGCCAGCTGCTTGTGCTGCTGCTGCTGCTGTGAGAGTTGGTTTCTTTTTTGGGGGTCTCTCTTTTATTTTGAGGTTTTTTTTTTTTTTTTCTTATTTTTCTGTGTGGCAGCATTACACGTGCTAATCAATGAGAGAGTTGCGACAGCAGAAGATTAGCTGAAAAGTTGGCTCACAGCGAAAGGTTAGAAGTGGGGCTTAATGTAAAACGTGAGTTTTGCTTCTTCCCCAAATGAAATTGAAGGTTGAGTTTCGGTTAAAGGAAAGTTGTTAGTTCTCCAGAAGTAAACTCCATCAAGGTGGTTTTTACTTTGAAACTTTTCGCAGGTAATTTTCGTATTAAAAAAAAAAGTGTTAAGCAACAACAACTCAAGTTATGTAAAGTCGATTGCGATCCGTAGATTTTTCTTAGTTTTTAGAAAACTTTTTAAGACTAGTCGAACGATTTTTGGTATCTAAATAGGTGAATTAATCTTTTTTGTCAAGGCTTTCTCATACTTAGCTAGAGTCTAGAAGTTTTTGAAATAATATTAAAGATTCGTAATAGTCAGTGTGATTCGATTAACAAATTGTTTGCAATTTGTTATTCCTGGAAGAACGAAGAACGAAGAACGAAGAACTTGTGTGTGGTAATCTGAACTAGTGTCATCAGAGCACCAGAAACCAGTGTCTAAAGCCCCCACACACACACACACACACAAGAGACATTTGCCGTGTGGTATAGGCCCAATTGCAGCAGTTTCTTTTTGGCCTGGCCTTTTGCCTAAGCCAGCCTTCAACTATCTAGTAGTACCTACACACACACACACACACACACACACACAATCGCACACCCATGGCTAACTGTGGAAAGAATGAGGAACATGTAAGAGAACAGTGCTACAGATTAGTTTGGTTACGATTAAAATCTACCTTGTTGTTGTTTGTTTGTTACGCCTGGGATGTACTACAATTTTGCTGATGTTGTTGTTGTTGTTGCTTTGCTTCTCAGCTCTTCAGTGTTGGTAGTTATACCTAACTTCCTCCCACACAATCTCTCTTTCTCTCTGTCTCTCTCTCTTTTTTCTCTTTCTCTGTGGCATATCCAAGTAAAATGCATTCCAAAAGCAAGAAGAGAAACACAAAAAAAAAAAAAAACCTAGTTAACTGTTAGACATTTGTACATACAAAACAAGCAATGGCATGATATGTATGTACACACACAAACACACACACACATACAAACACACATTTAATTAAATGTTAATTTTGTTTAATAATATTGTGATATTCATTTGTAATTAAGTTTAATTTATCATAATATATAATCAAGTTTTCCTATCAATAAAAATTCAACTTTTTTCCTCATTAGTTTGTAGGAGTTTTTTTTTATATGAATACATTTTTTTTTTTTTGTTTATTAGTTAGTTTTAATTATCTGACAAATACACACACACACACACACACACACACAGATATATATTACAGCCATATTAATTAATATACAAATAGTACGAAAGAAAAACCTTATCAAATTCGATGTACATATATAAATAAATATATAGTCTTTTTTTTTTTAATATATTAATTCTATTTGTTAAACGAAAATAAGAAAAAAACAAACGACGAAACAAAAAATATATAAAATGATCACAAACTAAAAAGGATATACATATATATGTATATATCCGTATATATGTATAAATCGACTGATTACATGTGTATTATATATAAATTATCGACCTATAATATAAGGAATTTTTTTTTTTTTTTTTGTCCTGTAAATATTGTACTTTATGTTTTCTAGTTTCATAAAAAAAAATTAAACAAAAAGAAACAAATATGACAAAAGAAAAAACAAAAAACAAAACATAAACAAAAACAACAGAAAAAATATATAAATGAAAAAACAAAAAAATTAAACAAAATTTTGTGTCGACTTTTCTTTATTTTTTTTTTTTTTTTTTGCTTTGTCTAAAACTGATAGTAAAACAATTTTTATATGTGGGGGAGAGCCTTGACATTTGATATGATTTCGAATTGAGATTCCCGAACCGGATTCAATTGTTGTTGCTGCCAAACAGCCAAGCCCGAGTCTGAGAGATAATGTCCAAAGTCAGCAATCCAAATTCTTCTTCTGAATGCCATGGGAAGAAAGAGCTGAGAGATGATTTCTGTTTATTAGACATACGGAAATGTGCAAAGGCAATAATTGACAGACAGACAAAGGGCTGGCAGAAAAGTTGCCAAAATGCGTAAAGCAATCTAATGGACTAATGGCCCATAATTGGATCTTGCAACTACCAAGGACTAGTTTAATGTATTCCAGTTACAATCCATCAAAGATTAAATATTGTTTGGATAGTCGAGAAGAAAAGGCATCCGCTTCACCCTCTCTTCATTCTCCGTTGCAAAATAAAATTCGAAAGCTGCAGAGGCTTCTAGCTAAAGCTAATTGGTCAATAGAAATTGCACTGGGTAAGTGGAGCATGGGAAACCATTATTAATTAGGTCAATTTGGGTAAGTATTAACTTTAAGTCATATCCTATTGCTTCTAGATTTTGACTTGCTCAAAAAAAAAAAAAGGATTCTCAAACCGAACTATTGAAGAAAACCTCGCGCTGCCACAGAGCTTAGAGTAGTGAATTCAAACCCACGATTATTTTTGTGTTTCATACGAATTTATTTGAAACAAAAAGCCAAAAAAAAAAAAAAAAACATGAAGAAACAACAACAACAAGAAGAAGGAAGAAACCCGACTTTTGCCGCCTTCTTCTTCGCATAGTCATTTTGGTTTTATTTTCCCAAGCTCGTCTTCTGTGGCATCTTCTCATGCATATTTTATAGATATCGGCTATCGTATATTTGCTTATTTGTATTTTTATTATTTACTTGTTGTTGTTGGTGTTGTTTTTGGTTTTTGTGCTTTTTATCTGCTTTTTCTGTTTTAATCAATGAGCAGCCCACAGCGAAATATTTCGCTGATTTAGCTCTCTTTCATTTTTTTTTTTTTTTTTTTTTGCTCTGTCTCTGTGTGTCTGTCTGTCTGTCTGTCGCTGTGTCCGTTTTGGAATGAATGAATAATTTTTATGATCAATTAAATGCGCAATAAAATTGATGAGGCCCCTCTTTTAGCCAATCTTTAACGTCGTCGTCGTCGTCCACCATAAATTCACATTGCTTAAATTAGCAAATTTTACAATCAATCATTAGCCAGGGTAACGAAGTCGTTTGATGTTGTTGCAGTTCCCCCCGTCCTCTCGCCACACACCGCACGCCACACAAAACGAGATAGAATTGTATCTACAAGATACACGTACGAGCATCTTCTATGTATGTATATGTGGGTTAACCAGCACAAAAATAAAACAAAAAAATAAAAAATAAAAGAAAAAGTACAAAAAGTTCAAGCGTAAGTTAAACCCTTTTCAATTTTTGTTTCTTTTTTGTAACTCCTTTCCCCCCCACTGTCTTCTTCTTCGGCTCGTCAATTCTTTGCCTATTTCAATGCAGAAAATAAACCAAAAAAAAAAAAAAAAAAGAGAAAAGTACAAAAAACTTTTGCAAAAAGAAACACGTCAAATATTACAAACTTTTCTTTTTTGTTTTTTTTTTTTTTGTCTTCTTTCTGCTTTTACTTTCGAACGTATTTTGGTTTTTTTTTCTATCTGTTTTTTTTTTTTGTTTTTATCAATTTCGCCTGTGGGATTTGTTACGGCGTAACGGATGAGCTGAGGGCACAAACTTTCAATTGAATTTTTTTTCCGGTAGAGCAAAGTTAGGCCCGACTTTGACTTAGTCTTTCTCCTCGTTGCGGGTTTTGAGAGAAGATCTGCCCCACTCTTTGTCTCTCTCTCTCTCTTTCTCTCTCTCTGTCAATTTGGCAATACTGCGGGCGGTCGGGCGGTGGGTTGTGGTCGGTTTTGCCCCATTTGTAAATATATAGTAGAATATTTTTGTCGGTTTACAAGTCAGTTTAGTGTCAAAAGAGAGATGCCTTTTATTTATAGATTGCCTTCTATAGGGCGGCGAATTACGTATACGTAATTTGGAGCAGGAATTGAAGGAGACTGAGTGTCCAGGAGCGTATTCTCCTAGGCTGGGAGGATTGATTTTTTGCTAATGAAAAAACAATCGACAGGGGTTAATTGTTAATGGCTTCTTTTTCTTTCACGAGATTCACGAAATATCTAATTAACAGCCAAACATACATAAAATCATGAAAACCAAAAAACATGCAACGAATCAAAAGCAAATAAAAAAAAAAAAAAAAAACACCTTAGAAATCCAAGCATTAAAAATGTTATTAACAATAAATTTTTGTGTTTATCTACCATGAAAAACTAACGAAATCTGCACTTAACCGATGAAAACTCTGGCCTTCGGACAGTAAAGTAAGTAAGGAGCCCCCCCCCCCATCACTTGAAAGATATTAATGCAGCTGCTTTTTTTTTAGTAATTTGCTAGATATATGTACCAAGGATTTATGTCTATATGCTATAAGTAAGTATTTGTTGCCAAGGTATTGAGCAATTACGAAGATCACATGACGGCGAACTTTCACTCGTATTTTGCTCCCTGTATGAATGTGTTGTTCCCCTTGAGCCATCTTTTAGTTTTTAGTTTTGTGGACCGCCCCTGTTCTCATTTCTCATCGAGAAAGAGGGAGGGAGGGAGGAAAAGAGAGAGAGAGAGAGAGAGGGAATGTGTGGTGGTTACTTTTTTACCTACATCAAAAATAGAAAGACCAAAAGAAGAAGAAGAAGTGGAAAACACCTTTCCTCTGTGACTGCAGCAGTTCAGCTCAAAGTTTTCGCTCTTTTTTTTCCCTACCCCCCTTCAAAGGCTCAAAGTCAAATCAAAGTGCTTAGGTACTAATGCCAAAGCCATCAGCCAGCCCCATCAGCCCTGAACTTTTCTCATATATCAAGCAGTAGACAGTGAGAATGAGAATGAGAACGAGAGGAGAAGGAGAGGGAGAAGAAGCCAAACAGATTCGGCTCATTAAAAAGCCACATTCTCTTTGGAATTTTCCCGTGAGGTGCCATCAGCATCATTGCCATCGCCATCGCCATCGCCACCAACCAAGGAGGAATCGTCTTACTTAGAAACATATGCAGCCAATCCAAAAACCAAAAAAAAAAAATCGTAATCAAATCCGAATCCAAATCCAAAATACAGTACTATACACTTGCCTCATTAGACTGCCAACGATGAATCGAAAGTCATAAACTTGTGTACGACGACGACGACGACGACGACGACGACGACGTCGATGAGCAACAACGGCAACAACAGCAACAACTGTTTGCAATAAAAGCAACATTTTTCTTAATTTCCATTTCTTGCTAATTTAGCAGCCATAAATTGTTCGTCTGTCCATTTGGGCAGGAGCAGGAGAGAGAAAAGTGTGGAGCGGTGTATGCGGGAATGCCCATGGTGGGAGGCGGTGTGGGTGCAAGGAAGTTGGTGGGAAGGATGGCCAGGGGGGGGAACACATTGTGAGCAGTGAAAACAAGCCAAGCCGAACCAAACCAAAACGACGGTAGGTAGACACATAAAATTGACTACAAATTATTGCACATTGTCAAAACAACATTGGTTTGCAATTTTCGCGCTTCAACGCAGATGCAAAAGATTGCCGAGAGCGGAGAGCGGAGAGCGGGTCGGGTTGGTTCGGTCGATCAGAAGAGATGATGATACGAGACGAGAGAAGGTCGCTCGGTGAGGGGTGGTTGGTTGCTGTGGTCTCGACTAGGTAGGAGACGTAATTTCAATTTGAAAAAAACCATCAGGTAAACGAACTCGCCACAATACTCTAGCCAATTCCAAAAAAAAAACACGGTTCATTCAATTTTCTTATACAGTTTAATTCCAAAAAAAAAAAAAAGAAATATATTTTCTGTTGCTTCTGTTTTACTTAATTTTCACAAATTATTTCCTTGAGACTTTCTAAAGTTATTAGAGCATAAGCAAAATTGTGTGTGTGTGTGTGTGTGTGTGTGTGTGTGTCTGACTTGGTGTCATATTGCCCGCCCCGCCTTTTCATCCTCCCCGCATATATTTACATATAGAATATTTATTACCTACACAATTTGTATTTTATAATTTTTATCTACAGTTAATTGTATGAAATGGAATTGAACGGAGGTAATGGGTTAGGTAAGGTTATGGAACCATCATGTTGCCGCCCACCCCTCTCTCTCCCTCTTTCCCTCTCTTATTGTCTGGGGGCGGTCTCTGGCAAACCATTCCCACCAATTCCATTTTCATTATTGTATTATTCAGCGATGATATCCGTGGACATTGACATATTGTCGACCGATTAATGAGCCCAACAACAACAACAACAACAGCGTCAAACATCGAACATCGAGCGTCGAGTTAAGCGAAAGCGTTGATTGTTTTCTTGAATGAAAATAAATGACAGACTGAGTGGACTGTTGACACAGGCATTTGATAAATAATAATAATTTGCACTACCCCCCACCTCCCTTCCTCAAAAAAAAAAAAAAAAAACCCATACAGAAATGAAATAAAGTGAAAAAAACCTACAGCTTCTCTCTCTCTCTCTCTCTTTCTCTCTCTTTCTCTGTCTTTCTCTCTCTTGGGGCTATATATGTGTATGTAGAAAAGCAAATTTGTATGCGTCTTTATCTTATCGCGATCACGTTGCATCTGACGATGACGATGACGACGACGACGACGACCACAAGATGCTGAGAGGATGCGCGTAAGTTTCACGTATTTTCATGCACGATTAAAGCCTTAATTTTCGGACTGAACTGGACAAAAGAGCAGAGGAACGAATGAAATAAAGAGAAGATTCCTTTGGTTTTGGTTTTGGTTTGGTATACTACATATATAGTATCTGAAGTCTCTCTGCCTAATTAATGGTTTGCATCGGCTGCTTATCGCCCGGCACGCATCGGGATCGTCGTCGTCGTCGTCGTCGTCGACGTCGTCTTCGTCTTGGTTGTCTTTGTCGTCATCAGGTTTGCTTTGCTAAGTGTTTCGATGCCTTGGCGGCGGCAGCGGCGGCACCTGATCAACTCAAAGGCTGAGAGCGTTCAGCAGATCTTCTTGATATTGCGTAAAATATTTTTTCGATTCTCGACTGCTTCTCGATTTTTATGAGCTGCAGCATTGCACATTATTGATAATCCGCGATATACATACATACGTACGTATGGAGAGAAGAGTGTATGCATTCTGCATTCTGGAGAGGGTGTTGTCAAAAGAGTTTTAAAGTCATATTCCTTAAGCTTTTGCTGATAACGGGCAAAACATTGTTTTATATTGTTACCAGTAAGATATGATGGTAAGGGAATGATGCAAGGTCCCGGAAGGTAGGTGGTTAGGGGGAGATCTACTGCTTTTTGGGTGTTGCGTGATAACAATCGAATTGGTTGGTAGGTAGGTAGGTTGAAGAGAAAGCTCCAAAAAACAGTTGTATGTAGAAGACGAACAGAATGAACAGCAGATAAGGAAGAAAGATGTTGAAGAAGAAGAAGAAGAAGAAGAAGGCGGAGCCAAAGGCATGTACATTTTGGCGCTCGATTGGGCAACTGGAATTCTGATCGTGAGCAAGATCTCGATTCCCAAGCTGACCGATAACGGATGAAGCAACTACATGAGATGCTACTCTTGCTCCTGCTCCTGCTCCTGCTCCTACTTTTGATGCCCAATGATGAGAATGATCATGATGATGATGATGAAGAAGAGGAAGCTCAACATGATCAAAATATAAAATAGTATGTGATAAAAGTGGGAAGAAGGAAAGATTCATCCAAGCGTTTGGGTGGGAAGAGACTCTTTACACGCAGTTTAGTGTGATCAGATTAAATCTGTACTGCAAATTAAAACAAAATATTTCAAGTAAAATGTTTGACCTTTTTCTGCGAAAAAAAAAGAAGAAAGTTCCCCTCTCATTCTCTCTTTCGCAGCCATCGGATAAAGTGAAAATTGTATCTATATTAGGGACATTCTTGATTATCAACCAACAACCGTTTTTGATCTAGATACACGTCTGCATTCTCCAGATACATATAGGATAAAGTTATCACATATCTATTGATTGTGTCCATTACAAAATATAATTAACTCTGTCTGCTTTGTATTTAAGGTGTTAATCAGCTTGATTAGCGTATTTTTGTATTTTGGCAAATCTTTAAATTACGTAAAGAGAATCATTTCGCTGGCGTTTGACTTCTTTACTTTTAATTTTAATTTCTTTCATAAAAAAATTTAATTAATTGTTCTCGAAATAAATATAACAAAAAACTAGAAACCATAATTCCAATCGAAGAAAACTGTTTGATCAAAGTAACTTCAAATTTGCACTTAATTCAGAAAGCAGTCCGAAAATGTTGACTAAAATCTAAACTTACTTGAATATTTTGAGAATCGCAGAAAGCACTTACCTGAAATTAAAAAATCAAATAAAATCGGTTATACAAATTGTTATATAAACTTATATACTAAAAATTATTCTATAAATTGGTACTAAAACTGTTATACAAACTGTTATAAAATTTTTTATATAAATTGGTATACGAACTGTTATACAAATTATTATACAGAATGTTATACAAAGTATTATATAAACTGTTATACAAATTATTATACAGACTGTTATACAAACTGTCTTACAAACTGTTATAAAAAACTGTTTTATAAACTGTTATAAAAATTGTTGAATGAAATGTTATATAGACTGTTATACAAACTGTTGAATAAACTTTAACATAAACTTGCAAACTGTCAGACAAATTGATTTAACTATTCGAACGATCGTGAATTGTCTGATAATTGCCAAGTTTGGCGATTATATCGCATCTGATCGAAATAAAAATATAGTGCATTACTCTTTTAGTAGGGATACATTCAATTTTTTTTTTTAAGAGTCTTTCTGTGTGCCTATTCCAAGAGTTTCAACTATCAGAACTGAGTGAAAGCCAATTGAAACTTTTGAGGAGAGAAAAAATGTTGTAGCCTGTTTGGCTTTGATTTGACAATGAATTCATGAATTTTGTTTTTGGTAAAATTAAAAAATTGTTGGTCTTATCATTCGAGTTGATCTTGATCTTCAATAAGCTGTGAAGTCAAGTGCAAAGCCATTTTCGAATTGTTTGCTCGATTGATTGAAGTTGAAGTGAGTTAGTTGGCTTCTGTTGGGTTGACAGTCACGTTTTTGGTTTTGGTTTTGGCTTTTGCAGGCATCACCTAATATAATTTGCTTTCTAAACTTAACTTTTTTTTTTTTATTTTGGCGCAAAAATCTGATCAATGACTTGACAAATGAATGGTAACAGATTTCCATTTGCTTTGGTTTCGATGCTGGTTTCGGTTTGTCAACAGATCGTGTATACCAAAAAAAAAAAAAAAACATTTTTTAATTGTCATGCGATAAAAGCAAAGCAAAAAAAAAAACACAAGAAAAAAAAAAGATAAATCTCTCCAATCTCCTCTCGAGTTAAGGCTTAGTTCATGATCTTGAACATGACCATGAGCGTGGAGCGCGCTTAAAGCTGGTGAATTGAGGGATGCAGTCGCAGAGAGGAATGTGGGGTGGGGTGAGGTGGAGTGGAGTGGGGTGGGGATGGAGCAAAAGACCCCCAGACCCACCAGACCTGCTGCGGCTGCGGCTGCGGCTGCTGGTGACTTCCAGTTTTAAATGAGCTCGCATGTTCGCGACTCTCTTGCGACTCTAATTCAAATTGCACTGACTTGTCCGCTGACTTTTCAAATACATACTGCTGCGGCTATATACATAGGTAGATAGGTAGTTAGGTAGGTAGGTTGGTTGGTAGGTACATACATACATACAAACATTCAATTCAATTCAATTAAACAACCAAAAAACTTTTCTATTTTGGCCCCAAAAATACGAAAAACCAAGAAACAAAAAAAAAAAAAAAAAAATGTATAAGACAAACACAAAGCCAACAACAAAGTGTTAAACGTGCAACGGTTTGGGGTCAGTTCCATTCACTTTTTTCATTTCGTTTTAAACTGGAGTTAAGTGCTATTTGAGGTAAGAATTTTCATTACGTACTCGTACGTGATGCATACTCTCGTATTGTATGGGATTGGGATGGCTTGGTGCATGGTGTATGGGAATGGGAATGGGAATAGAGTGTGGGGTATGGGGTATGGGTGGGTTGTATGGGGAGACGACACAGAAAGAGAGACCGAGAGAGAGAGAGAGAGACTGGGACAGACAGACAAACACACACAGTTTGCATTTTGGAAAAGTCACGACCCACTTAGCCAGCGAAGAGTAACGGACATTCGACAAAAACCAACCAAAGCTCGGACCAAAAGTGTGTCTATAAACAAATCGGCCTTCCCAATCGGTTTCAAATGCAAGAGATGTACAAGAGAATATACATACATACATACATAGATGTACATATATAGTTTTTGGTTTGTATGTATGTATGTATGTATGTATTGAAGCATCTTACTATCGCATCGTATCGTATCGAAACGATCACAGTGACTCATACAATTCTTAGCTTCGATTTTTTGTGTTTTTGGGGCGAAGATGCGTTGATTAATTGCCCAGCAAAAGCTTTCAAGTGAAATTCGTGTTTTATGTTTGTTCATTTTCAACAAACATTTTTCTTCTCAGAGCGGAGCCGCGTGTGAAGAAAGTGAAAAATAAAAAAAAACAACGTTAAACTTGTTGTTGTTGGTGGTAACAATAGCTGATAAACAGAAAAAAATAAAAATACATTTTGTCGCCTTTCGAAAGAGTTAAGACTGACTGAGAGAATACCTATAACCGAATGTAAAGATGTGGAGACTCATCTGTGATTTATTTGCTTGTCAAACACCAACAACACCAACAACAACAACAACTACATTTTGGTTTTTTTAAACGATGCGGGAAATTTTCGTCTTGAAGAAGACTTAAATGCTCGTGACCGTTAGACAAATAATATTAAAAAAAAAAAAACGACAACCAAAGAAATAGAGAAAAAAAAATCCGAATAGAGAAATAGAGACATTGTCGCCACACACACAACATCATCAACGGCTATTGAAAGGCAGCCTCAAGACAAAAAAATAAAAAAAAAAACTAACCAAATCCCAAAAACCAAAAATCCAAGTTCATTTACATAAACAAAGAGACTCGTCGATGTTGATTCTTTTGGCCTAAAACGCATTTTTTTTCTCTCGCTTTTTAGTTTGAGTTGGTTTTGGGCTTTTTTTTTATATATTTTTTTTTTGTACTCTGCTGCACGCGCTCATAAATCAAAAGGCAACTTGTTTATAACTGAAAGCGATCAATTAAAATGTTAACGCAAAAAAATAACCAGAGATGGGCAGAGTTTGGTTTAAGATGGAAGATGATGACGATGACGCTGACGATCACGATGATGATGATGTTGATGATGATGATGTTGATGATGAGGATCGTTGATCGGCTGATGAGGCTTGATCGTGCCGAATTCTTCTTTTCGACTCTTTTTTTTTGTGCCCCCTCTCCACTTTATACTCTCTCCTCTCGGCATTCCATCGGCCTAATTCTCTTCAAGACAAAATTATATATATATATATATATATACATACATATATCAGGAAACATTTAAGCCCCAAAATTCCAGTTAAAAACCCCGAAAAAGAAACTTAAAAGCTGCTAACTGCATTTTGGTGTCAACATTATGGTAAATGAATTGGATTTTATGGCCACAATCGAAAGCTAATCAATTGTTCGACTTGAATGAGTCAAGATTGAAGATGGAAGAGGAAGAAGCGGCGAAGAAGAAGATGGAAATGCAGGTAAAGGTACAGCAGCATCAGCCTTTAGTGAGAGAGAATAAAAATCATTTGGTCAATTTTATTGACCATATTCAAATGATAAATATTTAAAAATGTGTGAAAAACAAACTTGTTGTACGACCAAAAGTAAATGAATTGCTTCTGTTTTCGATTATAATTCCATTAACCTAATAAAGATTTCAGTTAAGAAAATTATCTATAATTGATTTAGACCAAAGAAACTTAAATTTAACAAAAAAAGCAAAAAAAAAAAAAAACTAGCTCAAACTACCTACCAATTTTCTTTTTATATATTTACTTCATTTTCGTGTGACATTTTTTAATTCTTTCTTCATTCATTGGCCCCCAAAACGTATTCTGAGATTAAATTACAAATTGTTCGATGTTTCACATAATCTAGAACTCTTTTTTTGTCAAATATTTGTTTTCCCTAAACCGAGGAATTTCCTCTGAAAGCCTCTGAAACAGAAACGATCAAAAATTTGGTGCATCTTCTCAACAAAATGATAACAAACAAATTGAGAGATCAAATGTGCAAAATAAATATATAGAACCCACAATATACTAAGATCAACTTGTTCTTGGAAATCGTGTAAAGTTTCTAATTTCAAACAAAAGTATGTTAAATTTTGTATTTGCTTTGCTGGAAAAGTGCTTTCCCCTAACTATGTCTTCAGTCGAATCAAGTTTGAGTTGATTTAAGTGAAAATTGCAAATATAAACGCAATATTGAAAGTGATATTGATGTTTGTATAATATATATAATTACACAGATTAAGAAGTGGTTAACTGGATAACTTGGATTTTGAAATGCTATTTATATTCATATCCATAGATTGTATTGATCAATATTCTGGAGAGAAATAACTTTTTCATTTTTCGTTTTGGTTGATTTGATAATCTCACATTTCCATGCCAGAGCCTGCAGAGGGCAGAGATTGAGATTTTTCTAACCATTTTGGGTCTTAATATAGCCATATTATGATAATTCATTTGTATTTGTATTTATGCATATATATGTATGTATGTATATGTATTTTTGTTGGAACCGAAACCTACTCATATTATCGCATATCATGTAGGTCAGAGCATAAAATAATTATGTAAATCCGAGAATGCAAATTTAATAATGCAATCAGAGACATATTGATAGACACCTGATATGCGGTGTATAACAAGTTAGATTTAGCAGGCGGAAAGGGGTGGGGAGGGGGTGATTTGAAATGGATAAAATTTATGAAGCTTATGACAAATATGATGACAAATAAAAATAATAATAATAAGAGATAAAATAACGAACCAAAGTGAACTGAAACGCACAATTTTCGTTTGGATTTTGATTTTTGTTTTTTTTTTCTTTTTTTTTTTTCATTTTTGTTGAATGAAAAACGAAAACAATGCCATTTTACAAGACACTTAACGAGATGTGGAGTGAAAGCTACGAGGTTTTGTTACTGTTTGGACGGTTGGTTGGTTGGTTGGTTGGTTGGTTGCCTGCTTGGAAGCTTCTTTCTCGCGTGGATGGCTGGCTGGTGGCTGGTGGCTGGTGGCTGATGGCTGGTGGTGAAGTGAAGGCATCGAATGGAGTGGCTGCAGATGGATTGGATGGAGTGTGGAGTGGACCAAAGTGACGTGGCTTGTTTTGGCATACAAGTGCCACTTCACTTGAGTTTCGAGTCCAATCTAAAGAAGCACAAGTGAGCGCAGACTTTCGGTCTAGTGTCTACTACACACACACACACACACACACCACACACACCACACACACCGCACACACTCTCCAGACTCTCCACACTCGACGCTTTTTATTTTTCTGTTGTGTGTATTCCATCCAAACGTTTTGTGTCTAATGACAGGCAAACAAACATGCAGACCTCAAGGAGCTACCGACTCCAACTCCAACTGCAACTGCAACTCCAAACCCAAGCTCCAACTCTAGCTTCAGCTCCAAAAACTCCACATAGCACATATAGAGCCCACGGAGGAGACTTTGACTTTCTCATGAATTTGTTTGAACAAATCGAGAGAAAAAAAAAAAAAACCAGAAAAGAAAAAGAAAGAAAAAAAAAACGTAAACGAAGAGATTTATAGCTTTTTGTTTTTTTTTGCCATTCACCAAAATTGTTAGGCGACAACTAGGACAAAACTGTTTTTGGTCAAAAATCGAAATTAGAGAGACAGAGAAATTGTCGAGCGTGCTCATACAATCCACATGCCACATGCCACATGCAAACAAACAAACAAACATACAAACATATAAAATAAATGATAAAATGCTTAATGCTCAGATCCTGCCGGCATTTGGCAATTGGCAACAGGTTAAATGGGCTAACAAGCCAGCTCAACTCAACTCGAAAAGTCGACGACGACGACAGGTACAGAGAAAGAGAGAGAGAAAAAAAAAAAAAACCGAGCAAACATACGAAGTATCTCATCTTTGGCCAGCAAAACGCATGCGCGTTGACCGCCCGCTGTGGTACACATTCTGAGAACTTTCCACTTCAATTAATAACTAATTTGATGTGTGCCGCGGCGGTGGATCGCGGTGCATTTTATCGATTTGGACAGCACATACAACGAGAACATCAGCAGCAGCAGCAGCAGCATTAACTAGGGAAGGGTACTCACACACACACGCAGGAGATGAGGAGGCGGTGCAACGTTTTTGAGGCACCTTTTTAGATGTGGTTGTGCTTGAATGTTGCTGCTTTGCCTGACTGACTGACTGACTGACTGACTGACTGTGTACCCTGCCGTTTCTCGATCGAATTGATTGAGAAGGGTCGGTTCAGTCCAACTGACTGTCTTACTGTCTGTCCATCGCATCTTCTTCTCCTCTTCTCTATGCGTCCCATGTGACAGAGTGTAATGTAATAAACAGCAGAAAAAAAAGGGGGCGTGAGAGAAGGCATTAGAAAAAAGATTAAGCATATATGTACATATTCTGGTAAAGGTAGAAATAACAGTTGATTGCTCTAACCAACTACTCAACTCTATATTATACGATTTTCCAAGGAAAGGAAAGGAAAGAAAAATGTGTTTAGCCGAAACGGAAGTATTAGGATCAATTTCTTTTCTTTTTCTTTTTTTTGTATCTTTTGTTCAATACTTTTAAATGACCACAAACATTTGTTAAGTGAATTCCTTTTCCACTGTGACTTGCCATTATCTAAGGATCTAAGCAGCGATTTGTGTTAACAATTGTTATACATTTTAAGTTAAGCAAGTTAACTAACTTCTTTGAGCGGCGAAAGTTAACAAGCTCTGGCTAAAAGTTGTTCGTCTTTACGTTTAGGTTTTTAGGCATTTTAATTTCTTAACCAGTGGTTTAGTTTAGTCCTTGCCTTGCAAAATTCCCATATTTAGTCAATGAGTTATTATCAATTTGGCATGACCAATTGAGAATTATTTTGCCGTATGCGTCTCCTCACATTGGCCACAATTTAATCAGCTGGCATTTGATAATTATGGCTTATTGTGGCTTTCGATCCCCATGGTTGGTTGGTTGGTTGGCTTGGTTCGAGTTCAGTTCAGTTCTGCTCTGTTCTTCTGTGTTCTCTAGCACCGCCCGCCCGCCTGCCGTGTCAGGCAAAATAAATCACAGTCTAAATACCCAAAGCTGAAGTTTAGGCCCCCCCTTTTTTATATATATTTTTTTTTGTTGTTGTTGTTGCTGTGGTTACTTTTTTGCACTGCAACACTTCAACAATAAATAACCAAAGTCATATTTTTCACCTCCGTTTTTGGCTGTTGTTGTTGTTGTTGTTGTTGCTGTTGTTGCTGTTGTTGAGTCACTTCCTGGTTTTTGAACTCCAACTGGAACTGGGCACATTAACGAGCATATTACCTACTATCTGCAAGAGGAGCTGCTCTGTGCCAAGAAATATGCAAAATTGTTGGACTGTCCAGAGTTGGGGCTTTAGCTGAGGCTGGGATTGGGGACTGGGTGACTGGTGGACTGGTGGACTGGGGGACTGGGGGACTGGGGGACTGAGGCTTGGAACTGAGCTGCAAATCATTAACATCTCTCCGACCAACAAACCACCACAAACATATTTCTGCACGTGACCTTATTTCCCCCGCACTCTTTCAGAATGTGCTTAGTGTTGTTGCTGTTGTTGTTGTTGTTGTTGCTGTTGGGAGTTTGTAACTATTGGTGGAGAGCCTTGCGGTTGCTATGGTTGGGGGACCAGCAACATCATTTTTCGATCACGTTTTAAGTGTCTTGCGCCGACGTCGTCGTCGTACCCCCCCACCACCACCACCACCACCACCACTATCATCATCATCCTCATCATCATCCTCATCATCATCATCTTCTAGGCAAGTTAAATGATTTAAAACCAACAAAAAAAAAAAAAATAGAGGAAGAAAAATATCGTGCCAAGTGCTGCATATTGCGCACATTTGAAGCCCTCCCCGAATACCAAAATCGCCAGAGCTGTTGTTCAAGCCTGAGCCAGTCACTCACTCAAT
This sequence comes from Drosophila nebulosa, assembly GCA_024703675.1. Lineage (NCBI taxonomy): Eukaryota > Metazoa > Arthropoda > Insecta > Diptera > Drosophilidae > Drosophila > Drosophila nebulosa. The sequence continues at coordinate 2,813,143 of JANFPS010000009.1, forward strand.
CCGTTAGATGGAGTCGACGTAGGCCACGTAGCTTCAACTTCGTTGTGACTGCGCCGATTGTTTGGGGGTTTTTTTTTTTTTTTTTTTTTTCGTTTGGTTTGGTTTGGGTCTCTTCGTTTGTAAATTTTGCAGCGCTGCCTAACGACAGTCTCCAGCTTCAGTTTCTCTCTCTCTCTCTGTCTCTGTCTCTACCCCCTTTGCCCGTCATTTTCTCCTTATTCCGTCTGGTATTCCGTCTGCATCTCGTAGCACTTACTAAACTGCATTATCACGCCTCTCCATTGCATTATTGGCAGCGGCAACCGCATCACCTCATTCCCCCTCAGCCACGTCTTTGTTGCCTCCATTGCATCATTCGTTCGTTTGCCCGTTCGCCCGTTCGTTCCTTTAGTCGTTCGTTCGTGTAGGTTAAGGTGAAAACAAGACGAGACACATTTACACTATACGAAAATTCAATTATTTCCTATGCAAATTTAGTCGCAAATCTTCTAAATACTTCTCGAGACTTTAAGGCAAAAGTTATCAACTTATTTTCATCCATTTTGTTACGCTTAAATGATCTCTAAGTAAGCTGTTGAGATTTTTAAGATGCAATTCCTTAAGATTTTTATTTAACTTAAGATATATTCAAATGACGTTCTAATCTAGAATTTATTAAGTTATGGAAAGTTAGTTAAAAGAGCTTTGATCAACCTCGTCTAATTTTGTAACTCCCTTGAGGATTACGATAAGGGGGGGAATGAAGATTAAACAACCTTTTGAAAGAAAATATGCATCTTTTTTAGGTTTTTTTTTTTATGACTTATCATAAAACCTTTTTCCGACTCTGTTCTCATTGATTGCATTTTTGCAAGTGCATTTCATTTTGGCGTCCAGCATTCGGCAATGATCCTAACAACTCCTCCACTAAGCAGACAACCAAGAAGTCAGAGGCAGGCGAGAGACAAATATATATATATATATATACATGTATCTGACAGATGCGATGCGCAGACTTGCGACTTGGATGCTACGATTCGTTTCGCTATTCACATTTAGGTGTCTACTTAAAAAATCAAAAAGTTATACAACATCCAACCCTCCTCACCCTCTCTCCACGGCATAAGAGGGCCTCCCCCGCCTCCACCAATAAACAGAGACAAGGCTCTGTGGGGGTAAACCAACCGCAAGAGCTAACCGAAAAAAAAAAAAATGCTACAAAAATGACGTGGCAAATAAAACAGAGCGTTGTCTCAACTGGACAGTTTGACTGTTGGTTGGTATGTACATACATACATACATACATACATACATATACACCTTGAAAAGTGTATACGTATGTATGTATATTTCATTGTGTGGTGTGAATGTTATGGAAATTTGTTAAGTTCTGCCCAAAAGATTTGCACGAAAGTTGTGAAGTCTGTCTTTATGATTATTATTATTTTTCTCAGATTTTTCACACCAAAATAACAAAAGATTTCAACTGAGAGATGGAGATGGCGATGTGGATGGAGTGCTGGTCACCAGGTGATGTGTGACAGCTTTATTGGATTTCAATTCCCAGACCTATGCACACACATACATACATACATACATATATGGCGTAAGAGAGAGGGGGGGCGAGGAGTAGGTGGCACTGCTTGGCGGGGAGTGGCCTAATGGAGTTGGAACTGAAGTTGAAGTTGCTGATTACAATTGGTTTAGCCAGCTGCTGATTGATTGAGAGCCTTAAGTCGTCATTGTCATCGTCATCGTCATCGTCGTCGTCGTCGTCGTCGTTGGAATCATCATTAACAACTTCATCATAATCAACAATAATGATGAGTTGGTGGATTTTGGAATTGTGCTGACTAGAAGTCCTTGGCATAAGTTGCTTGTTGTCTCAAGGAGTTTGATTGGAATGGAATAATGGAACAGTTTTTTTAATTGAAGATTAAAAATGAATACCCCATCTTTTGGACCCAAAGTCCAATAACCACTCGAAATGTGAAATGACGATTCGTCTTCTCATCTGTTCTTGTTGATTTAAAACACAAAACATCCCATACCAAATGGATACCATCAACTGAATCAACTCACAATATTACCAAAAACCACTGCCAACTTAATGACTTTTGGCATTTTCTTCTCCATAAAACTAACTAAAAAACAAAACAAAAAACAAAAACAATTACTATCGAAAGAAAAGAAAATTGCAATTTATTTTTTTTAGGCATAGTAGAATCTTTGCGAACAAAAAAAAAAAAGGGAGTTTTTATGATAGTTTTACAGCGCGAATGTTGTAAAAATTAACTACATACATTTTAAGTAGATATTACTTTTCCATCCACACATTTCGATACAACTTTAAGTACCACATAATTTCATTCAATTTCCTGAGGTAAGTAAAAGGGAGACACAAGTATTTCGAATCTTTAACATTTTGAAAGGCTCGAAAAAGGTCATGCGCTTTTCCATATAAACTTTTCATAGAAGCACCCTGTATGAATGTCACACGAAAATGTGTGTGTGTGTGTGTGTGTGGTGGGTTAGTGGTCAAATATTGATACAAGTAACTGCTAAAAATCAATAAAGAACTTCTTCAATATTCTTTGTCATTTTGGTTTCGTTTTCAATATTTCTCAACAGTTTTCTTTCCTTCGTTTTTATTTTTTTTTTTATTGAGGCCACCTAGTTAATCCCGAGAAGCGACTCAACAATTTATTTAAGCTATTCTTCTTGTTGTAAACAAAACGAAAAAAAAGTAAAGGAATTCTTTGTGTGTGTGTGTGTGTGCTTGTGTGGACATGTGCAATTTTTCGGGAACTATTTGTGGGGTAAACGACCAAAAATTAAGACCATAAATAAACAACAAGAGAAAGGGAATGAAAGGGCAGAAGGCAGAAAAAAAGAATAAAAACGAAAGAAAGAAAGAAAGTTGATGAACAAGAGAAGAGTAGAACTAAACCAGCCAAAGACAGAGCTCCTCTGCTCTTCTTAAGCCCTAAAGAAAACGCTGTAGGGCTACAGCCCAGAGCGATCGATCAAAATAAATCACAAATGTATAGGAAAATATCAACAAGAGGCTAAGCCGTACAATTGTACGCACAATTTTCCAATTTTCAATTTTCCACTCTTCCTCTCTATCTCTCTCTCTCTCTCTCTCTCTCGCCCTTTGCCCTCTGGTCTTCTTGGTCTGTGGGTCTGTGTTTTGGGTAAACAAACGTTTTGCGTAACAAAAGAGCGACATGACTAAGAAAACGTTGAACGTACAAAAAAAAAGAAATGAAGAAAAAGTATCCTTCTAGCTAGGAGCAGCTGTCAGAGCTAGGCACAAAAGACAACACGGTAGAGAAAGAGGAGAATGGAGAATGGAGAATACAGAATGCAGAATGGGTATGGAGAGGATGGTCGGTCACATTAACCGAGAACGAAACAAAAAGGCCTAAAAAAAGGACAACAACAGCTGGCTGGCTATCCTGCTGAGGGAGAAGGACAACATTTCGAGACGCTTGGCAGGAGACTTGGCCTGGGCTTGTTGTAGGATTTTCTTCCTTTTGTTAGACACGGTCAATTGCTTGGAAATTTGTGGTATCCTCCTACCTTCTACCTCCGTCCCCTCTCCTCACCTTCACCATCTTCTTTTCGCCAGGTATGTATCTTTTTGAAAATTAAAAATATTGTGTGGTCGCACACTGCGGGCCCATATATCAATCCAACCAACTAAAAATAAACTGCTGCGGTTGACCATTTCAGCGGCTGACACTAATCATAGATCAAGCGTAAAGGCGTTGATTTGTTACCCGAAAATAGAAGGCGGCATAGTCATCGGTCAGGTAGTACACAAAAATTCCTCCTCCTCATTCCCAAAAAGTCGAAAACTTTTGACTTTTCGCCCCGTTTTCCCGAAACTCATTAGAGAACAACTGAACCTCAATTTTTTTTTTGTTCTTTTGCTCTCTGCAGCAGCAGCAGCGGCAGCAGAAAAAGAAGCTGACCAAAGAAACAAAACAAAAAAAAAAAAAAAAACTGCTAAAAAAAATCTTAATAAATTCATCAAAAATCAACGCCAAGCATCTCACGACTCTCAGTCAAAAAATCAATGCCAGTCGATCGTCAAAGGAAAACCAAAACTAAAAACAAAAAAAAAAAAAAAAAGAAAGAAAGAAAAACACCAACTTACAAATATATTTAGCATTTTGTCGCTGCCGCTGATGCTGTTGTTGCTGCCGTTGTTGCTGCTGCTGCTGCAACGGACACGTTTCTGTCCAGGCTCAGGCTCTGGCTCTGGCACAGGCTCCTGGGTCTGGTTGTGGCCAGGTTAGCCGGTTTCATGGTGGAGGCGTCTTTACACATTTGCATGCTCAAACAGCAATCGATCACAACAGCAACAGCAACAGCAACGGCAACAACAACAACAACAACATACGTACCAGCAGCTTTCAGAGCTTCGGCTACGATCACCATCGTTCACGTTCACCCATGTTGGCATGAAGCTGAAGCTGGTTAACCTCAAACTGGTTTAGTCTGCGTGTACCACATGCAACCGTAATGTGTGTGTGTGTGTGGAGAGACCGACCGACCAAAGCCACACTCACTCACACGGAGCAGCAGCAACCAAACAGCCTAAACGTATATGGCTCAGGCTGAGATTTTTTGAATACCTCCTCCAATGTGCAGAGCAACCAAAGGGTATGCAAAACTTTTAAAAATCATAAAAAAAAAACTGGCACTCAAATATAGCTCAATTCAAGTACTAAAATCTTTTCCAATCTCGAGTCAATTCATAATTAAAGTTCTAATAAAAGTATAAAAAGAATGAATTACTTTTATATCTAACAAATTTCCCCAACTTGTGGAACTTCTTCTACTGTTTCTTAATAACATTTAAAAAAAAAACATTATCCCAGTTGATATAATAAAACAAAACCTTATGAATGAAAGGCAACTCCAACCTAGCTTAACTTAGTAGAAACTTATTGAGTGACTAGAAGCAACTGAAGAGAGAAAATGTAATCTAAGCACACAGAAATCCCATTCTAAAGTTAAAAATAAATTCAATAACTAAGCTTTACAACAATTTGATTTGTTTTTTAAATCCTAAGTAATCTCTCTTTGCATTAATGCATTTACTTTCTTTTACTGAGTATTTTGTCGTCGAGTTTTTGGCTAAACTTTTGTTGGTGTTCCTTTAGTTGATCGTCTACATACGTTTTTGGTGGTGGTTAGGCTGGGCTTGGGCCAGGAGCTGGGCAAAGTGGAGGTTAAAAAAATTTGCAAAAATATTAACGAAACGTAGGCAGAGAGCTGATGGCTGCTGCTGCTGCTGCTGCAGTTGCTCTGATCGCCTTTTTCCACACTGAACATTGCACACAATCTGCAATTATAGCGAACGGAGCTCAATTTTTGTTTTCGTTTTTGGTTTTTGGTTGGGGCGGTTTGTTGAACTTTGACAGGAAGTCGAGAGGCTTCGTACGAGGAGACAGGCTCAACTCAAGTTTTGATGTGAAGGAAGGCTGGACGCAGGGACAGGACAAAGTCTGAACGGACTTGGCTTGGACATGCAAAGAGTGGAAAAGGCAAGACAATTGACAACAATGTGAAAACGATGTCGATTAAGTTGCTGCCGTTGTTGTTGGCCCCTGTTACCTGGCTGTAGGTGAGAGACAGTCAGACAGAGAGAGAGAGAGAGCCCAAAAGGGCTTAACGATCAAAAAATAAACGCAAAGTTATGCGAACTTCGATTTGGAAGACGGTTCCTCAAAAGGGAACGAATGGATAGGGGGATAGGGGGAAACAGGGGCAAAACAAAATCTGTCTTTTTGTGGTGTAAATTGTTTTAACAGCCTTGAAGGATAAGCAGTCATTGGGTTCGCTTCGTATTGGGAAGTGTGAACAATGCAATCAAGCAAACGGAAGGTCACAGTAGCTTAAAAGGAGAGAACAATACACACACACACACACACACACACACACACACAGTGAAGCAAAAAGGAGCCCATGTAAACTATATTAGATCACAGATCACAGAGAATCTCCTCGTTCTCATCATTTCGATAGGATCGTGTTGATCAATTTTACTTTCGCTCTCTCTCTCTCGATCTCTCACTCTGTCTCTGTCTCTCCACTCATTTCGTCATTGAGCGATCTTGGCATTAATTTTGTAATTACTATAATATGGCCAAGTTCCTTCAGGGGGAGGGGGGGAGAATGCGAATCGATCGGCTCTTGATAATTCCACTTCATTGTAGTGTAAACGACTGCCAAAGCTCAAACAACCGCAGGGGCCAGCCAGCCAACCATAGTGAAGCCTTCCTTTTTTTTTTTTTTGCAATTTTTAACTAAAACTGAAACACAAGAGAGGGGAAAATTGAAAACTAACTGCTGCCTGTTTATACGAGTAGATATATACGTATATATAGGGTTTTTTTCTTGATTCGTTTTTCATATTATATTACAACATCAGGGAGACAGCCACACATTTCGTGCACCGATCATAGGGGTGTGTGTCTTGGCTAAAGAGAAGCGTTTAAAACGCGCGCGTACCTGAAATAATTATGGAAAATGCACGGGGGCCAATGGACATGGCATGTTTCCTTCTTTTTTTTTTGTTTTCTTGCGCATGGTCATGGGCAATGAGCTATGATGAAAAAAAACAACAAGAAGATCATAATAAATAATAACCAGGCTCTGTTGGCTCTTGCCTATTTGAAAGAAGGGGAAGGCAGCGCGCAGTGTGTGGGGCGGAGGTAAAGCGTGTTGAGGGGTAACAAGCGCTAATTATCGACAACAAGCTAAAACAACGGCCTACAATTACGCAGCGCCCTACGCAACATAACACAGAGGCGGCTGCTGCTGCTCTAGCTCAGTAAACTGAAGCAGAAACTGAAACAGGCTTAAACATACCCCAACTACCAACATTCTATCTCACTCACTCTCTCTCTCTCCCTCTCTCTCTCTCTCTCTCTGCCTCTCTGTTTTTACCGTGAACGTGGATGCAGCAAGCAGCAACTTCCAGCCATTAAAATTTACACAGCCTGCATCTGCGTTTGCGTCTCTTTGGCCTTTCTCCCATTTGGCGGCGGCGCAAACTTGTTAACTTCTTGGCATGATGGTCATCATGCGAAGGCTCAGAGGCTCCAGAGGCTCAGGCTCAGGCTCTGACTCTGGCTTTTACTGTGGCTCAGAGCGAGCGAGTGCGGACACTCAACGCAAAAAAAAAAAGAGGCATGAAAATGGGTTAACTTCATTTATAATCAACACGAAGTCCCAATGCTCTTTTTCATGAAAAACAAAGTAAAAAAATAAAGCAGCAAGAAGTGTGGCTGCATATTTTACAGAATATTTTACGGAAATCTAGATCAATAACATAAAATGTTTCCCCCTCGAAAGTAATAAATTGTATAAGCGCCTGTAAATGAAAAAAAAGTGTGACTGTAGCTAATAGGAAAGGCATAGAATCAAAAAAGTGTGGCTGCATATTTTATAGATATTCCTTTAACATTCATTAGACTCATATATGATGGGTCAGTCATTCCATAATTTTTCTATTTGAACCACATAACTCATATGCTCGTGAAATGGTTTGGCTTTTGGTTTACATGAAGCTGCCGCTGGCCGCGTCTAAAATGCTGTTGTTGTTTCATTGCCTGGTTGGCAATTTATAGGCGCAGGATCACTTACAAGCCAACATCGTCATAGTTGGTAGGTAACACAAACCGGCGGCAGTTGTTGACGTCGTCGTCGTCGTCGTCGTCATCGTTGGGCGATGATTTTTATGCTTCGACGTTCATCGAGGAGATTTTCAACGCAACTGCAACTGCAACTGAGACTGAGGACTGTGGACTGTGGACTGGGGACTGGGCGTTAACTGCGAAGTAATTGCGTTTCGGCTATGCAAGTACATAAATTGGATTTGAAATATGTATGTACACATGTTGATGGATTCCTTACCTACCTTCCTACCTACCTGCATGCCTTCCCGCTGCACTGACCGCCTGCCCTCTTCCTGTGTATCTCCCTCACCTCAATGCACTGCATCTATCTTGAGTTACCCATCTCCGACTTTGACTCCTGCAGTGTTTATATATATGTGTGTGTGTGTGTGTATGCAGAAGAAGCGCCGCGTACCATTTGTCTTTTGATAATTATCATTTCATCTATGATAGCATCAATTTCAAAATGCATTTGATGATGATTTTTTTTTTTGTTGCCTTTTCGCCTTTCTGCCTTGTTGGCTTTGGAGCGTGTGTCGGTCGTTAACGAGCGAGATGAACGGCTAGATGAGCGGAGGCAGCTGTTATGCCTGATAAGTAAATAGTTTGGCTGCGAAACAAAACAGTAGCCAATGTTGCAATGCGGTCCAACAAGTGGTTAGGGGTAACCCAGCAACAGAAACAACCAGAAAGTAACAACAACAGCAACAACAAAACTGCTGCATCATGATCGATTTTGAATGGCCCAGAGACACAAGAAAGGTAGATAGAGGCAGCAAGGAAAGAGAGAGACAGAAAAGGTAAATGGGCAACTGCATCATGGCAGAGAGGAAGTCGTTTTCAGAAATTAAAATCAATTGAAATTTCACAAAATTGCTTTCAATGAATATCATTTAAAATTTTCATAATTTCAAAAAATAAAAAAAAACCCGCTCAACCGATACCGTTTGACCCAGCAGCGCCATCTAGGGTAGAGCAATAGCTTTGACAATTCCAAGCGATCTTTAAACATTTCTACATATAACTTACATTTATTTTACACAAAAATTTCACCAAATTTAGTTAAGTTTCGAACCACTGCTGACTACTGAAGATTCGACTTAAAGCAGATGACTTTGTTTCATAAAATGATGGGCTACTTATAGGAAAAAGTATTTAAAAATTCAATTTCTACATAAGCGAATGAAGAACCTAAATGTTCCATAGAAGCCCACAGGACCTTTAGAAGCAGTTAGTTTTTGAAATCTTTGTGGAACAGGTACAGGTATAATAGATTTACCCATATTTACAAGAACTGAGAAAAGATTTGTAAAACTGAAGAATTAGTCGAATGAGTATCCAATGATTCATTTGTTTTTGTAGAAGAAAATTATGAACTTTGGTCTTCTCAGCTTTTGCTATATAGCAAATCATTTCTTGAGAATACTTCTTATTATCCAATTTGAAACTTAAGTAATATAACGTAGTAGTAGTAAGTAGAAATCAATTGTAAATCATTTTGACTTACCCCAGAAAATGTATCTCACATGGATATCCGTTTGTTGTTGTAATTATGGAGAACATTAATCACTTATAGACAATTGTAATTATACATATATTTATTTTAAGGGGCATTGGCTAAGAAGGCTTCAATGAAACTGGAACTGGAACTGGTTGGCTTTATCTGCAAAATAGAGATAGAGAGAGAGAGAGAGAGGGGAGATATAGAGTAGTTTTTATAGTAGGTTATATGTAGATATACACTTAATTTTGAAAGCGAATCTTATCACGATATTCAGTTGTGTAAGAGTATATTAGCCAAAATTCAATTTGCATCTCTTTTAGCGTCTTGTCTCTCCTTCGATGCGAAGCACTTGTGAGCCATAATTCATAACGAAAAATTAACCAATAAAACAACAAATGATATGAACGATACACACAAGGCCTAAACGAATGACTTTTCCCCCATGGCCCAAATGGCAATAACAATGCCAACAAACCGAACAACAAACAGCAACAGCAGCAGCAACAAGAACAATAACAATATATCGCCTTCCTTCCCAACCACCCACGCCACACACACACACTCGACGGATACCTGAACATGTGTAGCTATCTAAAAATTCTGTGGGGCAGGAGAATGATGAGACGTAGGAGGAAAGTTGGCTACAACGGTTTTGTGGACAAAGGGGGAAGAGGGAAGGTACATATACGACACATGCAAAACACAACCAAGCGTATGTAGAGACGATGTTAGAGATACGACACACACACAGAGCGAGAGAGAGAGTGAGACGGAGGGGAGGCACCGGGTGGAGAACAAGCCAAAGATATACATTTCAAAAATTTATTTATTTACATTGACATTTTGTGCTACTTGTGCACTTTCCTTCGTGTCTTTTTTTTTTGTTTTCTTGTTACTGTTGTTATTGTTGTTGTTGTTGTTGTTAGGTTGCCCTTCGAAAACTGCTAACAAAGCTGTAAGCGTTTCTTTAGAGGAACGGTTCCATCATTCTCATCCATCCATAGCATCCCAACATCCCAACATCCCAACATCCCAGCATCCTAGCATCCCAGTGTGCCCAACCATCTGGTCCAATTGAAGGAAATACAGTAGAAACAGAGACGACAATGTATAATATATTGACTCAACTACAATACGGACATTGTCATAGCAACCGGAAGAGCTAGAAAGTGGATAGAATGGGGGGGAGTAGAAGACATAGAAGGAGCTAAAGAAGCTGGAGGATACTACAAAACGGAAGACAGGTCAAGGGAGAGTTTATTTCCGCACCTGAAGTAAGTCAACGGGGCAAACGTAGGAGCAGTAAGAGAAGGAGTGAAGTGGAGTGTAGTCGCATCAAGGGCAGCAGCAAATGTAGACCAAAAAGGGAATCGGTGGTGCTTTAGGCAACGAGGTATTTGTATGCTTGTGGAAGGAAATTCCTACAACAACACAAAACGAAAACAAAACGAAATGAAACGAAACGAAAACCAAGAACTAAAACAGGTAAATCAGACAAACAGAAAAGAACGAAAACAAAATTTGAATTTTTAAGCCACAACAAAGATGCAATTAATTGTGCATCGTATTGAAGTTTACAAATTTTTTTTATTTATTTTTATATTTTGATTAGCCACACACGATTCAAACCTCAATCAAATGACTTTCGAATGTTAATTTCAAGTTCAAAGTTTAATTTTAGATCAATTTTGTTCTTTGACTCAGTCTCATAAGAATATTTCAAAAGAAATTATATCTTATTGGCAGTTTGCATCAGTAAGATACATTTGTAGCTTACAGATAAATTCTGCTATCCGCTGAAAAGTATGCTATGGAAAATCTAAAAAAAAAAATGAAGGAAAAAACCCAAAAGTAAACCAAATGTAAGTAAAGCTAAGATAGTATGTACACCTGTAGGATACAAACAGGACAAGGACATCAATTGGACAGCTCCATTGGCATTTTCGGTGTATTTTCAAAGAGTGACAGAGAGACAGACAGACTGGGTTAGAGAGGGCGGATGGTTGATGTAAGGGGGTGGGGGGTGGTGGTGGATGGTATAAATGTTTGCAAATGCTAAACATGCCCGTATTTTCTACATATTTACAAATTTGATATTTACAACCCCTTTACGTTCTCGTCCCCCAATCCCCCATCCCCACCATCTTCGTTGTCTTTCTCGTGTAGTCGTTCAAGTCGTCCTTCGTCTTTCGTCTGTCCTACTTAGACAAAGTATTGCCGACTCAAGAGTTCACTTAACAGTTTTATTTGTCTTTGGAAAACTTTTTGCCTCACACACACACACACACACACACTCACTTGGATGGGGCCTGATATAGCAAGGGGCAAGAAGAGAGTTGACGCGCAGAGTGTGGTCTCTGTGTGGACGAGGGAAACCGGGAGGCCGGGAGACCGGGAAGCCTTCTTCCCTGTCATGTGGACAAAAGGCAAAGCCAAAACGTTGGCCAAGTCAAAGTCTTTGGTTCTTGTTCAATATCCTGCGCACTTGAGCAATTTGTAACATGATAGAGAAGTGGTAGAAGAACAAGAGGAGCAATTGATGACTGAGTGGATGTGTGTGTATGTGTATGTGTGTGTGTGTGTGTGTGTGTGTGTGTGCGTGTGTATATGCTCCCAGTTTTGTTTATGTTTTTCTTTGCTTTGCATCGACTTGCATTCTAGTATGTATGTCTCTGCCTGCCTTCTGTCTATTTCTCATGTTTGTGTTTGTGGAAAATATTTGCTAGAAAATGGCAAACAAAAGGCTACTACAAAGCAACAAAGCGAATTTCCACAGTCCAGCAGAAGCAATAAACTCAACAATATGTCAAAAATGTCCACTATTTTCCTGTTGTTTTTTTATTATTATTTTTTTTTTCTTGCTGTTGTTTTGTTTCATTTGTTTCCTTAGCCTTTTCAACCAACCAACCAACCAACCAACCACCCACCCAATTTTCATTTCTTTTGTTATTGTTGTTTTTAACATATTTTTTTGGTTTTGATGCAACATATTGAGAAAATCAAACAATGCCGCGACAAACTGATGAACTACATTTTATGCGGGCCAAAAAACAAAATGAACACAAAATCGAAATATACAAATCAAAATCAAACTTGGACCAGTGCATGACCAGAAATATGACAAAATATGAATGCTACGATATATATACATATATATATATATATATAGAGAGAGAGAGAGATGTACATTCATATCGTACCATTCGCATGTGGCATAATAAACAATAAATTTGTATGTGAGTCGAGTGGGGCAAACGTCGAAAACAAAACAAAACAAAAAACAATAAAACAATAAAAGCAGACAAAACGGAAATGGGAAATCGCAATTGAGCGAATACTAATATACTCTTTTTGTGGACAGATCAAAATCGGATTAGACTTTTAATAAATGATTGACAATATCCAAGTCATTCACTTGGGAGAGAGAGAGAGAGAGAGAAGCAGGCGCAAGGCGAAACATTTGCATAAAACTTGTTAAAGGCAAATCCATTTGGTTTCTAATCTTTGGCTTGATCAAATTTATTCCTTTTGTTTCGATTTCATTTCATATTTTCCATAATAACTTGACTACATTAATTTCATTTATTTTTCAATTTATTTCTTCTCATTTATTTCTTTCCCCCCAAAAAAAAAAAGACGAAGCCTCTCATTCTCTTCGTTTTCTTTTTCTTCTTCTAGTCCTACTTCTTTCTCTCTCTCTTGCTCTTTATTCTATTTCTAGCATTTGAGATACTTTTCTTCATTCTCTTTTTGTCTTTGTTTCTGCATTTTCATTTTCATTTTCTTTAAGTAATTTTGCATTATTGCTTTGGTTTATTTTATTATTATTTTATTAGTAATTATGTGGAAAAACTATTGATTATGGGCTTTATTTTTTTTTATATTTTTCTTCATTTTTTGTTGGCTCTTTTCTTTGTGTTTTACTTGTTTTGCTTTTTTCTCCTTTTTTCTCTGCCCATTTTTTGCAGAAATTTGAATTTGTATTTTGTTTTCCATTTTTTCGAGTTTCTTTTTTCAAATTTTTTGTATGATCAAGCTTTTGACTTTCTTCTTTTTAGATCTTCTTTCCTTTTCTATTTCGAAGATTGTCCCCCCACCTCCCCCCCACTCGCTGGGCGAAATTTTTTTGTGTTTCGGAGATTATCTTTGTTTTAATCACTTCTTCTCCCTATTTAGACTAAAACAAGCTTAATATGAAACCAATTATACCCCACACTATCCACACACTCTCACTCTCACTCACCCCCCCTCTCTCTCTCTGTCTCTTTCTGTCAGTGTCTGTCTCTGTCTCACGCTTGCTTTCTCCCTGGAGTAAAACAATGAGAGGCTTGTGCATTCTGTGTGCATCATAAAACAAATTGGGTAGGCCAAAAACTGCCATTCACAACAAACTGTCGACCAGATAGAGATAGAGCTACGAATTGGTAGCCATACATTTATGCCTCGACCCCGACGACGACCCCGACCCCGACCCCGACATTGGCATCACCAACCAGGAGAGCCAGAAGAAGCGGTGGCGGTGGCGGTGGCACCATCACGCTGACCTCCCCCCTCGCCCCTCGCCACAAGCCCAGCCTGGTCTCGGGCTGTCAGTTGCACCCAAATCTCGAATCCCGAACGCATTTTTGGCCTGCATTGTGGTAGCTGTGTAGATTTGTGGCTAAAAGAGTTAACAGATAAAATCAAATATGCACTATGTGCCTGGCCATACACACACACACACACAGCAGTTTGGGGCGGAAGGGGACGGTGGTATTGGTGGTGGCATCCTGACCAGGCGACCAAGCGACCAAGCACGAATTTTTAGTTCGAAAAACGCAATGGAATTTATTGTTCGAGACGTTTGCATGCAATACAAACATTGTGAGAGGTTAGGATAGAGAGAGAGAGGGGAGGGGAATATGGATGGAGTCAACCAGGATGATGGAAGGGGTAGGAATAGGGGTACACTGCATTTGGCATGACAACTGTGGGGTAGGCGTGGCTGACTGGTACGCCCACTGTCACAATCACATTTCCCAAAGCAAAGTGACGTGTGTGTTTGTCTCTCTGTGTGTGTGTGTGTGTGTGTGTGTGTGTGAAAAACTCAGTACAAGAAGGAGAAAAAAAAAATGAAGGAGACGAACGATTGACCTACAAAATTGCACCAGTTTGTTAAGGGATGGCTCCATGCGGGGGTGGGGGGAAGGCGACTGAACTGGACAGGCATACAAATCAAAGAAAAAAAAAAACCTCCAGCAAATGGATAAATGGAAATCTGAGTACAACTCTCCGGTTGCCCAAAAAGCAAATCACATATTCCCCTTAAAAAGTGTTTGCACCAAAATTACATAGAGGAGCAAGGCGCCAAGGTGAATGGAAATGTGTGGGTGGTGGTGGTGGTGGTGGTGTCAAAAAAAAAAAAAAAAAAATTGTGGGAAGGGCCAAAAGTAGGAAATGTTAGAGCTCTGCTGGACTGCTGTTGGTTATAACGGACATTGAGGTCAAACTATAAAGGCTAAAAAGGAAATGAAATCGATTGCCGATTTGAATTGGACAAGCCAAACCAAAGCAGAGGGCTTCTATACCCCCCGCCCCCCCACCAATACAAGACAAAACACTTCAAAGACAAAAGCAGCATCAAATTGACTTGAAATCTAGTTTTAAAATCGAAGGTGAAATTGAATAGAAAACTGATCGAGGTTAATGTTTAGTGGAAGATTTTGTAGTACTAACCCCGCCCCCAATTTGGGGCACCATTAGGCAAAAGCAATATCTCACGAGGAGGGTTTTCTGTCAAGGTCAATCGAAAGTAAAATTTTCAAATTTTTCAGCCTCATTAAGCAATTTTCAAAAAGTAAGCCCACCTTTCGTTGGTTCAGAAAAAATATTGTAAAATCAATATAAATTTTTCATTTTTTTTTATGAAATAAAGAAGTGTGCTTTGAAAAAAATGTTTCAAAATGTTGGAACATGGTTCAGCAGGACATTTGCAAAATATTCGTTTGAATGCAAAACTTTTTGATATAAATCCCAGCCACTTGAGTGAGTAACCTAAGCTTTAGCATCATGCCTTACCGATGTCCTTTCAGTTCTTTCTTAATCTAATATGGCAAGTGTTTTATGAAGCAAAGTTTAATTCAATTCTTGGCCATTAATTGAGCTTAAATGAGCGAGGGGAGAATGAAGGGAACTTATGTTGCTTGAGTTGTTTCTTTTGTTTGATTGCATAGAAATCACATGGCAAACTTTTTCATTTTCATACAAGTACACGCACAAGCACAAGCACACGCACACGCACACGCACAAGCACACTCACACCATTGCAAAACAATTTGCCAAAATGAATAGACCAAAAGATATGCTTACCAAAATAGTTAAGAGTAGAATGCAAAATATATACATACATATATGTTTCTATAAATTCTTTCACAGAAACTTGTGAAACTTAACTGGGGCACATTTGCCCCACCCCTCATAGAAGAAACACTCCCCCAATTTCTGGCCACAACCCTGCCCCGGCCCTTTTTTTTCGTAATAACAATTATACACTTGGAACTTTGCTCTAATTTGTTTGTTGTCTCTCTCTATATATAGTTTTCGGTTGACGTTAATTGCAGTGCATGGGTCAAATATGATTACTAATGCTTACACCCATATACAATATACATACATATGTGTTTGTGTGTGTGTGTGTTTACCCCTGCTCCCACCACACCCACCACCACAGATAGGCAGACAGGCAGGCAGGCAGCGCCACCCCCTGGAGAGAACATGTGTGTGTGTGCAATTTAGCACCGTGGGCGAGAGGCATTTAAAAGAAACGGGGGGGAACAACACAGAGAGAAGAAGGAGAAGAGAAAAAAAAGAACACAAGAAGAAACCGAAGGGAAGCCCACCCAAAAAAGAGAATAAAAAAAAAAAGCACAGCAGGGGGAAAGTCGGGCAACAACTGCATTCTGTTTTTATGGCAAAGAGCGTGCAAATTGGGGTTGGGCTCCCGACTTTGAGTCCAACATGAAATCCCATTCCCATTCCCATTTCCATTCCAAAGCAACAATAAATGACAATAAGAGCGCAGTTCAAGTGTCAGCCGTGTGGCCTCTTATTGTCACGCGTTGTCGTCTGTCCCACCTTCAGTTACCCTTACCACTACCCCCCGCTCCACCCACACACACCCCCCACACACACCCACACACTCTCACTCAATCCAGCGTCAGGCATCAGACCAAGCGATGCCCAAAGGAATCTCCTCTACACACACACACACACACACACACATAGAAACGGGCGCATAAAAACATAAATATGGTGGCATTTCCGGTGTGTGCGTATGAGGGGCTAACGGGGCTTTTGGCATAAATTATGAATAAAGCGAGCGGCGCGCGTGTGTAAGTGTGTGCGTGCGTGTGTGTGTGTGTGTGTGTATGCTTTCGAGTGAGCTTGTGGTGAGGAAAATGAAGTAAAATGCGAGGCCAACGAGTATGAAATGAAAGCAAGTGCCATGGGTGGGGGGGGAGGTAAAGGCTCAAAACGAAAAGAGAGAGAGAGAGAGAAAGAGACATAAGCAAAAAGAAACCAACTAACAAATATCTAATCAAAAGCAAGACGAATTCTCAAATACACTAACAACACATTGATTAATTGCCCTTAAAAGTAGGCAATAGAAATTGAAATGTAATTTCATTACAACTAAATTGTAATTTTGTTTTCTAACATACTTTTAGGCCATTACATAAACGCATAACAACTCATTTTTGCTCATTGTAGAGCATTAAAAAACGAAAAGCAAGAAAAGTGTCCACTTTCATTCCAAGAGGCATAGGCTGGCTGCTCTTTGGTTGGGGAAAGATAGAAGGAGAGAGCGCAAATGTGTCTGGTCTTGTAGGCAGCCCACAAACGAGCTTGACTTCGTTTCGCCATCAGAGTCAGAGTCAGAGAGGAGAGGAGAGCGTCCCAGCTTCAGCTTGTTTATAGTATCTCAATAATTAATGAGCTCTTAGGAATTTTTGTGGCATACAACAACGACGACGGCGACGACGACGACGACGACGACGACGCAAGAGGAAAGTGGATATGGATGTGAATGTGGATGATGGTGTCAAGGGAAGAAATGGGAATGGGAACGGGAAGGAGAAACAGGCATGGCAAAGGCAAAATGAAGGAACAAAGTCAACTGTCGTTCCACTTGGAGGTTCGCCTTTGGCTGTCGCTTTTCGCCGCTGCGAAAACTTAATGTACAAATATAATTTGCCGCACACACAAACACTTATGTGGCTACCAACGAGAGGGACCCCCAAAGAGCCAAAGAGAGGAGGGCACAGAAACTTCCATTCCCAACAACTAAGCAACCAACCAACCAACCAACCAACCAAACAACCAACCAAACCAACCAACCAAACCAACCAGCATTTTGTTTAGCCCGCAACTATGCGCCACAAGATGTTACAAAATGTTGTTTGGCATACAAAGCTAGTTAGCAGACTTAGTAAAAGGAATGAGGTAGCAGGGTAGGGGCAGCAGAAGTGGGAATGGGAGTGGATGTGGCAGTAGAGTGGCGAGTTGTCACCCAGAGAATGGGAATAAGACTGAGAGAGAGTTCATATTTTATGAATATAACCATATTATATGAGATCCCCGAGTCAGTGTCAAAGTCAGAGTCACAGTCAGACTCCAGAGATGGGATGGACTCTTAGTCAGGTCAGTTAGCCATTCAGTCTGCCAGTCACTCAGTCAGGTTTCGCGAGACAAATACATCAAAGGTTTTTTGGTATATTTTTGTTTCATTTTGGCGTTTTGTTGTTTTGTTCTGTTTCTTACTTTTTTTCTTTTTTGGGGGGCAAATGGAATGAAATGCATAGAGAGACACAGAATGGAAATACAATTATCAGGATAAAAATTGCTCAGACTGAGTGATATCCTAGAATGCAGCGTTGCCACTTAATTGGTCTTACCAATTCAGTTAGATTGTCGAACCAACCAATTGGACCCTTTTAGAAGAATGACTGACTGAATTAGCTGTAGATTCTAATTAAAATTTTCATCGAAATGTATTTCATTTAACATTAACTTTCGCCCATAGGTAGGCAACACTTTTCGTTATATAATTTTTTACAATTTTCATCAATTTCAAATTTGCAATGTTCCGGCATACCTCACCTGCATGAGACGAAAAAAAAGTGATGCTGTTTCCTTATTACTTATTCATTTGCCACGCTTTTAACGCTGCCACCATCACCGCTGCTGCCCGCTCCCTCTCTCTCTCGTTCACACTCTCGTCTACCCACTTTGCCTTTCGCCAGCCAGTCCTTTGGGCCCACTCCCCTGCTGCTGCTGCTGCTTTGGCTGCCTTTGATTTGCTTAATTTGTAAATTGTTGGTAGCGAGAAGCGTCAAGCAGAACCGTGAGTAAGGAATGCTTTTTCATGGCTTTTAAACGCTTTCGTTGCCATGAAATTGACCAAAAAGCCAAAAATGGCAAATGCTGAAATTTTTATAGCCATATGTTTTAGTGTCATAAAAAGCCAAACGAAACGTGAAAGAGATGGGTATGGAGATGGGGGAGAAGGGGGCCCACGAGTAGTTAGTAGGAGCAGAAGGAGCCACAATGCATGACACATGCATATTTTATGGTGAATTTTATAATCTAATTACCGTCGAAAAGAATGAATGTTCAAAGGGGGTGGGGGGGGGGGGGGGTGAACTGAGGGGGACGGGGAACGGTGAACAAGAACAAAATGAAAGAAAAGTAATAATGATCGCCCAGCTGGGGCATCAGGGGCTGGAGCATAAAAATGACACAAAATTAGCCAGAAGCAATGGAGCCTGGAGTCCAGGTAAAGCGAGAGGCATTAAAATAAATTGCACAATACACGCACGCAGAGCAGAGAAAGAGAGAGAGAGACTGTGCGATAAAGAGGAGCGTCGTGGAGGGGGGAAGAGAAAGTCCCTTTTAAAAGGTAACGCAGGTGTTGACGCTTTCAGCGCCTTTTATGGCCGCTAACAAACAACACAAAGAAAGTGTCATATGGAAACTGTGGCAAAACAGAATCAAAAAAAAAAAAACAAAAAAATGGGAAAGTCTTTGATAATACAGAAACACATACAACAACAACAACAACGACGACGAAAACGAGAAGCCAACGACGAATGAGCCACAATTTAACGCATTGGCGGCTACTTAAAAAGCCTCGCATGCCCAGGCGATAAGCGTGTGCATATTCCCTCCCTCCCCCACCACTCCCATCCTTTAGCCACCCACTCCCTTTCATAATACACACACAGGTTAGGTCGGGGTCTTGTGTGTGTGTGTGTGTTGGTTGACCAAATGAATGTCAAGCAGTTAGGTTTTTTTTTCTCGTTTTTTTTTTTTGTTAATATTATCCAGGGCACGTGACACTCGAAAAGCCGTTAAATTGCCATTTGACAGGCAACAACGGCAACAAGAACAACAACAACAACAACCAACCAACCAACCGAGAACAATAACAACCACAAGAAGGACATATAAAAATTTGTGAGTAAGGTAAGAAAAAAACAATTTTGTTGCCATTGAAATGTGTGAATAATTGAAGGCATCGTGCATACATGTATGGCAAGTGTTTAAGCATTTCGACTTACTCATCCACAACACCCCACCCTCACCCCCCCCCACACACACACACCCACCCACACACACCCACCCACACACACACCACCCACCCACACCCACCCACACTTAGTTCAATTGTTTAACAACAAGAATTAGTTAGTTAAATAAAGTTTATATTCCAACTTCTCATTTCTTATGGATATCTCCTTATTAAAATCATCAAAAAAAAAAAGAAAGAAGCTGAAAGTCCTTTCAGATAGCCATACAAGCAAGCGAAGATCAATAAATATGAATGAACTATTTGCCATTGGATTGCCGTACTTAGAATTAGAAGCAAATGGGAATATGATTTTTGAAAATTCTACAAAATTTCACTTTGAGGTTTCATTTTGTTCTCCATAAGAAGTGTAAATTAATTGTGTAACTTAGTATAACAAAAGGATCGTCGTCAATCTCTTTCAAAGGTCAAGGCTCAGCTTAGCTAGTGCCGTTTAGAGAGTCAAAGGATTGAGTTAAGTTAATTCGAAGAAAGAGTCCTTGCTAAAAGTATCAAATTTATTCACTGTGGAAAGAAAGAGATTTCTCTAATTCCCTCCTATGACTTGAAATGAAAGTGGGAGAAAGGGAGAGTGGTAGTGGTAGTGCTAGTGGTTGGGGGGAGTGGTAGGGGGGAGTGGGAGCCATAACTGCTTGTAGTTCATATGGCTTTTCAGTTGGAAACCCCTTCTTTTTTTTTTGCTGCCCCTTTTCTTCGTCTTCCACTTGAGTGAGTGAAACGTGTAAAGGAGGAGAAAAGGGTAAAGGGGGTTAAGAAGAAGAAACAAAGGCATTGATTTAATTTGTGCCCGCACACACTTTACACTCAGCTACCCATTAAACGCATAACCCTGGTAACGTAACTGGAACTCCTTGTTAACCAGCGCCAATATGTATGTATGTATGTATGTGTGTATGTATGTATGTATATACATACGGATCGGAGTCATAAGCAACGGGTCGACAGGAGAGATGATGATGAGGATGAAGATGAGGAAAAGAGAGAGAAGGATTGGTATAAGGAAGTTGCTTCATCATGACGTCAACTCCACCATACAAAAGGACTCTTCAGGCCAAGTCATGTAAGTGTGTGTGTGTGTGTATGTAAAAAGGGTGGGAAAGTTGAAAGTCTTTAAGGAAGTCGGCGAAACGTCAGGTTACCGAGCAGCAGCAGCAGTCAAGTGATTCGACAGTCTCAGGCAGTCAAGGCAAATGGCAGGCGGCATAGAGGGAGGGATGGGTATAGGGCAAACGAAGTGCATCTAATTGGCACTTGAGAAGAAGGACTGGCAAGTGGCCCAACCAAACCCCCCACACCCCACAGCCCACACCCTACACCCAACCCCTTTCTGTCTAACCTCCCCCCTAAAAAAAAAGTAAAATGTTTATATGTTAGGTGTGTGTGTGTGTGTGTGTGTGTTTGTGTGTTTGTGTGTGTGTGTATCCCCAGCTGAATTGTAATTGCCATTTTGGCCATTAAATGTTTTCCACTTCAGCATTTTATGGTTGACAATTTACGTGCTAAACGGGGGAAAACATCTGCCTGACCGCCTACCTCCCTCTACCTACCTACCTCTCCCTTTCGTTTCCTTCCCTTCACCCCTCTTGTCAGCGCATTTACCACTTACATAACTCATCAAATGGCAGGCAAGCAGAAGGAAAAAAGGGACAACAAATGAGGTGGATAATTTTATAAGCAAATTAAGCAGATTATCAAACCAAGAAATGACCAAAAAAGGGATCCCAAGCCAAAAGTTTGGCCCTCAATCGTCTAACCTTCAACTATTCTTATTCTTTGGGACTTGACCCTCCTCCCCACCACAAAAAATAAGAAATAACAACAAGAAAGAACAAGGTCGTCAAGTGTTGTGTTGTGTTGTGTTTGCCTTTGTCAAACCAATAAATGTAAAATTTTCTTTAAGTACATATCCAAAAAGGATCATAAAATAAAACCCATAAATATTGTAGTACAGTTGCCTCACCCAACAAAAAATTGCAAGAAAGAGACACAGACAGACAGCGAGAGAGAGAGCAAGACTGAGATGGCAGGACACAAATCGAGAGGCTCACTCTCGGCTCATTGTTGTTATTATTGTTTTGCCATAAAATAAAATAAATTTATGCAAACGTCTACCTCGGTATGCGTGCATACATACATATACATATATATATATATATATGTATGTGTTTGCGTTTACGTTTCCATGTGTGTGTGTGTGTGTGTGTGTGTGTGTATGTGAGACAGAGTTTTCTATTGTTATTTGCATTGGAAAAAGGTGCACGCGCTTCAGTTATTTGAGTTTAACAATTGGAACTGCATATTAAATAGGCCCAACTCACCGACGGCATCCTTTTGCTTGCTTGCTTGAACCCTTTTGACCCATAGCCCCCAGACCCTATACACTCCTCTCGTGCGTGTGTGTGTGTGTGTGTGTGTGTGTGTGAATATGATGATGGGATTCATTCAGTTCAAATAAAGCATTGATTATCATGCTTTTGTGGTGATTTTATGGTTAATTATTGCATTTTGTTGTGAAGCAATTGAATTTACTCCCAAAGGCAGCAACAACAACAACAGCAACAACAGCAACAAAAGAAAAAAGCAAAACAAATTTATTTCGATCATTCATTGAATTGTTAAATAGCCACAATTCGGCCACTTCTGTAAATGCATACCAAAATAAACAAAAAAAAATTCCATCTTCCATCTCTTAAGCAATTTGGGGTCAAGCACTTGGTCAATCAATATTTTAAAGCCTTTTGCTGATTAACTGATTCTAACTGACAGACACTTTTCCTTTAGCCAAAAGGACAAAGTGATCCTTTCATCTAGATCATCTAGAATTTGCCTTCGATTGGCATTTGATGTTTCTATATAAAAATTACATTTTGCTTGAGATCAATTAACTTAATTGATTAAAATGTTTCTTGCGGATTTTCGTCATGTTTTCTTGCTTTTTATTGTTTTGTTGTCATCATCATCATTGTTGTTGTTGTTGTTGTTTTGTCCTTCTTGTTTAATTGCCCAAAAAAATAGAAACGGAAAAGATTTTTGGAGAATGACTAAACAGAAAAATGAAAAGCAGCATTTTGTTGCGGCTACACATACACACACACACACACACACACACACACACACACACACACACACATCCACACATAGATAGAAGGATATATGTATCATCCGGAACCTATATCATTTCGTATGCAGACAGAGAAAGTATTCGTTTTCCCCCCTTTCTCTCTCTCTCACTCTCTCACTCTCTCACTCTCTCTCTCTCTCTCTCTCTCTAATACACCGTGTCTATGCGTAGCAAATTGAAGCATTGATGCGGAAGCGGCGATTGCTTTGACTTCACTTGGAGGATGCGGATGCGGATGCCGGCCTGCTCGACTGACTGACAAAGCGGGCCAAAAGTTTGACGATGCTCCTGCTCCGGAATCGGTATTGGACACGGTGATGGAGACCGAGACGGAGACGGAGGTGGTGGCATGACCGCCTTGTAAATTAGCTTGTTTTGTTGTATAAAATTTTGTGACGTGGCATTTCTTGTGGCCGAATAGAATTCTTGCTCCCTGCCCACGCAAAACTTGACTCTTGCATCTATCGGTCGCTCTCTCTCTCTCTCTCTCGTCTCTCTCTCTCTCTGTGTTTTACACACTCTTTACTTTCTGCCGAAAATAAGGAATGACAGACAGAAAACATTATTTTATACGAGAATGAACACGCTAAAAATTTCACTTGAAGCCGGTTTTATGCTTCAACAATTTTGTGAAATTCAATTTATGTTACCCAAGGACATAAAACATATACTGAATCATTACACACACACACACACATGCATGCATGCACAGACACTGCGTGCGTGTAGGGCACGTAAAATATCAGTTATACAAGAATAGTATAAGTTCTACACTCGAGAAAACCAACCAAGAAATCTCTTCAAACACTAACAGAATTCTAACTAACAAGAATTTCAAGATACAAAAGTATCTTATGCTATGTACATACATAAATCGTTGTCTACAAGATCTTTACTTTGTGATTGGAAAGCAATTTAAGTTTGTTTATAGTTATTACCTATTACATTAAACCATTCCAAGCTAATGAGAACTTCATTTAATTATGCTTCATGCCAAATTCTTTAACCATTCGATCATAATATACAAGCAGGACATCAAGCAGAGTCCTTTCGAGTTTCAATGAAAGGACTAATGACGTTATATGCAAGTAATAGCTAAAGTATTCCACATGAGTAACTTATTCTGGTAACTAAATCAATTTAAATTATTTTAAAAGAATACAAACTTTTAAGAAAAAGTCGACTGATCCCTTCCCTTGCAATTGCTATGCGATTTTGTTCAGTGTATTTATTTGAGACGTGCAGTGACGTAGTCAAAGAGCATCAAATGCAGCTCAGCAGTCAACGGAACAATGCTTAAAAGTGTGAGAGACTTTCATCTGCGTGTCTGGCTTTATCCTTTCGCTTTTTCGTCCCGTTTCTTGCCCACTCGTCACTATCTGACTTATCCCCCCTTCTCGCTCTCTCTCTCTCTCTCTCTCTCTTTTTCTTGCTCTCCTAAGCATCCAACTTCAAAGCTAAAGTTTAATGATAACTTCAAAAAAAAAAAGCAGAAGAATCTATGTACATACATAGAAGAAGGATGACTGAGGAAATGAGGAAATAAATGAACGAAAGAAACGAAGAGAAAAAGGCCAACCTGAGCTCAGTTTTCTATTGACACTCACACGTAGCAGACATAAATTTCACTTTATGGTTTGTTAACGAGTTAAATTCGAATACAGCATAAAAAGAAAACGAATACCCAGAAAGTTTGTCATTTGTTCGCCTCATTGGGGTAGTGCGCCAAGGAAGAACTATGGAACTAGTACTAAGCGTGTTGGAGTGTGGAGCGTGATAAGCATTATAGTTATAGTTATAGTTGTAGTTATAGTTATGATGGCGTTGCCGTTGTCGTTCCCA
This sequence comes from Drosophila nebulosa, assembly GCA_024703675.1. Lineage (NCBI taxonomy): Eukaryota > Metazoa > Arthropoda > Insecta > Diptera > Drosophilidae > Drosophila > Drosophila nebulosa. The sequence continues at coordinate 2,837,913 of JANFPS010000009.1, forward strand.
GCGATAGGGGAGAGGGGGGGTTGCGCTGCGGTTCTCGGTTATTTGGGCTGTTTGGGAGTGAGATTCTAGGGTAGGCGTCAAAACGTTAATGGATTTTTGGTTTTGTTTTTGAAAGGTGTCTGGTTGAAGTAAGTGGGTAAGAGAGGGATGGGGATGGGGAGAGGTATTCCTTACCGTGGTAAGAGATGATGATGCTGGGTTGCGGAGAAAAGTGTTGACTGGCAAATGAAATTAGCTAAAGCGTTTGAAAAGCAGTTGAGAGGCTTATGAAAATGCAGTGAAAGTTTGCTTAATAATATCGCTATTGAGAGCAGTTCTCTTAGAAACTTTACAAAAGCAGAGAGAGAAAGAGAGAGAGAGAGGAAGAGAGAGAAATGTTTAAATTGGCTTTCATTTTCATTAAGTTGACTAAATGAATTGGTTTTGATTTATTCACCTTTAGTCACCTTTAACAAGGTTCACAAAGGATTCAGATGCAGATGTCTTTCAACAATCTTAAACTGCCTCTGAGTCTAAATAAGAAAATTAAAATTGAACATTTTTCGAATATCATTGTTAATCCTTCAGCAACCTTGGCCAAGATTTGATTCATTTAGTTGCCATCTGTTCTATATGAAATCTACATAATATATAAGACACATTCTTAACATTATTTGTGATATAGCTAAGCCAATGTTGGGTGTATTATAGAGCTATAAGCCCCCCCTCCCCCTATAGGCCCACTACTCACACATCCATAAGACTTAGCTCATTAGCGTTTCATAAATTTGATTAAGACAATCCCATGGGCATTTGGTTGTTTGTTTGTTTGCCTATTTTGTTGTTGCTGCTGCTGCTGCTGGCTTCTGGCTGCCTGCAATATACATACATACATTCGCGTACATTTTGGTTAGACAATTGTCAGCAACCCTCGCACAATTTTCTCCATATTCATCTCATCAGCATTTGGGCAAATTAGCAGCAGAACCCACCACCATCAATAGAAGGCAAGACCAAACAAAATGTTGCCCTTCTTCCATATTCACGTATCTATGTATGTATATACATATGTATTATGGCTGAGGGCGAGGTGGTGGGGTGGGGAATGGGTCGAAATTTGGTTGCCTTAGACCTTATATTGCGTACATGTGTATACCTAAGGTCTTTTACAATTTCGTCGCCACTTTAATTGGATTAATTTGCATTAATATTTATTAGAGGCAAATGCAAACGCAGACAGCCGAGTGAGTGAGTAAGTGAGTCGTCGCAGACCCTCTGGCCATTTAAGTGCCCAATTTTCATATCAAAAAGAAGACGAACTTCTCTTCTCCTCCATAACATTTGCGATGCAGTAGCATAGCAAACAAAAAATACAAGAAGAGAGAGAGAGAGAGAGAGAGAAAAAACATACATATAGAAAGAAGAAAAAAAAAAAAAAAATTGTGAGGCAAGGCAAAGAAGGGCAGAAGCAGCAGCAGTAGCAAAAAGGAACGTGGCTAAAATGTGCACTTGGAACTTGGAACTGTCAAAGCAAATATGTCAAACATCGTTGTCCTGTGTGTCCTTTGCCTCTTCCCCCATACAGTATGCTCTCTAGATGCAGCAAATTTTTCTATTTGCTTTGCTTTCGAGCGCTGTTTGCTCACATATATGTACATACATAGAATATATATATATATATATGTATATACTATATAGGGAGAGGCTGGGCGAGAGAGAAGGATGTGCGTTCCTGCATTTGTTTGTTAGCAAACATGTAAGTTGCCTTTGGCCGAGACCAAGACATCGCTTACTTCAATCATCTGGCACTTGGCTCTCCATCATTCTCTCTCCCTCTCCCCCTCTCCTTCTCTCTCTATCTCTCTCTTTGTGTCTCTCTAGCCAGGTCTTTTCTCTTTCTTTTATGTCTCCGACGAAAATCGAAAATCTATTTTACAATGCAAGAAAAAGTCCTTTCAGCATCGTTGCTGCTGCTGCTGCTGCTGCTCCTGCCGCTGCTCCTGCGCTTTGTGCCCATTTTTATTTTTTGGCAAACACTTCATACTTTCTTTCTTTGCCACTCTTCGCCACCCGCTGCCCGTTACCCGCTACCCGTTACCCGCTACCCGTTAGCCGCTACCCGCTATCCCTGTCTTGCCACTCTGTGCTCACTATAGCGCTTTGGCTGCTGTATTTGATTTCGCAAAGTGCGCGCACTGGAAATTTGATTTCGACTGCTTCTGGTTCTGGTTCTGCTGCAGTAGGATGTCTGCCATGTGCCACCAATACATCCTGCTGTCAACTCGAATAGCAATCACAGACATACGAGGACGAGACCAAGAATGAGAGAATGAGAATGGGAATGAGAACTTATCTATCCTTTTTGCTACTGCTCATCCATTGTCATATATGTTGTGGAGACGCCAGACGGAACATTGCTGGCAAATAGCTTTGACTCTGTCTGTCTGAATGCCTCCCCTCTCTCTCTCTCTCTCTCTCTTTCTCCCTCACTTAAACTACAATTATCAACATTCACTCTTCACTTAATGCCACTTTTCTTGATCAAAAAATACGCTCACATTCTATATATTTAAATTAGTTAGCAATTTTCTTAATGTTTTTTTTTTCTTTCTTTTTTTGGTTCAACACCAATTTAGATAGATTGCGATGAAAGAATTAGCAAATTCAAATCTTCAACCCCAATAAGTATGCTTTGGTATTTTTGCTTTTTTCATACACAGAGATTAATGAAAATTTTAAGGAAACGGAATGAGGGTCTAAGACAAGTCCTTACAGAAAAGTTATTTAAGTTTCAGTTCAGAAATCAAAAATCAGAGAAATTAGAGTATTCTCATTAATTTGTTAATTAAAATTTATACGGTAAGTCGATGTATACATAAATATATAATAATAATTATGAACAAAATTTGGACTGTTAAATTGGTCAATGGCCACTACCTCCTGATCCTTTACCTCCTCTTTAACAGTAATTCCACAACAATTGACTTATAACTGAGCAGTAAATGAAGCATCCATCATTTTGCCTTTTCAACTCAATCAGAACGAGATGGTACCACAAGAGAGAGAGAGAGAGAGAGAGAGAGCGAGAGAGGAAACGATAAAGTAACCTTTAAAATGGCAAGCATTTTTCTTTTTCCCTCCATTTCTCTCCTTCTCACTCTCTCTCTCTCTCTCTCTCTCTCTCTGACCTTTTGCGAGCAATTAAGAATCTTTCTTATGCCTTGTTGAACTTTATATGGGGGCAAACGAAGCGAAAGCGCTGCATTAATAAGGCAAAACTCCTGTGCAACAACAACCGCAACAACAACAACAAGAGCTACAGAAAGAAAGAGACAGGGACAGCGAAAGAGAAAGAGCAAGAAAGAGAGGGAAATAAATACAAAAACAAAATGAAAGTGAAGCGAAACTTACTGCAAGCGCTAGCAAATCATCATTAATATTCTAAAAGTTGCTGGGGCGAAGGTTTTTAGCGAAAAGCATAAAAATGTTTAACCCTGAGAGCGTGTGGTTTTGGTTTGTGTTTCTGTACTTTTAGGTAAACCCCCCACACCCGTAGCCCCTCTAACCTCACTCACTTCTTGCGACACCCACCCACCCAAATCCCCTACTCAGCCACTACTTCTCTTTCTATCTTCAATTAATAATGAATGAAGGTGTTAAATTGTTGAAATCTGTGCGGTGCGGTGGCGGTGTGGTGTGGTGTGGTGTGGTGCGATGGCAGCACCACCCACCTACTTACATAACAACAGGACGACCTACATATACTGTAGGATACTCTGGCTGTTAGATAAAGTGCGAGCGAGCGAGAGAACGAACGAGAGACAGAGAGAAAGGTAGATGTAAGAGGGAAATGCAAGGGCTAATTAATGAAAATGCTTTGAAATAATTATGCATAATTTTTTAGTATATACATTGAGCAGTTTATGGCTGAGTTATTACAACAGCTGCTGCTGCTGCTGCTGTTGCTATTGCTTGCTTCTGCTGCTGCTGCTGTGAAAGTAATTAGCATAGCCAGGAGGGGATGTGATGCGGGCAAGTGTGCTTGGCCGAGGGGGGTGTATGATATATGGGTATACATACATATTGAAATATTCAAATGCCAAAAGTCAATTGCAGCTCAAATATCTTGAAATAAATATTTGATTTTCTGATTAAATTATATACATTTATTTTTTTATTATACATAGCAAACAATTAACATAATTTCATCAATATTAATTTAAAATTTTAGAAATCATTTCAAATATGCATTAAATAAGGCCTTTAAAAAAAACAAAAAAAAAAAAAACAACAACAATTATTATAGAAAGTTTGATAAAAGTAATTTATTCAAGTCGATTTCACACACATTGATTTAAGCCATCAAATTGTGAAGCTCTTTACTTGTATTGGTACATAAATTAGTCTTAATAAATGATAAAATATGTTGAAAATATTTATCTTTATGATAATTTTTACAAATCATTCTAAATATTAGGCATTCGTTTGGCTGGTTATTACTACAGTGCTTATCATACTTATAACCCACCCAGCAGCTTAAACTTTGAACTACATTTTGAATAACATTTTTAAGGTTTTTCCAAAATAAATTTTAACTGTACTTTGTTGACAGAAGCAAATTTGACTTTATTAAGTGCGAAGCAGACTTTTGGACTTACAAACATTGTAATTAAGTAAACTTAGTTAATTTTTCAGATATGCCCTTTGGAAAACAATTATCTGATTATGAAAAGGGCCCTTCTAGTCAATTTCGAGTATTTTACGAATTTTGAAAAGAAGTCGACTTGTAAATAAATATTTTTTGAACATTCTCGAAAAAAAATTGAGACAATTGGAGATCTTGAAACGCAAAATTCTAAATTAATGGCTTCAAACTAATTAAATTTAGTGGCTTCAAAAAGGAAGAGAATTTTTAAGTTAACTCAGGCAAATGGAGGTCGCACTAAATATTAATTAATATTAAATTTTTGATCAAAATATAAAATTGGGCTATTGAGTTTTTATTTCTTTTTAAGAATCCGTTATTAAATCGTTAATTTTAAGTGAAAAAGTAGTTTTTCCCTTAAAGTTCAAATATTGAGCTACTAATTTTTCAAGATTTTGAGGGAATACGTCATTTGGAAAAAATTTGCAACCAATTTGTTTTTTTGTTTTCCGTTTAAAAGTGAGTTATATATATGATAAGCACTGTAGCTGAATATTAATTTGTTTCCATTTTTTGTCTTATTCTTTGCTCTTTCGTTTGATAATACGTCAAGCACTAGTTCCTGTACCCCGGCCCCCTTTTCGAGCCTTGTTATTTGTAACTGGTAGACGTTATTTGTATAGTGAAAAGTGGAAAAGCATTTGATGCCTTGTTTTCATTTTTACTTGGTAAGCTTGAGAAATTTTGAAATGCCAAAACAAGAAAGAACTTTTCTTGGGCCATGAAACAAGAAGCTTGACAACTAGATTTCAAAATAAACAAATGAAGGACACAACGTACATCACACTCTGAAGAGATAAACTCATGTTCATATATGAACGTGAACGTTCTCGTTTCTTTAGGTACATATGTATGCATGTATGTATGTATATGTGTGTGTGTGTGTGTGTGTATGAATGTATGTATGTATGTGTAGGTATCTCTCCTCTTGCATTGCACAACATGTTTTCCATTTCGAGTGTAAACAAAATTCTAATACGTAGAACATATTGCTGGAAAATTGCTTTCCTTTCGGCATTCAACAGTGGCAAAAGGAGCGGCAGAAGGAGCAGGAGCAGCAGCAGGAGCACCAGCAACAACAGCGGGCACCCAAGGAGCAAAACCAAAAAGCATTGTTAACCAACAATAACAACAACAACAACAACAACAACAACAGGAATAACAACAACGTCAACATGAACGGCGCTAGCGAATGCCAGAGAGGAAGAAGCGTAGGAAGAAACGTCAAACTTTTGATGTTGCAATTTGTAATTCAAGCAGAAAACGAAGCGAGCAAATTTTTTTTCCTTTTTTTTCTCTTCCTTTCTCCACGGCAGTATGTATGTATGTATGTGTATGTGTGAATGGATGAATGCTTCCTTTTTTTTCCCCTACATCTTCGCCTGCTTTTTAGGTGTCTGTGTGTGTGTGTGTAAATGTATGGGTATGAATGTCGAGCTTTTGAGAGTGAGAGTTGTATGTATGAATGAATGTGGAAGATGAAGCTGCGCTGCGCTGTGTAAGAGAATTTTGTGTCGAGACTTAAGCCGACTTCAATAAAAAGCAAACTGTGTAATATAACGACGACTAAACTACCTAAACACACATGCATACACTAAACGCACACACACACATGCACGAAATATCTTTAATTGGTCATGGTGACCCCCCCGACAACCATTCAGCTACTTTGAAACTTGTCTAAAACGAAAGTGGTAGAACATCAAAACAGTTTATAGCAGTTTCTTGCAATAACAAACAAAATTTTCTATTCTCATTCACTCAAAAAATAAAAACAATTTAAAATGAAAATAATTGTATGTATTCCTTAATTGTGTTGACATTTAGCTGCTTTAGCTGCTTAGAGTATTTAAAAATTCATTTTTTTTTGTTTGTGCTCGTTTTTTCGTTTCTTTTTTTTTTGTAAATCTTTTGCAAGCAAAACTCTTGAAGAAGGTCTCACAATTATTTTCGACAATCTCATCTCAACTTTTTCTGTCGATGGCAAACGTTGTGAAAAGTTCCAACATACCCAAAAATAACAAGAACGATGGAGAAAAAAAGAAGAAGAACGAACGAACGAACGAAAGAACGAAGGAACTTTCGTTTGAATTTTGGCCATTCACATTTTTCGTTTATTTTGCTTTCCTTCCATTCGTTCTCGTTCTCGTTCGGCCCATTGTGTGTGTGGGCCATAAGAAAAGCAGAAAACAACCTCCATAAGCAAAAAGTTTTGGAAGCTTAAAATATTGTTAAGCGTTGCCCGCAAAATCGAGCGCAAATGAACACCCAAACACACACACACACCACAGCAGGGAAGGGAAGGGAAGGGAGACTGGTAGAGGAGCCGCCAATGCCGCCACAGCTGGCAGTTAAAATGTTTTTGAAGTTTTCGATTTTATGTCCTAATCCTTGGTTCGGTACTTGTTGTTGTTAAGAAGGCGACCAAGACCCAACTAATGTCCCCTAAGCATAAGCAGAGCACTTGAATGAGTAAGTAAGTAAGTAGAAGGGCCAAGAGACTTTTTACTTCAAAATTCCGAAAGAGGGGATTATGATTGTTATTTATTCCTATAGTCTCTCTTTGTGTGTGTGTGTGTATAGCCGCGCCCCTATCATTAGGCTATGCTGTTAATTGTCTAAAGATTAAGATCGTTTTTTCTTTTTTGCTTCTTCAATTTTTTGCTTTACCGGTTTATTTACTTAGGCTCAAAGCGGCCAGAGAAGAAGGCAAAAAGCAGGAGACGGAGGAGGGAGAAGAGGAGCCGCCGCCACCGTCGCCTTGATCAATGACTTTACGCTTCAATGAAATTGTAAAAAGAGAGGAAAATTTTCGTTGAGAGCAGCTGTCACCCCTTTTGGGCCCCTTTTCTTTTTTTTTTAATTTTCTTCTATTCATTGCCAATTTAAGTGCGATATAAATAATTTGGCAGGGAGACGACGACGACGACGACGACGACGACGACGACGACGACGACGGTCCGTCAGGTATGTATGTATGTAGGTAGCAGCTCGCTGACTTTGATGGAACATTGCCATAAAACTGATCAATTTGCTAGGGTTGAGTTCGTTTCGTTTGCTTCTTGAGGGTATTCCCGCTTAGGGGTAGGTACCCCCCTCACTCCGCTCTCTCAACGATAGGGTTTAATTGATTATGCACAAATTCCTTTTTTTTTTTTTGGTTTTTGTTGTTTTCATTATTTTCATATGGGGTAGGATTTCGGTTTGTGGTAGAGGAGTAGTATAAATGAAAACAAGAATACTTTAAACCGGTATGATCAAGTACCTTGGACAGAAAAAAAAAACCAAAAATAGGAAAAATGGTTACATTACGCGCATGATTAATTTTTTGAATATATTCATGAGCATGGCCTGATGCTGGCGATCATAATAACTCACTGACAAAATGGCCGACTTATCGAAAATGCATGTTTCATAACAAAGTTATTTCAAATACAATTTTCTTTTAAGCAATTATTGACACATTTACCAAACGATAACGAACAAACAGCAACAACAAAAAAAAGAAGAAAATGTTCCAAGTTTTTGTTCAAGTTTATATGACGCAACGACTCTGAGATATCCTGTCCTTTTCATAATGAGAATGCGAAAGTTCTACCAATGCCTAATCCATTGAAGATTTTAATTTACTTTACGAAATGTTATGTAAAGAGCGGAGAATATAGTAAAGCTAAAGATGACAGTAACTAATTGCAGATTATTAAATAGGGAAGAGCAAAAGGGGAACTAGACAAGAAGGACTAGCAGAGAGCAAAAGGTTCTTCAACATGGGACCTTGTGGGGTTTTTTTTTTTTCCAACATGTTCAGAGAATCTGCCTCGCCATTAATACATATATTTCTCGTGAAAAATCCATCATATTCAAACTCATTTCATTGAGTATACCCTTTGTTTGAAACTTATGCGTTATACAGGGTATAATAAAATCATATAAAAAACCAATCAAAGTTTCAAAACAGACTTGAACAGGTGTTTTGCCACCCGATGCCAACCAAACCCAAAAGTCTTTTCGTAGTTTTTGGACCATTCAAGCCGAAACACGCACAACTTTTAGCTACTTGTAATTAGCTTTTCTTGTTCGATTCGTTGGCATTCCCGCGACCCAAACCGCCTCCTCTTCTCCACTCCTCCTCATTCCTCTTGCAGCGCATCATCTTCCCAACTCACAGTTGGGCTTTTGGCTGGCGCTTCCTCCTTGCTTCGCGTCGCCGTCGTCGTCGTCGTCGTCATCGTAGTCCTGTTGCTGCTGCTGCTGCTGCTGCGTGTTGCGTGTTGAAGATTTAACTTTTTGATTGAGAAAACATCATTAACGCACGTAAAATGGCCAACTATTCCTAAGTATGCTGCTGTTGGTGTGTGTAGGTTAAAAAGTTTTTCGGTTTCTCGGTTTTTCGGTTTTTCTAGATGCTAAAAATCAAATATAGTAGCAAAAACCCGTCTTAGCTGGAAGGAGACCAGCGAAATGTGGTAAAAGTTTCTAATCACATTTACCGCAATTACTAACAAGGTTTTTTGTTCCTCCTCCCAGAGCAAAGAGGGGAGGAGTTGCTAACGGTAAGAAGGAGATCCTTGTATGCACGAAGAGAGAAGATAAAATGGGAAGAGGGGGATTGGGAAGAATGGTTGGGAATGGTTGCTGTATGCTTCTCCTCTTTGAGTACTACAAAGTAAATTAAATAATTTAATTAATTATGAAATTTTCGCTTTCATTTGGCCAAAGAAGAAGTAGCAACGGCAATCAAGATGGTATTTATACCTAATGAGATTTTGGTATGGAAACGAAAGGTTACCCACCGTATGTATGTACGGGTGGCCTCCTGCCTGGGCCGGGAACCGGGGACCGGGTATACACAAATTGATAAAGATCCATCCATACCAAAGATGGGAGAAGAAGAAATTGTTGCGGCAAATTTGGTTTTTTTTTTTTTTATGAATTTTTCAGTAAGTGAAGCATAAAATGCTTTACCAAATAAATATGAAAATCTCGTCCCTAATCTAGCTACCATAAATCCACATCAAATACTTGTGTACTTGAATTGTTTTTTTTGTTTTCACCTCAAGACAATTCCACCTGCTGCAATCTCATGCAAGTTGGCTTGCTTTCTCATTCGTTCACTTATTCATTTATTCATTCGTCTAAAGAACATTTTCGAACAAAAATTTCCCCACTTTCGACCACTTTTTTGAAACAAAGGTTTAGAGTTTTACCCTCTTTGTTATCGATGGAATGCGGGGGAGGGGGAAGGGGGAAACTACTGTGAAACTCTTTTTTACTTTGTTAGGAGTTTTGATCCCTCACTCGTTTAGGGTTACTTTCAGTTTCTCAATTCGGTGTTTGGTCTAATGTTTTTTCTTGTTTTTGATGGGGGGGGGGGGGGGGGTGTGTGAGATGAGGAGGAGGAATTTTAATATTAAGCTAAGCTTTGTTTTTGTTTTGCGCCCGTTGCGCGCCCGTGCGCCAATTTCTTAGCTTTTCGCAAAGAACAAAAGTTTGCTCTGTATCTGCAGCCAAAATAGTTGCAGGACTATTTCTTCATCAATTTTATTGGTAATACTTAAGGACGGAAAAACTTTTTTGCCCACATTACACGAGTGCTAGAGAGAAAGAGAAAGAGACAGAGAAAGAGCTGAGAAACGGTAGAAAAATGCCAAAACCAAAAACGAGAAATGAAAACAAGAAATGAAAAGGATTCAAAGTTTTCTCTCGTTTTCTCTAGATGTCTGTGTGCGTATGTGTGTGCGTGTGTGTGTGTGTGTGATGTGTGCGTTTGTTTGTGTGTGTGTGTGTGTGTGTTGGAGGATTTTCAGTAGTTATGTCGGTTGCTGCTTCAAGGAATTTCAGAAGCAATTTTTGTGTGTTTTGAATGAGGAACTAATAAAGTGAATTTTATGTGCTCGGCTTAATTGTAATTACTCCGGTCTCTGTCATTCCCAACAATTGAGTGTAAAAAGTTGCCAACTTGTAATTATCACTTACAACACGAACTTCTCACCCCACCCACCCCACCCACCCGACACACACACACATATACAAAGTGAGGCAGGCAGGCAAAGGCTCGCCCACACACACACACACCCACACACACACACACACACATGGAGCTTAATTAATAGACATGACATGAAACGCTTCTCACACTCGTTTCTCCTTCTCCATGACAGGGCACAATTCTGGCCACAATAATAATTTACATTTTAAGCCAATTTGAAAATGTAGCAAGAACAAAATACAACAAGACAAAAAAAAAAAAAGGCAAAAAACAAAATGCAAAAACAAAAAATGTTTCCATTTTCACAGTTAAATAAAAATTAATTACAACAATTTATCGTCGTCCTCGTCGTCGTCGCAGCAGCCACAAAAAATGTGTGCAAAAGGCATAAGCCCAAAGGCAACGATTATTTGTTACCCATTAAAAAATTAAAATTGTTTCTTTTTCCACTGATTCAGTTGAGACGAAGTCAGAGTAAAAAGTGTTTTTCCTTGTAAATCAATTGGATTTCTATGGCCTTTCTTTTTGTGGCGAATCCTTTTCGAAATGAGTTTAGTTGGAAAAGCATTGGAAAACATTTCGAGCCTCTTCTAAACAAATAATTTGCACCTTAGCTAATAGACTTAATTTATTAATTCCTTGATTCCAGTTTACCCTTTGCTACCCTAAAAAGTTTCACCGGCAGCAACTAGGATATGGGAGGAAAGGGGCGGGGGCGAAAAAAAAAAAATAAAAGTTAAAAAAACAAAACGTTACGAATTACAAGGCATACAAACCCCCAGGACAACTGTCCAACTGGCTGCTTGCTGTGCCCCTCCCCCTTTTACCGTTCTTGTACTCTTGCCAATTCCCGCACCGTTACACCTACCCCCTTCGTCCACCACACCGCCCCCATTCACGCCCCATCCATCATTCCAGCCGTCGTAATGTGCGGCTTGTTGTTGTTAAATGTCGGCTAAAACGCAAATGTTAAACCCTTTCGTTAATGCAAAATAATTGCTATGGTTCGTGGTCCGAGTTTCGAGTACAAAAAAAAATAAAGTTAAAAGCAACAGAAAATTTCTGTATATATACATATATATTTTTTTTGTGTCTTCTTCGGGTTAAAATTGGAGCAACGGAAAATGTTGGCCACGGGACGAGGTGACGGGGGCGTGTGCCAAGGAGTTCCGTTTCATTTAGTTTTCAGTTTCCACCTAATTTAGCCAATTGGGTAAAAGTGCTTTGTCATAATCAGCCCGGGAGCAAGGTTCGCATATCTAATGAACGAATGAATGAATGAATGAATGAATGAATGAGTGGGTCAGAGAGAAAGAGAGAGAGAGAGAGAGACAGAGTGAATGAATAAACGAGAATTGGAGAGGAGAGAAGCCCATAAAACAAACTTTTCATGGATTCGGTTTGCTTTTGCTTCTTTTTTGTTTTTCTTTTTTTGCTGTTTTTTGTTTTGTTTCCTCTTTTCGTCTTTGGCATCCTTCCTCCGCTGCTGGGCACATATTTATCGAGTTGCTAATAGGCTGTCACATAATTAGCCAACAAAATCGGCTACACAGAATAAAGCGAAAGGGCCAACAACAACAACAACAACAACAAAAAAAAAGGTAAAAACCAGAGAGAAATGAAAACTGAAAGGACATTAGCATTAGCCGTAGATAAAAGTCAAAGATGTTAACGATAATGTCTCAAAGAGAGACAGAAAACGAAAGCGAAGCACAAACAGAGTAGAGGAAAGGAAAGGAAAGGAAAGGAATGAGAGTGAGTAAACCTAATGCGTTTGCCATTTGATTGTGTGAGAGGAGGAGGAGAAGGATGTGGGAAAATGGGAAATGGGGGTCTAGTCCTGATGGGGTTAAAGATTTTTGGTCTGCTCCGGGACATGTAAATGGGTTTGGGCAATGATTTATCTTGGGTATAGAGATTAAGAGTGACGAATGAGTATTCAAGTTAGAGTTAGGCAAATGGTAGCAGGTTAGAACAAAGCAATAGCTACAAAAGGTACTTGCAATAGTTCGTTCTCTCTCTCTCTCTCACTGCCTTTCTCTCTGTCTCTTTCGCTAACTAAACTAAGCTACTTTTACTGGATTTAGAAAAGCAATTGGCAAGTTCCTTTTTGAAAAGAATCGAAAAGCAAATTTCTGTGCACGATTAAAAGCCATCTTTGAATTCCATTAGAAAGCTATAGCTCAAAAAGTAAGGAAACATCATTCCAATATGCTTGATTTCAAACTAAAACCCTAAACAGAACCCAAAAAAAGGATGGACGATCGAAAGGATATAATGAAACTTGTGCCAAGTCAATAAAAGCCATAAGAGAAGAAAAACATTTTAATAATTTTTTTGATTTGCTTTTTCCATCAACGAGCTAGTCGCAGTTCAGCAGACTCACTTTGGCTCAAAAGGTTTCTCTAGAGAAACCTTTTGAATAGAGCAACGAAACGGAAAACCGAATATTGCAATCAATTTTATAACAAATTGTTGAGCTATTAATATTGAGATTATTAGACAATTCCCATGACCTTAATGGTTTCTATTTCCTGTTCTGATTTTTACACTTTTCACACATGGCAATTAATTTTTATGGGTTAGACAGTTAGCTTGTTGCTTGACTTCCTTCTCTCACTTTTCCTCTACCTCTTTTTCTACCTCTCCCTCTTCCCCACCCCGTGTATCAAGATTCTAAGCTACCCTTGCGAAATGAAAGGTTACACATTAAATTTGCCAAAACGAACACAAAAAAAAAAAAAAAAATAATTGCAGAAAAAAAATGACTTTTCAAAAATGGTGTGAAAAATCTCACTCCTCTCCCTCCCTCCCTTTTTGGTTGGTTGTCCACTGGCAAACAGAACTTTGCAATTAACAATGCAGAGCAGCTGCAATCAGACAATCTATGTAAATATACACATATATAAATACATATAGAGATATATATATATTGGATATTCGATACGACAAGCGATGGTGAAGCGATGATTATTGTTTCAACGCCTCAATAATTCTGACAATTTTTTAAAAAACGCTCGCAAAAACATATAACCGGGAACATGGACACAGATGGACAAATATTTGTTGCCATTGGCCAAATGCTGGGAACGGAAAGGGGTACGGTCAGAATGGTCAGGAGGCACGGGAGAAACGGAATGCGAATGGGTATGTAAGTTGGCCATGGCCGATGATGGCCACCATGATGTCGAATGAGTGGCCAGTGCTAATTGCCAATTATGGACAAATGCGTCCGAGCGGGAAATTAAATTAACCCCTTACCCCCTGGTTTATGTATTTTTTATTTTGTTGTTTTACGTTTCGTTGTATAAACGTTTCGTTTTTTACTTCTTTTTTTTCTCTCTTTCTTTGTTTTTCTGCTGACCTCCCCACAATTCTGCAATTGGTGTATGCATTTATGTTGCCAAGTGGCCGCCACTGCGTCATCAATCAGAGAAGAAGGAGGCCAAATGAAGAGGTGCTGAGGCCACTGGTGGACAAGGGGAAGAAGGCGTGATTCGTGCAAAACACAACTACTCAAATATACATACAACAAACAACAAAAACAACAACAGAAGCCACAAAAAAAAAAAAAAACAGAGACCCACTAGGGACACGCCGAAGTGTGTATGCTCTAATCGATTTACATTAAATTTAACTAAAATCTATCATACCAATTACCCAATTAACCAGATTTACACTCCCCACTCCATTATTATCAAAGTATTCGATAAACTGATAAAACTATTTAATGTTGATTAATGCAATCAGAGTTGCCCTTTTATCCAAGTTCGGTGATAATATCATAGAAATCCAAAAGAGGGTTTTCTAATCAAAATTCATTTTTGAACCAATCATAAATATGTATTTGAAATTACTTTAAAAATTTTCTAAATATGAACTAAGACCCAAAAAATAGGAATTTAATCTTAAGTTTATTACATAATTTTTATTTTTATAGGTTAAATCTATTCAGTTGAACGAAAAAAAATACCACTAATTTTGATACTCTCTCAAAAGATAATATAAATCAAATGTTTTTGAAAATCGTATTTCAGCGTTTTATTCTAATATGATTTAGGAATTAAAGAAAAAAAAAATTATGTAAATCGGAATACTGGTTTAGGAATTATGGACAAATTCCTACCTCAGAGATAATGAACCTATTCATTTGGGCGGCAGTGTATATCTTATGAGGACTATAATATATAGTACTTTAAACTTGATTCAATGAAATAGAATATAGTAGTCTGATTCGGCTTAAACCGACGTACATGTGAAATTTGAGCCTTGAAGCAGATAAAAGGACGAACATGGCTATATGATTTTGTATAATAATATGGTCGAATGAGGTGCTTTCTTTTATGACCAAAATTAATAATATCCTTTTTGGCAAGAGTATAAAAATTGAATATTTATATGCCTCTCGTTGCAATCAAATGGAAACCAGAATTTCAGCTGCAGGCACAGGTGAATGCCTGCCCCCAGGAATACCCTGGATGATCTAGTCGAATAACAAAAAAAAAATCAACTTTATTTTGGCATTTTAAGGACACTTTGTGCCCAAGGAGGACTTGAAAAGTTCAGTATTCAAATCGTTTCGGTAAGGAATTAAATTTACTTTTAAAATGTTTTAAACATCTTTTTTTGTTATTTTGAGTTGGTTATCAGGTCCACAGTGTTTGAAAATTGCTTCTTCTTCTTCTTCTGATCGAAATGAAACAACTTTCGTTTGATAAAGGGTAGCGGAAAATGTTCACGCTGAACTGAATGGGATAAAAACTATGATTTTTTATTTTTATTAATAATTTTCAATAGCATGTCGTGCAATTATGGATAAAAATTGACTGAAATCGCATAATGAGTTAAGCGCTGAACTGAATATCGAGCCAGGGATGACCAACCAAATAAAAATGAAACAATTTCAGAAATATTACCTATTTTTCATCTTTTCCTTTCCCCCACCAACACACACACCGACACACACACACATACTTTATTGGTTATATTGGCGATTCTTCAGAATTTTCATCCTCCTGCTCTTCATCGGTCTCATTCAGCTCATCGTGTGTACTTAGGAGCGATGGTGGACGTAATATGGTAACTGTATAGCCCCAGATGCAGAATTTCGGGTATGGGTGCTACGCATATTCAAGAAACGTGAACGCATACGTGCCCTCCGCTCACGATGACGCTGCTGGATGAGCTCATCAAAGTTCGCTATAAAAATAATGACTGGTTTGGGTTTGGCTTGTTGATTCTTAAGGGGGGGGGTGTGTTCTTTGGGGGTAGAATGCCCATCTGCACTTACTATTTGAGGGCTTGGGACGCACTTCATCAGAATTTTCGGCAGTCTCACGTAACTTGCTTGAACCAAAATGTTCACGATCAGCAACAAAAGTGACACGAGAGTTTTCTGTGGCCAATTGTTTGCGACTCTGTTCGATTTTCGGTTCCGAAGTGGCAAAACGTGAACTACTTCTGGACATATCAAAACTTTCCGTCGATAGGGTATTTTCCTTGCTTAGCACATGGATTAGAAAATTGTCACTGCTTAGAACGGATACTTTCGAATCACGGGTATTGTGTTTCTGCCCAAGAGATGAGATGAAAGATCTGACTTGGAATGGATGATGTGTTGCGCCTTTTACCTTGGATTCTTTATCTCCTCCGCCCAGAGCCGATGAACTGGTGGGTTTGGTAAAATCCAATTTCGCTGTGGAGGCCTCCGGTGGAGCCTGCCGTTGCGATTCATCGGCATAGGGCAATTCATTTGGAAATACTTCATCCCAATATTGATCCTTGAGCAGTTCGGGATGCTCTTGATGCATTTCATCGACAATTAAATACGAGACTGTCAAATTACGATCAATCATCCAGTTTAGCTAACAAATTTCATATATTTTTTTTTAATGCGAGTGAGCGAGAGAAAGGGCGAAAAAGTTGTCTTTTAGCTAACCTCAAAATCGTCATCGTCTTCGCCGAATGGATTAATTAGGGACTCAGCCACTTTTAGCCAACCCATAAAGAAAAAGAATTGCAATATGGTTAGAAATGGAAAATATTGATTCACCTGATTCGAGACATTGCATTCATAGTTAATGGTCCATTGTTGACCAATTAGGCTAAACACAAAAAACGTATAGACGGCCAATGTGACCACTTGGGTATAGACCAGCGGCACACTGACCCAATCGTAGTACAATAGAAATCCACAGAATCCCCGAAACTTATTCAATTCACCCAATTTTTTGACTTTACGGCAAAATCATCAGTATTTTTTCTCCCCCCGGGCCCGTATCACGATATAGCAGCCCAAAAAAGGGGAAACCAGTGTTTTGGTAAGCGAAATGCCGTTCCAATACCTAAATAAGGGGCTTTCTTTTCTCCAGCAAGAGCCCGGGCCTCAATGATTGATGTAGGGGGGGAAAAACTTTTTTTTCCCCTGCGGCGATATCAGGGAAAAGACAATCACCGGGCACAGGCACACAAGCCTAACAGTGCCCCGCAGGGCACGCGTCGATCATCGAGCCCAGAAAACGAGTGAAAATAGGCAATGGAATCTGGCCATGGAATACATGTATATTGCTCCCACCAGCGATTCATCACGATGGTCACATAGAAGCCCAAGACAAATGCCAATGGTATCAGACTGCCGTGTTTTGCAGCAAAAAAACCAAATTTTTCGAATACCTGAAAAAATTGTTCAAGCTGTGAGAATAAACCAAAGCGAAAAAACAAAAAAAAAACACAAATTTACCTTTGCGCTGCCTCATCCATTATAAGACGAAGTTTAAAGCGCCAAAATCCATACAAAACAAGTGGGCATTAAATCGACCCCCCCAGTTTGTAAATGTGCCACCCTCTGTGCTCCACCCGAGTAGAAAAAGCAATTATTTTTTATCATAAAAAAAAAAAACAAAATGCATAAATAAAAAAGCACTTTACCGAAATAGTAAGCAAAAAATTGCTTATATGCCGCGAGGTATTCACTTGTGCTGTATAGGTCACATCATGATGAAAGCTGCTCTTCGATTAAAACAACGAAATTAATCACTCACTGAAATAAACTCTTTTGGCCTACTAAGTAGGAAGATAAGGCTTTCATTTGACTTACAGTGTGACCATTTATGGGAAACGAAAAAAAGGCTTCTAGCTAAAATCTATGGCAAAGGCCATTTTTTAGAAGCCACCATGGCGTATGAGTAATGAAGAGGTAGATGAATAGGACAGAATTCAAACAGAAGGCAGGAGACATGGCCATAAAATTGGGGGCCAAAAACAAATTTAAAACTCATTAAAATGAACTCTTGGGGTACTAAGTGGGAAAGATAGAAGCTTTCTTTTTGGTTACAGTGTGCCCATTTATCGGATATGAAAAAGCTACTAGCAAAAACTATGCAAAGGCTTTTTTGAAAGCCATCATGGCGTAGGGGAAAAAAAAGAGGTAACAAAATTTTTAACAAAAGGCGGAAAAAAGGCCCAGGTTTGGGCCCATAAACGAATTTAATCATTACTAAAAGAATATAGGGAAGGAAGATATAGGCTTTTATTGGTTTACAGTGTGACCATTTATTGGAAATGAAAAAGGTTCTAGCTAAAATCTATAGCAAAGGCCATTTTTTAAAGCCATCATGGCGATGGTAAGAAAGGTAGAAATGTGACAAAATTCAAACAGAAGGCAGAAGACATGGCCAGGATTGGGGCTGAGGAATTCTTCAAAGCGACTGAGTGCCCATTTTAAGAAAAACCTATTTTCCCTAAGAAAATTAGATCAGCCAATCATGTTATTTTTAATTTAAATTAAAATAAATGAGAATTGTTTTTTGTGTTTTTTGTAAAAAAAAAAAAAATGTAGGCAAAAATTTTACTGAGGGGGCGTGCCTTTTCTTGACAATATAGCTTCTGGTCGTCGCTGCGAAACCTCAGCACGGATGAGGGCCCAGGGGGAGCGATGTTCAAAATTGTAATTGACGGGAACGCGCACTTCTCAATGATTGTTGCGATTTGTTAAAAACGGATTGCACGGAGCGAGCTTGCTCCACCTGATGGGTTAAAGTTGAATTGGTTGTTGATGCATTGCCGCCCAACTCGCCCTTCATCAGCTCCAGAGTCATGGCAGCGTGTTGTATCTGCCGTGAGATGCGTTCCCGTTCGCGTTCCTCTTTTGGGGGATCAAAATTTATCCATTTTTGGTAAGAACATCAAGGTAATTTTCCCCATCCTCGCCCATGGGTTTTATCGGTATGGTCCAGGAGACTGCCATTGGGTGTGATGGAAACCGAGAGCGAACTGTGACTAAAATTAAATTCACGCGGAGCAAAACGAATTCTTAGTTCCGGCTCTTCATGCTCCCCTCACCCTCCTCGCCTTCATATTGCACCCAAACGAGATCACTTGACTTGTCGGCTTGGCCGCCAGCTGTTTTTTTCGATAAATCCCGTTGGCCCTCGAGCCTTGGATGTTCGCCGATGCGCGTCCACCTGATAGGGAACTCATTGGGGAAACACTTCATCCCCGTATTGATGCGCAAAAATTGTGGGATGTTTTTGCATTTTATCACAATCAAATAGTAACTTTCAAAAATTTCGATCGATTAGCCAATTGAGCCAAAATCTCATCTCTCGCCCAAAGGGGCGACAAGGTCTCCGGGCCATTTTAGCCAGCCCGAAAAAAAAAAAACTCCAATGTGCTAAACAAAGGAAAATAGTATTCACAAAATTTTATGCCCCGATCATTCCATGCCTATCGATCCACTGTGTCCCAAAATGGCGGCCCCTAAAAAAATGTATACACGGCCCCGCGTAACGACCTGATGGGAAAAGATGGTCACTTTCGTATCATAGTGTATTACATATTGAACCGGGACGAAAAATTTATTAATCTCATCGATCATTGATTTAGGAGAAACATCCCCAAAAGGGGCCCCTCTTTTTCGGGCCCGGTACATAACTTGAGGCCCCAAAAAATGGGAACCAATATTTGGGATGTTTTTTTTTTTTTTTTGGGGAAAATTTTAAAATCCCTTGCTTTAAAAATATTCGCTTCATTTTTTATTCTTAAACCGGCACCCCCATTAGAAAAATAATTGGGAAAACGCGCTTTAAACACAGGTGAAACTTTACAAGACCATTGTAAGCGATAGCACATAAACGCATTTTAGTCCCACGCATTAGACGGCCCCCCGGGTCATCCTGGCCCCGGACAAGGGGCTAACATAGACAGCCAATGGATCCGGCCAGGGCACGAAAGTATTTACTCCACCAGCGGGCAACAATAACCCAAAAAAAGAAACCCAGGACAAATGAAAGTGGTATTAAATAACCATAACTATGACAATAAATCACAATCTCTTCAAATATGCTAAAAAAAAAAAAACCATATCATATGAAGATGGTTCATATGATGTAGATACGATTATTAGATTTCGACTTACCCCCGATCGTCTTTGGTCAGGACGTAACGATATAATATGGCCATGCAATAGAAACTTGCCAAAAATGCCAATAAATCGACCCAAATTATTTTATAGATGCTAGCACGCCACCTGATTGATTGATTCATATATCTTTCTTAGATAAAATAAATTGGAGATCCTTAGAGATTACCTAGCAAGCAGCTTCCAAAAGCAACCAAAACGGCGACAGGTAGCAACTTCGGCGGTATAAGAGACAGTCATAGCGAAATCACAAAATCTATCTATCTATCAACAAAAAATACATACACAAAATAGGCGACAAAATTAACACAAGGCAAAGGCATACTTTGATTTAAGTTAAAGAAAATGTTTCTTTGGAATGGGTTTCAAGAGGTTTCGGTTATTTAAGGTTATTTGATTGGAGTTTCGCATCCCTAATTTCTCAATTAGTTTTACCAACGCCTTCTAACCTCCCTCCAACCAACCCCACCCTCCCGCTAAGTATAATTCGCATTCACTCGAGCATTAAACGTAGACAATTTTGCCGCCCCACAATTATTTAAATTAGATCATTTATATTTTGCCAAGGCGACAATACACAACACAACCACAACGCAACGCAACGCAAAGGCAATTGCAATTGGCCAAAAACCACATGTGCTCTATTCCCCTATTCATGCCCCCTCACTGCCCCTACTATCACCACCCAACCCCAATCCTAAACCAATTTCATTCTGCAATCTTCCTCAGTAAATGGTAGCACCAAGTAGGAGGAGAGTGTAGTAAAATTTTAATACCTTGCCGTGATTTGGAATGCCTCGTCTTATTTCTAGCAATTGAGACAGTGAGAATAATATAGAGAAAAGGAGTTCAACAGAGAGACAGAGAGAGAGAGAGATGGAGTGAAAGTGTGAAGAGCATTTTCAGTATCTTATCAGCATTGCGAGCATGTAGAAACACATTTATATGTGCGTGTGTAGATGGCTTTAGTTGTAGATACCCTAAAACTATAGGGTATTATATTCAAGTCGTTAGGCGGCACTACAAACTTTACATAGAATTTTCTAAATGGCAAGGCAAACGGTTTATCTAAAGATTCGAATCATTTTTATGAACCTACTTATTAAGTAGATATTTCTTGCTTGTCACAGATTAACACAAAGATAGGGTATCGTGGCAGTCGATAAACAAATGTGCGACTTTTGTCGATAGTCGTCGTCGTCGTCGTCGTCGTCGTCTCTGTTGCTTTCTCTCTCTCTCGATTGTATAGCCTATATAGAGAGGGTGTAATCCGCCAACAACACAACTGAACAAGTGACGCATGGCCATAAAACGACACGAGTTGGCTTAATAACGCTTCGTAATCAGTTTTATAGATATTTAATTGTTGCTAATGGTGTGTTTTGGGTTTTTATCTAGGCAACTGCGAGCAGAGCAGAGCTTCACATGCGATTGTTTGGCAAAGAAAGTTTTGAAAATAAACTATAGACCCAAAACTCGAATCGTCGTCGTCGTCGTCGTCACGATCATGTGAAGATAATAAAA
Organism: Drosophila nebulosa; assembly: GCA_024703675.1. NCBI lineage: Eukaryota > Metazoa > Arthropoda > Insecta > Diptera > Drosophilidae > Drosophila > Drosophila nebulosa. Next base: position 2,859,528 of record JANFPS010000009.1, read on the forward strand.
TTCTCAAGCATTTTGGGGATTTGCTTCACTGATTGTAGCGAAAATATTGACATAATCCTGATTATAATATCAATAAAATGTATTTTTATTTTGCACATAAACAGGGCTACAGAGAACAGGAACAGGTTTTGGGATTTAAGTCTCTAAATTTAAATCTAGTTAGTCGAAAGTTAATTGTCATTTTGCTTTACGTAACTGTTACAAAATTTGTAGTTTTTACTTTGGAAAAAATTTAAAATTTATAATACAAAAATGTTTTATCAATTGCGTAAACTAAACGATCCCCAGTCCAAGGAATTGAACGAGTGGCTAAAAGAGCATAATATCCAATTGAGTAAACAAACTCGTTCCGAATTTTCCGATGCGATTGAGGTGGCCAAATTGTTAAAGAGCCTTCACAGCACACTCATTCATTTGAGTCAATATACCAAGAGCGATGATGACGAGGAAAAGCTACTAAACTGGCAGATTTTTAACGAAAAAGTTCTAACCAAATTGAATTTGGCCCACACTAAATGTTCACTCCAAAAGCTGGCTAAAGGTAAAGTTGGAGCTATAGAATCTCTGATTTACGATCTGATATCAACTAAAAAATCAAGACTAAGATCAGTATCGGAGAAAGCCGGACCACCAAGTTGTAAGACAGCAAAGACAACATATTTATTGGCCAAATCGTTAACACATATTCCGGTCGAGTCATTGGTACTAAATGTCGATCAGATGATCAATGGTAAAATTGTTAAAGTGGCCAAAAAGCATGTGGCCTACGAAGATTATATGAAGGCTTTAAGGCAATGTGAAGCAAAGGATAATTATATTAATTATGTGCAGAAGAGTGCTCAGCACCTTTTAGATTTTACAACGGAAAATCATAAGAAAATTATGGAATTTTTGGAACAAGTTTAATTCGCAATGAAATTATTGAAAACAAAAATCGATATGTGATATATATTTTTGCATATTTATATTATTGTAATAAAGAATATCTTAGTTATTACAATATCAAAATGTGATCCTATGATGTGATATACAGATCTATGTATGTAAAGAAACGTCTTTGTATGAAAAGCTCTATCAAAGGTCTCTAAGGAAAGCTTTGAAAAGTTTTATAAACAGTTTTATTTAAAGTTCTATGGAAAGTTCTGATCAAAGTTTATAGAAAATGATATTTGTGATATCGATTTTTGTTAGACTGGCGCGAAGAGTATGTGGACTTCGTTGTGATGGGGCATTTAATTGCAGGCATGCGTTTTTAGTATTGTTTTTGATTTGTGCGAGAACTTTTGTGATATTTGTATTGTGTATTATTGTTGGGGGTGGGGGGTGGAAGCGGGAAGAGAGTGGTCTCCAACGTAATAAGCGTTCGTCGTCCACTGGTTAGTAAAAATATATTATTATCTTCCAGTTTCAGTTAACGTTTTTGATCGCGAGTATCAACAACACCGGCTGAGAAATTAGCTAGCGATCAGCCTGTAATACAAATTGAATCTTATCAAAAGACGAATGAGTGAGTGAGTGAGTGAGTGGGATAGATAGATGCGGAGATATTGAAATATCTGTAAAAACCAGATAACTTTGCTACGTCACAGCCGGGCAGAGTGAATCACGATGACAATAACTTGAAGCAGCATCTCATCTCACTAGCTAAAACCTGCTAATTTTTCATAGTCGCTCTAATTATTGTCACTGCACCTCCCTCCCGCCTACCCGCCTACCTGAGTGCTGAGTGCTGTCTCTGTGTGCGTGTGTGTGTGAGTGTTTGTTTCTCCCTTCTATTGTTTTGTTTACCGCTTATCAGTTGATGCTCTCGCCCAATTCCGATTTCAATTCCAATCTCGCTCGTTCTCTCGCTCTCCCGCTCTCTCCAACGATTCCCGATTCGCCCATTCCCCTACCCCGTTTTGTTTTCTACGCCCTCTCAACCTGCGGCGGGTTACGGTTCGCAGTCGTCTTATCTTACGAGAAGAATACAAAACGAGAATTGGCGGGTCTTGGGTGGTTCGGTATATGTAATACGACTCCAGACGCATTCAGACCTCTGAAGTATGTCAGTCGTCGCACTTGTTTAATTGTTTTCTATTCTCTTCTGGTTTTTTTTTCGTTTTTTGTTTTCTGTGGGTGTGTGTGCGTGTTTAGTGTGTGTAAAAAGTAATAATAGCAAAAACAAAAACATCTTCCATTAATAAAACAAAAAATTAAAAAACAAAACAAGCTATTGTAAGAAAAAGAAAAAACAAAGAGAAGGTGAATTAAGTCAAATATTTGGTTAACTGCAAGTTAGAAACTAGTTAACAAACTATAACTCAGACAACAACCGTAAGTCGCCTTTAATCAACTTTTTAATTACAGCATAACTTTTCAATTACAATTGTTGCTTGGTTGGTTTGTCTTCTTTTCTCTCAGTTTCACCTAGACCCACTTACTTGTCTTAACACACAAATAAAACAGAAAAAAAGAGGAAAGACAAAAAAAAAAAGGAAAAAGAAATGCAAACAAAAAGTTAAATAACGATATCAAATAGTTAAGCATAGCAGATAGATGTGGTGGAAGATGCTTATCAGTCGGATAAGAAAGACAACGACGGTGGAGTATGGGGTTAGGAGGGGGAAGAAATTTACTTAGTCATGAATAGAAACTAGAAAAAAAAAACCGAAACCCAAAAAAAAAAAAGGAAAAGAAACACTAGAAAAAGGAAATAGACATGAGAGAGAAGTAGTAAGTCAATTTCAAGTCGAAGTAAAAGCTCTTCCCAAAGACATTCAGTTAAACGGTTTTTAATAAATTGATCTTCGCTTTCACTTTCAAGCCGCTTCCCTTAAATCGTCAATAAATTAATTTGAGAGCAAAAATTAATTACTTCTTATACATATATTAGATTGATTATTCTCACTGTTGATTATAGATTGTCTTTTTATACAAATTAACTTACTCCCTTTCGCAGGGTATAGAGATTTTAAAATTAAAGAAGAGTAGAAAGATGCAAAAATGTTTTCATTTTTAATATTTTCATTTAAAATGCTGCATTTAAAATTCATTAATTGTATTCAATTGGTTTAAGCATAAAAATGTAAGAGTCTTTTAAGTAACGGGCAAACAAATTAAAGTGTAACCAAGGGCCGCATTAAGGAAGAGCCCCCCACACACCACAAAGACCAGGTGAAAAGGGACAAAGCGAAAGAGAAATAACATTTTATTTGGTATATTTTGGGTAATTTTCCACAAAAGGTTCTAGGCTGCTGGCCTGCTGCCTCCACTTTACATAGACCGGCCCTGGCAGAAACCCTTTTCAAATTTCGCAGAATATTTAATATTTAATAAAATTTTGCACTCACTAATGTTAAACCTTCCTCCAACCCCACCCACCCATTTCATCTCTCTCCCATTTTACATTGGGCTCATAAATCATTTTCGCACAGATAACCATCAAAAATTATGTTACACTCCCTTTTTTGTGGGCAGATAACATAAACTTTTCCCTTTTCCTCACCTACGATAGCCAAAAAAAAAAAAAAAAAAAAAACCCTTTCTACCCTTCCCTTCTCTTTTCTCAACTATTTTCTATGCGTAGCATTATTTTCCATTCGTCTTATCGATAGCCACTTTAGGCAGTGAAATATATGGAAAACTTTCCCCAGACGTCACTCCCTGAATCAATGTATATAAGTGTGAGTGTGTCTCTCTCCCTCTGTGTGTGTGTGTGTGTGTGTGTGTGCAGCCATTTCTAAGTGGAACATTCGAGTTCAAACTCAAGGCATAGACAATAGCCTCGCTTAAGCCTCGCACCGATTGCAATTTGAGCTCAATAAATTTTTGTATTGCATATTGATAAGAGTCAGATCAAAGTATGTTTACATATATATACATATAGAATGTATACCTATTCATAATGGTATGATCTTGGCATCATGGAATAAACCGAAAAGCTAAATGCTTTTTTTTTTTATTTTTTTTTAGGTTTATTAAATCAATTAAAAGAAAATGGTTCAAGACATTGCACCATGGAAGATTCTAACACGACGCAAGCATCTACAGGCGGATGGTACCGAGGGTGAGACGAAATTGAATCGTGTTCTGGGTCTATTGGATTTGACAGCCTTGGGTGTGGGTTCAACCTTGGGAGCCGGTGTCTATGTTTTAGCTGGACAAATAGCTAAAGAGCAAGCTGGACCCTCGGTTATGATATCGTTTGCCATAGCAGCATTGGCATCTCTTTTGGCAGGTGAGTTTCTCTGTCTGTAGCTCTCTTTATCTACATACGTTATCCGGCATCTCCATATGTATGTATGTATCTAATTGGCAGGTATTTGCTATGCCGAGTTTGGAGCCCGTGTACCAAAGGCTGGCTCTGCCTATATCTATAGTTATGTTTGCATTGGAGAATTTGTGGCTTTTGTCATTGGTTGGAATTTGATTTTGGAATATGTGATTGGTACGGCAGCTGTTTGTCGTGGGATTAGCTTATATCTGGATTCCCTAATCAATGATACTATGAAAACAACTTTCGAGGAAATTGCCCCCATGGATGTTAGCATATTGGGCGATTATTTTGACTTTTTTGCCTTTCTATTGGTCATGGTATTTGGCAGTGAGTATATTCCAATTAAAACACACACACACACACACACACACAAGAGAAAGAAGGGAAATTCTATTAATAATCCGGATTATTTCTTTAATAGTTGCCTTGGCTTTTGGTGTGGAAACCTCAACGATGTTAAACAATTTTGTCACCTGTTTGAATATATTCATTTTGGGTTTTGTCATTGTGGCTGGAGCTATTAAAGGTAAATCATCATAGAAATAATAATGCCAATTAGTTAGAACTAAATTATTTTTTTTTTTTCAATTCTCCAGCTGACGTCTCCAATTGGAGCATCGATGTTAGCCAAGTGACTAACAATGTTACAGATATTGGACAAGGTGGCTATTTTCCATTCGGTTTTCAGGGCACACTTCAGGGGGCTGCTACCTGTTTTTTTTGGCTTTGTGGGCTTCGATTGTATAGCCACAACGGGCGAGGAAGTTCGCAATCCTCGCAAGAATATACCCGCATCCATTTTGCTTTCCCTCTTGATTATATTCCTCTGTTATTTTGGCATCTCAACTGTATTGACCCTGATGTTGCCCTATTATCAGCAAGATGCCAATGCACCGCTTCCCTATGCCTTTGAGCACATTGGCTGGCCAGTGGCCATGTGGATAGTAACCATTGGTGGCCTAATTGGCCTGCTGGCCAGTCTTTTTGGTGCCCTCTTCCCATTGCCTCGTATCATATACTCGATGGCCCAAGATGGTCTTCTATTTCGCTCGTGGGGCAAAATAAGTCCCAAATATCGTGTGCCCGTTAAGGGTTCCATTGTGGCGGCCATTTTTACGGCCTTCATTGCCGGCTTGTTTGATTTGGCTCAGTTGGTTAGCCTCCTATCGATAGGCACTCTGTTGGCCTATAGTGTGGTGGGCATATCGATTACCATACTCCGCTACATGGAATACAGTGACTCATTCTCGGTGCCCCGGCAAATGCCATCGACGGAGACCACCTCATTGACCCAAAGACTGCAGCGCATCAGTTGGGGTGAAGTGTTTAAGCAATTGTTCAATGTTAATCGACTGGGAGAGCCAAATCTGATTTCCACCCGTATTGTGGGCGTGTTGGCCACGCTATTTTGTAAGTATTCTCCACAGTCTTCTCTTCCTCTCCTCAGTCATTTAGTAAGTGGAGTGCAAATTTCTTATCGTTGCTTTTAGGTCTTTTCTCATTGGGTGTGGGTCTAATAATCACTTTGGCTATGCCCTCTATAATGGAGCTACAAGCTTGGGCCTTGACTTTGTTGATACTCTTTGTGGTCCTGATATTTGTGGTCCTTCTACTCATTTGCCTGCAACCCCGTGAGCCACGTAGTGGTCTCTTTCGTGTGCCTTTTGTGCCTCTGGTGCCGGCCATAAGCATTTTCATTAATATCTATTTGATGTTGCAATTGGATAGTTGGACTTGGATACGTTTCGGTATTTGGATGATAGTTGGTAAGTTGTTCTTTTCTCTATCTATTTGCATGTGCATGACCTATCTCTCTATCTATCTATCTATCTATCTATCTATCTATCTATTTGTTGTCATTGTTATTGTAATGTCTTAGGTATACCCACATATATTGCATGCTGGTTTCTGTATGATGCCAAAAATCCTCGAGAACGTAATCCCGAAAGAATTGCCTATTACAAAGAATTGAAATTCCATTTCGATCCACCGAATAAGGGGACATCGAAAGAGAGTGTTTTAACGCAAATAACATCGATTAAACGTAGTCCCACAAGTAGCCTAGATCAAATACATAATCTAAGTGAAATAGGTGAAGATTTAATTGAGATACGGCAACATTCGTCGAATGGCATATTATTCTATATGGCCGAGGAGCCGAAAAATGATGAAAATTCTACCATAGAAATTGTTAATGATAGCAACGGAGGCATCGGCCATGGTGTCGCCGTTGGCGATAATGGTGATGATGAGCGATCTGTTATAGCCATGTTGGATGATGTCCTTGAGGCAGAGGATAATGCCCAACAGCAGCATATATATGAGCGTAATTTCAGTTTAGATTCCGAAATGTATCCCAGTGTCATTGAGACTACCATAGTGGCCACTGTACACAATAGCAGCAGTGACGAGGAGCTGAACAACAACAACAACAACAACAACAATATTAATGACAAGTCATTGCAATTGAATCGTTACGAAGAATACCGAATTGTGGCCAGAGAGATGCTCGAGGAAATGTTCAATAGCACGGCATTCTATCAGCAATTAGAAATGGCCAGAATTGTTAAATTTAAAATAATTGGCGAACAGGATTCAATGTCGCCAAATGAACTTAAACGCATCGTATCGGAAAATTCCATTGTGGATGACCCATTGCATTCGGAGAACTTTAAGAATCATTTGAGTAACCTAATTATGAATGCCAGTGGGCAGGCAGCAGCAGCAGCAGCAGCAGCAGCAGCGGCGGCGGCTAAGGTTAACAAGAAAATTGAGGAACCTGAGGCGGAGACTGAGACTGAGACTGAGACCGAGGTAAGACAGCTGCGACCCCCGTTAAAGCAATCGAAGAGTGAAACCGATTTGCGTCAGTTAATGCTCAAGGCTATAAACGAACTGAAAACACATGATAATGAGGAGGCGTCAACAACAACAACCAACGACAGCAGTAGCAGCAGCCGCAGCAATCGTTACAACTGAAACATCGAATGTTGAGGCATCTACTTCCGCTGCTGCTGTCGCTGCCACTGCCACTGCCACTGCTTACCATATTCCCCGTGCACCGAAATTCGATCCGGTTTTGTACAAGACCATAAACAGCATTAGTTTTGCACAAACAGCGACCCACTTTTAGTAAAGAGCTCGTTGTGGATGCCAGAAACTTGGAGGTAACTGCAGGCAAGCAAGAACCATCATCATCATCATCACCACCGGAACCAGAACTAGAGTCGTTGCCATTCAAAGCGAAATTGGAGGCCATATTGCGACGTGGACCCTCGCATCCAACGCAACGGCAACGTCCGGGCGCCAACATTCGTCGAAGACCGCAGTCAACGCACATTGAGGAGATGGCTGTGGGGGAAAGTTGAAACCAAATAAATAGCGCAAGGATGCTGATGCTGATGGACCCTACCAAGCAAGCCACCAACCAACCAACCAACCAACCAACCAACCAACCAACCAACCAACCAACCAACTAACCAACCAACCAGTAGCCATCACAGCAGTAAAAACTACTAGTTTAGAGTCTCTAGCAATATGAATGTAAATGTAGTTAGATAGTTGCTGCTTCTTGCCAGTTGCTATAACAAAATCGTATTTAGTTAAATGTGAAGCAATTCTAGATGATAAGTATAACCAAGTAAAGTAGTGCGAAAGCAGTGGAGAAAGTGCGGGGTGCGGTTGGCCAAGAAAAGAAACTAACTTATGGCGCATGTTGCTTATGTTTTTTTTTTTTTTTTTATCCTATAAATTTAATTTAAAAAGTAAATCTAACTTAATAGATTGGCAAAGATAACCAAATCGGTTTATCAATTTATTTAGATTGAATTCATTTGCAAAATGGTTTAAACTGTTTTTCAATTGAATAGAAGAATCTTTTATTGAACTTTTAAGAGTAGAAATTCAATTCAATTCAATTGCATGCATGTGCTTAGTTTTACTCAAAACTAGTCGCAATTACTAACTAATTAATTATTGGTAATGAAATTGAAGAAGACTTTAGATATATGTACATATATTGTTATTGGTATTACTATTTTGGTTTTGTTGTTTTTTTTAAATACATATATATTATTTATAGGCCTCAGCATTTACTTTCTGTATGGCTTGCCCAATAGCTATAGGGATTTGCGTCGACAAAGAACTGGCTGGCAGAGGCTCAAATATAGTGGCAGCTTTTGAATTGACTACAATAATACCTAGATACATATATACCTATACATATATCCATTCGTATTATATACTATACGTATATAACGTATTTAAGCCGAAATTGATGAATGTGAACAATTTGTTGTTGTTATAAATAAAAATCTAGTTGTAATTAATAAAAGTCAAATAAGTTTTCTACCTTTTCATTCTCTAGTTGGTGTTGTTGTTGTGTGTGTGTGTGTTTTTCAAGAATGAAATGTGGAGAGCAGCCGCTTCCGGAGGATCGAGAGAATCGATTGCACCAATAGAATGAGCAACTGATCAACTAAGAGAGAGCGAGAACGAGAGCGAGTTGCATAGTAGTTTATTATTAAACATGAAACGAGCATACAAATGTTTCTTCGATTCCCCAATGGCCTTGTCTTCCATTTCCATTGACTTTGATAAATTAATTGAACGTCTGGGATACGCTCGCGCGATCGTCTTGCTGCGATGCTGCTGCTTATGCTGGCCCTCTCTTGGGTAGAGTTTGCCAGTCTAATAGTTCCCCTTTGATTTTTGATTAGAGTGAAATGAAAAAAACTGAAAACCAAAAACCATCCCCTAGATACTCTACATACTTCAGATACACTTCCCCTTTCACCCAATCGATATGTGTACTCTGTCTCTTTCTATCCCTTTCCCTTGCCCTCTTCCTCTCGCTCACCACTTCTCTGATTTATGCTCGCCATCTTGCTGGTCAGGTTGAGATGCCAGTCTAGAGATTTGCCGTCTAACCACTGGCGTCCCTTTGACGACTTTTTTTTTCGTTTCGTTTCTGCTGCGTAAGTGTAACAAATTGTAATCGTATTTGGCGGGCACTCCCCCTGATTCTTGTTCTTCTTACTCCATCTCTTCCCCCACCACCCCACCACACCACATTTCTAGCTAAATACATACATACATATGTACATGCCCTCTGTCTGATGCCTTCTGCCTGCTGCCCCCTTGCTTTATTATTATTAACTTTGTTATGGCAAGTCTCAGTAGTCTCAGTAGTCTCGTCTGGTGGTTGTTATTTGCTACACTTGCTGTCTCCCAGTTCCGCTGGTCGGTCCATTGGTCCACTGGTCCAATGGTCCGTCGTCCGCTGGTACGCCTCCCCTTTATCTAGTCAGGCGTCCAAATAGTTTTATGGCATATTTATGGGCGCCGAAAAAACAAAAATGCAGAAAGCCAAAAAACTTAAAGTCACTTGGGGTAAGACTTTAAGACACAGCCGCAGAGCAGAGAGCAGAGCATTGACATTGTGTGTATGTAGGCTTGCTTGCTTTTCTCTGTGACAAATCGCAAAAGGCCCAGAAACTAATTAATGCACATGGCCAGTAGGATGGAGAAAATAGAGACAAAGGGGAGTGATATACTACTAGAGAGAAAAGAAGAAAGAGAGCATAGAAAGGAATACATTAAGAGGAATTATATGACAGCTTTTGGTTGAAAATGCTACGAAAATTGCCTATAATTGGGCAGTCACAACTCTCAAGATCTTTATCTTAAGATATCTCAAAATGGAACACACTTTCCATATAAACATAATAAAGTTTTTAAATTCTAGCAAACGATCAAATGAAAGAATGGCAACATTCGAATTGGCTTTAAAATTAATTAAGACAAGCAGAAACACTTTCGAGCACTTTTCCTTCATAGTTTGGTCTTAAGTGTTAATTCTGATACTCTTCGACTCTTCGATAAACCAAATAAACTCTGCGACTTAAGCTCTAAAAATCAAAGCGAATGAATTCTCATTTCGCACTCGGTTAGTTATTTGGTTTTTCTTAATTATTTTGCTCATTTGAACCCAAGTTCTGAGAGTGAGTGTAATCATTGCTCAGCTCTAATAACAACAGTCCATTTTGAGGCTTTTACTAGATAGAATCTCTCTTTCTCTACCCCTCCCTCTATATATATTTTTTTGTTGTTTTTTTTCCCACTTTTTTCGGCTTTTTTTTTTTTGTTTTTTTTGGCTTTTTTGTTTGAAGTTAGTTAGTTTTTCTAGCCAAATCGGCTTTTCATATTCATATAAAAATTGCGAGTTTACCATTTCCTTCTTTGCCCACATACCAACATAACATAATCCGCTTACCTAACTGTCGCTGCGTATATTTTGTCTCTATTCTCTTTTTCTCTATGTCAATTCTCTCTCTTTTATGGTCCGTGAATTGTTTCGAAAATTAAAATATGTTTGTGTAGTTTTAGCCATCCAAAAATCCAACAAAAACACCATCAGAAATAAACCAAAAAGTAAGAACTGAAAATGAAAATGAATAGAGAAAGGGGGGGGGGAAAAAAAAAGAAAACCAAAACGGAAGTTGTCAAACGATGGCAGGTAAAATGCGGGCGGGCGGCTATAGCATCATAGCATGTGAAGCATTGTCGTCCGTCGGTCCGGTCGCTTCTGGTCACTATGGACTCTACACGGAAAGTCAATGGCACTCAACAAAAACATTTTGTCAAAACATGAAGGCCGGCTTGCTACTGTACGCAAAGTGGATCAGTTGGATTTGTATCCGAAAAACAATGCACTGGAACAGCTGCACAAATGTTACCCCGACTCCTACCGACTGACTGACTGACTGACTACCGACTACTGACTACTGACTACTACCGACTGCCGAAAAAAACAAAAACGCAAAACGAAAAAAAAAAAAAAAAACGTAAAACGAAAAACCAAAATAGGAAAGGATTAGCAGTTTGTTCAATCGACGAGACACAGTCGTCGTCAGTCGTCCAAATGCAATCCAACAACAACTAGGGATATGTCAAGGTCTGGGGTTTCTGTGGTCGTGGTCGTGGTCGTGCTCTCTATGCATGCATATGTTAAGCAGGGTGTCCTGTGAGTGCCTGAAGGATTGCATTGGAATGAGATTAACCCATTGAGACGATGCGTCGGCTCGGCCAATGGAAACAGGAAGAGAAAGGGAGGGAGTAAGTAAGTTGGTAAGCAACAACTTTGGCTTGTAAAACCCAAATAAAACCCCTAACACCCATAGTGAATATGTAGAAAATTGCTTTCAAATGCGATTAGTTCGGATCTTGTGGTCTAGTTCTTGGATTAAAGGCATCTTCCGGGAAGTTGGGGAACACAAAATGTCAAGGAAGTTAATCATTAACTTGACCAGGAACAATCCCAGATGGATTCCCTTTTGTAGTTTGGACTTTTTCATATGGAAAATTAATATTCGAATCAAGTATCCTTTTGGCTAACTAAACTATGTTATAAATTATCACAGACTTTGCAAATGAAAATTTGTTTGATTTTGGTTTTATTTTTTCGGTTTATTTCAATTCAAATTTTGTAGTATGAATGCAGACGACCATCAAATACGTCAGCTGAATGAAGACGAATCAAAGGAACTTAACAGTTGGCTGCAAACCCATAATGTCGAAATTGATGCCAGGATTCGTCGCGATTTGGCAAATGCTTTGGAAGTGGCGAAAATCTTTAAGCCCATCTACAAGAAACTTATACACTTAAGTCATTATACCAAGGCCAATAGTTTGGTGGCTAAATTGGATAACTGGGAAGTTTTTAATACGAAAGTTTTATCGAAACTGAATATTGGCCATTCAAGAAGCGCCCTAGAAGAATTGGCTAGGGCTAAAGTCGGAGCTATAGAATCGCTCTTCTATGATCTAATATCGATTGGAAAATCGCGACAATTAATCAAAAAAGTGCGATCAATCTCTCTCAGTGCACCAAAGTCTAAAATCAATTCACAGATTTGTGATTCGCGTTCGCAATCTGTAACAAATATTCCCGTAGAAACATTAATATTAAATGTTAAGGAGAATATCGATGGCCGAATTGTTTATATACCAAGAAAACTTGTTGCCTATGAGGACTATCGGAATAAATTGCGCGAATGCAAACAGAAAGAGAACTATATTCAATTAATGAATAAATGTGCCAAAAAACTAAAAGATTTCACAACGGCCAATGAAGATGATATGTTGCAGTTGAGTAAATATTTTGGATTAGATTATCCAAAATCTGCATAAGCAATCTACCTTATTTTGTTTTGACTTTTAAATAAAGAAAAAAAAATCTAAAAGAGGGAATGTTTTATTTAATCTTAAACCCTTTTCAAATGGATTTACTTGATCTGCAATTTCGTTTTTTTTTTTTTTTTTTGTTTCCATTAACTTGGCACCTGCTTAGAGCTCAAACATTTTGTGTTCGCCTTTATTTTCTTAATTTTTTTCTTACACTTGATTGACTTCGCTCATTTGAAGAGCTCATTCCCATTCCCATCCATTCCCATTCCTATTCCTCTCATCGTTGTCGTGTTCAATCATTTTCAATTGTTTTCCTTGCAATTTACTTTTACCTTTATGTCTCTCACACAAAATTTCAATGAAATCCACACAGACGCACCTTGGCCTTTTGGGCCAATTGTTAATCACAATTTTGTATGAATTTCATTATCAGCGATTTCTGTGAGTTGTGTGTGCCTTTGCCTTGGCCTTAGCCTTAGCTCTAGCCTTTAGCTCAATGTAATTGCTCCTTTGTCCTTCTTTGGCCACAATATTGTATTTTTGTAGTGTGTAGTGAAATGCTAGAAATAATGCGCTGTTGATTTTCTACTCGACTTCAATTGATTTTTATAGCTCACTTCCATTTTGGTTCATTCCATTTTTCTCGTTTATCTTGTTTGGCTTTATATTTTAGACAAATGGTTTGTGCCTTGTCATAACCTATTTCTCTTCATTTCATTTTTTTTTTTTTTGCGCTATTGAAAAATTCTTTTTTTTTTCGAAGAAGAATAATATTTACGGAGCACGCACAATGAGCAGTGAGTAGAGGAGAGTGTAGAAGGGAAGGAGCCACAAGGAGAGAAGGATGATAGCCCAGAGCCTAGGACATCTTCAGCTCATTGTTTTCCCATTGAAATTCCAGGACAATAAGCATTATTGAGAATCTCTGGAGTTGTGTGGGCACAGTGAGGAACCAATTCAAATTCAATTTGCCTGCATTGTTCAAAGAAGAGAAGAGAAGAGAAGAGAAGAGACCGAGGAGAACTGCGACAGAGCCAGAGTCTGAGATGTAAGATGAAGAAAACAACAAAAAAAAAAACCAAGTTAAGTGCAATACAAAAGCGAAAGGCACAAGAACAACTTCAACTCGCCAAGCTAAATGAATGCAATAAGTAAATAACAAAATGTCGTTAGCATTTTGTGTGACACACACACACACACATATATAGGCCGGCAGGCAGGACAATGAGAATGTCTGCAGTTGCCTTTCCGTTGACATTCTGGCCTGGAAATGCAGGCGACCTAACAGCAGCAACACACTCCTGCTGCCGCTGCAACAACAGCAACATCAACTTGAACCCAGCAACAACATCTCTCGCAGCTGTCACCAGCAACAAATTGCGCGCTAAGCCGGCATTAGATTTTTGCTTTCAAATGGAGACGGAAGATGTACCAAGAGAGGCAGCAGCAGCAGCAGCAGCGCCAACACCAACACCAACACCATGAGCAGCAGCAGGACCAACATCAGCAGCAACATCAGCCGCAGGCGAACGCAAAGGAGCAACAGAATAACCACAGGACTCAAATTGGATCTATGCATGGACATGTGAAGCTGATAATTATTGCACCAAAAGTGTAATTAATACGAGTCTTGTATACTCTATAAATAATTAAGAACTGAAATAAGTGAGAAAAGTCAATAACGTTTAAATGGATAGATTTAAGGGATAATATTATAAGATAAGTAAAAGTTGAAGCTATTCAAAATCTAATCCATTTCATCTGAACTCAAGATTTTGAAATCAATGCTAAATCGAATTGCTTAGTGAATGAAATTGAGCAGTCAAATAAACAATAAATCCATTTTTGTTGTTAATTCCAAATGAATTGAACAAGAGTGATAGAGAGTTAAATATATTTTTCGCTGTCATAAATAGATAAACGATAATAAAATGTATTTCTAAACCAATGGAGAGCAAAAATTTACAAATATCATAGAGAAATACATTAAGTTGGTTGAGTGAATAGCTATAAACCTAAATAATTTGTTCGAATTGTGTAGTTCCTTTTGTTTCAATTTCAATTCGCTAATATATTTTGCTTATTATTTATTATAGGTACATAATTCTATCTAATAATGGCAAGTAATTAACTTATGACAAACACTACATATTTGTGAATTGTTTTTTTGCGCCTAAAACTGAGCTAAACAACTATTGGATTGCATAGTACCCCAATGGGACGGGCTCATGCCCTAACTATCTGTTTTAGCTTTCAGTTTTAGTGCCGCATTGCGCTGGCTCATTTTGCCACCATCAGGATCCATCTAGGACATCAAGTGGCAATCATATTAACTGGCTTAATTGTCAACATACAGGCGCAAAACAACAGCAGCAGCTTCTCCTGCTACTCCTACTGCTTGTCCAACTCCAACTCCAACTCCAACTCCAACCTACAGCTCCTTCTCTAACGAATCTATCCCAGAGGCTGTTGCGGGCGCCAGCTTGTTAACAAGTTGCCATCCAGGCGCGTTAACGGTTCCACCAGTTAGTAATAGCAGCAGCAGTTGTTTACACTGAGAGAAAAAATATCGCATAAACGATTGTCTCATTTTTAATAAGTATCGCTTTTCTTATAGTTTCTATTTGTTTTTTTTTTTTCAGTGCTGATTTCCATTTGATGACTTCTGATGCTGTTGATAGGCAAATGTGCGTTTTTCAAATGCTCATTAGTCGCATTTTTTTGACACACACAACCTGCCGTGTGTGTGTGGAAAGGAGTTGGTTTTGGTTGCCAATGGTTGCAGCAGCAGTCTCAGTCTAAATTCCAACTAACTCACTAACTAACTAACTAACTAACTAACTAACTGATGACACATCACAATCACAATAGTACGAGCAATTAGTGCAACAATTACAACAGTATTCTTGTACTATGTAGGTGACATACACACACATTATCAATTCCTTTTTAGTATTCAAAATGCTCATTTGCCTGTGTGTGTGTGTGTGTGTGTGTGGTTCTGGCAGAGAGAGAGACAGAGAGGCATTACGCGAAATTAAGCAGACACCAGAACGATGATGATGGCGATGACAACATTGCCTTGGCACTTGTCAACAACTAAAGAGAGATTCTCATCCAGCTACATTCCGCCATTACCTTCATTCCCCTTTCCCGCTCTACCGCATTACCTAACGCCCCCTGGTAGTTGGATGGTGAGTTAGCCTCCCTATAACACCATGAAGATGTTCAAGTTGTATGCAAACTAATCACACGCAAGCATTTGATGCGTTTAAAACACTCACACACACACACACCACCCAAACACACACACACAGACACACATACACTATACATTTTAAATATATATCTGTATATATATGTAGAAATAGATGTGGCTAGAGAAGAGTTGAGCCAAGTTCTTCGATTATCAAATGGTTGGCTTCAAAAGTTCTTTGAAACTTTGATAGTTTATAAAATGTTTAGTTTCCTTTATTAGATGGAACCTCTTCAAAATAATTTTGGCTGTCATTTTGTAGGCAATGTTTGAACACCTTTCGATAATGTAAAAGTATCTTAACTCCTTATGTTATCTAGTTAATTGAAGAGATACAATTAGGTCAAGAATTTCTATAAATTTCATCAAAGTTTCGTTATCAAATTTTAAATAATATAAAGCATTTCATAATTTTGACTTGTTTTAGCCAAGTTTCAACGATAAAGGTATAGAAAATTTTTAAAAATTGGATAAAAACTTAGTTGTTGAGATTTTCATGGGAACAAATAGATGTTAACTAAGTCAAACTTAAGGAAACTACACCTCATTCGAATGGTTTCAATAGCTTTAAAAGTCTTATAGACTTATAGAACATTGCGAGCTCCCCTCGCTAGAGTTTAACAAAGCTAAAGCTAAAGTGTTGGGGCTGCGGCTTTGACTATCCCGATGCTGTTCATCTTTTATAATGTTGGTAATTTGAACATTTCAAATCAAATCTAAACGTCAGTTGGTTAGCAGCTGCGGTTCGTTTCGGGAAATGTTGGTGGGGCGGGAGCGGGAGCGGGAGTAGAAAGAAGAACTTGATGGGCACCGCCAAATGGAAATTGTCAACAGCATTGAAATCTGCAAGTGTAGATTGGAAAATGCCAAATGGGAATGATATAATGACGATGATGATGATGATGATGATGATGATGATGATGATGATGAAAACAAATGGTTTGAGAGAAAAGGAGCAAGGATGAGATGAAGGAATGGAAGGAGAAAGACCGAGCCACCCATCGTTTTACGCCTGCATAATAAATCGACTTGTAAACGCAATAAATTTTCAATTGAGCCACACACCAAAGACGAGCTTTAAGAACCACATGCCCGCCGCCCTCGTTCCCCCGTCCCTCTGAGAGACTTGCAACAGTTGCAAACCCTTGGTGGCACAGCCTGCAACATAATAAAGAAAGAACCGTTGAAACAACTACATAGAAAATTTTCCCTCTATAGAAAGGAATGCCAAAAATTTGCAAAAGAAAGCAAAAGAAGAAGAGAAAAGAAAGAGTGCCAGGCGAAAGCGAACAAGAAAACAAATCACGTTTTAATTTTGTTTAACTAAATACGGAAAATAGGAATGAGATGAGAACGGGAGACGACGACATAGAGACGAGGGAGCAGGAAGGGTGGCGGCGGCAGTTCACAGTGCCTTCTGCCTGCTGCTTGCTGCTTGATGACGTGCAACTCTCGTCGCCATTTTGTGCGCTGTCATGCCACACACAATTAAGGCAGAGGAACAAGCTGTATATAGCATAAGGATTTGGAGGGAGTAGACGGAGTGGAGCAGGGAGGGAAGCAGAAGAAGACAACTTGGGGGGGGGGAATGGGAGTAGACTCTGGATGGAACTCACGTCTATCTCAACGTCTAGTTGTAGGGAAATTAAATTAAAATTCACTTGTACACAAAAGTCAGGGCCAGCCATTTGGAAGAAGGGCACGGCGGGGGGCAGCGAGAGCAAAAGGGCAGGGGGGAGGATGGCGATTGGAAAACTGTGCAGATTTTTCGCTTTTTCCATTTTGGTAAAACAACAAATTAATTCGTTGAATTTTCATTTATAGGGCAAAAAAAAAAAAACAAAAAACTATGCTAATGATATACGATGACTGAAATTTTAATTATTTGAATAAAGTTTTGCATAAGATATGGCACAAAGATTTAAAAGGGTCGAGCTCCTCTCTCTCTCTCTCTCTGTGCACACTTTAGACTTTCTGTTCTGTTCTGATGAATTTGACAAGTATAGAAAAGGAGAAAATGGTAGCAACAATATACTTATAGCTAGCTACTACTACTCTTTTCATAGACATTTTCCTTCTCTGCCTTGATCTTATTTTCTTGTTAATTTTCCATGTTGCAATCTCGAATTTCTCTCGTGTTGTGACAACAGCAACAGCCGGTCGTTGGTTTTTAAGTGCTTCTTTCAAATTGTATTGATCTACGCCCTTTACGCTGAAAACCAAAAAAAAAAGGTCGTCATAAATCCTATTAGATCCTTCTTGTGGACCTCTCCTTCTCCTCCTCTTTGGCAACATGTGCGCGCTGAGATTATGATGAAATCTTCAGTCTAGCTCATTTTCACTTTAATGCTAATCGGCTTAAGAACAATAACAATTGCAACAATTGAGGCTGTCAACAAGGTTTTCAACATAAACTTTTAACTTTTTTTTTATGCTCACATTTCTTGTTGTTTTATGACGATTCGATCAAAACTTACAATCAAAGAAAGCCTTGCCGTGTAGTCAATTTCATTTCCTTATCAAAGATCTTCACACCTCGGAAAAGCAACAAACTGGTAGCCGCCGCCTAATCTCAAATTGAAAAAAAAATAACAAAAACAAGATCAGGTATTTAAATATTCTCCTAACAAGATAGCCAAGAAAAAAGAAGAAGATCACATCAAGAAAGGAAATGACTGAACAGTTTTCTGTTCTTTTTTTTCTTCTTGGGTCTAGTTTTTAACAAGTTTGGGATTCCTATATAATTTGATGCCTAACCAAATCGATTTATCAAAGATAGGCTAGCACCAAATAAACGAGATCATGACAAATCCGTGTCGGGTTTATGCCAGCTGACTGACGCGATGACGACAAACTCCGAACTCTGAGAGTGACTCTAAAGAAACCGAAGCGAAAGGAAGGCAATTTTTTTTTATTTTTTTTTTTTTTTTTGTTGCCTGCTGTTGTCTGGGTCCCACATAGCAGACCATATGGCCAGGGTCTACACCCGCCTCTCTCTCTCTCTATCTCTATCTCAGTCTCCGACTCCGACTCCGACTCCTGACTTTGTTTGTCTGCCATATGTTACACTCTTTTTATTTTGTATTCTTTTTTGGCAATTATCCTTGTCTCTGTGTTTTTTTTTTTTTTTTTTTTGTCTTGTTCTAGGTGGAAATTAGTTTCAGTTTCATTTTATTCGTTGTCTACTTTACTCTACTCGTTTTCGGTTGTTCGTTGTTCGTTTTGGTAGACCAAAGGGTAGCCGCCGCCAACTGCATTTGGTGGGCAGCATCTTTGAAACCGCAGCTAATGTGCTTATATACGCTCAATAAGATGCTGACAGACCAAGGTTGCTGCTCTTTCTCTTCGACAAAAATTTGTGTTTTCTTGTAAGAATATTCTATGTGCGAGTGTGTGCAAGTGTGTGTGTGTGTGAGTATATTTTTTGTTGTGTTTTATGAGAAAAAAGGTTTTCCATGTACTCATAAAAATTGCTGTGTGCACAATGCTTCTCTATATACATATACATATCTGCATACACAATGACTTGTCTTGCTCTTCGTCGAGGCACTAAATCTAACGCCCTCCAAGTGAAGCTGGAGCTCTAGCGGAGAGTACTTAGCAGCAGCTGTCACATCTAAGGATCAACTAAGAAGATTGGTCCTTGTCTCAGTTTCCAGTCTTCAGTATGTATCGTTATGTATTTTGATACTTTTGGTGTCATTTATCATGACCTTCGAAAGTTAAAAATAAACCAAAGAAACTGTCATGTATTCATAATGATTTAGACGATTGAGTTATGCTTCAGGGAGTTTTGAATAAGAGAGAGCAAGAGAGAGAGAGAGAGAAAGACTTGTAGTCGATAATGCAATCAGCGTTGACATACATAAAGTACTTCAAGTTGCCACCTAGTTAAGAAAAGCCATTATCCTTGCATTTTTTCACTCACGCATTCACTTACATACAAATAAGTACGCACAGGGTGTAGCTAAAAGAAAACAAAAAAGAAAAAAACTAGGGACATAAATCTATTCTAAAATAGTAAAAAAAGGATGCCAGGAGGATCTCTCAAAGGTAGGCTATAGATCTCCTGTGAAAGCTCAAGCTACGACCAAGTCAATGTTTTTCTCTTTACCGATTCCAATTTAAGTGTCATTCTCTAATTACCAGACTAAGTGGAGAGTATTGCACAGTTAACACAAATTACTAAAACGAGAGAGATAATTTGGTTTTAATTTGTAGAAACTTTTAAGGGAATCTCTATTATAGGCTGTAGGCTATAGCTGTAGTTACATTCATATGTATATAGCCGATTACAATGCCAATCCGATTATTGGATATTATAGAGTTTTGGTTGTAATTGTTGTTGCTATTGCTGTTGTTATAGTTGGAAACAAGTTGCAACAAGGTCCTGCGAAATTAGAACAAATCAAAAACTCATATTCCTATTCAATTTCCATTTCATTGCAATTGTTTCGTATGTCAAAGTGAAATTTCCATTTTGTATTTTGAGTTTTTGCCATTTGATTTGCTGTACTCTACACTCCGCCAAAAATATAGTTAGTGGGCGGGAAAAAAGCAAAATCGAGAATGTTATAATCAAAGCCATTTAGAATGTACCCATCGATGCTTGTTGTAGTGCGGTTTGTTAACTGGGGTAGAGAGAGAGAGAGGGGGGAGAGGTGGGAGAGAGTAATAGATCGGGGGAAAAAACGATTGATGTTGTGGCATGTTGTCAAATGTTTGGCCGAGAAAACCCCCAACACACACAACACACACACACACACACACAACCAAAATGTGTCAAATCGATAATTGGCCAAATTGCCAAATGCCAAATGTTGAATGCCAAATGTTAAAATGCAAATGCAAAATGCAAAATGTTCCATCTATGATTTTTGGACAGAAAAGTGTCATTATTGTCACACAGGACACACTCGAAAACGAAACATGGACATCGTGTGGCAACATGTTGACAACACTTGGATGAAATTACTTACATAACTCTACGGCCAAAAAGGGATAAACGAATAAACGGAGATGGAAATCGTAGAGAGTCCGAAAACTAAATCGAATTATGTGAGCACACACAATGAAGAAGGTACTTAAGTGTCCTTTCACTTCAACATACACACACACACACGCACACATATGCCTAAATGTAACTGTGTGTGCGTGTGTGCACTTTAAATTTGTCTCAACTCAAATACAAAATTCTACTTCATTTGTCTAATTCTCATTGTCGTGTGTTAGAGGACTCTCCAGGACACTGGAAAAGGGACAGAGAAAAAGCGAGAAAGCGAGAGAGAGAGAAGAGAGAGAGAGAGAGAAAGAGAGAGAGAGAGAGACAGAGAGTAAAGGCAGGGCACACGCACCCAAATGAAAGTAAATCCTTGGCCTAAGTCTAGGCAAGAGTGTATGTGGGTGGTTGTGTTTGTGTGTGTGTTCTGTGTGTGTGTGTGGGTGGGTGCGGCAAAGGATAATCTGCATTTGAATAAGAGCATTTTAGTGTTTTTTTCCAAACTATATGTACTACAGACTGGTTCGTTCTGGCCGCTCCAGAAAGGCAGCAAATGACACGCCCATGTGTTGGCAGTACATCAGCCTTTTTGCTGTATTTCTTTCGTCTTCTTCTTATTTTTTTTTCTTTTTTTTTTGTTGTTGTTGTTGTTGTCCCTTCTAAACCATTCCCCCCACCCCATTCCCCCCGCGTTCAAACTAACTTTAGCTCAATACAAAATTCATCAACAAAAGTGGCCAAACATTATTTAAGATCATTGCAAATTGAGAAATAATTTATTTGATAAATATTCCTACTTAAATTTCAACTGGTATGCTGTTTCCCCTTGTGTCCCTTCCTGTCTCTTATTTCTCACTGGTTTTCTTTTGTATTTTCCTTTTCCTCTGTTGGCTCTAAGCCCAGGAAAACGAGATGCCGCCTTGTGCTTTAAAATAATCGATTTTCATGTCTAATTTTCATGATTTAGTTTGCCGCCAATAAATACACTAACACGGAAAAAGGTTCTACTTATTAGTTGATCCAAACATAAATATATACATTAATATGCATAAATTGTGAAATTCAGTTCATTTTCATTTACTATAGAGATAGAGATTTTGGTAACTCACTATACAACAAGGGAAAAGCTTTGTTTGGTCCTTGAAAAATTGCCAAAATAGATCTACTAAATAATGTTGTTTATTTGTTAATAAAATTACAGAAGAAAAAGTTGAATTTTAAGCTATAAAATGTAAAAATAGATATAGAAATCAAGGATGAGAGCGAGTGAATTAGTGAAGACTCTTAAAGGGTATTTTAGCGTCGGTGTGGCGCCCTAGTTTAGCTTCCGGTATCTTTTCATTTTGGGTTTTTTTTTTTGATTTTTTATTTTCTTTATTTGTTTTGTGATTTGTGTGATTTTGGTATTTGTGTCAAAGAGCAGAGGGAGTTTGACAATGTGGAAATTAATATAATTTGCCTGATTTGATTCTGTCTGAAGTTCTCAATGCCAGAGATTTGTTCGATTTTTGTTTTATTTTTTGTTTTTTGTCTTTTCTCTTCTCTGCGAAAATCAAAATCAATTTAAACTGCTGTCAACTGTTGTTTGATAAGAAAGGAAAAGCTGCGCCTACCTAAAGTCTGGCAAACCCCTCACTCACTTCCACTCCCACTCACATTGCCATTGCCATTCCCTCCCCCTCTGACTCTCTCTCTCTCTCTCTCTCTTTCACTCTCGACACTTTGGTTGTGATGTGCAGATTAAACTAATTGATAAAAATGTCGCCCCAAACCGTACGTGAAGGGATGAGGATTTGTTTTCTGGTTTGCTTTGGTTTTGTTTTTACCCCCCTTTTCTTCTTCTTTTTTTTTTTTTTGTAATTTATGTAAAATAGCAACAACGTGTGGGTCGCAATCCTGGCAACGCAGCAGCAGGAGCAACATGTCTTGACTTTTAAATCCAAATGTATTAAATTGCGCTCTCAGTCAAGTTTTTGTTTTTTCTTACATTCGGTTTTTGTTTGTTCATGGAATGGCATAGCGGAAGAAAAGTCGAATCCAAGTTGGAGTCGGAGATGGAAAAGAAGATGGAAATGGTGGAATCGTTGCCAGAGTTGGAGGAGCCACTGAATCCATTGCTAAAGTGCCGCTGGCAATGTCATGTGTGTTTTGTATGCTATTCTGGGTTTTGGTTTACTTTCCCTTACACTCTTTGTCCCTTCTCTTCTTGCCAGTTAAGTTTCCTAGTTACCCAGTTCCTGGTGCTGGTGCTGGTTCCTTGGTCCTGGTGTTCTGATGCTGGTCTTGCTTTGGCATCTGGCACGGCAGCAATTATTCAACAAAAGCTACTGACAATTATGGCACACCAAGCAAGCCATATATGCCAATCCCCCCAATCTCCCCACCATCCAACCTACGCTCTCATATCCTACACGGGAATGCCATATAAATCCCATTCCCAAACCCTAAAATAGAAATAATATGAATAGCGAGCAGCGAGAGGTTTGTTTGACAAGTTCAAAAATGTGTTTTTTTAGCAACAAGTGGAAAAGCCGTTGAGAGATATTTAGATAGAGAGAAATTTTGTAAAAGAATGACTTCTAATGTCAATCATGAAAGATTAAATCAAATATTATTACTTACCTTTTACAACTTCAGTTCCCTTTGATGTGATTTCTCGCTGAAATAAAGAGAAAAACATACAACAATAAGATTAAGTGTTTAATAGTTTTTATTTATATATCAAACTGTTCTTTATTTAGCTACTTAGCATAGTTTTCTCATGTTCTTTTATTACCAAATAACAAGGCAATCAATTTATATAATTATTTCAGCATTTTTTATGCATTTTCAATTACACACATAAGTACACTGTGAGAAATATTATTAGATATGGTCAATGCTTTTGTTTATTAATAAAATAGCTTAATATTTAATTTGATTTGAATTAGATTTTAAAATTGGATAGTAAATTAATTGAAATTTGTCGATTTTTTTATATTGTAGTGTAGCGAGTTCAGGAACAGCTGCTTTTTAGGAGACTCTTAGAGAAGGCGTGATCAAACTACAAAAATATTGATGCGGGCTGTCTCATTAGGAAAAAAAAAAAAAAAAAAACTAATGCTGGTCCTTCTCTTGCTCTCTTTCCTGCTCACTTTCTTCCTATGTATTTGTTAGGCAACCCTCGTTGCACCTACAGCTCCATCATCAAGAGAGAAAGAGATGCTAAGGTAGCGAGGAAAGAGATGGGGAGGGTGGAGAGTCAGAGTGGGGGCAGGCAACCAACATACATACACCTGGATGTTGGATGGGCAAAACCAAAGTTACAACAGCAGTAACAACCGCAGAGATAGAGGAATGCCAGCGGAGGGAAGCCAAAGAGAGAGAGGGGCAGGAAAGCAGGCGGCAGGCGGCAGGCACAGCTGGTCTACCCCTTCTTTTCACCCAGTTTTTAGATTGTCTGCGTATGCAAAAATATAATTTAACACACATTTGCGCAATTAGATTCATTCGTGCGAAGGAGGAGCAGAAGCAGGAAGAGCAGGAGCAGGAAGAGCAATACGATGGTTCAGGACGACTGACACACAAATGAATATCTATGAGTTGTGGAGTGGAGCATGTGTATGACTGTGTTTGAGTGTGCGTGTGTGTGTGTGTGTGTGTGTGAGTGTGCAAATGTCACAATTTGAATACATAAAATGCAAATAACGACGACGATTTCAACGATTCCCACGATTCCGTTTGCTTAGACTTGCAAATAAATTACTACCAAATGCAGAAGAGGGGACACCACAGACACCAAAAGAGAGCGAGAGGACATCTATTAAAAGCACATAAAAAGTAGCTAAAAAGCGGAAATGATAGATAGGCGGCGGTGGCGGCGGCGGCGGCAGCAGGCTATACTATAGTAAAGACGACAACGCGTACATGGCAAATACCTTTCATTGCCAGGGCACTCAGACTCAGACACTCACACTCACTCACTCACTCATTCACTCACATGCGACCTGTTGCCCCATTTTGCGTACAGATGACTACTCTGCCCCGCCCATTATATGGAGCAGGTTTTTTTTTTTCATTTTTGCTAATTTTTAGCAAAAATTTCGACTTTCTAATGAAAATTTATACACTTTTACGAAGCAAAAAAATAAATAGAAAATGCCATTTATGTATGTATGTATGTGTGTTTCTGTAAAGAAGTAGATGATGCAGGAGCACAGAGGAGAGTGTGAGGTGGGAAGGTAGGTCTGGTTTTATGCCAAAATATGCTTACAAGTGTAAACCACAGCCTGGGCACATGTACAGCTGTCAAGGAGAGCTCCAGCTCCAGTTCCAGTTCCAGCTCTAGCTCCAGCCTCAGCTTCAGCTTCAGCTTCTGCGTTTCCCCCTTTCTACATCTTCTACTTTCTCTGTAATTGTTTTTCATAAAATTTAATTTATGGCATTTTTGCTCACACATGGTAAAAGGGCCAGAGATGAAGAGAGAGAGAAAGGGGAGAGACGAAGCACAGAGGAGGTAAGAGAATGGGTAACTAAGAGAATGGGAGAAGGAATGGTAAGCTAGGTAGATACATACATACATATGTACATAGCTATGTATGTGGGTATATGCGCCTGCACTTGAAACTTTCATTTTGCTGTAGCAAAATTGTATTTCTCTATACAATTTTTCCTGTTGCTCTTTTTGTTAATGTTGCTGTTGTTGTTGTTGTTGTTGTGGCATTAAAATTTATTGTAAAAAAGTAAGAAACTACAACAACCTGCTGCCTCGCCCTGTCCAGGTGTTGTGACAAATTTAACGCCCATCAACAACACACACACACACACACACACACAACTACCAGCAACAACAACAATAACAAACATACGGAAAAAGGGGGGCGAAAAAAAATAAATAATAATAACTAAAAGCTGTCTAAAAAGTGAACAAACGCCTGTGACGAGTTTGGCTTATTGAAAGCTTTGCGCTCTTCTATAACAATTGACATGATTTTAATGGCATTTTTGGGCTGGCCAACTTGATAAAAAGTACACAAGCAAAATTCAAATTTAAATTGCCAAAAAAAAAAAAAAAACAACAACAAAAACGGAAACAAGCTCTATAGATGAGTAAAAAAAAAAAAAATTGAATGAAAATCATTACTCATGAATTTCGTTTTTTTCGCCTAATTGCCTTCACTGTACTTTACTTTTTGCTACTTTTTTTTTTTTTTTGGTATACCCTGCATTCCCATTCCCTATACAAAACTGAGTTGGGTATATTTGGTTTTCGACGAAGAAACCTTAAAACTGTGGATCGTCCACTAGACGTTAAAGCCCCCCTTCTTCCCCTGGGTTATAGGGTAACTATTGGGTCGTTACTTTGTGCTTAATGTACGTAAATTATTTTACGCTTGGCTCTTTAAAAATTTTATTATAATTAATTTCCTCCCACCCAATTTCAATTTCTAATTGGCCTTTTTTTTGCGCTTTTGATGTAACCCTTTAAACATTTACCCCGCCGCTCTGCCCCTGTCCTGTTCTGCCCTACCCTACCCTGCTGCCATGCCCTGCCCTGCTCTGCCTTTCATGTCATTTATTTGACTTGATTGCGCTGCCTGCCTGCCTGGCTGCAAAAAATTTTGGCGGCATATCAATTGTTGCCATGGCACTAGGCACTTCACTTGTCTCTTCTTCTTTTGCACCTTCTTCTTCTTCTTTCATCCACTGTTTTTTTCCGCATTTTCCATGCCTTTTTTTTTTTGTGTGTGTTGTTACATTGGTTGTCTTTGCTCAAAACTGACGGCAAAAATCAAAGTTAGAGTCGAGGCTCTGCTCTGCCACAAAACTGCCAGCAGGCACTTTAATGTTTTTCCCTGCATATTTGCGGTGGCAAAGCAGCTCCTGCCTGGGTCCTGAGTAAAAATGTTGCGTGCGCCTGGTTAGCAGGTGAAAGGCATACAACCAGAAGTGAAAGGTTGAAAGAGGAGCAGGACCAGGACCAGGAGCAGGAGCAGGAGCAGCAGTAAAAGCACTACCAATGGCAATGGCAAAAGCAAGCTAGAGAGCTCAGGCAGAACAGGGCGCAGGGAGCGGAGAGCGGAGAGCAGGAGCAGAACAAAGACAAACTATTTGGCTCAACCGAGCGGAAAACTGAAAAACTACTTGGGTTTTGCCCTGAAAGTGGTGTCAAAAATTGAAGCGCCACCGCAATACACATGGAAACACTTGATAAGTAGAAGCTGAAATATGCATCGTTTTATGCGAGAGTGCCAGAAGAACAACTTGAATTGAGTTTTGAAACGGCAACAACAAGCACTAGAAGTGTGGGTTTTCAAAAAAAAAACCCCTTAACAAAACCCCCCTTTTAACAAATTTGTATCGAAATGAGAGCATTAATTACGATTTGCATTCATATTTAAGAAAACAATTGGTGGACAAAACAAATTGTTTTGACAAAACTTTGAATGAATTTTGTTTTAAATCAAATAGCTAAAGTTTCATATGAATTAAGCCTTTATTAGAAAGTCAAATTTATGTTCTTCTCTTAAAGAAACTTAAGTTTAAGTTTTAATTTAACAATTTTCACTAGAAAATCGGCTTTATTTTTCTTGAATTATTAAAAATTTTTCGTTACGAGTTATTGCTTGAGAAAGAGTCCTTAAAGAATGTAACATTCAAGGCGGATGACAACGACATTGACATCGACATCGGTGAGTTTCGTGCTCCAAAATGTAAGTCACGAGACTCAAAAAAAAAATAATAAAAACTGCAGGAAAATCAACAAAATGAGAAGAACAACCAAAAAGAAAAAAACAAAAAATACAAAAACAGAAAAGGAAAAAAAATTAAAGAAATAAAACGAAGCTGTAAAAGGCGCAGCCAAATGTTGACATCAAGAAAAATCTCTCATTTTGGTTGTCTTCTCTTCGGCATGAAGAGAATACTCCGAAATGTGCGAGGTGCTGGAAAACATTTATTTCTGCGGCTTTTCAAATGGAAAACCAGGAAAAAAAAAAAACAAACATAATTAGAATGATTATGTATCAATTAATTAAAAGTTATTTTAGTTTAGATTAACACACACACACACAACCACACAACGAAGAGAAGAGCAGAGCAGCAGATAAACAACAAAAAAAAAAATGTGTCACCCACGCACCGAAGTTAAAGTTGAAAAGGGACACCAAAGAGAGAATTTCCCTCGGTGACCCAGTGAGCAAACTCTGTTATTCTCTCTCTCTCTCTCTCTCTCTTCATTGCTCCTCGTTACTCTGTGCTCGGTACTCGGTCCTCGGTTTCTCTCTTTCTCTTTTGGGACGCTTATTATGCTCTTTTGTGGCAGCCATGGTGAATTTTTTCGCAAAGGGAAAACAGTGGTGAGTTTTCCCATGAAACAGCTGTCGTGTTTCCTACCTAACAACATACCACACATATCCTATCCCACTTCGTCACAGTTGGCCCAAAGCAGCAAGGAGACCAGACCAAAGCAGAAAAACAAAACAAAAACATGGAAAAACGATGAAATGATGAAAAGAATGAAAAAAATCTCATGCCGTGCACTGGCATAAGAAAAATTTTCAAAAATCTTTTCTTAACATTTTTCGTATTTCTTGTTTCCAACTGTTTTTGAGGCAACGACGAAAACGTCGTTCTCGTTGTCGTTGTTGTTGTCGTTGTTGTTGTCGTTGTCGTTTCATTGTTTCAACATTCTCATCTTGGCTTTTGGGTGTTATTCGTTTGTCGATTTAATGAGTTTTTCTTTCGTTTTCTTCGGTGTGAAGTCCTGTGGCGCTGTGTCTGCCCTGTTAATGGCATTATAGTAGCTGTCACACTTCGTCTCCCATACGGCGCTGGCACAATGCGCCGTCTATGGATATTTTTGATTGACAGCCAAATGTCAAGCTAAACAGTGTGAAATCTATGAAAATCTGTTGGATTCCAGGACAAAAGGCAACACTGATTGCTGCCTAGGCGCAATGAGTTCGTATTGTTGTGTATTGTTTTCCCTTTGCCTTTTGTCTCTCTCTCTCGCTCTCTCTCTTTCTCCCCTCTCTTGCACAAATAGGTAAAAAAAAAAAACAAAAAAACGCAATTGAAGTTGCAAAAGTTGGAATTGAATCGTTAGGAAATTGACACTTTTTCACTCTCACTCAACTCACTCGACATTATTTGTGTCCTCCTGTCGTCCTGTCCTGTATTTCAAAATTTTCAATACAAGAGCTGAACAAATTTTTATGAAATTTGAGTAGACTCTTTCTACAGTTGGTCTACTAGACTCTACAATTCAATATAGTAGGGGATGGGCGGCTGACTGCCAAAAGAAGGGGCGGGGCAGTCGACAAGCAGTTGCCATTGCTTTGACATTCGGCACAGACCAACAAAATTTGTATAAAAGTGAAACCGAAAATGTGAAAATGAAAATTAATCTGGGTCATGCAGCATTCTATTGAAAAAAATAGAAATAAAAAAATATTAGTTAAAAACCTTTGAAAAAAGCAATTTACTCGATACCATTCAATTTGCTAAGCAACTTATCAAAAGATTACAAGCTCCAACTTGATAACGTAAAAGAAAGCAAATCTCATTTAATGGGCCTCAAAAAGTTGTCATATTTTCGAATTTATTGAAATTTTCAGTCTTTCATAGTCTTTGAGCTTCTGTGTGTTTTCAATCATTTTAAAGAAGTTTGTTCGTTCATAAACTGTTTATAAATTAAAATTAAATAGATCTTAGATACATATATGAAACTACTGGGTAATATGTGAAACTATTTCTTTTCTTGAAGAGGTTTCCTTCTTTGGCTTTTCATCTGCCAACGTCAAGAAAGTCTTTTCAGAACGTCTTTCCCACACATCACATGACCCATCATCAAGATACAGTTCATCAGGTGTTGACCAACTTATGCATGGGAAAAGTAACAAGTTTTAATCTGGGCGAATTTCGCGCCATCTCAGAGTTAACCATCTCATCGCATTGAGAAAAAGAACTAGAGAACTGGGCTTTACTCTTGGCCTTTTTGGTTGCTGGACCAACAACACTTTCCCTATCAAGATGCATAAACAAAAGGGACAAAAAGAAAACAGAAAAAATCGGTTTATGAAATGCAACCCCCCAGGCAAATCTAGATGGTTAGAGAGAGAGAGAGAGGGGGAGAGGGAGAATGTATGTATCTATAACTATTTGGCAAGTGCAGCATGCTGATGCCCCGTTGCTGATGCTGATGATCTCTTCATCTAATGCAAAAATCCAATAGTCATGCACACAATTCACAATTCTCAAGTTGTGGACTGCCTGAGAAAAATGCGAATGAGAAAGGAAACGTATATACATACATACATAAGGTAAACACTTGCGGATGTTGAAGATTAGAGTAGTGGAGAAAGGACACAACCGACAAAGACGAATACCATTCAAGATGACGGCGTTGCTTTGGTGGTCTGTTGGCTTTAAAGGACATTTTGCTGCCAATGGCAATTTATCTTCTCTCTCTCTCTCTCACTTTCAGTGTGTGTCCTTCTTCCTGCTGCATTGAGGAAATAAAAAAAAAAAATGAATCGAGGTGGAGGTGGAGAAGGAAAATTTGTTTGCCTGCTTTTGGTTGCTGGCGATTCCAAATGTCTTTATGAGGCTGAGCTGGCTGGCTGCAATTGTATGTAGACAAGAAGAAAAGTGTCCTGTGGAACGGAAGCAGGAAGTACTAACATGTAGGTAAATGTCAAGTCACCCGATTCTGACTTTGTCATGGCCATAATAATATTTCTTAATATAATGGCTATTGATTTCCACAACGATGTCATTTCACCTTCATTCTCCTCTCAGTTTTTCTTTATTTTCTTTTTTTTTTTGTTTACATTATGTGAAGTTCGTTATTTCTCTTTCTTTTTTTTTCTTTTTACTTCGATATGTTTTGACAACTAAATTGGGCCCACCCAACAGGCTGACTTGGCCGCCGCCTGGCTGGCACTTTATAAATTAAATGTCCCCTTCATTCTCAGCCTCATCATCGTTCCCTTACAATTTTCGTTTTTTTTTTGCTTTTCATCTCGTTTTCATTTTTTTTTTTTTTTTTTGGCCACATGTTCGATTTCTGCAGCACCTTTTCATAAGCCACAGAACTGTGGCCATAAAATGAATGTCTGCTTTCCTGACTCCTGTCCTCCTTCTACTTCTACTTCTACTACTACTTCTCCTTCTCGTCCTCCTATACTCATCATCCACGACTCAATTGCGTCTCTTGAAGGTCATCGAGGCAATTACTTTTGCCTTGCGTTCAAAACTGCTGCAATTCGAATTGCCGTTTTCCTTTCTTTCGTTCTTTCTTTCTTTCATTCTTGTATTATTATTTTGCTGCCACAAATGTCCTTGGCTTGTGCAATTTTCTATGGTTGGCCATGTCATTATGGGCTTTGGTCTACGGGCTTAAAGGTTTGCAACCAGCAAATGACAGCACATTCGATGTGGTAGCCGCCGCCATCCATAAACCTTCAAATTGTACAAAGATTGCACATTTTCTTAAAGTTTCCCTGAATGAATTTCATAATTTCTGAACTAGATTTCACAAAGATGGATATATTAATCTGAAAAACAATAATCTTACATTCGGATCGTATGTTTCTATCTTTTCTTCGTTAGAATAATAGTTTAAGATTGTATAATTTTAAATTTAAGCTTTATTTTTAAATGCATTTCAACACTCATAATCTATGTGGCAAAGATCTCACTTTGTCTTTGTGTGCCACATCTCATTTATCGAGTATCCGTGTGTCTGTGTGTGTGTGTGTGTGGGTTAGTAGCACAACTAACCTAGAATATGGCCGATATAGTATATCTTCGTTTCTACTTTGTGTATTCTGTTCCATTTTGAGCCTTAGTTTGCTGCTAATGAGCAATTCATGTCAATTGCTAATTAGTACGTTGAAGATTTTTATCTGCCTTTCGGTTGGTCTGACTGACTTATCGTACCATTTTTATAACCTAACAAAGCCAAAAGCCGAAAGCCCTAACCAAACGAAGATGGAGACGGCGACGGAGACACAATGGCCAAGAAATTAGCAAACCCAGGCAAGATAAGTCAATTAGGTTTGGCTTTATAGCTGCCAGACCAAAAAAACAAAAGCCAAGCCAGTTAGTAGTAGTAGTAGAAAAAGAAGAAGAAGAAGACGACGACGACGACGACGACGACGACGACGATGACGATGGCTACGTCGACGTCGGCTTTGAGGACGACAACGAAGCAGGAGAATGAAACCAAATCAAATAAAATGAGGCCAAATAAAGGCAACAATTAATAAACGCAAACAGAGAATGAAAGAGAAGAAAGGACGAGACAACAGTTGCGGAATAAACTGAAATGGTGACGGTGGGGGGTGAGGGGGGTTTTGTGGATGTGAAATTGGGAATGGGTGAGTGAGTGAGTGGGTGGTTTGTTGGTGTGGTTGGGTAATGGCACGCGGATACGGGTGCTGGTGATGGCAATGGTCCTGGTCCCGGTACTGGCGCTTGCATTGGGTAACAAGAACGAAGATCCTGACGTGTATGGGCAATTTAAGCTGGCATTGGACAAGCAACTGACAGGACAAAACCCCGACCCGAAACCCAAGCCGTAACCGAGGCCAGAGAAAAAGTCACCGAGGATGGGTGAATGGTGAATGGAGAATGGTGAATGGAGAATTCTGCTGCTGCGTTTGTCGCTTAATGCCCCCAGAGACGCAATTGTTACATTTAATTGTGATTTTTGTCCTCCTTCTCCTTCATCTCATCCGCCAACTTCTTCTATTCTTCTCTCTCTCTATCTCTATCTCTCGTGCTAGACTGTCCGTCGCTCTGTCCGCCTGTCTGTCCGCCTGTCTGTGTGGAGTGGACGTAAAGCAGCTTTTAGTCCCTCTACCAATAAAATATGCAGCCCTTTTTGCCCAGCCTTTTATACTCGATATACTTTCCTTTCGTTGAGGTTTTTTTTTCTGCGCTTTCTTCATTCATTTTTTTTTTTTTTTTTTTGAGTGAAAGTAATCCGAATGCTGGTGTCATTAGGCTACTAGAGGAGCTACCAGAGAGATGTTAGAGCCACAATTAAGATTGACTTGAATGCCCTGCTTTCTCTATTGTAAGTGGGAATCCCCCCGGACCCTTCCCTCCACCACCATCAGCATCACACTTCCCCACCCCCGCATCATACCGGAAGCTTGCTTTATCTGTCTCCTGGCTTCTTCGCATTCTGGTCATTTCTCATAATTTTGCTACAGCATAGCCCGAGAATTATTGCAAAAGTTAATATTAATGACGTTGATGAAAATCTTGTCATTCGTGTTGAAAAAATAAAAAAGAGAGAGAGAGAGACAGAAAGAAAAAGAACTGAAACCGAAACGAAAAAAAAAAATAAGAAAAACTGTTCGTTATGGAACGAGCACATAAATAAGGCGCAAACCAGGGACAAAAGCCAGAAGCCTACGCCAAATTGATAACAAACAGCAAAAAAAAAAAAAACCAAGAGCAAAGACAAGTGGAGAGAGATGGAGTGGGAGGGGGTAAAATGGGGAAAAGGTGGGAGAAACGAACGAAACGAACGAAAAGTTGCTCGCATGCTACTAGAATATCACAGGACTCATAGTCCTTGCCATTTACATTTCAAAAGGCAGCCAGGCGCACAATGCTTGGTGGCGGCTTATTAGACTTGGCTGCTGGTGATATAATTTTAATAACTTACATAATATATTCTTTTGTGTGGGGCCAAGACACATAATTGTTAGAAACATTAGGCAAATCATTAGCTGAGCCAGCAACAGCAGCAGGAGCTCCGGCACGAGCACAGGAACCCAGGAGTGTTGGGGGTGGAGGGAGAGTGGAGAGTAAAAAGATTCGGTAGAAGAAACTGACGTAATTTGTGTGTGTTTGTAAGGAGAACAGGCAAACAAATGAAAGAAAAGCTGGCGAAAAACTTTCAAGCAAACTTTGGAGGAATTAGTCAGAGATAAAACACACTCACACACACCCCGCACACACACACACACACCGCACACAAGGACACACAGGAAAATGTGCAAGAGGTTTTTCTCTATGCTTATCAAGGTGATGATGGCACAACGACCAACAGGCGCCAATATTTGCAGCATTACGATAACGTCAAGCTAAATTGCGAATGAACTATATAAAAATACACACGCACACACACACACACACATATATATATATATACATATGTATGGTATAAGTGTGTATCCATTAGATATTTCACAACAATTAAGTCCATCATAATCCTTGATATGATGCTGCAAGAAAAGTTAAGTTGAGTTCAAGTGAACAAACGAACGACATTTAAAATTAAATCCCATTCTATCCCATATTATGCCAAATGATCAAGTGGGTGGAAGTCATTGGTCTTAAGGTCCTGCTGAAGGCGTTTTGAGTTTTTCCAAGAATCATTGGAAATTTTCAAGAAGACTTTTGCTCTTTTATCGAAGCGTTTCGGCTTACAAAAATTTCCATTGTGCCAAAATATCCTTAAATGGCAGAGACATTGCCCCATAGCTTATGTAATTGTTCCCCCATATTTATTTTATTTTTAGAATTCCAAAAAACCACATGAAACAATTCGATTAGTTGGGAGTCTATGGAAATCTCTTTAGATCTCGATTACAGATCAAAAGACAAGTTGACAATTTTGGATTAGTTGCAACTATTTGGCTCCGTAGATCCATTTACAGGAAAAAAATAAGAAATAGTTTCTTCTTCTTATTAAGTTTGCAAATGAAATGTTTTTAGCTATTATTTTAATAGGAAAAAGTAAATGAAAACAAACTTCTCTGGGGCTAAACTTTGATATTCGTTATTAAGTTCATTTATTAAGTTAAGATATTTTTTGGTAAACAAATGCCAAGAAATGCAATTGTTTTACGTTTTTGGTTCTGGGTAAAGCAAAAGTCACATTCCAAGCAATTTGCTGTCAAATTCAGATGAGTTTTTGCAAAACACATTTGTGTGCTAACTTGTCTCAAATTTAGAGATAATCGTTAAAAGACCCTACCCAAATGATGATAGAAGAATAGAGGGGGAGAAGGGGAAAGCGGTAGCACAATCTCATCAGGAAAGCAAGTAAAAAAAAAAATAAAAAAAAAACAACACACACACACACAAACACTTTAATTAAAATTATTATTGTAATTTAATGGAATGTAAGGAATTATGATTTTTATGATGAGCCACACACACAAACACACGCACACACATGTGTGTGTGTGTGTGTACATAGATATATGTATGTATGTACATATATATAAAAGTAAATTACGTTGGTCCTTTCGGCTTTAACCATATATTTTCATTATCAAAACAGAGAGCAGAACAGTCAGTCCTGTGGCAAAGACACAGTAACGGAAAAATCGGAGAACCAAAAAGCCGAAGTACAAGAACAAAATTGCAAGGGGGGAGCAGCAGCAGCAGCAGCAGCAGCAGAACAACAAGAGTAGAAGCCGAAGCAGAAGCAGGATAAAAAGGAGCGCCGCCAGCTGACAGATGCTGAAAAGACTCGAAGAAGATGATTTTCAATTGCCCACCAAAAAGGCACACAAAGAGACACAGAGAGTGAGAGAGGAAGATAAATAAGAGAGAGAATTTCCCGAGCCCGAGCGACCTTCGGTTCGACAATTTCTCGTGCTCGTTACTCGGGCGGCATCTCTTTGGGCTCTCCGTTCGCTATTTAAGTGAGAGTTGCGCACGTTGCGGCAGTCAGTCAGTCGATAGTCAGCTAACGGAACGGACGTTAATTCAAATGCCGCCAAAGACACTAATGAAAAAGCAGTAAAAATTTTCAAAAAAATAACACCCCCCACAAAAAAATACAAGGGAAACTCAAATGAAATTAAACACAAAATAATACATTAAAGTCCATAATAAACGCGAAACCTTAAATACCAAATACCGAAATCAATTTCAACAAAAAAAAAAAGAAAGGAAAATACGCGTAGTGAACAAAAAAAACAAAAACAAAACGTAATCGAAAGGCAATTTCGTAAATTGGCAAAGTGTCCAACCAACAAAAAAAAAGAAAACCAAACACACACACACACACACAGAGAAACGCAGAAAAACGCAACGAAAATGTGGCTTAAAATATAGAAAAGTTTAAAGTTGTAAAAATGAACAATTGATACCTTATTTTTTTTCGTTATTGCTGGTGGTGTGGCACATTTTTTTTTTTTTTTTTTTTTGGTTTTACCTAATTTTCCTTTCGTTTTACACACACATACACCCACCCATTGAAAGTAATTGAGAAATAAGAGTAAAGGAAATTAAAAATGTTGCTGCCATTTGGTTATCTATTGGTGCTATATGCCTGCTTGTCTCCAGTTGTCATCGTGCACTCTGTTAGCCAGGAGGAGCAACAACAACAGCAACTGCAGCAGCAAACACAACAACAGCAGCAGCAGCAGCAGCAGCAATTGCAGGAGCAAACGCGTCTGTCCAGCAAACATCAGCAGCAGCAACAAACCCATTCAAATGCCATAATGGGTGAGGCAGGCGTATCAAATAATCAGCTCATGCAGCAGCCAGCAAGAGTATTGAGGCCATTGAGCGGTAATGGGGGAGCTGGCGGCATCAATGGATTTGGCGGCGATGGGGCGCTATACGATGCCCCAGATGATTGCCATTTTATGCCCGCCTCAAATGCGGCTGGATCATCGGCGGCAATCGCCCTCACATGTAATCTACGTACAGTGAATAGTGAATTTGATACAACAAATTTTAGTGTGATACCCTCGGAGCATACGGTCGCCTTGCATATATTGTGCAACGATGAGATTATGGCCAAGAGCCATCTTGAATCGCAATCGTTTGCCCATTTGAATAGGCTACAGCAATTGTCGATACAGTATTGCAAGCTGGGCAAATTGGGGCGACAGGTACTCGATGGTCTGGAGCAATTAAAGAACCTGACCTTACGCACTCACAACACGCTGTGGCCATCGTTAAATTTTGAAATCGAGGCAGATGCATTCGGTGTGACCAAGCAATTGGAACGTCTGGATTTGAGTTCGAATAACATTTGGTCATTGCCCGATAATCTCTTCTGTTCGCTCTCCTCGCTGGCGGCCTTGAATATGAGTGAGAATCGTTTGCAGGATGTCAACGAATTGGGTTTTCGTGAGCATAGCAATAAGGATCTGGAAATGGGTACTGAAACGTCAACGCAACGTAAGGCATACACAAGTTGCTCACTGGATTTGGAATTGTTGGATGTGAGTCACAATGATTTTGTAGTGCTGCCAGCTCAGGGTTTTGGCACATTGCGACGATTGAGGGTGTTGGCTGTCAATAATAATGGCATATCAATGATTGCCGACAAGGCTTTGAGTGGCTTGAAAAATCTACAAATTCTAAATCTGTCATCGAATAAAATTGTGGCATTGCCAACTGAATTGTTCAAGGAGCAGGCGAAGACCATTCAAGAGGTCTATTTGCAAAATAATTCGATTAGTGTTCTCAATCCGCAACTCTTTTCGAATTTGGATCAGCTGCAGGCATTGGATTTGTCAATGAATCAAATAACCTCAACATGGATTGATCGTAATACATTTGTGGGTCTAATACGATTGGTTCTCTTGAATTTATCGCACAATAAATTATCAAAACTCGAACCGGAAATCTTTAGCGATCTCTATACGCTGCAGATACTTAATTTGCGACACAATCAATTGGAGAATATTGCTGCAGATACATTTGCCCCAATGAATAATCTTCATACATTGCTGCTGAGCCATAATAAATTGAAATATTTGGATGCTTATGCATTGAATGGTTTATATGTGTTATCTTTGCTGTCATTGGATAATAATGAATTGATTGGACTGCATCCGGAGGCATTGAGAAATTGTAGTGCTCTGCAGGATCTCAACTTGAATGGCAATCAATTGAAGACAATTCCGTTGGCCTTGAGGAATATGCGACATTTGCGTACTGTTGATTTGGGTGAGAATATGATTGCCATGATGGAGGATACAGCCTTTAAGGGTTTGCATAATCTCTATGGTTTGCGTTTAATTGGCAACTATCTGGAGAATATCACAATGTCCACATTTCGAGATTTGCCAAGTTTGCAGATATTAAATTTGGCAAGGAATCGTTTGTCGTTCATCGAACCGGGAGCCTTTGAGATGACATCGAGCATACAGGCCATACGTTTGGATGGCAACGATTTGAGTGATATTAACAACTTGTTTAGCAACATGCCCTCGCTGCTATGGCTAAATATCTCTGATAATCGTTTGGAGAGTTTCGATTATGGCCAAATACCCAATACACTGCAATGGCTGGATCTGCACAAGAATCATTTGAGTCAACTGAACAATCGTTTCGGCCTGGCCAAGGAGCTGCGATTGCAGACACTCGATGTGAGTTTCAATCAAATTCAACGCATTTCCCCCCATTCCATACCAAATTCCATAGAGCTATTATTCCTCAATGATAATCTAATTAACTCGGTGGAAGCGGACACTTTTATGCATAAAATGAATCTAACCAGAGTCGATTTGTATGCCAATCAATTGACCACTCTCGATGTGAAATCCCTAAGAATTTCAGCAGTTAGCGAGCATCGCTCATTGCCAGAGTTCTATATCGGTGGCAATCCGTTCATTTGCGATTGCAATATCGATTGGCTGCAGAAAATCAATCATCTGACATCGCGACAATATCCAAGAATAATGGATCTGGAAAGCATCTACTGCAAATTGCTAAACAATCGAGAGCGTGCCTATGTCTCGTTAATTGAGGCGGAGGCCAAACATTTTCTGTGCACCTACAAGACGCACTGCTTTGCCGTTTGCCATTGCTGCGAATTCGATGCCTGCGACTGTGAGATGACCTGCCCCACCAATTGCACATGCTTCCACGATCAGACCTGGTCCACCAATATTGTGGAATGCTCGGGTGCTTCGTACACTCAAATGCCACGACGTGTTCCCATGGATACCACCGAGCTGTATATTGATGGTAATAATTTTGTCGAATTGGCTGGACACTCGTTTCTGGGACGCAAAAATCTGGCCGTTCTCTATGCCAATAACTCGAATGTGGCCCATATCTATAATAATACATTTAGTGGTTTGAAACGTCTGATGATTTTGCATTTGGAGGATAATCATTTGGTCACACTGGAGGGACAGGAATTCAATTATTTGGAGAATTTACGTGAGCTGTATTTGCAATCGAATCGCTTGGAGACCATTGCCAATGGCAGTTTTCAAATGCTTAGAAAACTGGAGGTTCTACGTTTGGATAACAATCGTTTAATCCATTTCGAGGTCTGGCAATTGTCATCGAATCCCTATCTGGTGGAAATCTCACTCTCATCGAATCAATGGAGCTGCGAATGTTCGTATTTGTCACGTTTTCGTACCTACTTGGCCCAGCATACGGAGCGCATTGTTGATGCCTCGCAGGTCAGTTGCATCTATAATAATGCAACCAGTGTGCTGCGCGAAAAGAATGGCACCAAATGCACTCTACGCGACGGCGTGGCCCACTATATGCATACGACAGAGATTGAGGGGCTGCTGCCCTTGCTTCTCATTGCCACATGCGCCTTTGTGGCCTTCTTTGGTTTGATATTTGCCCTGTTCTGCTATCGTCATGAGTTGAAAATGTGGTGGAGTTTGTATTTTGCCGGAGCCTCGCCACGTCTGGATAAGGATCGTCCGTATGATGCCTATTTCGCTTATAGTCTACAGGATGAACATTTTGTCAATCAGATTCTGGCCATGAATCTGGAAAGCGAAATGGGCTACCGCCTGTGTCTGCACTACAGGGATGTCAATGTGAATGCCTATATAACTGATGCTCTTATCGAGGCGGCCGAAAGTGCCAAACAATTCGTTTTGGTGTTATCGAAGAATTTCTTATATAACGAATGGACCCGTTTCGAATACAAATCGGCCCTGCATGAGCTAGTTAAGCGACGCAAGCGTGTGGTATTCATTCTCTATGGCGATTTGCCGCAACGGGATATCGATTTGGATATGCGACACTATCTACGTACATCCACCTGCATCGAATGGGACGATAAGAAATTCTGGCAAAAACTTCGTCTGGCATTGCCGGCATCTACCAATAATAAGGCAAGAAATTCGGCCATCAATATGGGGCCGGCAAATGGTCGCATTTATGCCGATTGTGCGGCAGCCGTCAATAACTATGCCACCATCAATGAGTGCTCCCAAACGGTAAGAAGTTGCTATCGTCCCATACCGACATCGGCATCGGCAGCGGCAGCTGCCTGCAAATTCAATACCATGAACCAATTGAGCCATAAAAAGCAACAACAGCAACGGGAGCAACGTGATCGGGATATGGGCATGGCCAAGACATTGGAGTCACAGCGTCGCAGTCATCATGAGTATGCGGTGCCCAGTTATTTGCCAGTAGCAGCATCAGCCGCAGCAGTAGCAGCAGCCAATGCAACAAAAATCAACTATAATTCGGGCACTACCAAATCTGGAATGGTAATGCCGCCACAATCATCACATATTGGCGGCATCTCATCAGCTGCTCTGCCCACCAGTTTTAGTTCGAACTTTGTGCAGCCGCCGCCGCAGCAACTATTACCGCCTACAACTTTAGGTGGAGGTGGAGGAGGTGGAGGAGGAGGAGGAGGAGGCCCAGTGGGAGTAGGAGGCGGTGGCATTAATCTCATCAAGTCATGCAATTGCCATGCCGCTGTCGCTGCTCAAGATGATCTACTTTGCGGCTGTGGTGGACATTTGGCCAATGGCGGCGAGGAGAGCGCCACCCAAAGTAGTGCCACAATGAGCAGCAGCTCGAATAATAGCCGTCAACCCGAACTAACGCATTACGAATCGAATTTGAGTCTTAATGATATGCCCCTTGATAAGCCGCCTCTGCATGATCTGTGGGCGTAATTACTATACTAACAAAAACCAAAAACAAAAAACAAAAACAAAAACAAAAAAATAAGAAAACTAACTAAGCAAAACAACAAAAATTACTTAATTATAAAGCATAAATTAATTCTTGGTTCAAAACAGACTGATACTTTTAGTTGAAATACATATATATATATATATATATATATATATATATATTTAAATTATTGATTATCGAATGTATGTACATAGAAGGGAGGGGAGAGCATAAACGAGAAGAAGAAACGAAAAACCAACCCAACAACACTCTAAGCAAAACAAAACAAAAAAACAAGAAAAACAAAAACTATCATTTTATGATTGTAAAAAGAAGAAAAGAAAAAACAACTAATACTAAAACTAAAGTAAACTACTAACACCTAACATAACTAATTAAACACAATTTTTTTTTGTCAAAGATAAATATATTTAAAATATTTATATACATATATATATATAAAATAAATCTAGGGCCTGTATATACATAGATACAATACATACGATATATGAGATATGAGATGAAATAAAAGCAAGACATAAAATTAATGTTTAATTGGAAATGAGAAACGATTTTATTTATTTGAAATACAATAGAGAGAGAGAGAGAGAGAGTAAAAGAGAGAAAAAAAGAGAGGGAAAAGAAATTTCAAATTGGACAAAAGTCTTAAATGTTTGCCAAAATAATTTGCCTGACTGACTCTCATAATCTCTCTCTATCTCTCTTTCATCGACTTTTACTCTCTCCTTCTCTTCCCTTCTTTCTCTCTTTCTTTCTGTATGTGTAGCCTAAAACCAAGTTCAAATAATCATAATATTAGTAATTGAACAAACTTATTTGCCCAATTGATTTGCTTTGCATTAAGTTGGATGCCCAAATGAAAAGGTAATCTCTTCTAAGGATTGATTTGTCCTCGAGCTAAGAGAGAGAGAGAGCAGGCAGCAACTTAATGCAAATGCAAACACAAATAGAAAATACAAATTTGCCAAATTATTTTGTGAACTTGGCTTTAGAGAGGGGCCTCAAACAGGAAAACTAAACAAAAATTCTTTTGCAAATGAA
Organism: Drosophila nebulosa; assembly: GCA_024703675.1. NCBI lineage: Eukaryota > Metazoa > Arthropoda > Insecta > Diptera > Drosophilidae > Drosophila > Drosophila nebulosa. The sequence continues at coordinate 2,901,162 of JANFPS010000009.1, forward strand.
CTAAAAAACTGTATTTAAAATATGGTAAAAATGTGCATTCAATATAAATCATCATAATAAAATTAAATGGCTGACAGCTCAACGACGAATTGCACAGATATATATATATGTATATATGAATTGATAGTAAATCATTCACAGACGCGTACAATGAATGAAAATGCGATAATGATGAGCAGAGGCAGCAGCATAGTCCAATGTCAGGCACTTGATAGCAATTAAGCTCGAAACCAACCGCAACGAAACATAAAAAATAAACATTAATACAAAACAAAACAAAAGATAGGAAAAATAATACAGCAAACAGAAAATCAACCACAGAAACAGAGACAGGACACTAGAGACAAAAAAAAAGTCAGAAACAAGCAGTAGAAACTTTTAGTTGAAATTTCTCCAAGTCTTTAGATTAAAATTTCAGTAAAATAGCTTACATTGTGCTTAAGTTGCGGCTACTCTCATGTCAAATAATTTGTGCCAATTTTATTAAGGATATTCCAAACATTTGTTTTCCTTTTTCACAACTTGAACCAAGTGAAGTAAATTTATCAAAAATATAAAAACAGAATCGAACAAAAAAACACCAGGCTGGAAAACAGAAAACAAACAATAAGCTGACCTTTTTTTCTTGCTTGTTTTTGTGTTTTTTTTTTTTTTTGTTCATTTTGTTGCTCTGCATTTATTATTATTAATATTATTATGTTGTATCGCTGGCTGCTCACACAAAGCATTTAATGAAATTATTTAATGGCCTGCCATTAAAATAACAAAAGGCAAACCAGAAACAGAACCAACCAAAACCAGCAGCAATAATATTGTTGATTGAAAAGCAGGACAACGGACAGAGAGACCGATACATTGAGTGAAAGAGAGAAAGAGAGAGAAAGAGAGAGAGAGAAAGAGAGGGAGGGAGAAAGAGAGAAAGATGGATATGAAATATTTTTAAAACAAACAACCAAATACACATGAATAAATAATATTGTACATACCCATACAGACATGCAAATATCCCTATATATATATATTATATATATGTATATATAGTATATATATCTGCATTGTATTTACAATTGCAAATAAATTAAAAACGCATAAAAATGTTTCACAGAATTTAACAAAAAACAAAAAAATACAGAAAATAAAAGAACGAAAAAAAACTACAAATTATATAAAAAAAAAAAAACAGCAAACAACAAAAAACGAGAAAAAAACCGTAAAACAAATAAGGAAAGAAAAACGAAACAAAAAAAAAACAGAAAATAAAATAAAAGAGAAGAAGAAGCGGCAAAGCTTAAAAAAAAAACCATCAGAGAGATACTAAATAACGAATATTTACTAGCATTTAAATTATACAATAAAACAGAAATCAAATTGATATTTTTTTTCTCGCTCGATAAGCTAAATTTAAAAACGAATTAAAGCAGCAAAAACAAATGAAACAAAGGTATATATATATATATATATATGTGTATATGTATGTATGTATGTACTAGGATTTCATATGTATGCACACTACTCATTTGGGATCGGTTCACAGAATCAGCCAAAACTAGCTTACCACAAACTGTATTTTTAGCCCAATTTAACACCCATTGGCAGAGATAATAAATAAGGCTGAATCAAAATATTAAATCGATCTCAATTAGGCAGTGTCTTGGCTAAAAACAAACAACAACAACAAAACGTCCCAAAAGAACGGAAAGAACCTTTGGCCAAGCCAAAGTTTTTTATACCCTTGCCAAGAGTTGGCAAATAGTTATTTTCGAATCAATTTTATCAGCTTAAAGTTTGTTTATAAATCAAAGAAATATTTAAACATTTCTTTTTTTGCATTCAACAAAGTCTTTTTTTTTTAATGAAGCATGACATTAAATAAACATAAAGATGGATGAACTCTTTCCATACACAACGTCATCTTTTGCAAGGGTATCTAACAAGCCAAGCCAAACCAAAAACTAAAAAAAAAAGCAAACGAAACAAACAAAAAAATACCCAATTTTTCAAGCTCCTTTAAAAAAACAAAAAAATAAGAACAAAAGTAAAATACAATTTAAAGTTTAATCACTTTTCATTCGCCTACTTCTCCCATTTTCATACTAACACACGCACACTCAAACACACACACACACACACAGCAAGACACAACAACGAAGAATGAAGCAGCATAAGATACTTTATAAGATATTTTTGTGTTCCTAAAATGCCATTTATGCAATTAATAACACTTTATATATATATATATATATTATATATATATATATGAAAAAAAAATTAACAAAAGCTGCAACAACAACAAGAAACAGCAAAACATGAATATATATATATATATATATAGAGAACGAAATTCAAGAAGAAAAAAAAAAACTAAATAATAATAATAACAATAAACAAAAAATAATAATATGCAAAAAATGTGAATTTTTTTTTTATTCGTCCTATTTGTTAATCATTTCGTTTTAGATGATGATAAAATGAATACATGGCCCATTATTTAGTGTGTAAGTCGAATAATTTTTTTTTTTATTATTATTACTATAATTATTAAATAATCGCAAAAGTGTATGTCAGTGAGAGATAGAGATATAAAGGACATAAGGTGCCCACAAAAAAAAAATAACAAGAAGAAAAGAGAAGAGAACAAGTCAAGCAACAATAATAAACAAATTTATTTCAACAATTGAACTTTTTGGTATAAATGCGAAATTGTTTTATTTTGGGTCAGCAAAAATTGTGAAAAAGGTAAGCGAGAAAAAAAAACGGGGTCTTTTGTATAAGCATTTTGACAGGATTGATTTAAAGATCGATAGATGACTTACACTTTGGCCTTAGCTACAGCTACTAAACTACGAATTTTTGTACGTTTTCATTATCCGAAAGGGTCCTAATGACTCACTTAGCTTTGTTTAGAGCAGTTGATAGAGGGCAGTAAGCCTTTGGTTAAGCATAATGGACTGATTTACTTGTACTAGTAATGGTTAATAAACTCTTTGCCTGATTGTGCCGCCCATCTCAATGGCTGAATGGCTGCGAGATGCCACTTAACGCAACCGCAATTCATATTCATATGGAAAGTACCATAAATGTTCATTCCGTTGACCAACAACAGACTCATTGTCTCACTGTCAGTCAGTCGGTCCGTCGGTCTTTCGGTCCTCCTGTCTGTTCGGTCTGTCCGTTCCGTCTCAACTTGTCGGAGGTGTCGACGATGGTGGCAAAAAGCGAGCCTGTTGATGCGGCGGCACGCACTTTTACAACAGAGTACGACAGAGCAGAGGATGGGGAGAGAGTAAGTAAAAGAAGGACGAGAGCAGGATAACATGAACTATGCATGCAGCTCAGCGCCAGGATTAAGCCGAGTACACAAACACACACACACACACACACACACACACACACACAGAGACATGCACATGCACTCTCACACATATACACACAAAATTTAATTTCATATAATTGCTTTTTCGCAAAGTCCATTTAAATTATAATGCCTGCACACTGGGTGAGAAAAATGAAAGAGAGAGAGAGAGAGCGAGAAAGCAAGCAAAGGGCAGACTAGCAGGGGTTATTGCGAGTTTGGTGGGCGGGGAAGGGGAGCAAGAGGCTACTCTCTGCCATTGATGCAAATTTATGGCATACGCAGACAGTAGAGTCGTCGGAATGGCATTCCTTTGATTTAATGTTTACCAGCAATTAGACTGCATTTTGCCCATCATCAGACTAACGGCAACAACAACAACATTCAGTCACACTCCGAAAAATAAAAAAAAAAAACACATACATAAATGAAAAAAAAACAACAAAAAAACTGTATAAAATATATATTAAATAATTTATCGAGAAAAACTGTATTTGGTTGTTTTTGTTGTTGTTGTTGCTGTTGTTGCTGTTATTGCATTTACTTTATTAATGTGCCAACGCAATTAGTGAAATTTGTCAGTTAATGGCAAATATAAATAATCTCTCAAATTTTAATGCATTTTTAGCAATAAATGCAAAATGCGAAAGCTCATTAATAAATTGCTCAAATTAAAAGCAAAACGAAAATTAATTGCACCATTCGACTTATTTGTTGGAAAACAACTAAAACAGATGAAACTAAAAACTAGGTACTAATATGTAGATACATAGTTACCACCAACTAATTAGTCAGCAAAAACATTAAGAAAACAACGGCTCAAACCATCGACAAATAGGTAAGAATAATTTGCAGTTTAGTTTAAGAAAATTAGCTAGGATAATGTGTAGGAGGATGAACGAACTGCAACAACAAAATCTCTTACAAAGTATGAGCCAACACATTAACCAACATCCCGCTCAAAATTAAAATACAATAATAATTGTGATATAATTGGCTTGTTTTATAAACATTTTTCAAGCCTTTAAAAATGTTAAACTAGAAAGATGTTTCTTTCAAATATTAGGCAGCGCCTTTCAACAAGTTTTGTTTTACAATTTGAAATATAAAATAACTGCTTGACCTATAGTTAAGATAGAAAACTATATCTGTTACATAGATTACTATTATTTTTGTAAAGTATTGAATATGGTGTAACAACTAGGGCGGCCTATCGGCCCAGACGAATAGTACATCCCATACACTAGCCTGCTGGGACTCGAACCCGGAATCCTTGTCGTTGAGTAGGCCACTCACTTACCGAGGACTGCATATAACATAGATATCGATCAAAGTTCAAGTTTAGAAAGAATGACAACTAAATCGATTATTATTTAGGCCATCTGCAATGCTTAAAAATGTTTTCCAACCATTAAGCTTGTTCAAGTTTTTTTATGATGATTAAAATTAAATGCAACTTGAAATTTGCCATCATTTTAAACTTTATTTTGTGTTAGTTCTAGAAACAAGAGGCTTATCAACTTGCCTCTTATTCACTTTAGCAACTTTCTTTCATCATTTCCTTGTCACTTGTTTCTATTAAAAGGTCTTTAAAATTGGTTAATTTTTAGATAATATATAGACAGATGCCACATATATACATATGTATATATATATATACATTTAGGTACGAGTGAAAGAGTGATAAACAATTTAGTTTTTAGTATCCTATTTGGGGTTTATTATGCCATGTGTCCTTTGCTTTTGCTTAATTGTGAATTATAATCGCATAATTTGTTGAGAGAAAATGCGAGAGAGTAACAACATTTTAATACTCCCAAGTTACACATCAAGCACACGTACACATGTGACTTTTACAACCCCCCCCCCACTCCACCCCTTCAACTCATACCACATAGTTATATATACTTGGATTTTTAATTCCCCCCCACCAACCATTCAACGACTGTCGTTATCCTTTTTTTGTGAAGTCGCTTGGTAACTGTTCTCAATAAAAATCTCATTCGCTGACGCATAATAACTTTAACATTTAATTAGTTGTATTATTTATCTCCCTTGTCAGTTGCTAATTGCTTTATTGCTGCTTTTCTTCTTGTTTCTTTTGCTTTGCTTGCTCTGCTTTGTTTCCTCTCTATTTTTGCTTTTGCTTTTCGCTCTTGCTTATCCTTTTTCTGCTGTCGCAATTTTATCTCACTGTCTTCCCCGACGACAGGTTATTGATTTTTGTTCTGTAAAATTGCAAAACACAAAAAAAAAACACTCACAACCAAAAAAAAAAAAAAAAAAAAAAAAAAAACAGAAAAATGAAAAAAATCTGCTGCCATCTAAAGTCAGCTGGTAATTCATAAACCTTCCGAACATTGTGTATTTGACCTACATATGCTCGCTGCTTGACTCTGAATCTGCGTTGACTCCTTGGGCGACGATGACGACGTCGACGTCGACGACGACACAGAAGAGATAGCAGCAGCAGCAGGAGCAGGAGCAGTGTGTCTGAGTTGGAGTCTGGTCATGTCATATGAAAACAAACTAGATGCAAACGGCAAGGCAAGAAGGGCAAGTTGTTCCAAGGGAACGGGAAAAGCAGCGAATCTTAGTTATTTACTGCCCAAGAGTAGGCGAAGTTTTGTTTACCCTTTAAGTACAGAGTGCAGCTTAAACCAAGTACATACTTAAAGCGAATATATTTAATGCCCTCAAAGTGTGGCTGAAAGCTAAAGTTGATTAAAATTTGCCAAGATTTCTGGTTATTCGATTAAAAAAGACTATAAACCATTGTTAAGGGCTTATGTAAGTCAAGAACCCTAATTAATGGGCATTCTTGATTCGCTAGATGCAATGAAAAGTCTAGACTTCTTGAAGAAATTCCCTAGAAATTGAAAACCAATTGACGATTGATTGATATTGGCTTCATAACTACAAATGAATTTGAAAGTCCTTCAGTACACTTTTACATCGTCATTTCTAACGAGTTGTAACTTGCTGGGATAGTATCTAGTTAGGGTCTATAGCCACCAATTAGGTTTAGTTTGAAAGTTATGGCATAAGTCAAACATGGACCGATTTTCTTATGAAACAAACTTTTCTTTCATTATCAAAAAGTGTTGAAAGCCACTCCAGAGAGTATGCCCAAAAGCAAAAAAGGCAAAAAAACAAAAAACCAAAGAAAAGAAAACCAAGGATGGTGTCCCATGTCTTGACTTGCATTTTTGGTCCTGTCGTCGTTGTCGTCGTCTTGGCTCGCGTCTCGTATTTTATTTTATCGCCAATTTCGCCGCATTTCCCCTCCCTCTGTTCCTACTTGCAATTCAAGAAGAAAAGATTTTCTTGCATGTCGCTTTTAGTTTTTGAATTTGTGTCTGTGTGTGTCTGTGTGCGTGTGTGAGTATGTTAGTCTGTATGTATGTGTGTCTCGGGCATCCGTTTCGTTTGAGTTTGTTGTTTTGTTTGTTTGTTTGCTTTGCTTTGCGTATGAGTGCTGCTGCTTCCTTGCCTTCTGCATCCTGCGTGTCCCTTTTTTGGCAGAACTTCTTCTTCTGCCTGCGGCCACGCCCACACGCATGTAAGCGATGTGGATGAACTTAAGGGGTGAAGAGCGGGTGGGGGGGGGGGGGGCTTTTGGCGAGAAGCGTACTCTCATTTCATTCACGAGCAATTTATTCGTCCATTAGAGAGACAGAGAGGAAGGACGAGAAAGGACAACACAACTGGCCCCCTTCTAGGATTTCCACTATGGGCATGTGTGTGTGTGTGTGTGTTTCTGTATTCTGCTATGTCCTCTTTTGTTTCGCTTAAGTGTGTGTAAGGATTTCCCGAGGTCCTCTTTTGCCTCTTGTCGTCGTCCCCCCACACCGGCTGGCCCCGGCTTCATCACGTGTTGTCCTTGTGTAGTGTCTAAATAAGTTGAGAGTCAACTTACAAAGTAAACCAAAAGATTCTTAATTGGAATTTTACAAATTCGTTGTTCGTTCGTCCTGCCAGAGTGAAAGAGACAAACAATCAGAGACACAGACCATGAGACAGAGGAGGTGGGGAGGGGAGAAAGAGAGAGAGAGAGAGAGGGTAGAAGAGGTCCTGGCTCAAATAACTTATGGCATATATGAAAAATGAACAACAACAACAACAGCAAAAACACTGAAGAAAGTAAAACTTAAATATGTAACTCTATCATAGACGGCTAGCTAGTATATGTGTATGTGTGTGTGTGTGTGTGTGTGTGTGTGAGTATGGGTGAATGGGGGATGTGGTTGCAGGGGGTAAGAATATCTATGTCCTCCAGGCGTTAAGTGAAAAATTCTTCTAAAGGATTACAAAAATTCGTAGCATCTTTCCTTTCAGTTTTCGCATTGGTTCGTAGTGGGCTGAATGAAGAGTTGTGTGTTTGTTTGTGGGGGGGGGGGGGTAGAGGGGATGGGGCGCAAGTTTTTAGGTGGTAGTTCAGGGGATTGACTGGGATTTGTGAAGAAAATGTGACAGTTGAGAAACTCGCTTGAAGGATTGATTGAAGGTTTCCCCCTTTCTGACAGCCGAAGCTTTTGTAGATTAGAAAAGGTTTGCGCTTGAAATTTGATTAGGGTAGGTCAATGCAAATAATAAGCTGATTACGAGATTACACACAAGCACACAGACACTCACTTACACACACACACACACACACACACTCTCTCTCACTCTCTCTCTCTCTCTTCCTGGCTCTCCTTTTCTCTTAATATTTTCCATCTGATTTCATTGTCGAGAACGTAAAACATATGTCACAAGGAGATTATAGAAAAGATTATATCAAAATATTCATGGTACAAAATTCACGGCTGCTTACTAATTTCATTTGATTTTTCAATCTAAATTGTTTATCATAGAGTATTCGCATTTTAGAAAACTTTTCTGTAGTTCGAAATCAATTACGATTTCGATTTCCAAACTAAACTAATTAATTTGAATAATTCTTCAAAACACTTGTTCGACTTAAATTCTAACCAATTTAAATTTCTTACCGATTTAAAAATTGTTGAGAATATGATATATTAAATTATATTTCATTAGTATGGGAATTTTGTATTATCCTTAATTTAAAATTAATAACTTCAATACAATAGATCAATCACTGACAGAAAAAGAACTCGGCAGCGTACTTCACTTACTTCCAAATCATTAAAGACAATCCCAAATCAATCCCATACAAATCCATCCCCTTATACTTAAGCCATTAGATATAGCCTTATAGAGATTGTCCATCTCTCTTGTTTTCTCTCTTTCTCTCTCTTCAACCACCGGTAAATGAAAGGGCAAGAATTCGGGGAAAAGGGGGAAAAAATTGCCTACAAGCTGTCATATTTTATGATTCATTTAGCCCCATACGCTGTAAACGGGAAGAAAGAAGCGCAAGCTGCCAAACCAATTTCATTTAATTAATTTTTAATTTATTTTTATTTAATTTTAATTTTTATTCTTTTCAACCCGCCACCCAGCCAACTTCCCTATCCTTCCAAACAAATAAAAAAGACGCATAAACTCTCAACCCAATCAAATCAAACCCCAAGCCGAGAGTCATCCATCATTTTTGAGCAACTTGAACCGAAAAGAAAGAAGAAGAAAAAAATTAAATAAAAATGGAAAACCGAATACTTATTTTTTGTCAAATATGTCAGCAATATGAGGACGAACCCAACCGACCAATGGACAGACAGACCTCAGACAAACTGAGAGATGTGGGATGTAGAGGGGGAAATTTATATATCAATTTATAATTTTTCTACCCTGATTAAATAAATATGAAATAAAAAAAAAAAAAAAAGAAAATTTCCAAAGTATGGGTAAGGAAGAGTTAAGGTTAAGTTGAAACTTGATTAATTGTCGTGGCTGGGATTTCAAGGCTACAAAAAGGACTAGCACGTTAATTGCACGAATGAGTCCACGAGTTATGAAACTCCCACTCCAGCCCTCCCCCCCCCCCCCCCCCTATCACACTTTCTTTCTCTCTCACCGTCTTAGACTATATCTCTCTTTTTCTTTTGCTTGAAGCTTGGGCACTGTGATTACGTAGTATGCGATTATAATTTTGTAAAAAGGATTAGGTGCATATTACGCAAGGAGCAAACGAACCGCGAAACCTTGAGTAGAGCACCAGAGTAAAAGTCCATAGAGTCAGCAAAGATGATGGGGATGGGGACAACTTACAGGAGGGAAGAGGAGCCACGACGAGGAGAATGAATGGAGCGCGGTTGCTGCTGGAGACTCAACACAGCTGCTTAGCTGCCTTTGTAGGACATTCGAGTCCCGACGACTACACCAATTTTCTAGTAATTATTGCCCGTGTATAATCTTTATTATGGCTGTTGTTGTTCTTGTTCAGCTAGCCAGAGAGGAGGGCGTTGGACGGTGAATGGTGGGTGTTGGGGAGGGAAACATGAGATGTGGAATGCGCTCCATTAAGCTGTTGACAATGACATTTTTGAGGAACGTAGCGGTTGGGGGGGAGGGGATGGATGGTAGACGTCAGATGGCAGCAGACGGCAAAATGCTAGTTGAGAGAAAAGCCCCAAGATTTTTAGTAGCTTTGCTAAACACCAAAGCCAACGTTGCGTAAAAAGCCCAAAAATGATAAGAGGACTTGCCAAAATACACATACACATACATATTATACACGAGCCGACAAACTTTTCAGCTGAGCAGCTTAATAGGTTCAACAGGAGAGTTAATGCCTTCTAGTATACTCTACTTTGACACTCATAAAGTGGCTTAAACTGAAAAACTCCGACTAAATTTCTTACCCACCACCCACCGCCACTCCATAAATTGGGGTCAAGTAAATATAATAAGACTTTTACTACACATTATGAAAAGCTAATACCTCTTGATTCAAATTTCACAGTTGAAATTTTACGACATTGCAGCAATCGTTCTGAAATAAAGATTTCTGTACTTAGTCCTACGGATTTTCGTCATCAGAAAATGCTTAAAATGGCCAAAACGAAGATAAAACACTTTTGATATCTTTCGCAACCGATTTTGAAAAGATCAATATTGGGAAATTGAATAAAGAATAAAATAAAACACAATTAAAGAGAATAAATTGTCTAATTACGAGTTTAAGACAAGCCTAACGCATAGAGACGAGAGTGTCCTATTCAAGTATGCACTTCAGAATAAAAATTACTTAAGGCACAGATCAAAAGGTTCCTTACAGTTGTAATTAATTCATTTCGAGTTCAAACAACAAAGTGAATACTAGAGGCAAGGACCACCCATTTAACCCGGTAACAGTCTGAAGACAATAAGATGATGATGATGATCGTTACCCTCTGGCATAACCAGCTGTGCATAACTAAATAACTAAATACCCTCTAATGTGGAATCGGCATCTAACACTTATGCTCTGCACGCACTTTTTAATTGCATTTGGTCATCCGAGCGACCGCCCGCATTGCTCTATAAATTCTATCAAATTCTTTAAAGGAAACAATTCACGCAACAATGAATTTAATTATATTTATTTGGTGAATGCAATTTAAGATTTCACACACAAATACCCACGGCAAACGCATAGCATACACACATACACACTTACACACATGTGATGAAGAAATGATATAACACCTTTTCTTTATTTTCCATTTTCTTCTTTATGGTATGTAGTAGAAGACAATAAGCAAAAACCACAAACAAAAAAAAAAAAAAAACAATAAATTATGCACAACAGAATCTTTCAACATACAAAAGCGAAACAAATTAAATAACAAAAACCCATAGATAAAGCAAGACAAGGATGGAAAGAGACGTGGCGAGAGAGAGAGGGAGAGAGAGAGAGAGAGAGAAAAGTGAGAGTGAGAGAAGAAAACCTTCGTTTTCGATTTCATTTTTGCCTACCTGGGCAAACGTTGTACCCAGCTCAAACGTCAACGCTCGTCATTGTCTCTTGAATGGACATTGATGGTGGTCTCTGAGACGACTCCTGGGCATAATTTGTAATGTCCGACACGTCAAAGGCGCGAGAGAGCAAACTACCACTACTACTAGTTGTGTAGGTGGTGCGAGAAGAAGGAGGAGGAGGAGGAGGACGACAAGAACGTGAAAGAGGGGTGGAGGAGACGTAAGAGGAGGTAATGCCCAGGCTTGTTGCAGGTGCAGGCATCGAACGGCCACGCACACAGGAAACGGCGCTTGGTGAATTTCTAATGAGATCAAGTGGATGGAGTGCCTCTAAGAGAGTTTAGAAGGTAACACACACACACACACACACACACACACAAGCACACACTGGCACACACACAAAGAGAAAAAACCCCTCGAAAAGGCGATTGGGGTCGCTGCTTTATGCTCATTACGTAAGAAAAAGGTGTATCCAACTTTGTTTCTTTTTGTTTTTCCTGCCTTTTTTTTTTGTTTTTTGTTTTTTATTTAGCTGGCGCATGTGTGCAAGCATTTACAAGCTTTTTATTAAATTAAAGTGTGTAATAGGGCGCCGTCGACCCGCAACAAACGACTTTGCCTTCTTATCGGCTTATAAAAGCAACAACAACTACATCAACAAAGGCAACAACAACAAAAACGTCATAGTAATTATGACGTTGGGTTTATGGTAATTTCCCACCAAAACTTTTCAATGGTTGGGGGGGACAGCGGCGGGGAGTGTTTCTGGAGAGGGCAACAAAATGACTAGAAATAAAACCCAAGTCAAATGGGGGGCAAAAAACAAAAAAAAAAAAAAAAAGGTTGAGTATTCCCTCGTGCTTTAAGATGACACGCAGTTGAAAGTGTTTTAAGGAAACGGACGATGAATCAAGTAACTCCATCTGCTTTGGATCACTGAAATATATAGGAAAAGGATTATATATGTGTATATATGAAGTTTATTTGAGTTGAACTATCTTAAGCATGTCGGTTCCACCAACTTGTCTTTATTTTCGGTTCTGTCATAATTTCTATTATAGACAATTTAATATAGGCAATTTGTACATTCTTTTCATACTTTTTTTCGGATTGTGAATGAATATGAAAATAAAGTCTATACACAGCGTTTTCTTGAAATTTCAGCAAATTTTTATAGAGCATGTAAATTATTTATGTGCCCATACCAAAAAACTGATATCGATTCGGTTTAAAATGTAAAAAAAAAAAAAACTATATTTTGCCTATCTTTTCTGAACTTTTTTTAGTTGATAAATTTTTAATTGAACAAAAAGAAGCAAACATTTTGTTGCAACGCATTTTGTAGTAGTTTATAAAAGTGAACAACCAAAGACATGAGAGCCTCTCTCTCTCACTCTCTCTCTCTCTCTCCCTCTCTCTCTCTGTTTAACTATTTACATGCATTACAAATTAGTTTGCAATTAATTTGTAAAACTTTTCATTTGCCTTCATTGTTGCTTTTTGTTTTTCCTAAAGTCTATTATAATTTTGGTTTACGTAATTAGGACACGCATAAATCTAATTCAAACACAAAATGTTTGATAAATTCATTTTGTTTTGCTCTGCAATGAAAAATCATAAAATGAATAATGCCTGCCATTTAGCATTATCTAAGCCAGTCATTATCATTATAATATGGAGTAGGACAAGACAACATAACCCAAATTATTGGCCTAAAACCTGGCCTTTGCCTTTGCCTTCGCCTTCGCCCTATGCTATCAGCGAACTCCCGCTTTTGCCATCACCTTACCACCGCCATGCCACGCCTACTGCATTAACTGACACATTACTTAACTTCCGCTTCCTGACTGAGGCGTACATACGCACTTTTCATGTAGATAATTTCACAGTTCTTTGGTCGCGCACGCATTTCTCGCATCCATTTTTGTGTCTGTATGGGTGAATGAGTGCTTCTGTCTGTCTGTGTGTGTGTGTGTGTGTGTGTGTGTGACAGAGAAATTAAATTTAAACGCAAGGCAACAATCCATCATCTGGTAATTACTGCGTCAACACGTCAGTCGGCCGCAGTACCATCAGAAAGAGAACGGAAAATGAAGGTGGAAGGTGGTTACAGTCTCACCCACACTACCGCACACGCACACACACACACACACACACACACGCGTATATACAAATGACTTTGACTTGTCATAGCTTCCGTCAAATTTAAGAGATTTTCGGCTCAAGACAAAGATCAGGCCTTTAGACAGCTATTTCCTCCTTTTTTCTTCCTTTTTATTCCTTTTTTGGGTTTTTTTTTGGCATGCCTCATTAGATAATTTTGCTCTAGCTGATAAATAATTTTTGAATCTTTGTTGTTGTTATATTTTTTGGCAATTAAGTTTTAGGGGGAATGTAATTGACAGTGCACCGCAATTTGAAGGCGTTACGCGAGGCGTATTCTTGTTGAAACTCTAATGAAATAACCAAGGGGTGCAACGAAACGGAAACAATATTCCATCATATGGTACTACACATGCACACAAATACATATATACATACTTATGTATGTGTATATAGCTACTGCTATAGGGTTGTTTTCCTTCCGTTGCCCCTTTACCATATTGCCAAAGTTTACTTTTTCCATCTCTCAGCGGGTGCGTTAACCAGATTTGCACTTGGGCGGTCTTCTAGGTAGGTAAGTATGAGAGGAAGAGGAATGAGAGGAAGGGGAGAAAGGGATGGAAGGCTGATGTGAAAACATAGTTGCAAATCTACTTTGAACAAGAGGCGACAGGCATCTAATTATGTTGATAGATGACTTGAAACGATCTGCCGACTCTTGAGTGCTCTGCCCACCAATCTGTGAGAACAACGGATCACTGGAGGCGCTACATGGAAGAGAATTTCTATAAACAGCTTTGGTCTTAGCCTTTACCTTTTGAATTAATTCTATTCAGATTTGCATATAAATAAACTCAGAAGTTCAAACCCAAAATTGTGTTAATCATGTTAATCAAAATGATTCTTGTACCGCACATTTTGATGACCAAGTAATAAAGTGTAACAAAAGATTAAAAAAGAAATTTCTACTCATAATTATTGGCTTTAAAAAGCGCAAATTAAATAAAATTAATTGAATTCAGCACATTTTCTATTCTTGCATTTGATGCTGATTTCAAAGAGTTTCTGTTTGTTTACCAAAACGCTATCAAATTTAGTAAGTGCTACGATAATGTCAATTGTGGTAAACTAAAAGTAAGCTTAAAGTCTTCAACTTTTCATTTGTAATACGAGAATTCCAGATTTAAACAATTTAAGATACGACCTAGAAACGTGGGAGAAAAATCTACATAGAAACCAATTGCGTCTAAGCAAAAATGACCGAGACCTAACCTTGTCTGACATCATTTACCAGAATAGACATTTCTAAATGTATGTGGTCTTCATATATATATATGTATATATATATATATATAGGGATATTTAGTCGAGCCTTACCAAAAGCCTCTCAACAAATTTGTAGTGCATTAAGGCCCATTCATACAACACGCACAGCAGGACATCTCAACCACAAAACTTCCTCCACACTCATCATACAAACACACATACACACACACACACACACACTCATATGCACACGCATAAGCATACATAAAGCATTTTTCGGTAAATTATGAAATTATAAATACACACACCCAACGACGTCTGGACGAGAAAAGTAATTTAATTGTCGCAAATATGTCGAAAACAGCTTTCCAGCTTTTCCACTACACATAAACAACCAAAAACAACCGACAACAAAAACAACAACAATAGAAAGAAGAGAGAGAGAGAGAGAGAGAAAAAAAAAGAAGTTGGAGAAATAATAAGTGGAAATTATAATTACAAGTCCTCGTATGTGGTCCGCCAATTCTCCACCCACTATCACCCCACACCCCACAACCCACACTCGAAAAATAGAAATTAAAGTTACTAAAAAAAAAAAAAAACAAAATATGTATACGAAAAGGCAAATTGGAGAAGAAATTTTTGAGTAGCGCTTCATAATTTATGGCCATCCAAGGTTATTTATGCCAAAGTGTCAGTAATATGATATTTAAATATGACCATAAAATTTACATATGTATGTACATAAAGTGTTTTTCTCTTTCCTCTGTCTTCGTTTTTGTGGGTTGTTCCCAGAACGAATAAATGTTGAAAATTTCATTGGACACTGTCTACGCAATTAAATGATAATCAAAGTAAACAAAGATTCACTTTTTAGGTGAGAATTTTCGAAAGTTTTTTCCAGAGAAGTCACAAGACGGCGAAGGACATCAAAATTTTTGAATGAGATGATGTCCCAATTTCCACGCCATTTTTACTTCAAATGGACCTTAATTTTTAACCTGACAAATCAATTTTCTATTGTTGTAAGTGAGTTGGGTCCCTTAATTAGCGAATCCCTAACTGACGTTCATTTGGTTTCATTTCATTTCATTTATAATCGATATAATTCTTTTTTAAATGAATTTTTGAATAATTTTGCCAAAAAGTATGCTTTGAAATTCAGAACGCTCTCGCTCTATATCTCTACAATATACAAATACATATAGACATTTTAATGGCAATATCTGTGTGTGTGTATCCCTGTGTGTGTGTGTGTATGGGTTGAAACGATTTATGATGCGCCACGCACGCGGTTAATTAGACACAGCAAAAAAGGAGGCCACAGCTGAGTACGGCGGGGGGAATCGAATGAGGAATGAGAAAGAGGGGAGCCAGCAATATGAAGTAAGGAGAGCAAAGGATGTGTGTGTGTGTGGCGAGCAGGGGTATAGTAAGTTGGGGAAGGAAGCTTAGCCAGCCATGTTGTTGTTGTCGTTATCCTTTTCAATGTCACACACGACGCATCATGTTTTTATCTGGAAAGCAACCCCCCTTTCTGAAAATGAAACTGAACAGTGAAATCGCCAAGCCAGAGCTCAGATTTCACTTGCTAACACAGAGTCCTAGTTGGCGAGGGGCTATGCAAGAGTTTGCCCCCAAAAGCGTATTGAATATGATTGTTTTTCGAGTGCTTCAAAAGAGACAATTGACAATTGTGTTGTTTTGATTCTTTTCATCTTGACTACGCCTATGCCTTTCGCATGTTGTTTGGGGGTCCTCCCTGCTCTTTCAGCTATGTGTTTTCGCTTTGCTTATATCATTTAATCTTTAATATCCTTTCTCAGCGTTGACTTTGGTCTTTTTCTTGTTGTTTTTTTTTTTTGCCTCTTTTCTTTTTGGGCGTTTGTTGTTGTGACGTCTTGTCTTATGTGTGGAATGGGTGGGTAGTCTTAGCCTAGATTTATCACTTTGTCACACACACACACACACACACATGCGTACTTATATTACATATATATTTATATGTATATATAGATGGATACACATACTAGCAAAGATTTTAATGTTTTTCTTGTTGGCTTCTGCTTTGTCTTGTGTTCTTTGTTTTTGTTGCCAAAAATATCTTTATGCCTCATAAGTTTAATTTGGCGCAAATTGTTTTTATTTGCCAGACGACAGTACGACAGTAAGAAGAAGAGAACAAAAAAAAAAAAAATATATATAGCACAGCATAGCACAGAAAACAGGGTTGCCACATACATGTGTGATTCGTTTTCGAATGTCATTAGTATAATTGAAAAAAATTGGCCCAAGGCCAACCAACGAACAATAAAAGTATAAGTAAAATACACACACACACACACATACAAAAAAAGAATGAAACTAAAAAAATAATGATAATAGAAGAAGAACAGAGTAAAAGGGACTACACGAACGTACGAACAGAACACGAAATCCAATAAAAATATCTTTTTTTTTTTTGCACGACAACTTGAACTGCATGTGCATATAAATTTTCAGCCAGTTGACATCCAGCAAATGTACATGAGATATGGCTTAGATTGAGTATACACTCACACACACACACACACACACACACGGTACACATGTACATAAATCCGCATGTTACTGCATAAAGTTTTATTTATTCAATCAGATGGCAACCTACGAGATAGAGATATGCAAAGCATTGCCAAAGAGAATGGAGGAAAGAACCAACAAAAAAAAAAAAAAAAATAAACATAACCCAAAAGACATAAAGTACCATTTCGATCTTTCCATATTGTTGCCAATTCCTGATGTAATGCAGTCCACAATGTTTAGGCTAGCTTTAACCATTTTATACGTTAACGAGGAGGTCAAAATTTCAGCAATAAACGATTGCCTTGTCGCGTAAATAATTCTATTGCTATGGGCGACCAATTTGAACCTGATTATAAATTTGATGGCAAAAAAAAAACGCTAAAATGAATACGTTGGCCTTTGTGGAAGTGAAATGGGGACTGCCTCTCGTTGCCATGGCATACAAAGAGTATGACAAAATAGTCCTACATATACATACATACATATATATGTACATACATATGCATAAAGTATTCTTGATCAGTAGACTGGAAAATAGAAAAAACAAACATTAAACTTGACAACTGTAAATAAGTTTATGAATTTAAGAACATTTTAAAACGCTTTAATTTTTATTCAGAAAGAAAGAACAAATATCTTCAATTGATTGATGTTTAACTATTTTCAGCAGAGATCTAATGTCACGTCGAATGTTTGTTGTAGTTCCAAGTTTTAGTTTTTTATGAATAAATCTTAGTCTAGCACCACTTCTAAATCTCTTTTTATGTCCCAATTGGCTATCTTTAAAGTTATAAATATTTGAATTTAATTGAGAGAGAACGTTTCGGAGAGCAATTAAAATAATAACATTTTGTTTGAGACAATGTCAAAGCGAACAAGCCATCAATAGAGCGAGAGCGATAGAGAGAGAGAGAGAGATAGAGAGGCAGTCAGTTTGAATAAGGATTCAGGATTCGGCATTTTAATCCATTGTGCAACATTTTAATACTTTGTGTTGTGTAAGTACGCATAGGTAAAATAAAGATTTGCATTTAAAATAAATTTGCAGATATCCTGCTGGCTTTTGGCAACAATTGTATCACAAATTGTAGCAAGTTATTGAGAAATTTTATGGCTGTGCGTCTTTAGTTTACAGCCAATTTGATTGTGCCCCAAAATGTATGCTATCAAAATGAGAATAATAAAATTTTATTCTTCCCCCAATTAATTGTGACAATTTACATTTGGAGTTTGAGTCAATTTTCTTGTGTTTCTCTTAATATCATCATAAACATTTCCAAAAATGTTCTTACGCTGTTGTTTTTGTTGTTTTGTTGTTTTTTTGATTTCATTTTTTTTTTTTTGCTTGATTACTTTATCTGAAGGTAAGTGAAGCAGATATAACCTCATTTTATGACCAACTTACATAAAGATATATCTCTCAATAGACATACAAACACACATACATACATACATATTGTATATGTCTGTATGCCATGTATAAACGAAATTTATGTTATACCATTCATTCATACATATGTACACCTCCCCTCCTTCTCTATCCGTCTCTCTCTTACTCTATTGCTGCGTCTCCGCACATTCAATAGATTTTGCCAGTGCATATAAAATAAATAACATTTTATGTTTAGGAAAATATTTTTGCATAGATACATGAAAATAAAACTACTTCAATTTACAACAAAACAGCGATGTGCGGGAGTGCGACAGAGATGGCGACAGGGAGAGAGCAAATATTGTACAATGCAGACTAAAACTCTTCAAGTGATTCGTTATTATTGGAGAGAAATTTTTATGTAAATATATATAGTTGGGTTTTTTTTTTCTGCTCTTCTAGTTAATAGTTGTGGGGGAGGCGAGGGGAGTGGCAACGAGGGCAGAGATATATACACAAGTTTATTATGCTGTGTTTATCAATTGATTTGATCTTAAGCACTCTTTTGGATATTTATTACAGCAAAAAAGAGGAAAGAAAAAAAAGCAGAAGGAAACACACTAGGAAATACAAGAGTCAAACAAAAAAAAAATAAGAAAGAAACAGAAAGCAAGGGGAAAAACTAAAGTCAAGGGGGGTCAAGGCGACGAGGGGCGGTCGAGATCTGAAGAGATGTTTCTCCCCCTACATACATACATACATACATACATTGTATCGTTTTTCTCAAAGCTCTTAACTGATTGTTTGTCTTGCCAACTCTCTAGCAACTATTTTCTATATTAGAAACACAAGCCAAACTGGGCACAAGGTGCAATTGTCTATCTGTCTGTGTGTGTGTGTGTGTGTGTGTGTGTGTAAGTTTGGTTGATATTTATTTGAATCTTGACTGTGTCTCCTAACTACATACCGTATAGTCCCAGTATGCACACACACACACACACATAGACAAACAGATAGTTGTATGTATGTGTGTTTATTTTCTTGCTCTTCTGCCATTTTTAGCAAAAGCGAATTTCATTTGAAATTGAACTTGTTTTTGCGCCAATAAATTGTATAGCCAAAGTATTTTGATTGCTATAGCGGGCAACGGGCGACGGGGGCGGGGCCGGGGAATTGCCGAACAGAGTGGTTAAACAAACCTGTGTTCAATGTAGTATTTCCGGTTCACAAACAAATAAAAACAACAACACCAACAACAAAAACAACAAGAAAAGAAAACTGAAAACCTAAAGCTACTAAATGCCAAAGCAATAGGCTAAAGTAAATCAAGCAAGTAGAGCATAAGCGGGGGACACAGAGGGATACCAAAGGTTGGGTGGGATGAAGGGGAAAAAACAGTGTAGGGTTAGCAAGTTTAACTAAAACTTCTTCTGTCTGTGTGCGAGTGTGTGCGTGTGTGTGTGTGGCGAAAACTCGTTTGAGCAATTCAAATAAATATCACCATTTATTTGTTGGGGGCGTCAAAGGAAAAGTTAATGTACTAATTTCTCAATTGAAAGCTAAAATTGAAGATTGGGGAAATAGAAAAACTCATCCATTAAAAAAGATAGTTGATAAGGTAACAGGGCTACTAACAACGAATACAGTATACTCTTTAATTTAAATGGTTAATCCATTCAAAAAACTTTGCCAGCAGTAATTCAAGCCATAAAGACTTGAATTTTTTGCTCCTCAAGTTTAATTAGATTTGGATTAAATGAATTTGGGTAACACACAATTTCTACAACTTATTTCAACAACTTATTTCAATTGTCAACACTCACCAAAAAAAAAACATTTGCTGTTGTTTGCCATTTCTCCATTTGCTTTTTTTCATTTTTATATTTTTTATAGCATACTTTTCCGGGCTGTTTTTTGGAGGACCTAAAAAAAATAGATAAAAAAGATGATATAATTTTGTTAAACAATCAATTTTTAATTGTCCAGAGAAGACTTTTGTCATTAAGACATATTCAACCAATATGCTAGTTACCTTAGACAGAGCATTTCTCTCTCTTTCTTTCTTTTTTGCGATCTTGTCGCAACATATTGCAACTGCCATCGCATATATCCAAAAAAACAAAATACTCTAACTGTTTCTATCTATAACTTCTTCATGTTCTGCTACAAAGCACATCTTAAAAAGTTTTGTCGGCTTGTGGCTTTAAAACTAAACAGTGCACTTATCTTATTGAGCAGCCAGACAGCCAGCTACTAACAGCAACGGCAGAAGCAGCCGAAGCATCAACAACATTATCCTCATCTTCTACATTTTCATCATCATCATCATCATCAGTACAGAGAGAGAGTTAATGTTGGCAAACTACGCCAAGAACGGGAATACTATGGCAAAGTAGCGAGGGAAAACTTGAAAAACTTGCCAAAAACGACTTTGAATTGGGCAAAAGGCGCTCCATAATAATTACCACAAGAGCATCACCAAGAGAGACACAGATAGATGGATAGAAAGAGAGACAGAGAGAGAGAGAGAGAGAATGAGTGAGAGAAGTGAGAGTGAGAAACGGATTGAGCAGTAACGGGGGGTGGGGGGGACATGGCCACTACACGGATCTCGAATCTGCCTCCTGGCTTGGCTTTTACGCTTTGTCGATTCGTGCACAAACAAACAAATCAACTTTGGATAATTATTGCACATCAATCGTCTGCTTCTTCCCTTTCTCCATTCTGTGGGAAGGGAAAAAACAAAAGCCACTGACTGCAGGAACAGAAACAGGAACCATGATGAAGCAAGGAGCAAGGAATGTACGGCATGAGAAGTTTTTGCAATGCAGCAACAGTAACATGGTCATGGTTATGGGTGAAGGATAAAGAGTGAACGATGAAGGGTGGCAGGGTGTGGCAGGCAAGCAGGCAGCAGTAGTGTTTTGGGCAGAACCCTGAGGTGATTCCCTCTTGATGCTCTCGAAACTTTTTCGTGTGGTCTTTGCGTACATTTGTCTGATTTGGCAGTCATAGTCATCGGCATCATCATCATCAACATTATCATCATCATCATCATCAGCAGCAGCAGCACCACAAGCATCGGCACCAGCACTAGCATCAGCTCTGAGTATCGCCTCCATGGACTACCCATGGGTCTCTATCGTTCCCTGTCATCTCTTTTCATTGAAATCGTTACGAGTAGTTTCCATTTCGCTTACAAAATTTCGTGCTGCAATAACCGCAATAATGTTCTCCCTCTCTCTCTCTCTATCTCTTTCTGTCTCTCTAGCTGGTTTTTATGCTGGCATTGATTGTCGATATATCGCAATGGGCTAGTTTTTGATGGGGGAGGCGTGTAAAGTGTGTGGGAGGAGGGTAGGATGGGTTTCAAGTATTCTGGCATTTCATATACGTGTTCATTCATATATATCCATAGCTTCATGCACATCATTTCGAAGCACATTGTATGAATTTCAACTCTGATGTCATCATAATTGACCAAATGAAGCTAAAGAAATTTTCAAATTTACATACATTTCTTTCTTTATCTGAACCAAAGGGCAAACACTTTTTGATTGTAATAGTTAAGCTCAAGTTACTAAATTACAACAAACTGAGGCTCAGTTTCGTTTCCCAAACCGGAACATCTCTCGCACGATTAGATTGATTTCAAATTGTAATGAATTAACATTTGTCAAAAAGAAATAGCAATGGGAAATTTCAACTTAATCGCATCTCGTATTACAAATTCCACTACCCAAATCCTCCCACCACTTATGGATTCTCTGACCCTCAAACCAACTTTATACTCGGCCGTATACCTCAATCAAATTGTGTGTGCAACAAATTTGTCTGCTACACAGCAAGAAAAGAAAAAGAAAAAAAAAAGAAGAATTTCTGTCATTTCCTCTGCAAAATCAGGCTTAAATATATTACCCTCACCCCTGCCTGAAAAAAAAAAGAGAAAAGAAAAAACTTTAACTTTTCACTGACCCACAAACCGAATAAAATAAAAATAAAAGCAAAAAAGAAGAACGTAAAAATAAAGAAGCAACTTTGATCTAGTTGGGTAAACTATTTAAGTAAAGGCAACCTTTGGCCGTCGGACCAAAAATAAAAACCAAAGCTCAAACGCACGTCTCCAGTTTATTAAATTTGTGGCAACACTTGGATCAAACTAAGCTAACGGGGAGAGCAGTGAATGGATGATGTGGTGTGGAGGGGAAGGCAGGCAGTCGGCCAGAGTGGGCGTTTGGGTTGACGGGTGAGCTAAGGAGTAGCAAGAGGTTGGCTGCCCCTGACATTTCTGCGGCTCAACTCAGAGTCATAAAATGATTGCATGCTCTACATAACAGCAACATAGAGTCTACACACACACACAAACACACACACACCGACACACACACATACACCAAGACACACTATGTAGAGAGAGAGAGAGAGAGAGAGAGAGGAAGAAAGAGCACACATCTACTTGCAAAACACTTAGCGGCAGGTAGAGAGTCAAAAGACAAATGTGGTATAGGGAAGGGAAGTAAGTTTGGGTAATACACTGTCAGAAAATTCAATGCGAGAAAATTTATTCATAATCATGCTTTAAATTGAAAAGACAAAGCTGAAAAAAAACATCACGAAAGAATAACTTTGCGAAACTATTGATATATTTAGTGTTTCGAGTTGTTTACGTAAAGTATTGAGTCTTAAAAAAATGACTTTTGAAATTAGCTGATAATTCTGATTGTAAGCTTAGTTTTAAGATAAAAGAGTCTGCCCATTTTTGCCGTCAGCTTTAGCTACACGTTATTTTTGGCAGTGTAAAGTTCAGAAACCGTGGTGGGCTCTGCCAAAAAACCTCCCAGGCGTCATCATAAACATTACCAAAGGCAACATCATCATCATCATCATCATCATCAACATCATCATCAACATCAACATCATCACAATGATCACAGGAGTCTCCGCTATCTATCTCGCTCTCGCTCTCTCTCTCTCTCTCTCTCTCTTTTCTGTCTTTGTCTCTTCCTTGCCCAGCATTAATGATAACAGGCCGAGCAGGCTCCACCTTCAGGACTCCCGGGGTCTCTCCTGTCCTCTTCTCACGGTCTGTGTGTGTCTGTGTGTGTGCTGGCAAATATGAAATTTATAGTTTTATGATGACTGCTGAGTGTGCCACTGCCAACGCCTTTTACGGCTGCTAGACCAACTAAACTTTACGAGCTATGGTAGTGGTAGTGGTGAGTGGGAAAGGAAGAGAGAGGGCCAAACCCGGACGAATGCTGGCATAAATAAAATCATACAACTTGCTTTCTCGCTTCCACTTTTTGAGTGCAGGTCTTGGTATCTCGCTTGGTACCATTTATTTCCGCCTACTTGGGCGCCATTGCCGATTGCAGTCTTTCGCTTGCTCGCTCTCTATCAAAAATCTGCAGCATAACCAAAGCAAAAGTTCAAGTTTTATGTGGGAAAATTCTCTGTAAAAGTATGAGGATAGCGATGGCAATAGCAATGGCAATGGGTATGGAGCTGAAGCTAGAGATGGTGATGACGATGGAGATGATGATGAAGAACAGGAAAATGGGTGGCAGGCGGCAAGAAATCCACTTTTCAACCGTTCGTTCTCTGCATGCCACAAATATGTTTTTGATTATTATGACTCTTCGAGATTATGCAATTTTATGAATATGAATGGGTTTATGTGCAGGTACGGCGCGAAATGAAATGAATAAGGAGGTGGATAACGAGAAAGAAATTTATGAACTGACTCTAACTTCGACTCCGACTAAACTACACACAACTCAAGCACAAGCTTGTTTGCCTTTAAAAAAAAAAAAATGAAATTTTTGTGTTGGAAAATTTAAATCTAATTCTCCAACTGTCGACACTGTCAACTTGAATGAGTGACACATAGAGTGAGTGACAGAAACAGGAGGAACAGAGGAGACACGAGAGAGCAAGGACAGGGGCAGCAGTCTAGAGGATTGGACCTTAATGTTACAAGCGGGCTCACACACACACACACACCGAAACCCATACCCATAGATAATACAAGCAAAGAGAATCGTACAATGAACAGATATACTGGTTATGGTATCGGCTAAGAGGAATGCATTAAGACTCTACGAATTTAGACAAATCGCAAAAGAAATCAATTGAAAGAATGTAAGAATTTATAATAGAAAGAAAGCAACAAGAGAAGAGAGAGAGAGAGAGAGAGAGAGAGAGAGAAAGAGTACGGCACAAAGTCACTTCTTCTTCGTTGCTTACAACTAATTCTTTTGATCTTCATTTACGACTATAGAAAGTGATAAAAGAACTATTTTATTAATGAATATGACCAAATTTGACTATTGAATAAGAAGAAGACAATATATGAAAAACATATGTGAAAAACTTTCCCTCGATTTCGTTCATAAACTTTGTCATGAACTCTTTCCTCCATGATTCGGATGATTTCTAAGCTTCTTTTTAACCCCAATCGACCTCATTTTTAGGTTTCCGTATACCCTACACTTCTTCTGCCCCCCACTTTGTCTACCACTCCTTTTCTCACTCTCTCTCTCTCTCTCTCCCCCTCTCTTCAAATCTCATTCTAGCCAAACCAAGCCAGCTGATAAAAAAAAAAAAAACAAAATAGAAGAGAAACCGAAAAAAAAAGTGCTAGCAAAAATGACTGCAATCTGTCGTCTCAACGTTGATGACATTTTGAGTGAATGAACGAGCCTATCTTACCCGCAAACACAATCCCGCACACACACATACCTCCTCCCTTCTGGCATTCCTCACCATCCCCCGCCTATAGCGCCTCCTCTTCCGGGCACGTTTTTTAACAAATTGGTGTGATCCCAGAGTGACGCGTCATATTCGCAGACACTTTAGCAGCAGAAGCAGCAGCAGCAGCAGCAGAGAAATTGCCAACGAGTTGAGTTGTTGAGCCAAAAAACCAAAACATACGCAGCATTTATAAGGCACTACAGCCAGGGGAACGAGCGGGGAAGGGGAGGGAACGTTCGACTACGGTGCGGGTTAGTGGGGAGGTCATTGTTAACGCCCACTCAACTCTATGCCATTTTTGTATTGATGGCCTGTCTGCCGCACAGATTTTATATAAAGCCGCCCCAGAGCTTCGACTTTGATGTGTTTCTATGTGTGTGTATGTGTGTCTCTCTGTGCGTGTGAGTGTGCTAGCCTTTGGCATCGGCGTGCTTTTCTTTTTCTAGCTTGCTCTTGTTAACGTGGGTCGTCTGGGTTGGGAAGAAGGCAAAGTAAACAAATCACTAAACAAAAAAAAAATTTAACGCTCAATGCATTAAAGGGCAGCAAAGGGTATGGCAAATTTAATGGAAGAGAGTGTAACAATTTAGTTATTGAAATTTACAGACAAACAAATACTCTACTAATCGTAAGGCAAAAACCTACAATGTCTAATTGGAAATGGCCCAAAACAGTATGCTACAAAAAATGAGAATATGGCTAAATGTATCTCAAACTGACATTCGCCCAAACCAGTATGCTATACTATTTTTCAAAGTCTCCAAATGTATCACAAACACTGCCCAAAACAGTATGCCACACAATTTGGCAAAATGGCTTAAAGCAAATCTCAAACCTTAAAAAAATTTGTCCAAAATAAAACGAAGAAAAAAAAATAAATTTTCATATCCAAAAAAGCATTATTTTTCAGTTTAAATTTTTTCTTAAATTAAATTTCACCATTTTGAAGGAGTGGCATAGTTTTAAAAGGCCACAATCCATAGTATTGGGCCATCCAAAAAAAATAAAAGAATAATTTTAAAATATTGTCACAACATTTTGGAACGAATTTCGAATAAAATATAAGTTCTCTTTCTTAATTTTAAAAGATAATTTCAGAAATATTCTTCAGAAATAACAAATATCTTTGAATTGTTTGATACTTTGCTTTTGGCATTCAATTTTCGGTGTATTTGGTTGAATTTGACCTTAGTTAGAGATTCGCTAGATAGCCAAAGATCTAATAAGCCCATCAAAATCCACTTACGGCAACAAATCTGTCCCTTTCTTTTGGGTGTCTCTGGTATATTACTTCACTGTATGTGCGGAGGAGAGGTAGATAGAACACAAATCGTCTATTTCCGTCAATGCCAAGATAAAAGCACAAAAGCGAAATTGCTGTAAATTTAATCCGTTTGTGTGTGGGTCTGTGTCTGTGTGTGTGTGTGTGTGGGTGTGTGTCTGAATGCCCTGTTTTTATTTCCATTGCTTGTTGCACCATCTGTGTATGTGTGTGTGTGTCTCTCACTCTCTCGTATTCTGCCCTATCAATTTGCACGCGTAGTGTATGTCGTTTATGCGAACATTTGCCTCGCATTCATTTTGCCCTTTGCATTTTTTATATGAAAACGCAACAATACCATGGTAGGTCGTTGAAGCACTAGATGGAGGAGGAGGAGGAGGAGATGGGGTTCTGGTGGTAGTGGTTAGTTGCCTACATTAATTGTTGCATTTCACCATCTCTTCGCCTCTCTCTCTCTCTCACTCTCTCTCTCTTTCTGTCGCTCTTTGTTCGTCTCAGTTACTCTATTGGAGTTTGTAGAGGGTCTTTTTCGTCTTTGATTAGCCGCAGACAAGCTCGGACATGGGGAAGTTCAACTCATTGGAGAAATTACATTTACATATTAAAATATGCCAAAATGGCAACAGACATAGAGACGGACGGACAGACAGACATACAGACAGACAGACAGACAAACAGGCAGGCAGACAGACTACAGACATAGACGAGCCCTGCACCTGCGATTGGAAACTCTCGTATAGCCGCCTTGTAGCCTTTGGTCAATTGCCCTGCCGTATGGTGTTTGTTGACTTGTTGTTGCTTGTGCAATACATAGAGAGAAAGCGCAAGAGGGAGAGAGCGAGAGAGATTTGTGGTTGTGAAAGTTCCTTCCATAGAGAAGTCAACAAATATGTCTAGTCATGCATCCTAGTTAAAAGGCAGTCGACAATAGTGTCAAGAGGAGAACTTAAATAGTTGAATACAAAAAAAATATTTAATTAACAGCTTCCAACAACAATTTTCTTGATTGGCAATTGCTCAAATAAGAATATGATCATGTAAATTGCATTTATGATTAACCCAAAGCCCAACAATAATCGGTTACAACATCTTAACCAAAGTATTCTTTCAAAGAGGAGACATTAGGTATCTTATACAGAACTTTTCGACCAGCACACGTGAATCCTTTGAGTGTGTGTGTTTGTGTGTATTTTGCCCTTTGGTCTTTATAGGCTCTTTATCCATCTCTTTCAGTAGGTTGCGCTCTCTTTCACTCTCTAGGCTAAAAGGACTGCTGGCTGTTTGTTGTTGTTGTTGCTATTGCTATTCTTGTTGCTGTCGTTGTTGTTGTTGTTGTTGTTGTTTGCTTTCGACTATTGCATATTATGCAAAATTGTTTATGCAAATATTGCGAAAAAGAATTAATTTATTTGACTTGCATGCTAATTTACGATCCAATAGCCAAGGCAGGCGGCAGGCGGCAGGCGGCAGGCAAACGAGATGTGGCAGTGGCAGTGGCGGTGGCGGTAGCGGCCAGCTCCAATTCGACATTGGCCAGGCCATGCCAGGCTATATTGTTAATTTATTGGTATGGCCGATAGCCATCCTCTTCCACCCTCCTTTCTTACCACCCATCTATGGCCATTTTGCCGTGTCCACCCACTGTCAACCTCGACCACCGTTATATGTAGACACATTTGAAATTTAAACCAAACAACAAAGAACTGGTACAAAATTATAACGCCCAAAAAATCAACAGCTGCCAGCCCACAAAAACCAAACCAACCGCATGTCGGAACCTACAATGTACCTCAAACCACCCCCCCCCCCCCCCCCTCTCCACCTAAAAAACAAGACCCAGCCCCAACCCCTTTCTCCGCGCTACAACCATTCTCTCTTTTTGGGGCCAACCGAAAGCCTAAACGGCATTGACCGCATAAGAGAGAAGAGGAAAGAGTAAAACAGAAGACGACTAAAACGGGGGGTTCCGGGGGGTTTGGAAGTGCTGTGTTGCGGCGGCGACGGCGGCGGCAGCGGGGGGTCATGCGTTCAAATCAAAAAAACCAATTTAAAAATTGCCACAGCCCAAAAACAGAGGCAAACCAAAATAAAAATAAAAAAAAATTTCCCAAGTTGAGAAGGCTCAGCCAAGCGCGTTCGGACGGACGCAATGCCGGAAAGCAGGCTATGAAAAATCAACATTTCACTGAACATTTTCTCGTGTTCTCCAAACTGTTGACCCCTGACCCCTTTTGGCCGTTCCCCACGTTCGCTCCCTTTTGCCCGTCAAGCAAATAAACGAAAGATTTCGAATGTGTTTATCCAAACTATTCCCTGGCATTTCATATCTTAACTGCATCGGGCCGTGTCCTCGCCGGGCCGTGTCGTCATCGTCATCGTCATCGTCATCGCCATCGGCGTCCTTCAATTTTGTTTTTGGGGCTGCTTGCACAAATGTTTTTTGCGGTCACCGCAGCTTTTTAATAAGGTGAAAAATGCCAGGCGCAAATGTCGCGTTTGTTTAATGCTGCATAATTTTAGGCGTTAAAAAAAGCAAACAACAGCAACAGCAACAACAAATTGCCAGTGTATACGGTAAAATGTTCAGGTCCGCCCCTCATCAAATATTCAAACGGTAGCCGGTTGGCCCTCACAGTAAAAACAAGGCACAACAAAAAAAAAAAAAAAACAAAAACGGCGTCAACAAAAGCCATCATAACAATTAATTTTGAAAACACGTGTAGATTGCTTTTTGCGGTTAGCGCCAGGACACACACACAGGACACAGGGTATAGGGCTGTAGCTGGGACTGTGAATAAAATGGACGGATGGATGAGATGGGATGGGATGGAATGGGATGGGGTCTGACTAAAAATGCCAACGCCGCGACATCTCGACGACCTCTCGCACGGTTGGGCAATCATAAAACACTTTAAACATGTTTCCCTACTAGTTTATTAGTGTAAAACCAGGGCGTGGCTGTTGGGTTTTCGCCCCACACTCTTTACACCATTTTTGTTGTTTTTGTGTTTGACCTGCCCTGCCCAGTGTCCTGTTCGTGTTCTTCTATCCTGCCTGCTTGCCTGACTTCCTATTATTTATTTCAATGTCAAACAAAGCTAGCTGTCTGTCCACTTGTCCTATGCCCTATCAAAATAGTAGGAAAGTTCGTTAAGCGATCGCGTCCCTTGATTGTAATTAAAACTAGATTATTTTTTTGTGATTTCTAATCTAATCTCTGCTTAGAGGAAATGTAGAATCATATTATCATCATGTTTGATCAAGAGGAAATTAAGTGCTATCTGCTTGATAACTAAATACAAAAACCTGAAATAATTCGTATCAAATTTAAGCTTCAAAATGAATTTTTAAAAGTATAATGATTACTTAAAAAAAAAAGAATTAGTTCGTTTGGAACAGCTCCTTAAATTGGGCCTCTAATAATGAATAAGTTTGTATAAAATGTTTTTTCAAAGAACAACATTCGCTATATAAACTATAGATTATATCTGATATATTCGCCATTTCTGTAGAAAGAAAAAGAGTATTTCCACTTTTTGGTCACTCTTATGAAACACAACACAAAAAAAAGTGAAAAAGAATTTTCATCGACATTTTTGTGCCCCAGCGCCGCTTGGATCATTAAAATGTCCAGTCGGAGACCTCCCGTCGACTGTTGACTGTGATTTCTGGCGGCCCTCGTAATGGGTTTTCGGTCCGTCTGGCTGAAGGGTTGCAGCAAGCAGGAACATGGCTTTAAATTTATTATAATTTCAAATGGTTTCCCGCCCTATAGGAGCGGCTAAACCATCTCTTACCTCTTTCATTTCCCTGCCCGCTGCCCACTCACAACTCTCAACTCTCTCTCTCTCTCTCTCTCTGTTTGTTTGTTGTTTGGTTCGTACTTTCCCCCCTCCCCACCCGCCACTCTGCTCTTCCCCGGTTTGTTTAATAATTAATGTTTTGTTGTTCTTTCTGTAGTTTGTTGGCTAAATAATTTTTGCAGCCCACATATTATGGCCTATTGAAATAATTTACATAACCATGGCCAAAGGATATGAAATGGACAAACAAACAGCATATGCCAAGGACTTTTTGAGACTGACGTCTCCCGCCGACCGACACCCGCCCTCGGCTCCACCGTCACCTTTCACCGTCGTTGCCCCACAACAAGATGCCGAGACAGACCAAGCTTGAGGCATTGCAGGAGAGGCCACAAAGTCAACGGCTAGGTATAATTTATATGCAAATACACAACGGTCCAAGTCTAAACTAAACACACAACACACAACACTCACACACACACACATACCGCACACAACCTGCAAACAAAAACAACCAACAGTAGGAGAATGGTGTGAGTCTGAGAGAGAGAGAGAGAGAGAGAGAGAGTGCGGGGAGCACAACAACTCTGTCTACGACTGCGAATGTCTATTAAAATTTATTCGAGCGTAAGTACTGGAAAGCAAAACTGAAATCATGTTTTTGCTTGGAGAAAGAAAATATATGCAAGTCGTTGAAGACAGAGAGAGAGAGAGAGAGAGAGAGTGAAAGAGAGAGAGAAAAAGCTAAATGCTAAAATAATCAAATGTACGCAAGGTATACGCAATGAACAACTCGGAAAAACGAGCCAAAAGATGGCTCAAAAAGCGAGAGCCAAAGGAAACGTTTATCCAAAGGATTAAAAATTGTTATGCAAGAGATCTGATCGATGGGCTACTTCATTTAGGTATTCCGTTTACTTAGAATAGAGCAGGAGCATCCATTTGTTTGGCTACATTTTCTTGAAACTTTTGGATTTACCCTCGCATTTAACTGCCAGCTTAAGCTAGAAATAGCATCGAGCACATAGCATGGCCAAGGCAAGTTAGGTGCTAAACAGCGCATGGCGTGGCTTAGCTACCTTTTGGCTTCCCCTATCCCATTCTATCCCCATTCTATTCTATTCTATGCTATCGTATGCTATGCTATCTGACTACCTCTTCTTCTCTCTTCTTGTCAGCGGGCATCTTCAGTTGGACCTTGTGAAGATAGCTGGGGATACAACTTTGTAAGTAGTTTAATTAAATTAATAAAACTTAAAGCTCAACTAAGGGCATAACGGTAACGGTAAAGCGCGAAAGACCAAGAAGGACAGACAGACAAAGGAAGGGAGAGAGAGAGAGAGAGAG
This sequence comes from Drosophila nebulosa, assembly GCA_024703675.1. Lineage (NCBI taxonomy): Eukaryota > Metazoa > Arthropoda > Insecta > Diptera > Drosophilidae > Drosophila > Drosophila nebulosa. The sequence continues at coordinate 2,932,871 of JANFPS010000009.1, forward strand.
AGAGAGCGAGTAAGAAAAAGAGATAGGAAACCCTTCAAAGTCCTAGGCAGGACACTCGCAGAAAAGTTAAGAACTACGAAAAGTACAAGAAGATGAAGAAACATCCAAAGACAGCAAACAAATGCAACGAGACGAAAGACGATAGAGAAAAAGAGAATGAGTGAGTAAGTGGAGTGGAGCAAGAAGAAGAGTGAGTAAAGTGCTCGTTGCGTATTTTAATTTGGTTTAAAAACATTGTTTCGCAAAATCCCCAAAGTGTATGTCATTCCAAAAGCTGACGTCACGTCACAATGCAACGCAGAAAGTGCCAACCGACCAGGAATGAGAAAGAGAAAGAGCGAGCGAGAGAGAGAAAGAGAGAGAGAGAGCGAGAGAGCAAGAGGCCGAGTGAGACGTGAACAGTTACCAAAGTTATAATAGGTAAGAGTGAGATGGATAGATGGATAGTGCAGAGAAGAATATAGTGTGGTGTGTGTGTGTGTGTGTGTGTGTGGTGTGTGTGTGGTGTGTGTGCGAGTGTTGTGACAGCAGCGTAAAAACCGCGCTGACAGCCAGACTGGGGAATTGGGGTACGAACAGCACGCGCTTTGGGGACAAACACACTGCAAATGTAAGAAATGTAAATTGTGTAGGGCTCGGCTCTCTACCCCTCTCTCTCTCTCTCTCTCTCACACTGTTGGGCTCCCCAATTTTTCAGTTCCCCCCACACCGCTCATGTTCTTCTACTTGTTTTTTTTTTCACGTGCTACCCCCCTGCCCCCTCGTAATGAACTCAAAAACCAACTCATAATTAAACGGGGAGTTATGTGACCGAAAAAAGCTGAGGCAAAATTGTGTAGCCTCGTCTCGGGTTTATGAACATTTTTCTTTCACTTTTCCGGCCAACCGAATGACGGGGTGCGTTGGGCTGCTGAACGAAGAGACGGACGGGGGCGGTATGTAGAATGAATGAATGAATGAATGAATGGTTGCTTGGTTGGTTCCTTCTTTCGTTCGTTCGCTCGTTGGATGGGCTGCGGAGGAGGCAATAAAATGACAACGAAAACTTTCGGGTTACACCAAACAGATGTCGTAAAGTGCATACAAAATGGGAATAAATGGTATGACACGAGAGGGCAACGGAGACGGGGGCGGTAGCGGTGGCGGGGGGGCGGCGTGGGGTTAAGGGTGCGTTTATAACATTATGGATATAACCGCAGAGAAGATTGAATATGAGAGTCCCAAAAGCAATATGTGTGAGTGAGTTTGTGTTCTAGGCAAATTAATCTTACAGAGAAATGGCAAAAGGTTCATAAACTTGATCGTTTTATTTTTATTTTTTGATTTGATTTTTTAAACATCAACTTTTGTCCGTTTTCTTTCCTCAGATTTCCTGCGTGGACGGGAAACCAATGCCAACATTAAATGTATCTCAATTGTGGTTAAGTCATGCTGGCCCAAAGGCTCTTAGCATCCACTTAAGTTCCAAGGCCAATCCGGAATTCAATTCGCGGCTTCAAGTTTTTGTTTTTCACCCACAAAAAAGCAAACAAATTTTGCGTGTTTTTTTTCTTTAGACCAAAAAGAAAATGCAACATTCTCGCACTGCGGCCAACAAAAGCTTTAGCGCGACCTCATTTCATGGCTAAAGGAAAACTTTTGCCTCTGCGCATTCAACCACTCACCCATACACACACACACACACACACACACACACACACACACACAAAACCCAACTCATTAAAAAGATCACCAACGATGCCGCCGCCGCCGCCGCCGCCGCCAGTGAACAATCGAACAATATCAACGGCTCCAACTGGCTCCAATGGCAACCCACAAAGCGTCAGCAGACAAAAGTGGCACCCAACAGCAGCAGCAGCAGCAGCAGGGACGAAATCAAGACGAAACGGAACGGAATGGAATGGGACGGTACAGAAACGCCCACATAAAAAAAAATTAGGGCACTTTACGCGTGCTGGCGTAAAAAAGCAGCAAAGTTTTCTTAACCCCTCACCCCTTTGCCCACCCCCCCATCTCTCTTTCCTTTACCCAGTTTGGCTTCCCATCCCTCCCTCTCTCGCACTCTCTCTCTCTCTCTCTCGTCATGGCAAGTTTTAAGCAAATGTCAGCCAGAGCCTGATGATGACCCTACTTTTTGAAAATGTGTCAGAGCTACAAGTGAAGAGCAACTGTTGCGAAAACCATCTTACCCCGCATCACCGCACCACCGCACCATCGCTCCGCTCCATTCCCGCCGAACCACGCGAAACCCTTGGTTAGACCACCCGCTGAAGTGGGTTGCTGCTACATAAATATTCAAAGCTTTTACATGGCTGCAGGCTGACTAAAAATGTGCAACAGCGAACAAAAAAACACGAAAAAGTAGGAGGATGATGACTATGATGGGGCGGCTGGGTATGGGAGTGGGGGGCTGCTGGCTACTACCGGCTACACGTAACGGTACTACTGCTGCTTCTACTGTTACTGTTAGCTGTGGCAAGGGAAGGCTTAGTGGCGATGGGCGATGGGCGTTGGGCGGCAGATTTCTGTTGCATGATGACGATGATGACTGAATAGTCAACTTGGGCTACTTGTTGAGAGGGCCGATTGAACCTTCTGTGTGGAAGAGAGCCTACCGAAAAAAAAACTGACAGAAAACTGAGGTGAAAATTGAATTAATTGTTCAAACTATTTTTAGTTTTTGATCAGCTTTTAATTTGGAACACGTACTCCTCGGTTACATCATAATTCAAAGGAAATTTCTTCTCTTCGAAGGCTTAAAGTAATTAATTCTCATTCTCATAGAGGCTTAGCATATAGTAAAAGAAATTAAAGTTTATATTATTACAGCTAAAATTGGTTTGCACGCCTTTTGAATAACAATTAATAACTTAACTCAAATGAACTTTGAACTTTATAGTGAGAATTTGCTTTTACCTTAAAAGTATTCTTTAAGAAAACAGTTCTGTTGTTTTTTTTTTGAAGCCCTAATAAGATAAAAGTTAATAAGCTTAATATAAAGTATTTTTCTAGTTGTAAAGTCAAGTGGCAACCCTCGCCTACGAGTGGCAGTGGCGTAAAATTGCAATATAAAAACGCAACAGCGTCAGCGGCAACATGAGAGAGAGCACTAATAACACAGAAACTGCTGCGGTAAAGGACAACAACCGTGGGGTAAGGGGCCAGGAGCAAGGATCGTTGCTGCTGCTGCTGGTTGGCAGCCCTGACAGGACACCCAACTGTCAACGAGCTGGCAACCACTTAAAGCCGCCCGAAATGGCGCAAGTTTAAATTAAAATTTTTCCTCAAACAGTGCGGCGGCAGCGGCTGAAAAGTTCATGTAATTTCGCCTTGCATTTGTGGTACGCGGATACGTTTTTGGGGGGTTTTGGGGGCGATGGCACGGAATGGAGTGGAGTGGAGTGGAGAGCCAAAACAAAACAAAAAAAAAAAAACTTTAACGATTTAGGCTCAACATGCAACACATTTTATGATGCCGATGTTTTTCATTGTTGTTGCTGCCCTTGGACCGCACTTTTAAGGGGCCATTCCTCCTCCCTCTTGCAGAGTCTTCTCTTCCGACACACAAATGTGATCTATGCTTTTTTGCTGCCAACGAATTTCAAATTCAAGCCGCAGCCACAAAAACACACAGGCAGGCAAACGCTGCACATCCTCTCCTCTTCTCCGCCTCATCCTTCTCAAGCCATCTCCTCAGACTGGGGCAGCAGGCAACAAACTTTTCGCCTCTGTTGCAACGCAAAAGTTTGTCTTTTGTATGAGAACGCGAACACGAGATGGTAGTAGTAGCTCAGACTCCTCAGGTCTTTATGCCACCGCAAGTTTTTACTGCACTTTGTGAAGTTATCTTCTGCGCCATCCCATCCCTCCCATAGCCTCCCCTTTATTCACCAAAAAAGCTGCTCACACAGGATAAGCAACAACAACATAGCGGTCAATGCAACTTCGCTTCATCTCTTCGCTATCTCTCTCTCTCTTATATTTTCGTTCTCTAACTCTTATCTATCTCCCTCTTTTTTACTCTTTCTCTCTCTCTCTCTCTCTCTCTATTCTCTCTCTCTTTTTCTCCATTTTAGTCTCTGTCTTTCTCCATCTTTGTCTCAGGGGTCTTTTGTGGCAGAGATTTTGTGCGAAGCGAACTCTGACAGAGGAATCACAGTTTATGAATTTACTGGGCACATGACTAAACACAAGAAACAGCAGCAACAACAACAACAACAAGAACAACAACAATAGCAACGACAGCAGCACTCAAAGTACCGAAAATTGCAAAATGAGTTTTAAGGACATATCTAGATTGTTCTTAATTATCTAATGACTAACAAAGCTAAAGCAAAAGTTTGATATGAAGAAGAAGAAGATGCATATATCTTTCGTATTAATATTTTAGAAAATTTCAGCACAATTCATTTAGACTTCTTGATGAAACACTTTTAACTTTTTAAAATGCGGCAAATAACAAAGATCTTCAATGAATAATAAACTAATTGATGACCTACTCTTTATTTTTGGTAAAGAAAGAACATTTTTTTATAAAATAAAATAAGTTGAATTAAATAAATTTTTGTTCTACTTTTTAAGAAGAAAACAACATAATTTAAATAGATTTTTTTTTTTAAATTAATTCCAATTCTAATAAGACTGACTCCTTTAGAGAACTTAGAGTAATTGATAATTTTTAGCTAAATATTAAATGTATTTGCAGTTGTAAGTCAAGTTGACAATCAGCTGATGAAAAGTTGTTTGCCACATAATAACAATTGAACCGAAAACAAGGTCTATAACTGGACTGAAAGGCATAGCCAACAACTTAATTGATTAGAAAACATATGGCCCGGTCGGTCGGTCGGTCGGTCGGTCCAGCCAGCGAGCTCTTGTGAAAGTTACATACACGATAAGGGATACCCCCTTTGTATGTATATTTGCCTCCTTAGTAGCCATACCAAAAACACACACAACATGGTCAACAACCTTTGCACAATATGATGGTAGGTAGTTAGTATAGATTGACTGACTGCCGGCTTTGCCCTGCCCTGCCTTGCCTTGCCTTGCCTTGCCTTGCCATTCAACAACAATCGTTCAAGTTCAACTCAAACAATCGAAAGACACACATATATCAAAACTTACATAATGCGTAGACTACCACTAAGTCGGTATCAACCGTATGGTTCCATCATCATCATTCTCTTTCGACCTCCCCCCTCCCCACACTACTGTGTGTCTCTTTCTCTCCGTAAACAGAGTGCTTAGAGTGGAGATGGGGAGGGGGTTTTCATTTTAAAGTAACAAACGGCTAGGACAGGGACAGGGATAGGGACGAGGGTTGCGAGAACTTTATAAACTAACCAGAAACGATGATGCCCAGAACAGGAAAAAGAGGAGGAGCCACCGAACCTAAAGTCGAAGAAATTTGCAACACCTGGTAAAAGTTTTTAATTATATTAGAAGAAACTGCTGCAGAAAAAGGGAATTTCCGATGGTTTTTTTTTTTTTTTTTTTTTGTTTTCCTGTTGTGTCTGTCCCTTGACTTTTTCTTCATATTTTTTTGTACTTTTGGGCATTGTCTTGTCCCTCTTTTGCAAATTAATTGACACGAATTGATGGGTTTCAGTGTCAACAAGGAAGAAGAAGAAGAAAAAAGTTTTTATAACTTTCTTGCTGTTGTCGTTGTTGTTGTTGTTGTTGTTAGTGTTGGTGTTTCTTGGCTCTACCAACAATTATGTGACAGCAAACGTAATCGTTCGCTTCCTGCTGCTGCTGCTGCTGCTACGGCTGCTGGCCTAGACTAGACTAGACTAGAGAGGTAGTCGGAAGTAAAAGTAGTCGTTGTTGTAGTAGACAACAATTTTTGAACATGACGCCTTTAATTGGCGTAATTTTGTCATCGATTTAATTAAATGTCCATACAATTTTTGCTACCACCCAAAACGGAAGTTGAAAAGTGCCAGACAAAGACAGGAATAAGAAGAAGCAGAAGAAAGGAGCTGATGAAGAAGCGCAGAGCGAGCAGAGCAGAGCAGAGCAGAGCAGAACTCTGTGCGATGTTCGATGCTCGAGCCTCGAGGCGAGAAGTTTGTTTGCAAAGAACTCTTGTGGTTTCCATTGCCTGTTGTTAAACAATTGATTTCTCAATAAATCGTGCAATGCACTGCCTCGAATTGCCTCGACCGAACGAACAAAGCAGGAAAGACGAGAAAGGATGAATGTGTAGCGGAATTGCCAATGAAGAGAAAAAGAGATGAAAGAGAGATTTCGGAGGTGGGGGGGGATGGAAGAAGCCTGGTAAGCTCCATGAAGCAAAAACAATTAATTACAAATAGCATGTTGACTTGCAAACAAAAAGGAGTAAGAATATTGACAGAGAGAAGAGACGCCGCAGCAATTGATGGAAATGAGGAGGAAATGGCTTATATAAGAACATTGAACTAAAATAAAGTGGAAAACTTTTCCATAACAATTCAAATAGCTCAAAATTCACAAATTTTCTCCAAGATTGAGACTCTAATAGTTTCAAAATAAAATAGTTTATGCAATTGGTGGATTAGAAATGATCGTAAATGTCGTCCATGGGCAATTAAAAAGATAGGATAGAAAGTAAATCATTTTCATAATAATAATAAGTGAAATTTGCCTTCTTAAATATGACAGACAGACCTAAAATAAAACAGTTTTGGGCATGTTTGACGGTCTTTTCCAACAACTAAGATCATTTGACCTTTCATTGGCAATTATACAAAAAAAAAATAAGCTTGAACTCTTATGAAACAGATTAATCAACATTAACATCGTTTTGGTTCATTTTCGTATGGCAATGAACTTTAAACCACTGTATCGCATTTGAGGTAAAAGTCCTGGCGACAATGTCAGAGACGGTCAGCAACAAAATGTCTAAATAGACTGCAGCAGCACTCCTCACAGGCACGTAGGCAAGCAAACAAACTCTCACTGTATGACTAACTGAATGACTGGTGCCCTGGCTGGCTCCCTGGCTCCCTGGCTGGATGGCTGACTGACTGAGACGTTGGCTAGACAATAAACAATTTCGAATCCTTTTAATGCCAATAATGATAAACAAATTCAGCAAGAGACAGGCAAAATGCGGCTATGGGGGGGGATAAGGGGCCTGCCTCATCTGCTGGGCACGACATGAAAGGCAAATAGAACGAACGAACAAAACCCGAAAACGGAGTTGCACCAACTAAAGTGTTCGGTGGGGTAGGGCCAAAGAACAATGCAGCAACCAACAAAAAAAAAAAGGGAGAAGTCCTTGAAAAGATTGCGTCTCATCAACTTAATTTAATCAGACACTCTGTGTACAGAGAAAAAAAAAAGGGGAGAACAAAATAAAAACCCAATTGCAGCCAACAAGATGGCAACAATACAGGCGGAGAAAAGGAGATAGGTGATGCTCCCGTTCCATTTTAAGTATATTTATATTGTATATATATATATATATGCCTACGCGTGGATTCACAAAAGCATAGCCCAGAGAGAAAAAGAGGAGCGCCAGTTACCAGTAGCAGAGTCAGAGAAGTAGCAGCTTGCTATATATATATATATATATATATATAGGAGGCATGACACACACCCCCTATTGTTGGGGCTATGGCTTTTTGCTTTCTGCCTTTGCTCTTCGTCAAGTATTCCAGCAATTTTCCAATTGAAATCATTAAACAATTTGCATTCCACTTGAAAATTGCGTTAAAATAACAACAGTTTTACAGAGGCACAGGACCAAACCCCCTCTTCATCACTTCTCTACCCCTCTCTCTCTCTCTCTCTCTCTCACTCCCCAGCTCTACTCTCTCTTTGTCTCTCATTCCCTCTCTATCTCACTCTTTTGTGTCGTTTTCTGTCTATGTCGCTTTGGCTCTCTCTCTGTCTCTATGTCCGTCCTGACCATTTCCATTGCTCAAAAATGTAAACTGCTGTTGTCCTCGCACCACCATCATTCCAGGGCACTCTATTTGTTGCCTTTTGTTGCAGCAAATAGAGCTTCGAAAGCATTTTGGCGGCAGCCAACAAAGTTTAATTACGATGAACGGAGGCAAAGCAGTAGCCGAAATGGTTGGGGGGGGGAGGGGGCAACGGGCAGCAACAGCAGCTGAAAAGTATGCAACAAATATTGAAACGTGGCCGTTTGTAATTTTTGAAATTTTTGCGCCTATCAAACAACAAATGCAAAATGTGGGCATTGTTACTTTCGCTCGAAACTTCAAACGATTGCCAATTTTATAATTAGTCTTTTGTTGTGATGGTCGGTCCCGCCGCCGCCGCCGTCTGAATGAAAATGTCTATATATACATATATGTACATACATATCCACCAACATCACGTACATAATTGTAGACAACTGCCCCCTTTCCTACCGCCACACGCCCACCCATCTGCAATGTTGCAATACTGAATTTAAGCCGAAATTACGCCACACCACTTACGTAATGGCAAAATAAATATATGTTTCAATCATTTTAAATGAAAATCGGTCTAATTATAACCTGAATAGACTTCTGTTTGTCCACATATACATACAATACATACATAGATTTCCTTATTGCAGAGTTCTTAATTATTGATAAATTTGCTAGACAGAAAACTCGATATTGATTTTAAGTCTAAATTTATATTCAAACAATTCTTGGTATTCATATTATTTGTTTACAAACTGAGGTAGTCGGGGTCTCACATTAAAATAACACAAACTAAATTGACTGACAAAGACTTCTTTTATTTTGCTTCTCAGTTGAAGCAAGTTTAAACTAACTAAATTTAAAACGAATTTTATATGAAATTTAATAACTTCTTTTCAAAAAATTATGACATTAAAATAAACTACTTTTCTTATATAAAATTAATTGACAAAATTTAAGTTATAATTTTTTGGTAGAAAAAGTATAGAAACATAGAGAGACCGATTTAAGATGAAGGTTGCATGCTGCAGGGTTTCAAAAACATTTGTGAATCGTGATGGATCCATTTTGTAATGGCTTCAAAAATAAAAAGTAAATTTTCCATTTTTAGATGAAAAGAATTCAATTGAGAGAATATTCTATACTACTCACTCCAACGGTCACCGACTATCACCGGACAAATTGAATGCAAGCTACGGGGATCTGGTGAACCATCGTCGAATTTATTATACCAAAATAAGCTGCTGCCCTTTTTGGGTGCAACCAGCACCTTTTCGAGGGGAAAATTAGTGCCGCCGCCCTCACTGACATCGCCAATCTGGAATTGCATTTGAGTGAATCACCTGTTCAACCAAGTTGAAATCGATTCGGCAAAAGAACATACGTAGAATATAACACTGGCTACTCGATCGCCTAGTTGCTGGATGACATCCGTGTCTAATGGTCGATCTGAAAGATAGTCGTAATGGGGCCTAAAGAAACCACCCACACTATAGGCGGCTACTTGTAGTGAATTCATTTCCTTTAAATTGAAACCAGTCATATCGGTAATACGTCGATTGATTCTTTCTATAAACTCTGTTGTGCTATCCAACCAGGCAACTCGTGCCACAATTTCTCGATTTTCATTTTCCGTTTCGTTTTTCGATCGAAGGCTTGTCCAACCATTAAGCATTTCCGCTTGTCTGGCTTGCTTTTTGAATTCTTCAATCTCTATATCTGACATTACGTCATGATATTGCACTATATATGGATCAAGACTAATTTCCTCGAGTTTCAATGGGGCCAAACGCAAAAATGGGCTGGTCGTAAAGTTAAAGCGACAAACGAGATTTGTGCGCTGGGGAAAGAGTCCACGACAACCGGACACATGAGCCAAATCATGTGAATCGTGTTTAGTCGTAATCGATTCATTCTGGCTGGATTCCAATTCTGTTTGATGGAAACGGTGGTCATTGACCAAATTGTCTATTGAATTAGCATCCACTTCTCTTAATACATGCTCAACTTCATCACGAATTTCCTTTATAGAAAGTAATGGTTCATTTTTATGAACTTCTGCGGGAAAATAATGTGAATTCAATTGAAAATTTTTTTAGATAAGTAGAAATAATACCCACCAAGTATTAAAAGAATTTGGGCATACTTTAAGCCAACACCATTCAGTGGATCGCCCAGCATTTTTCTATAGCTTTCACCATTGGCTTCTGGTCGATGATTGAGGGCATAATGATACCAAGTAAGAGCACGTTGATAATCACCAATATTATATTTAAAATTGCCCAATGTTACGCAATCGCGCAATGTTAAGTTCCAACTACATAGAAAACATCTTTAATTTACTTTATTCGCCTTTTAATTCTCACTTACTTTAATTGAGTTTTTGGAAATTTCCCTTGGGCCAAGTCTTGAGCTCGTAGCGCATAGGTTGTCTCTATGCGTTGCAAATTCTTTTGCATCTCAAACATATCATCGGATTCCGGTAATCTAGGCAATATCTGATTTTCAAGTTTTTTGATATAATTTGCTAATCTACCGACTTTGATTAGTTTCAACCATTGGGGCCAATCTTGATGCAGTCGTCGCATAAGACCAAAGCCATTCAATGGATTTGCAATGTATTTCTCACATTTATGGCGATCTACACATTTAGGACGTTTTAAATATTTCAAATAACTAATAGAAATTTTGAGTAAGTAAATATATTAAATCATCTACTACTCACTACTAACTTACATTTGCATCATATCAATTTGTTTTTGTAGCTCCATTGTGGTCTTTTTTAGGGTATCCATAAACTGTTGTTCCAATTGATACAACTTGACCAATCCCATGACTGTCTTACTATATAACTCTCTCTGATATTCCCTATAGAACTCCTCAGAGCTGCTATAATTCTCAATATTTAAACCATTTTGAACTAGAACTAAGAGTATGATAAGTTGAAAACATATTTGCATTTCGTTGATATTTGTTATTTTCCATTAAAGATCTCAAGAAACACTAAAGCAAGTGTTGTTAGCTAAAATGTACGCTTTAATTAATGTTAGTTACACTGATTATATAGGCAGAGAACGATTCAAGATGTATAATTGAAGACCAAAGCCGCAACTGAAACAATTTAAAAAGAGCGCGACTTCAGAAGATTGGTCTCTTAACCTTTACTCTTTTAATGGAAGCATCTAATTATCGAATAATCACTTCATATTGATAATTCCTAATCTACTTTAGGCGAGTAAAGTTAAAATGAAAATAATTGTATTTAATTAGAAATTTGTTTTAAATAATAAATTTCAGAAAAGGATTTCACATAGTCGATTATTATTCAGAAGAGTTTCTAAGTTTAATAAGTATTTTTACCAATCAAAGTTCAGATCTTAATTGATCTTCATTTTCGAATCAATTAATTTGCCTTAAAGGTTAACAAAAACAGAAGAATCCACCACAAATCCACCACGAACAAATGTATTAGCCTTGGGCCCAAAATCCTTTTATTCCTTCAGCACTCTCCTCGACACCGTTCCCCCACCTGCCAATTTGATGCACTTAGATAGATTCCTCCCAAGTCTGCTGCCTGCTGCTGTGCATATCCAATCGAACTACTCTGCAATTCATCAACTGTCAAATCCCATTTAATTTTGGATTATAGCAAATAATTATAGAGCCAGTTCTTCTTCTTGTCTGCCCGTCCGCCCCTCCCACAATACTCGCACTCTACCGTCTATCTATCCTATGTACCTTTGCTTAGGTTCCTGGGCACTTATCTCCCACGAGATGATAATAACAACAACGGCAGAAGCATCAGGAGCAGGAGCAATGGCAACCAGGCCAAAGGCAAAGCACTCAAAAGCCACTTGCCTTGTGGTGCTGTGTGGCTAAGAGGGTAACGGAGCGAAGGATGGAGTATGGGTAAAGGGAAGGATGAAATGTCCAAAGATTTAGCTGCCCACCCAAAATGGCAGTCAAGGTTGGCAATCGTTGAACACACAAACACACACACAACCAGACAGAGGGAAGTGAAGGGGATACGCCAAAAGGGGTACAGGTAGATATAGCCTGACCACTATGGAGAAAGTTTTAATGATTATTACTTCGATTTTCGATGAAACATAAACAAAGCCTGACAACAACTGACCACTTCAAAATTCTATATAACAATTGAATGGTTTATAATTTAAAATTGAAGTTTCATTAAATCTGAATAGAGTCCAAAAACAATTCTTGTAGCAAGCCAAACGAAAGTTCTATGTATGATAATGCTAAAATGAACACAAATGAGCCTGATCGATTTACTGATCCAAATATGTAGATATAGCATGCAGAACATGATCACCCAATATTCTTAAGACGATTGCTTAAATTGTAAGGCAGTTTCTGCTGGTGCAGGTTTTATAGATTTTAGGCCCATTGTACTTTTTGTTAAAGCATTGCTAATACCCTTGGGAGAAGGAAGAGAGGGCGGCGGTGGAAGGAAACAACAGAGAGTGTACCATTTTGAGGCATTTGTGCTGAGTGCAGCGAATTTTCCTGCAAGCTAGCAAGTGAGGACCTGATGCATCCATTCAACTAGACCGACGAACGGATCGGCTGACAGACGAACCAACGGACAGGACAGAACAGACAAGCAAGCAACCAACCCAACCCAACTCAACCCAACCGACAAACAAACAAACAAACAAACGAAACTTTTGTCCAGGCGATTGCAAATTGCTGTGGCAGGCTAACAAAACACTTGGCCAGACTCCTCCTAGCCTGAACCGAAACGAACCGAAACTGAACCAAAACCAAACGAAAGCATACCAAAAACCAAACCTGATGTCCGAGCCCCCGTCTAGATTTATTTACATTTGAATTTTTGAGCAAGTTGATGAAATTTCCTGTCTGCCATCTCTGGGCGGGCGGGCAGTTGTTAGCGGAGAATGTTCGGGCGTTTTGGGCGGTCGGTCCCCATCAATAAAAGGTGGCGAATGCTTTTGTGGCGGCCTTTTGTGTGCATATAATTAAAAATGCAGCCAACCCAAAAGGCAAACAGAGCGAACAAACAGACACACAGCCATCCATCCATCCAACCATCCAGCTAGCCAGACCAACAAACAAGGCCCAACAGAGTGCAGCAGCCGAACGAGGCAAGTGGCAATTTTTATGCTCAGATCCAGACTTTTGCATAAAATTTTTGTTTGGCCATTAGAAAAATTATTCAATTAAAGTTCAGACATTAGCCACCAGAAAGTACCACCCACTAAGCAGCCACCAGCTGCACACCTACGCATCCATACATATACAAAGGCAAATGCATAATGAGTACACAGATTCATTGTGTGTCTGTGTGTGTGTGTGTGTGTGTGTGCGTGCTTGCCAGTTGGCAGGATATCCGCTAGATGTGCGCATCGAGGCTTCGGCAAAATTAACAGCAAATGCGCTTTAAATGCCAAAACAATTGGGCCGCCATTTGCTGTTTGCCACATTCGCTCTATTGACCCAGAGATAGCAGCGGCAGCGGTAGCGTCAGCAACAACACAAGGCCACGCCCCCCTCCCCAGGGCGCTGCGGCGTCTAAAACGGAACTTTGGAGCGGACATGGAAATGCGCAAAAGGACTTTGAGCCAGAGTACAGAGGCAGTAAAAGGAAACTGTAACAGATTAAACTTGGCACGCACGGCAAAAGGCGGAAGAGAGGACAGAAGCGGGCGGGAGAAGGGGGCGCGGACACAAAGAAAGGAACAGGACGAGATGGCAAAGCAAGCAGGCAGGCAGGCAGGCCTCTGAGTGAATGAGGAAGTGAAGACAGTTTCCAAATACAAGGCTAGCTTGATCGTTGCCAACTATATATGAGGTGCTTAGTGCATAGATAATCAACGACCATTAAATACTCTTACTTTCGATACGACCAAATTTGGAACAAACAAATTATTTAAATTAATGGCTGATGTGAAGAAGGCAACGATTAAAGTCTTTGACGTTTACTTACAAGCTTCGAGTGAGTTAAGTTCTTTGGAAAACTTGAAAGTTCAAACAAATCATTTGAAACGGTTCTTAAAAATTTAATCTAGAATTGTAAAATATGTAAGAAAAAGACAATATTAATTGTTAATATTGCAACTTTTTAAAAATTATTTGTTTATTATTATATGACATTTAATTGAATATTTTATTACGTTTATTTGAGGGTTTTTTTTTTCGGTTTCATTACATCTAGAAAAAGTCAATATGCATCAGTTAGTTTATTTAGCCAACACTTAATCTAGCCTAGTTCAAACAACAATTGAATGGACTCTCGACGTTTCTATTATTTAGACCAAAGCAAAGAGTCGAATGCAAACATTAGCCATGGGCCATATAAATACAACAAACAGAAACCAAACGTTAATCTAACCAGATTCAGCTGAATGACTGACTTGCTCTCTCTTCCTTTCTCCCTCTCTCTTTTTTTCTCTCCTCTGTTCTGTTCTGACAAACTCGTAGAGACGACGGGGCGACGAGCTCCTTTCTGGCATTTGTAATCATATTTTGCCGCGCAATTGCAAATACTCGCACATACGCACATAATCACACATATCCTGGCAAGGATATGAGCAGTTTTTAGATTTATATATCCACTATATACATATAGATAAATATATATGTGCCAGACGACTCTGGCAAACAATATAAAGTCAGAATAAGAGCCAGGGCCAGAGACATAGAGACAAGGCAGACAGAGCCGGAGACGGAGTCAGAATCGGAGCGTTATGTTACTGTGTATATGCATATATTAGTTATTAATGCGTACGTGGAACGCATATTGAAAATGCCGCAGCTAACCAATTTGCCAGGGGGAGGGAAGGACAATGAAATGTTGGAAGGAGGTAAGAAGTGGGGAAAGGGGGAGTGGGTGGGGGTTTTGTTGAATCCGCCTGGCAGATTTATGTGGTTTTTGCAGCAAAGAATGCATAATATTTACCCTAGCTGTGTTCTACTAGAATTTGTAGAGTAGCGGACTTTGGTCTCCATTAAACATTCATTCATTTTGACTGCCCCCCCCCCCCCCCTCCCAACATCGACCCCGATCCCGAACGTGAACCCACGATGCCAACCAACCACTTCGCTTTTTTAGTCTTCTACGACGACAAACTCCCTTTACCCCTCTAATAGTAATAGAACAAACTCCAAACTTGACTTTGTTGCGGTCGATGAGATTTCTAGATGTGAAAAGTTCTTCTAAAGGATGCGGTTTTTCTTCTTCCATCATACAGGCAACGGAAGCGGCAGGGGGTGACTGCTTTTCTTACTTACTCTCTTTCTTTGATAAACTTAAAATGATATTAAAGCAATTTTCCCTTTTATATGTATGTATGTACTTAAAGTGAAACAAAAAGCCACAAAACATTGATTGATGGTTTTTAATTTACAACAACAACAACAACAATGAGAACGTCGACGATGACAACAACAGAAGCAAGCAACTTTCACGCAACCATTTTCCACTTTCACTAGCTCTATGATAGATGAGTTTTTAAAGACTTTCACTCGTTGGGAGCATAGAGAGAAATATAGTATGTATAGATTCAAGTCATGAAAGCACTTTAATTTACCCTAAAAAATAATATTTAATTTGCCAAATTAAAATGTCGCCTAATAACTAGAATTTGAAGCTGATCGAATATGGCAATTAAAATTTTTCAAAGTTTTCCAAATAGTTTTCTTCAGAGTCTTATGTCTTTAGGATTCAGATTTCAAGATTTTAAGGAATTTTAACTAAATATACATATGTACGTATATATACGTAGCTTCTGCAGCAAATTCCGGGTTTTTTGAGCTGATTTTATGATTTTTGGAAGTAAAACGTTTGAGATAAGTATAGAATAAGATCTTTATAACTATTTTTTTTTTATAATCAAATGATCGAATCCTTCGAGATTCTGAGACACGCCTGCTTCTACACTTGGCATTAAGAAAAGAAAAAACATCCAATGGGCCATCTACTAAAACGTTCTGAGTGATAGTAAATATTTTAAGCGATCACCGCACCCTCGGACCAATTTCGTTTAACTAGAAATGATATCAAATTTTTTAGGGTGATCGATTATTTAAAGTCGGCAACAATCCACAAGATTATTATTCCATCGATATAGCTTAAAATATATTAGTTTTGTATTGGTTTACTCATCTGTGGTTGTTCTTGGTTTTTAATGCTTTGTTTTCTCTTTTTTTTTTTTTTTTTTGGTTTAGTTTTGGTTTGGCATTTTTATTTTTTATGTGCATTTTCTCTTGTATTTGGCAATTTTGCTTCGTTTGATGCTGCTGTTGCCAATTTGCGCAAATCGATTTTGTGACTAATTCAGCAAATTTTAATTGCGCATGCATTGAGCATGAATAAATAAATATGCGTATGGAGTTGCTCTCGATTGCAGCAGAGCAAAAGTATTTTATTATTATTATTATTATTATTATTGTTTTGGCATACCATAGCATGGGAATCCAAAAACAAAAAACATAAACTATCAAGTTTTATGATGCCGAAAAGATGTACAATACACACACACTCTCACACACACACACACACACTGGAAGAATAATTTGAGGGAGTAAGGGTACGGGGGGTAGGGAGGATGAAGTGAAATATGCAAGGAAGTTTTTGACCGGCCAGCAGCAAATAGTTTTATGAGCTGTTTCATTCAGGAGCAGAAGCAGGAGCGGGAGCAGACCCAGACCCAGACCCAGACCGAGACTCAGACGCATAAAACAGAAGGACAGGACAGGGGCATAGTCTTGTCTTGGACATGGGCAAAGAGATGGCAGAGCTGGGAGTGTGGGCCCCAGTGCCAAGTTTTTGGCCAAAGAGCATATAAATTTCAACGCGCTGCAAGAGAGGCAAACCCTAAAACCCTACGCAACTTTCAACTTTTTCTCTGCCTTTCTGCACATAATCAAGTTTCAATTTCCAGTTGCTGCTTGAGAAGATTTTTCAGGCAAAACTAACAATGCGGAAGATGAAAATGGAGGGTTGGAAAATGGCAACTAAACCCAAAGGAGCGCCACCAACTACTGACCAACAGTTGTCAACGGCAGCGGAAGAATGTGTAATTACACTGCATAACAAAAAAAAAAATTTGCTTGCCAATTTTTGTCAAGCTGGCCTTTAACTTGTTAACCTTTCTTTCTTCCATCCAATGTCTTCTTCTATGTGTTGTTTTTTTTTTTTTACTAAAATTTAGCTAAAATTATTTCAGATCAAAAGAAATATCCCAACACAAGTGAAAATAAGCTAAAAAATTGGTTTCCACATTTTCGAGTGCTCACAAATTTTGCTCCCAAAATGAATCTATAGAAAAGGAGTCTCCTTTTCATAGAAAATCCTTTTATTTGGTGGTCAATGGACATGCAGCTATTTTGTAGTCAAGTGTTTTTTTCTTTGCCTCTTCTCTAAGAATTTTTACCAGCAATTTAGCAAAACGTCTTTTGGATTAAATTAAAAAAGAAATCATAAGAAAACTGTACAAATCAGTTAACCAAGGAGGAAAGTGGGAAAACAAAAATGGTGGGGGGGAGAGCTGGAAGTGGTAAAAAGAGAGTGAGAGAGGCACCAAAGTTTTGCATTTTTTGTTTTTTTTTTTAGAAAAAGTTTCAGCCGTTTAGCCGTTTCCTTTTTCAACACATTTTGCACTGATATTTTAATGTTTCCTTTTTTTTATTTTTAATTTTTTTTTTTTTTCTTTTGCTCAAGGATTTCATTTAATTTGCCCTTGCCCTTTCTTTTGGAACGTAAGAAACGAAAAAGACGAAGATGGAGATGGAGATGGGGACGACGACTCTAAAGTTCATTTCTACGCTCATTACACTTTTGCTTACGAAAATTGTTTTTCAAGCCGCACACTCACTGAAGATGAAGCCCAGCCAGCAGTTGGAAAAAAGATAAAGGATAGAGACAAAACGTTAGGGGAGTGAGTGGCTTTTGGGAATAAAGGGTGACCAGGCCACGCCAGGCCAGACCAGACCAGACCAGACCAGATCCCAGTCAGGCTAAGGCTATATGGTTGACTAATTCATTTAATTCAAGAGTTTTAATAAAGTTTGTGCTCGAAGCACATTTTTTGGAGAAACTTCCCCGACCGCCGACCAAAGACCTCCTAACCTCAAACCCAAACTCCTGAAGTTTTCTTAATTTTTTTTTTTCTGTTAACCCCTTCTTTTTCCCCATTCCCACTGCTTGGTCGCTTTATTAAGCGCATAGCACGAATTCTCGTTTTTTTTCCCCCTCACTCTCTCTATCTTTTTTTTCGTTTTGGCTTAGATTTAACTGTAGAGTAGACCCTTTTGCCTAGATATAATCAAAAGTGTTGCGACCTTAGACGAGAGTTTTCTCTCATACAATTCTCTTCCCTCACCTCGTTCATCTCTACATGGGCATGGGCTATAATTCATTTTTGTGTTTGCTGGACGGGTGGTGGGGGGTGTAAAAGAAGTCTTTCAAAAATTTGCTTGATTTGCGTTGTGGCGTGAAAAGAAAGGCCAAAAAAAAGGTTTCTCTCGGTTTTTTTTTTTTTTTTTTTTTGTATATGCAAATTTGTTTGCTCTACTCTGTAATTTATTTTACGAAATTTGTTAGGCTTATCTGTGTGTGGTTGCTTCGTTTTTTGCTTTCGAAATGAAAGTTTTTTAGACTTATTTCTCTATAAAAAACATAAAATATATATTTGGACATATATGTACATAAACTTTTTATGTATTTACATTAGACTCTGGTTGCGGGTTTTTATTGCATAGAAATTTGAACATCCTGAAAAATAAAAAGTGACATATTTGCAGCTTCAGCAATTGCCAAGTTTATTTATTTAAGCACACTTCCAGGTCAAGTAGTAAATCAATGTTAGAACGCGAATGAATTTGAATCATTAAAGGAATTAAAATTAATTTATTGCCATTCTTTAGGGACATTTGACTGATAGATCAAAGAGAATATTCCCCAACCGTGATTTCCTTTTCTTTTTTTTTTTTTTTTTTTTTTTGCCAATTTTTAGCTAAAAAAAATAGAGTTACTAAGAATAAGTTCGGATAATTCACGAAAACCGTTCCATTTGTTGGTCCCCGAGTAGTAGCTATTTCACTCACCTGTTTACTCGATTAATAATTCCTCTCAACTTTTTTTTTGTCTTCTTTGATCTTGTGCAATCCCTTTAGCTCCTTCTTTTATTGTTAAAATTCAAGAAGATCTAAAAGAAAAAAAATTAAAAGAATTAGATTTGAGAAAACAATGAATGAATATGTTTTTGTTTTTTGTTGGATGCCGAGGTTATTGACATCAGAGATCAATTAAAAGTTTGCACTTGCACTTCAAAAAAAAAGATAATGATTATTACTAAGAAGACTTTTATTTGTGCCAAAATCAAATTTCTAATTTAAGACTCATTGGGTCTCTCATTTCTAAAACTTTTTCTTTTGATTCATTATTGAAATATTAAATTAATCAATTTTAAATAGGGAATTTAAAATAGTTGTTACATTTGGGGCAGGGGTCATGTCAAGGCGACGGCTTGCTACCTTTATTTTGGTATTAACACACTTTTGCTGATTCAAATGAAAACATCAATACTAACAAGATAGAAATCTGCATAAATCATTGAATTATTTATTACGTATTGTTTAAGAAATTAATTGTTTGCCGTACAATATGGCGTATACGCAATGCTTGCTCTACAACATTGAAACCTTTGGTCAAATTGTTATGAATGATACCTTACAAATGCTATTCTAATTAAAACGTAATTGAGACATATCTGCATAGAATTATGTTGTTTTATTAGGGCAAATGTGTTTGGCCATGAAGTTGAGCTTTAAGTTTAATTAAGTAAAGTTTAACGTGTTCTCAATTGCAATTGCAAATTTACAAAAAAAAAAATTATTCTGATCAAACTTTAAAGTTAGCTTAGTTCTCTGTTTAAATTTTGATCGACTACTTCACTAGATATAAAGGTCTAGGCAGATAATGAGTGATGAGAGAATTTCGTTCGTTGCTCGAAATCAAATTTCACAAGTGGCAAACGTAAGCTAAGAAGAAGGCAGAAAAACTTTTCATCTTTTCAGTTTGTAGCTGATTTTCCCATGGATACATACAAGTTGAATACTCTCTCCACTGCCTTGGCATTGCAGTTGTTGTCTCCGTCTTCGTTTCACTTCGCTTGCAGTCTCTGTCTCGGTTAGTCTTTCTGTATTTTGTCCAAATGTCTAGCATCTTTTAGCACCATACACACACAGCTTGTGCCTAAACCCTCCCAAAAGGCAACTAAATTCGTGGATTGTTGCACTCCTCTCATTCTATATATCTACACATAAACATATATAAATACATACATATATCTGTTTCTATCTTTGGTTTGGCATTTGCCCTTAGACAGTGTCGAGGTTTTCGAGGTTTCAATGAGAATTGTCGTCGTGTTGTCGTTGTCCCGAGAGTTGCCATTACTTAAACACTGTGTGAGCTGCAAGAAAGCAAAAAATAAACCCCTCTCTGAAAAGAGAAGAAGAAAAATCGAAAGGCAGCAGCAAAATATCAATATTTTATGATCAGCGCTTCCTGTGGCTAGACAACGACGACAAGCACATCCCCCCTCCCTTTCCTTTCTTTTTTACGAGGTCCCGCCAGTGCACTTGTAATAGTTTTTTTTTCTTACATATATTTTCGTCTTTTTTAGTAGGGGATTTCCCTGTTTGCTCTCAAGCGGTTTTAGTTCAGTGATTTTAGGCAGCTGCCGCAAGCAAAACACAAAAAAAAAAAAACACCAGTTGGAAGAAAAAGAAAATACAACAAAAATTACATTTCCTTCAACTCGAAAAGTTTTTCGCACAGACAAGGACAACACAGGAAAAGGATGTGTTCGGTTCTGCGTTGTGGCTACCACCATCCCCCTTTGATTTCCTCTCTGCCTTACCACACCCCCCCCCCCCCCCACCAACCCCCTTTTTTTGGGGTTGTGCCCGCCTGCTTGTGCGCATTTCCAAATCATTTATCATAATTTTGTGGCATTCCCCCAGCAGCTCTCAATTCGCCGTTTGTAAAAAACGTTGAGCTTGGGCCTAATTTATGTGTATATTGGTATTAGTTTACACTCCTTCATTCCCCCACATGTACATCCAAACAGATATAGCTGCTCCCCTCTATCTCTCTCTCTCTTTCTCTCTCTGTGTGTGTGTGTGTGTATTTGTGTGGAGTGTCGGGCGTATTATTAATTTCTAATTTGCATAACCTACAAAAGCTTTGAACTTTCAACTCTCATGCCTCGACTGGAGCGAGTCTATTATGCAAAAGTTTTCGCACGGCTTTTGCTTGAATAAAAGTTTTAATTTTTTTTTTCTTTTCCAGGGCAATAAATCGAGTGGAAGAGTGGTGAGAAGGGGTCAGTGGGCTAGAGGGGATTGAGTGGT
Source organism: Drosophila nebulosa (assembly GCA_024703675.1). Classification (NCBI taxonomy): domain Eukaryota; kingdom Metazoa; phylum Arthropoda; class Insecta; order Diptera; family Drosophilidae; genus Drosophila; species Drosophila nebulosa. The sequence goes on from JANFPS010000009.1 coordinate 2,954,179, forward strand.
AGTTTAGCGGGTTGTGGCAATAGGGAAAAACTTTGGCAAAGTGCGTGAGAGCTTTTTAATGGTTGCATTGGCTTAAATTTTAATTATATTTTAGATAACCCCAACCAAAAAAAAAAAAAAAAATTATAATAATAAAAAAAAAAAATGTAAAGAAAAAACAGTTTTATAAAAACCATAGATAGGAAAACTTGCCCACTGAAAACTAAAGTTTAATCAAGTGGCAAAAGATATCGGACGGCATGAACTAGAGCAATTTTAGTGTGAAGGAAGTGATAGCCGAAAGTATTCTCCCTACACTTAAGTTCATTTAATTATAATCTCTGTTCTCTAGTCTAGTCATCTTGGCCATTTAGGTGAGTTTATAACCTAAAGACCCTAAGACCTTTTAAGTTCTTTGGTGTTAGCATAAAGAAAGACAGATAATTTAATTCGCCCACCCATGGAGTCTTAGCACAGTTAGTTCCAAAATTCTCACGTAAACATTGTGGCAAAAAGTAAATATATATTTTTATATTATTGCATATATAGATTTACGATCTAAAACAAAATTTCTTATTTCTAAAGATATTAACTTTAAGCTTAAGTTTCCCAGCTTCAGTTTTGACAACTTCACTTGTGTTTACACATTGCCAATTTAGCTCATAAATATTTTCCAAAAATCTGTGACTCAAACAGGAAATTAAACTTACATTTCCGGCCATAATTTACTCAATAAATTGACCTGACCAGGGGTAAACAGAAATTGATCGTAATCCCATTTAAATGGTATTTCAATTATAATTGAACAATTAAATATGTTACAGGTTGCATACACATGCACAAACACACACACATACATACAGTCTGAGAGAGTCTGGTCTCCCCTTCCCCCTCTTATACACACATGATTTGTAGGTAGGGCCCCCAGGCCCCCAGATTGGATTATGCCGATGTTGCAAGCTCATTAAACGACTGATATATATGGGATATATAAGACAAGTCCAAACTGCAAGTAAATTGCCATATCAATAAACAAAATCAATTCACAAAACGAACATTTAATCAAAGCTCAGGATAAGTATGGAGAGATGGTGAAAAAGAGGAGAAAGGAGAGAGGGGGACAAATGGAGAGAAGGCAAAGGCGAAGCGGCTCAACATTTCCGGCAAACTAAACCATGTTAGGAATGAAAAATGAACTCAGGATGTATGTGCTTCTTTGTATGCCACAGTATGCGACTGTGTGTGTGTGTGTGTGTGTGTGTGTATGTGTGTACAAGGAGCGAGGAAAAATCTATAATATGACATAAAATGAAAACCAAATGACAAGGGTCTTGGTGTGCGGCCCATGGCAATGCGGTTTCTGTCTGTTCCTGGAGATATGCCAAAACTATTACAAATTGATTCCCACTCACAAGCGCGCTCGTTTTGCTCGTCTGATCCTGTTCGAGAGCTCCTGCTGCCTGCCATCATGGCGCTGTCTTCCCCATTTCAGGATGCGTGACTTGTGTGCTCTGTTGTGTGACTTTAAAATTGTTGAACAATTTTTTATTGACGCCAAAGGTTGCGCTTTTGAGTTTTATTATTGTTGATGGTTGGGCCATAAACTCGCGCCGAAAAACCCGACTCAATTAAAGACATCCCGAGGGCCTAGTAAACCTAGTAAGAATTGTAAGTGAGGGGTTGCCTGACTGACTGCTCGCTGGTTGGCTTGTTGACTGGTTGGCTGGTTGACTGGTTGGTTGTTCGTCGTTTGGCTGATGCTTCTGCTCCCTCACATCACATCCCATCTCATCTCATTTCAGTCTTAGTCTCAGTCCCAGTCCCAGTCTCAGTCCCAGTCTCAGTCCCAGTCCTAGCCTCTTCTTAGTGTTCTTCTTCACAACAAGTGACAAGCTGTAAAAATGTGCTGTGTAGGAGAGTGTATGTAGGTGTAAGCTTTTACTTGCTGCAGGGCCCCAAACGATTTACAGTCTTGAACGTGACTCACTTTGCTAAATGGTTCGAATAACCCAAAGGGTACGGGGCTACCAGCAAGAGGAGAAAAACAATGAAAAACTTTTTATATGCCAACTACCAAGATGTCGATTATGTTCTATCTTAAGAATAGAGTATCTTAAATACTCCAAAGATGTTTACTTCTACGAATCATTGAATTGAAAAAACTTCACAGCAGTTTTTCTCCCTTTTTTTTTTTGCTTGTTATTCAAAATATTTAGAGTCACTAATTAATAAATCCAAAGAAAACTCTCGATCCAGAGAGAAATCTTATATTTTTTTTTTTTTTAAGAAACAAACAATTTTATGTAAACATTTATTTTAATTATACTTAAATTCGTTCTCTCTTCGTATTTACGAAAAGAACAGACAGGAGTAAATTTAATATATGTAATAGGGTATCCTTAGTTCGATTTATATGTCCAGTTTCTCGTTCCGGTTCTCATTGTGCCCTCTTGTTAAATAAAATATGCAATAACACAAACAGTCGAAACAAATGTAAGGACAATTGTACAATTTGTTTGCCCCCAATCACCTCCAACTTCCAGCACCCAACACCCAACAGCCAACAACCAAAACCCAGCTCTCAAACTCCACCTCCAACATCCGCCTACTATGTACATCCTACAGCCAACATCTTCTGTTTGGTCGTCTGTTTGTTTTCAAAGTCTAATTAACCACATCAGAGGAAAAGACGAACGAAAAAATCTATGGGAAATTTGCGTGGAGGTTGGGTTTCTCAATATAAATGCTCTGTAAGTACGTGTTTTATATGCCAGACACACGGCGTAAGGCCAAAGAGAGAGAGAGAAAGAGAGGGAGGGGCAGAGGCAGAGGAAGGCAGGGACAGCAATAGAAACAGTGTCTGTGTACACGTGTCAAAGAGCGCCCCTTCCGACAAAAAGGCAGGCAATGCAAAAATTTTAATTTCAACCTAATGGCGACAAAATACAATTTCACTGGAAATGGAAATCGTTCAGTTTATTTTTGGGAAGCTCTTGCGAAATCAATATAAGAGACAAAACGAGGGCGGCAAAAGGAAATGAGAGGAATGTAACCATTTTTAGAGAATGGCAATTTTCGTGGAAATCAGAAATCAGGACGGCTTAACAGGCAGCCGAGAAGTAGGCAATAAAATTTTTAATCAATTTATTTAAGTAGAAAAATGTATGAAAATGTTATTCACCTTTCATGGAAATCGTACAAATTATTACAGTCAACCGATGATTATATCTTCGACTTGATAGATACCCAGTATTTGCAATCAATAATATGTGTATGTAGGTTCTGTCACAATTTCTTGTTCCATTAGCAATTGATTAATTAAAGTAATCGATTTGTAATAACTAAAACAAAAATTGTTAATTTCCAATTTGTAAATTAACTAAAATATTTCATGTGCACTCAATGGGCTGAATTCCAATTTAGCATTTCTATCCATTTTATAGGGTATCCTAATGCCCTTGATTGCAAGCCCCTACATACATTTGTGTATGAAATTTATTTTGTTGGGATGCCTTTATCATAATTTGCAGAAACTGGGCTAATTTTCTTTATTACTTGAACTACACTTGCCTTTTGGTCATTAAGCTAACAACATTGCGTATGCGTAATAAATAATTGAAATTTTCACCCAAGGGGCCGACAACACGAGAGGTAGAGAGAGACAGCACCAGAGTAAGGGCGGGAACAACAAGAATAAGAAGAAGAAGAAAAAACTGAGAAACGAGTTGTGCGTTATGGTGTTTAGCTTTTGGGCAAGTGAGCGCACCAAAGCAAAAATGAAAATAATTTTTCCTTCAAGTGATGAGGATGAGGAGAAAAAAAAAAAGGAGGAAAAGTCGTCGTCGTCCTCGTCGTTGGCGTTGTCGCCGTCGCAGGCGAAGTAATGAACACACTTTTCGCATTTAAGTGTGCTGCAGCACGCTAATGGGGCAAGCAGCAGGAGCAGCAGTAGCAGCAACAACTACAAGAGTCGGGCGGCAGCAACAGTTGCTAACTGCCACCTACTATACTACCTTTCTCTGTCTCTCTCTCTCTCTCTTTCTCTGTGGCACTCTCCCTTCATTCTCTATCTGTCTCTTTCTTCTTCATCTTACTACTACTTCTGCTCATTTTTAATTCCTTGGCACATTTGTGTAACGTGACATGAAATCCATTTGATGTCGCCGTCGTCGTCCGCCTTTCACCTTCCCTCTTGCCAGCTGCAATTGTTGCTGGTTGCTGGTTGCTCTTGCTGTTGCTGTTGTTAACAAACAAACATGCTTTTCTACTTTTTATTGCTAATTTTTATTTTATTCTCTCTCTTGTTCTTATTCTCATGCTTCTTTTACTATGTTCTGTCGTATCTTTGTGCTGCATTTTAACGCGATAACTCCCCTGGCAGTTGAGCTCATAAATTTATAAATGGGCCACTGCGAGCGAGCGAGCGAGCGTGAGAGAGAGAGAGAGCGTCTGTAAAATGGGAAATGACGAAACGAGCCGCGACGAAGGTTTCTTCTGGGACGGTGGGTAAATTGTAAGCAGAAGAAGGCGCAATGGAGAAATCATCTTGAAAAGCACTCATCTTTTTTTTTTCATCTTCTTTTTTGTTTTGATGGATTGTACAAAAAGGAAATGACAACCAAAATAGAAAGAGCATCTTGACTAAGCCTTCCACTTTGACTCAAATGAAAATATACTTAATCTCGCAATAAGAGCTTAAGCATAGTTTGGATATGAGCCAAAACAAAGGTTCAAGGACAGGGATATTTTTCACAAACTAAATATCATTTGCCTCCCCAGGCGCAGCGGCGTCTCATTTTAATTTTCATTTTGCTTTTCTTTTTGCGTTTTTAGAGTATACAAAATTTCGGCTAATAAACGCATTTCCTTTGGGCTTTCGTTTTTGCCATTATTTGTTTAACTTTTGTCAATCATAATTATTTGGGTTGTTTGCCTCTCACGGAAACCATTGACGGAAACGGAAACAAATGAAGTATCAGTCACAAAAGCGAAACAAAACAAAAAAACACGCATAAAAGAAAACAAATGGACAAAGAAAAAAAAAAAAAAAAAAAAACAGCACACAAAAAAACAAAACTGAACATTTGACTAAAAGCAAAGCTTTTAATATTTCATTTGTCGATCCGCCGAGTCATGAATTTGTATTACAAAAATTTAAATATGCTTTTTATGTTGCTATGATTAAATTAACATTTTGTTTATTGAAGTCAATATGGCAAGTACTAAGTAATGGGCATGGGAACAGGGAGAGGTGGCCCAAAGCCCAAAAATGCAATTAGCAAAAGTTTTTAAAGTGGAAATTCGGTCAAGTGCACTGAAGCAAATGAAAGTAAAAGAGAGAGACAAAGATGAAGAAAGTTAAAAAATTTCAATTGATTTATAAGTTTTTTGTGGTCGTTTTAGGCCAAAACCGATTTCAGTTTGCGGTAATTTGTATTTGAAAATGTTATTGTCTCCTTTACTTTCTCTCTCTCTCTCTTTCTCCTTACTTACTTGACCCGAAATGAAAGAAAATGTTGTAACTAAATTTTGTCTAGACCAATTTAACGTAATGGCTGACAGTTAACCCAAGATAAACCCGCTTAGATATCGTCATATCACTTATCCCTCCCTGAGGCAGTGCAATTTAACCCCTCTCCTTTTGCTGCTCATCTCACTCAATTGTCTCTGGTGACTTTGATAATTGTCTCTTTTGACATTTATAAACATATTTTTTAAATAAACTTCATCAATCCCGCCGCCACAGACACAAGCCCCAAAGCAATGCCAACCGATAGACAAAACCAAAAAAAAAAAACACATTTAAAGAACAAAGCAACAAGGAAAAAATGTAAAAAAAAAAACCTTAAAAGTCAATTTGCCGTAGGCATTGCTAACAAAACATAAAGCGCGATGCATGCCACATAAAAAAGGCGCCGAAATTTCCATACACACAAAAAGCAAAAAAAAAAAAAAAATAAACATCGAAGGGTGATAAGAAGCGCGCAGGAAAACGGAGGAGGGGCAGCCAAAAAATTTCACGCAGCTTAAAAACCGCACTCACGCACAAAATATGTTTTTTTTTTTTTTGCTTTCTTTCTTTATTTACCTTACCCAGGCAGAAGGAAGAAAGAACTCGGGTGTTGTGTCTGTGCGCGTTCGGTAAACAATAAACCAACCGATTCTCCAGTTTCCGCAGGACCACAACAACACCAACACCAACAACACCAGCATCGGGAGAACAAGGACGATGGCGACCTGGGTCGGTGGAGGCACTAAAAAGCGGCCTTATTTACGGCGTTTACATGCAATATTTACATGAAATCTCTTACAATAACAGTTATGCCTTTTGATGCGACGACGACCCTCAGATGAACCTCCCCCTTCGCCCCCTTCACAACCATCCTTCGAATAGCCATGGCCCTCTGCTCAATTGTTATTACCAGGCTTGTCTCGTCTTTGCCTTGATTTACTTTGGGAAGGGGGGCGGCAGGCAGCATCCCAGTTACCCCCCCACTCGTTTACTTTTTTTCTTCGTTTTTTTTTTTTTATTAATTTGTCAAAGGAATGATGAACAAAAAAAGGAAAATCTCCCACAGAATAAAATTGATATACAGGGCTGAAAAAATGATGAAAATTGACAATCTGATTCATTGAATACGATCTTCTTTACATAGCCAATAAAACAACAATTCTCCCTTTAACAAATAGTTTTAAAGCATTTCAATTAACATTACTACAGGATACGGCGCAAATCGTAAGTCGTTAAATCTTTTGTAGACTACTCTTCATTACCTATAGGCGTGTGTTTTTTTTTTTTTGTATTCTTCAGAAGTTATTTAAAACTTTCAAAATTTTCCCTTTTTTTTTTGTCCCACTTTGCTTTATTAAATATTCCATTCTACAATGAACTACTGCAACTAGTTTAATTAATTCACAAAAATCTAACCAAAAATAAATCAAAACAGAAAAAGGTTTCGCTCTTTTATTTCTTTTTTTTTTTTGAACTTTTTCCAACCCTGACCACTGAGCGCTGAGGGTTGAGGGTTGAGTGGAGGAGGAGTAGGAGGCTTTGAGTCTGTTGTGTTGCCCATGTATAATATTTTAGCATTAAAACTGATTTCTACCAACACGTACTCAGCATAGGCAACGCCTCAAAAGCAGGCAACAAATATTGTTGCCGCCGCCGCCATAGCCGAGCCGTTGTCGAGCCGCATTCATATGCAAATACATATAAAAGGCAAAGCCAGAGAAAACACAGAAAAAAAATGTATACACACACAAATATATATGTATCTATGTATGTGTATGTGAATAAAATCGTATCCGCAAAAAGCGCGATGCGCAAATAGCGCGCTTCCTGAAATAATAATTCAAATACTGTGATAAAAATCGACTATAAACTCGCATGCTGTGCCGGCATCCTTCACACACCCATTCACATACAGTCAGTCACCTCCACACACCAGCTCCTCCTAGTTGGTGAGATGGTCTTGTTGTTCCCATTCCCATTCCCATTCTCATACTCTTTCTTTTGCCCCGCTTTCCCTCTCAACCTAACCAGCCAGTTCTGTGCGTACGTGCGCATATTTCATTCCCTAACGACCCCTTTTAACTGAGAAAATGTGTTTTCGTTACTTTTAGCATCTTTATCAAATAATAATATTACGCCGCACGAACCCAAACGTCGTCGAGAAGGAGCACATCCCCCATTCCCATTTTGCCCCTTCTCTCTGCTCCAGCACAGCATCATGAGCACCACCAAAAGAAAATTTTTTGCACTTTGCAAAATGTAAAGAAAAAAACAAAAAGACACAAACAAAATTTTTTGTTTGAAATTGAAATGAAAATGTAGCAGCATAGAGAATCGAAGAATTGACACCCTAAAACAGGGACAGCAACCCAAACATATGTATATCAAAATTGAAAGTGAATGAATGAAATAAACTTAATAAAGGTTTATTTATTATTCAAGATTTCTCATATTGTTGTGCTGTATTTTGAAAAATTCTTCTTCGTGCTTTTCATCTATATTCTCTTGGCAGATCTTGGAAATATTCTGTTTCATCTCTTAATAGTTTACCATCTTTATCATAGAAAAAATAACGTTCTATAATTTCCATTTGTGTTTGAAGAATAGCCGCCAAAGTGAAGAGTCTTTCAATGCGTCGTCGATACTTCAAATGCAATTTAGCATCATCGATTTTATGATGTTGATCAATATCAATATGCCCCGTCACATTGGATAGAGCTTCGTGTCTCCTCTTTCTATTCTTCTTATCAATCGAATCCAATTTCCTTTTAATGTTCTGAGAGACAGTACGATTTTTTCGCTTATACGAACGCTTTAAACAGAAAAAGCTTACAATACAATTGAGAATATCGGCATATTCGACTTTCAGAAATTCTAGAAAATTAATACGGTATACAAATCTTCGATCACGTCTCCATTTGGCCGTTGTGAAATAATCATTTAGCATGGACACAAACACATTGATTAATAAAACAGCAATGACAAAGGCCAAAATGGCATAGAGTACAACGCCAAGAAGGGTGCCGCCATGGAAAAGGTCATTGGGATTTACTTGAGAGCTAAAACCAAATGAAAAGCACATGCAGGCCACAATACTCTTGATAAGACGATTAAAGCTATCGCAATAGTTGCCATTGATGACGACCACAGCAATGCCAAAAGCCATCACAAAGATGGCTATAACACATGCCGTATGGAACATGGAATGCCAGGCCAGATACAATGTATCGGTAAATAATTGAAATATATCTGCAAACTGCAATACCTTCCACAGACGCAATGTGGCAGTGCAGATGAGTAGACCAATCATTAGATTGCACAATAAATTTAATCTTGTCGGTTGCCGAAAATCAATAAATTCCAATTTGCTTGCACCCTCGACTTTCTTTAGCATAGAATCGACAAGAGTTTCGCGAAAAAATATCACTAGAATCACTAAAAAGTTCATTATGAATATCAATAGATCGATTTTAACCCACATTTGTTGTATCTGCTTGGGCTCATACCACAGGCGAAGGAATAGATTCTTTGCCAGCTGTATTACGACAAGAAAATAGAGTACCAAAACGACAAAAGCAGAAACCGGAAGTTGTGATATACTTTCCATCATTTTAACACTCTCGATATCGGCATGTGGTATCATCGAGCCAAATGGTGTACGTTCCACCCACAGCGTGCATACCGAAAACATATTCGCATCGACATTGTACAATGTAAAGTCCATAAATATAGCCGAAGTATTATAATTAAGCCATTTGTGCTTAAACAAATAATGTAGAACCTTCATACTGTTCTCCCTACTGCGTGCCAGCAGTGCCACATAGCCCTTGAGCTCCGGATAGCTTAGAAAGCCGCCTTCGTGAAAGAAATTCAGTAGCAAATAGTTCACAAATCCCGTGCGCGGGGACATTGGTAGCCATGGCTCGTAGATGCGCCAATATTTGTCCGTATAGTGCAAACGTTCGTATGGTAACTTCCATTCGGTCATATACGAATAATCGGCAAACTCTGGTTCATCCAGACCAAAATGTCTAATCTTTACCCTTAATTGACGCAGACGGACTACGCCCAGCATTCGGATTTGATCGGCATGCTCCCAGCCAACCACACCGGTTTCAGTGAAATTCGAATTAAATGGCTTAATCAATGACAATTCAATAAAACCGTATACATGCCACAAATGAATCAATTTATCCATGCCCATGGATATCTTTTGATTAATCAGAAATAAACTTTTTATCGCCAACGTATTGTAATATAAATACTCATCGCGTGTGACCAAGATCATGCATAGGAGTAGTACAAAATAGCTGGCATATACCAACATTTCACCGGCAATATGTTTATATTTTAAATTCAATTTCTCATTCCGATGTCCCTCGGTAATCACAAGTTGACTCCTCAAACTGCGCAATCTCAATTTCAAATAGTCCATACGATTGTGTTTACTTGCATTCGGATCGGGGGTAAATTTTCGTTGCTGTGGCGGCCATGTGGCCCCATCGATGGCCTGGACGGCAAATCTTATTGGATCACCGACTAGAAACTGAAAAAGCAAAACCAAAAAGAACATAACCCATATGGACTTGAATTTCTTCGTCTCATGCGATACACCAGAGAAACGAAAGACACAAACAGTGCATATCATTATAATGGCCAATGTGATGGCGAAAAATATAGTGCCCGATTTAGCAAAAGTCATCGTTAAATATATCCACATACACATATGTATAGCAATAAAGCAATAAAAAATGTATAACTATTTGTCATTTTTTTTGACAAATACTTCCCAACTAATCTGAACTATCTTGATGGACCGAACGTTAGTCTTATAAACGGTTATTCCATTTCAATACTTTTTGCCATTTTTTTTTTTCGTATTGTTGACCTTCGATTTCTTTTTGCCGTTTCATGAACAAATTATTGTACCATCGCTGGCACTTTTTCATCCAACAATATCCATGCCAACTGAACTGATTCTTCATATTGTTTCTTGTTTTTGTATTATTTCTTTGGTGTTCAATTGAAAAAATTTGCATGCCAAAAATTATGCAAAGGAAGGGACACCAAGTGGGAGTGGGAAAAGGCAAAAAAAAAAATACAATACAATGGAAAAACAAGCTTGCGCTTTTCTTTACCTTTTCTCCTTTTTTTTGTATTTTTTTTTGGTTTTTGTTTCTTGTTCTTTGGTTGGACACAACAAGGATGAGGAGAAAACCATTGAGCAAACCATTGAAACCGAAACGAAAATTCGTTGGTTTTTTGGCTACATCAAGTTGCCTTTTTTTTGCTGCTATTGCCTTTGCCATTGCGCCTTTGCCTCTTCTTTTGGTTTCAAGGGTTTTTGGCCAAGCATTATTCTTGGCGGTAATTGAACAACGTGGCGCAATGTTATACAAAATTGGTTTAGAATAAATGTCTCCTTTTTTATTTTTTATTGAGGGTTTCTTTTTTTTTTTTTTGCTTTTGGTTGCTTCGTTGCTTACTGTCTCTGGCACACACGAACGCCCACCATCAATGGCAAGATCTCTTCCATTTCTATTGATGACATTGCGTATACGCCCCGTTTGACTGCGCGACCTTAAAACTTAAATTATGGCAATAATTTTCAATGGAAAACCTAAATTTAGGCGTATGTAGGTGAAATCAATCCTTGAATACCTTTCCATATATGTTTACGTTTCGCTTCAACTTTCTTTCTTTTTTTTCGTTATTTAATTTAAGAGCCTTTTATGCATAATTGATACATTTGACCTCCTCCCACCCCCTCCACCACAACCACGAAAAATGAGACCAAACTTCAGGCCAAAACTTGTATATAAATTTTGTATAAATTACCAAAAGGTTAAGGCACGTTTTGTACATGTTGCTGCTTACATTTTAAATGCCAACGAACGGCGAAACTCTTAACGAAATTGCTCTAAATATGTGGCTGCCAAATTTATGGGGAATTTCTATGTATAGACGATTTAAAAAGGTTGATAGGAAGACGAAGAGGTGGAAAAACCAGTAGAACACGAAAAATTATCAAATAAAATTTATGTTTTTTCTATATACATAGTTCGGTTAATTTGTTCAATTTGCTTAGAAACCAGAATGAACCTCCTAAACTCTTCTTAAACTAGAGTTTACCTTTTCAAACTCTAGACAATTTAAGTTTCAGTTTAGTTAGTTAGTTGCTTAATCAATATGCTAATCAGTAGTTTAAGCCAGCTAAGCGAGTTGAAGTCGTATTTCGCTTCACTGTTTACCCTAGGTTAAAAAGCAATCTCAAATAATCTCTCTCAATGGCGTCAATAGAACTCGTAAACGTAAGCATTTCTCTTAGTAGTTCTCTAACAAGCATTGTTCCCCGTTCTATTTTAATAAGGAATAAGAATAATACTAGTAAGAGAAAGATATCCAATGATTGAACTAATGTGCACATTAATACTAATCAAATGTTGAACGAGTGGAGTACTGATGTCACTTATTACTATCATTTTGCTTGAACCAGCTCCTTGTCCAACTCAAAGCTACTGCAGTTTAACCTTTCTAAGTAAAGTATATATGGCGCACCTTTCTCTGTCTCTTTCTCTCTCTCTCTCGCTCACAGTTTTTTCGCCCTTCTCTTTTGGTTAGTTCAAAAATCTCTCATATTTGATTGGCATCATTGATTGAAACAACACGAAACGTTTTACGAGCCAAATGATTCGCAAAATAAAAAAAGGTAAAAGTAAGCTATGCTAGTTCCCTTCGATTATACATATATACTCATATATATATGTATATATATATATTATTTTTTTTTTCTCGCATTTTGAAAACGTTTGCTAAATTATTGACTGACTGACTGAGCGAGTAAGTGAGTGGGCGAGTGGGTAAATGGATGGATGAGTAAAGTGAATGAGTGAGTGATTGAGTCATGGAGTTTGTGTACTTTCCACCCGCAACTAATTGGATTCTGTGCCTGAGAAGTGTGTTTTGACAATTGTGACAATTAAGTGGACAAGGCATGCCAATGTCCTGGACAAGGCCACTTAACCTCCAAGTTCATTGCACCCCCAAGGGCTGAATACAATGGGACTAGAGCAAGAGAGAGATAGATAGACTGAGGACTGTTGGAATGGGATCGCGAGGACAATGTTATGCGGCATAATTCACATAAATTATGCAATTTATACGCGACGTATGCTTAGCCTCGGAACAGGGCAGCACAATGCAAATGAAACGTATATATGTATATATACGACTGAGTATAGCTACTATTGTGCAGCAGCAGCAGAAATGATAGGGAGAATACACTGCATGAGTGTGCGTGTGTGTGTGAGTAGCAAAGGGTTCCACTAAGAACTCGCCGAAGAAATATGTAACAAGTTGTAGCTGTAGAATTTTATATGCATATATGTATGGAAAAAAAAAGGTTTGAGGGGTTTCTTCTTCTCGTCTTTTTTTCTCTTTTTCTATTTTTTTGCCCTCCTCTACAATTGCATGATGACAATTGTTGAGAGACATACACAGGAAGAGTGCTTAGCATAGTCAACTCAGTGAAGAAGGGGTGTGCATGCAGGGCGCGGTGAGTGAGTGTAAATTGAGATATGTTACAGTTTAGAAATGTCAACGTCTGAGTTCCATTAGAAAGTGCATAGAAAGTAGCTTAAAGAGGTGGCAAAAGTTTAGCCAAGTATAAGAAAAGTATCTCAAGTCAACCATTTAAATAAAACAAAACCCAAAAATTTTATGTATGTATATTTTTTTGTTGCATTCACTTAGTATATATCTCTCATAAACTGAAGAGCAAATTCTTAGCTAAACCGAGTTTTATTAACATTTCAAGCCGATGATCTTTGATTTCTTAGATTATTTTAGTTAGTGATTTCTTTTTTTTTTGCTTTGGGTAAATGATTAAAAACTTTGAATCGCATTTTAAGCAACTTGTTATAGCACTTCAATCTAATCTAGTGTAAAGAGATGAAGTTGATTTGAACTCCGGTTTTGAAAACGTTCAAACCAGTTCATTTCACATTTCCTCACCGCAAACCCTTAGTTTATAGATTTATAAATTCAAAGCTAGACAATGGAGCAGACGCAGCTGGAGCTGCACTGCAGCCTGTTGACAACAACAACAACAACAATAGCAACAACAACAAGGACAATAACAATAAGGACAACCACACGTCGAGAACTCTGCTGAAGGGTCAGCAGTCAGGCCACAGAGGAAGAAACAGTGAATGAGACAGAGAAAGAAGAGAGAGAGAGAGAGAGAGAGCAAAAGAGAAAGACAGAACGTGTGGAAGATTGTATGGCATGGCTATGGGCAGAGGGAGTGGGGCCAAAAACAGACGAAACACTGCAATAAAAGTGGTGCAAAACCAGGGCGTATGGGGCAGAGAATTTACATTTAGTTTATGAGTAGACAAGCGACGACAATAGTGGAGCAAGCCTTGGCTTCTGCTCTTACTTCTCCTGCTCCAGATTTAGCTGCTGCTGCTGCTACTTCTGTTCTGTTCTGTTGTTGTTGGTGGCGCGCCGAAAGGTCATACACAATGAAATGCACAAATGTCAACATTTAACGGTCAAAATGGTCGGGGACAGATAGACGACAACGACAACGACAACGATGTCGACGACGAGCACGACGAGGCATTGTCTGTTGGCTCTGGCCAGGAAGTAACATCAGCAACAGAAGATGTAGAGAAGAAGCAGCAGCAGTAGCAGCAGCTGAAAAAGAAGAAGTTGAAAGTTTATGGGCCAAAAGAAAAGTCAGCATGCCCATGCAACAGAAGCAACAGGAGCAGGAACTATTCAGGTTGGTCTAAAGCAAAAACAGAGAGGAATGGGCCAACTTTATGGCACAAAACTTGCAACAAAGTAGAGACAACTGGTCTATAAAAGAGGAATATCAGTGGCTTCAAATACACTGAGCACTATGGACTGCAAGAAATCGTTTTCTTTTGGTTAATTCATCCTAGAAATATGCAGCCACACTATTTCAAGTTTAGCAAGGAAACAAAACAAGTTTCGACACACACAATCTAAAACAATTTTAATCGGCTATATATAATTTAAATCTAAATAGTTTTTAAGAACTTGCCAAGCCAAGAATTTATGTAAACTGTGGAAAACTCTTTGAAAATTTTCAAATATAACCCCCAAATAAAAGTGTATACATACATACAACTGGTCCAAAAAAAAAAAAAAAAACACACACACACACACAAAAAGGACCAAGTTAAAACTGTGCTAAAACAGAAAGTTTTCCCATTGCAGGGTCGCATTCGCATTGTCTGGCTGCCGTATATACCGATCTCCCCTTAGTTACTCTCTCTCTTTCTCCCTCTCTAGTATCTGCACATTTTCCGCTTTTCTTCTTCATCCTATGTGGAAGAGCAAAAGGACCTTTGTGGCAGTTCAATCGTAATGAACTATGCACAAAAATGACCTCCAGGCGCAATGCCGTTGGTGGACAACAACGCAGCTAACAAGTTTTTTCCTCCCCTTCCCTTCCCTTCCCTTCCCACAGCTCACTCTCTTTCCCTTTCTGTGTGTGTGTGTGTATGCTCGCTTAGCAAATTACATTTTTTTTTTTTTTTTTTGATTGTGCTATGTTTTAGGGTTGCCAACGCCTGCGGATTTCTTGCCCACAAAAATGCAGAGGGTTACCAAAAATTATGTCTAGCCAGGAAGCAAACTTTTGCCTTTGTCATTTGTTTTAGAGCACACACACTACCAAAGCGAGGAAAGGGAATTTTAGGGTCCTCAGTTTTTCTTTAAAGTTTAGGCATATGCGTAAAATTGCATAAAACAACCAACGCCTAAAACTATGCAGCACACATTCGACATTTATTCGTAAATGAGAATCAAAGGATCTGTAAATGAGTTTGTTTTACAGTTGGATTAGAAACTATATGTGGTTTTGGGTCTAGTATCAATTCAATATAATCGAATAGTAGCAATTGCCCTTTTAGTGAAAACTTTGTCTCATTCTTTTGTTAAATGTCAGTTAGTTAAATCTTTTGTTGCCACATTTCGTTTGTTCATTTATTCGATATAAGACCTTCAAATTGGTCATCATCAGGAAGTCAGAGTCACCATGGCTTCAAATTTGACACCCATTTCGTTTGGTTTCGCGTCGCGTTCGTCGCTGGCAGGCAGTCAACATTGTATTGTAGAATATACACACCATTCAACTTCCTGCGACTGTGTCCAGAAGTATGGAGGAATACGTCCAGAGGCAGCAGCTGCCATGTCGATTTGCATGCATTGCCATCGACAATTGTTCTAATACTTTCAACAATGTTTGGCCGGTATGGCAGATGTGTTGTCTACACCCCAAACTACATCCACCCCACCCACCAACCTCACCCTTATCGCTGTTTCTCCTTTGTCTCTGTCTCTGTTTCTGTTTCAGTGAGAGAATGCTTTGCCCATAATTATGGCAATTGGCAGACGGAATCGCAATCGCAATTGCAATGCAATGTGCGCCTAAAAGTATGCAGCTGCAGCAGCTGTGGCTGCATCAGCATCATCAGTCGTTGTTGTTGCCAGTGCTGATGCTGCTTGCTGCTTGCTGCTGATGCTGTTAGTGCTATCTTTGTCTTTTTGGAATTTAATTAAAGTTTACACAAGTAAACAAATGACAGTCTGCAACGAAGCGACAGTCCCACCAACATTGCATTCGGTGTTTGTATCTGTGTGTCACATGGCCGCAAAACGAATGCACAAGCAGCAAGTGGAGGACGGCAGGAGAAGGCAAAACAGGACAGAACAGGACAGGACAGGAGAAGCAGAAAAGGAGAAGAAAACCAGAAACCAGAGGAAAAAGGAATAACGAGAAATAGTCAAGACAGGCTAAAATTTTATTAAAGAAAAGTTGCGGCACACACAAATAGTTGGCCTACGACATAAAAGTTGCAACTTGACGCAAAAATTCTCCAACAAAATGAAATACATAAAATGCTTCAAAACGAGGGCAGTTTGGCACTTTATTGCAGCAAGCTTATTAGAATTTAAATTGAAAAAAGGAAAATTAAAATTCTAAAAACTAATAAAAAAGATTAAAGTCCGCAGCGACTGATCTCAATAACTAACGAAATCTTAGCGCCAAAATTTATAGTTTAAAGCAGTTTTATCTTGTTTTTTTTTTTTTACTTAACGTTGTTTAAAACTTTTAAGGAACCTATTAGACTACTCTCTCCAACGATCTCTCATTCTCTGTCCTCTCTCTCTCTGCCCTGCTCTGACTTTTCTCTGTCGAAATGCCAAACTAACTGTTAATGGGACACGTGTGTGGTAAGAACCAAAAAAAAAAAAAAAAAGAACCGCTTGATATTTGGTTGCCATTTGGTTGTAATTCTTGTTGTTGTTGCTGTTGTTGCAGCATGGTCTAATCCCCCAGAATTATGCAACAAAAAATTAATTAAACACAATTTAGTTTTGTGTTGTGGAAAAACCGCGTTGCGCGAAAATCGCTGCGGTTGCCTCTCAGTCTCCACCATTTCGCTCTTCTCCCCACTTCACAATCTGCATACCTACCTACATACACACACACACACACACAAAATGAGTGTATATAGAAATTATTGTTATGCAAAGCCAAAGAGAGAGGCATCCAGGCGGCAGCCAAAAGGCCAACACAACGACACTGGGATAAAGAGGGGAAAAAACGTGCCCACCACAACGAAAAAAAAAAAGGTCGATGGGGCGGGTAGGTAGGTGAAAGGTCGGTCAGTAGGTAGCCAACAGACTGGTTGCCGCTGTTGCTGCTGGTGGTAGCTGTTGGTAACGGGAGCTCTTTTGCGGCTACTTGACTTAATACCTGCAATAATTATTATAACGATGCAGAGCGAAATCTTTTTATGCAATAAAAAAACAAAAAACACAAAAACAAACAGTACAAAAAACGTGTATATAGTACAACAACAACAAGAAAAACAATAACAAGAGAAGCAACAAAAAAAGTTTAAGCGGGCAATAAAATGGGCAGGATAAGCACTTGGACTTTACATTGAGCGATTTATTTTTATTTATATATATATGTATTATTTTTTTCTTCTCCGCACACACACACACAATAGAATTTATGAGCTGAAGTCAGTTCTGCCGTTCGAATTCTCCTGAATTTCGTAAACTTTGCTCCCCGGGGGCGAAATGTTGTCGATGAAACTTTGCTGATTTGTTTTAGAAATAGTTTATATTCAATATTGCAAAAGGTTTCAATTATCCTATAGTTGATACAGTTTTTGGGCTCATAAACCGAACGATTGCCTCGAGCAGGACATGGCAAAAGAGAAACCCTTTTGCAGAACGAGTTTCAGTTTACAGTTTAAGATCTTCTCGACTTTTCTCGGGGTTTTTTTTTATCGCTCTTGCCATAGAATTTATTTGAAATGCCATTTGAATATGGCGACCGTGACAAAGATGCAAAAGAAAAAGAGGCGAAGGCGGAGGTGTAGGCACCAACGACAAACAAAAAAAACCAAGCCTTCGAGCGGCTGTTTGACCGAGGTGGAGATGATGGTGTCGGCACACGCCTTTCATTAAATTCAATTTAAAAAAGAAAATTTTTAGTGCCCAGCCATAAAAAGGATCTCTCGCTCGTCCGGCTGACGACAACGTATCGCGAAGGTCATCAATTACATGGTCGTGGAGAGGGTCTGAATGGGAGTGGGGAGTTGGGGTGATGGGGCACGTCGTCTGCATGGCCAACAGCAACCAAGCAGGCGGCAAGCAAGCAAGCAGTTGCAAATAACTTTTGGGCTGAAGCCTCACATTATCCGGGCCATAAGCACCAAGTAGGAAACTCTGGTTTTTGGGCGCAGACACTGAGGAGGACCTTTTTATTTTCATTTTCTGCAGATATTTCAAAAGCCATTGACACCCTTTCGTGGCATGGCATGGCATGGCGTGGCGTGGCAGGCACAGGCGAGACGAAACGGGCGACTCACAGTTGTGAGTTGTGAGTCTGAGTCTGAGATGAGGCGGCGGCCTCGAGGCCTCTGCCGACCCGTCGGTTGGACGACCGGCCTGACTGCCTGCCTGCCTTTGAAAAGCTGAATGACCAAATAAATCATATCAAAGTGTCATATAAAAATCGTAATCAGATTTTGAAGCACACACACATACACACATTCTCGCACTCACTCACTCACACACACTCACTTACACACACAGCAATCAAAGGATGCGGAGAAATATGTTGTAGACTCAAGACCAGAGATGACATCGTCTTCTACACTCACGTGAATTAGTCGTCCCGAAATGAATCATCGTGATTGAGCACTCTGCCCCCTGACAGGTTAATTTCATTGCATTTCAATTGATGGCCTGCATTTCTTTCAAGTCATCCTAACTGATTGGCGATGATGTAGAGACCTTAAATTTTACTTTCATGAGAATCGATTTACAAATCAATTAAAACCAAAGAAAAATCTTTAAATTAAAGGCCGATTGAATTTCAGTTTTAACAAAAACAGTTTCGTTATTTATCTACTATTATCTTGAATTGTGTGTGTGTGTGTGTGTCACGATTGGTGTTTCGTGTCACGGTCTCATATCAGCGTCACACTCATCCGCCCCATAAGCCAAACTCCATTAAAAGTGCTTATAAATAAGGTGCTTGAAAGGCAAGTGCACATACTCACACACACACACACACACATACAAAGGACAATGGACCTTGCTTCTGGCCATAACCAACAAACGTTGCACCCAAAAATGAGAAGAAAAAAAAAAAGAGAAAGAAAGAAAAAAAATTGTCGGAAAATAAGAAGAGACAGAAGAGACCGAAACCCGAACCCGAACTTTTGAGTGTGTAAATTGCAAAGACTATTTGACAAACGTCGGTCAAAAGCCCAGGACATGAGCACATGACCGTAAGGACAACCTGCTCTGGATTTTTGTTTAGCACTCTGATGGCATCTTCTGTCCTCTGTGGGGCCCAACTGCTCTCCCTTCAATCCGCTTTCCGTACCCGCGGCCCTTACCCTGTTCTAGCAGTTAATAAAAAATAATGTGCTTCAATGCGGTTTATTCAATTTTATGGTTCGACTTTTCAAAAAGCCAACACACACACACGCAGACAAAGATTTTCTCTCTCTCTCACATTCAGTTGGTGTGTTAGTGTGTGTGTGTGTGTGTGTTGAGGGCTTTTATTAAAAAGAAAATAGGATTTTTGGATGGGCGTGGCAGTTGTGTAGTGGGCGATTCATATAAAACTCACAATAATGTGCCGCCCCCCATTTTTCCTCTTTTTTGAATATTTATGAGTTTGCTTTTAAAATTATAGATGCAGAGTGGGCACAACATAACAGTTGATGGTTGGATTGAGGGGGAAGGGGAAGGGGAAGGGTAAGGACTTAAGGCATATGGCCACTTGCTGAAATTGTGTTTTTGTGCGTGGGTGAATGAGAAGCAATCTGTCGCTCGCTCTCGCTCCCTCTCTCTTTCTCTCTCTCTCTCTCATTGTGGCTATCTATCAGAATGAGTTCCGCATTGAGCTGTGTGCAAATTTATGAAATAATTCGTGATTACTCAAACGGAAACGATATACACAAATGCATTCTATAGAGGGAATAGCCTCATTTAGAGATAAATGATGGGGATGCCATGGAATTTGCTAGGCGTAAAACAATAATTTGATTAAGCTTTTATGAAAAATTCTTTTGGGTCGAGTTTTCCCCAGGGGAAAAAGAAAAGATCTTGAGCGGCTTTGCGTTATTCAGGGAATTCCTAGTTTAATTTCAGTCCAAAATATGTTCTACAAAAAGAATCAGTTTTAGTAAGGAAGATGACACTGTAAATGTGATAAAACTCCAAATTTTCGATTAGTACAAAATTATTAATGATAGTTTTTGGCATTATTTTTTGGCGGGGGCATTGAATTGTACGCAAGTTTTATGTGGCCCAATCAACATGGATTTAATGCGTTTGAAAAGCCTTTAACGTTTATATTTGCTGCAAATACTCTGCGGTATGTAGTCAGTCACACGCCTGCCCCTACGCCGACAGCCAGCCAGCCAGCAGCCGACACGTATGCCATATCCCACTGTTCCCTCCCCTCCCCTCTTGACCCTACTCCAACAGTTTGAACCACTTGCGCGTCACACCGCCCACCACCGAAAGCCCAACTGCAATTTGAGTTGAACGTCAATAATTGCCTTCAATTACATTTATTTATTTGCACGCGCCGCTTTTGCCCGTACATCCTGATGATGAGTTGTTCGGGGATAAACTGCCTGCTCAGTCCTCTCTAACTGTTGCCTGATTGTACCTAGATTGGCTTTAGCCCATTCGCCATTGGCCATTTCAATTGGGCTTTTTGCTTTGATTCGTATTTTATATATATTTATATACATACATACATATGTACATAGCCAGCGTGACAGGGAGCGGTAGTGGGGGAGATATAGGGGAATGAGGGTCGGGTCTACGTCTACTATTTCATTTTCAATGCGTACTTTTTTTTCTACTTTATTATGATTATCATGTTTTATTCAACAATTGATGCGCAAATTGGCAGTTGTCTGGATCATTTACAACTCGGCACACACACACACTCGCACATACACACACACTGACACTCACAGACGTGGGCAACAACAATAACAAGAACCAAAACCAGAAAGAGAACTCAATGACCTGGCCGCCTCTGAAATGTGCCGAGTTCAGTAGGGAAATGTTGTTCTTGAAATCATTTTGCCAGAAAATTAAGTATTACATTTTCTTTTTAGCATTTTTATTTTTTTGTTTACACCTATTTTTTTTTTCATTTATCTTGTTCAGTTTAAATCGAAATTTTAAAGCCATTTTTAACAGTTTTAACAATCAAGTATTTTGCAATTGAAATTCAATTTATGCAAAATATAAAATAAAAACAATAAATCATTCAATTTAAATTAATTTATTCTAAATGATGAACTGCATTTTGATGGCGAGTTTCATGTTACAAAGTATTTCTTCCAGCTAAATATAGAATACACAACAAAAAAAAAAATGATAAAATGTGCTCTAAAAATTATTATTTAAATGCCTAGTTCTTTGTGCAAATTTTGTTATGATGGAATGTCAAATTGGTTTTTATGCGCGTATTCTTAGAAAGAAAAATTCTTTCGCTCTCTGTTCGATCTTAGGAATATGTCAATTTTGCATATGAAATTCATCAAAATGATGAAAATGAATTCGAGAACACGGCTATCTAGTGTCTGCTGAGCTCATCCTCATGCTGGGATTCGTATGATTAATTTGAAATACAAACACAAAATGGGTTGACTGACGGGGTAAGGGTGGCGGCAATGGGGGAGAAAGATAGATAGAGAGAGAGTGAGAGAGAAAGAAAAAAAAGCGTAAAGCACGAAACATAACCGCAACCGAATGCGTATTTGTGGAAGTCAGTGTGGAGTGGGGGAGAGCCGCGTCATGTAGGCGTTAGCACGACCATGGGCGTGGTTGAGTGTAAATTTATAGAAAATGCTTGATTTCCGCGCACGTAATTAAGTCCATTTTGCAAGCAGGCAGCTAAAGGGGGAGAGGGAGAGGAAGAGGTAGCAGAAGAGGTAGAAGAAGAGAGAGCGGCAAGGGTACACTGGTCAACTGGAGGAGTTGGAGAGGCGACAATAAACTTATATGAAATTAATTGCGCATGCTGCCTGGGATGTGCCTGGCAATCAAACCACCAGGGATCGACTGAGGTCTGTCTGATGACCATTGGAAAACTCATGCATTAATTAACAGTCAAGTGTCAGAAGGAGGTGCGGTGGGGGAGGGGCGACAACAACAGCAACACCAACACCAGCAACGACAACCAACCACGACTCATGATCTCCTCTGAAAGTGCAGCAGGAGCAAAAGCAACAGCATCAGCCAACTGCAGGGGGTATCACACTTTCAACTAATTAAATCGCCTTTGATTTTTCATTTTTGTTTCCTCTTTTTTTTCTGTTTGCATTCTCTTTTTTTTGCTTCCCCCCCTTTTGCACATACAAAAAAACAACGCACAACAAAAAAAAGGTAAAACACAAATATATATATAATATATATTAAAGCCAGTTCCGGACATATGTTCAATATTTGCATAAATATTTATAAAAAAAAAAGAGCGAAGAGAAATTAAAAATGAATGGCCAAGCAGACGGCAGTGACCACTGAGGTTTACATTTTTTATTAAAAAATAAGAAGGAACGAACGATAAAATATTTCTATCTATTATCAAGTAAATATTTGTATACTCTTTTTTTTCCCATCAAGAAACAAAAGTAAAAAAAAAGAGAACATCAACCTAAAACGGTGAAGCGGTTGATTGAAAAATTAACATAAATGACACTTGACTTTGCCAGTCTGTGAGTTCATGGGGGAATGACTAAACCTTTGACTTAGTCAAGATGCCGCATTTGGCGTCAAAAAAAAAAAAACAAAAAAAAAAAGAGCAAACACTACAACAAGAGGAATGTATAAAAAGGCACAACCAGAGAACGTCTGCTAACCGCATCGCGTTGTAAAAATTTGCGCATCGATTTGCGGCCAGACAACGATGACAAGGAAAGGTTCCCAACTACTGCTCCTGCTCCTGCCTATGCCTCTGCCACTGTGCCTATGCTTCTGCTCATCGTCTGGTCCATGCTCCTTCTCTGTCCCAACGAGGGACAATGCCAGCCGGCAGCAGCAACAACAACAATGGACGAGGCCAGTGTCCACTACCACCGCCGGCAACCTCACCATCAGCGGCAGCAGCTTCATCAGCAATGGGCAACGACACTGAGGTCCCACTGTGGGCCAAAAACAACAAAAAATGCAAATGACAGAGACACAAGACAGGTTCACGCTCACGCTTTGATTAGCGACCAATTTAAATGCAATTGGACTTGGCCATCCATCCATCCATCCAGCCAAAGGTGACAACAATGGCGCGCAATGGCAATGGGCAACGGCCAACGGCCAACGACCATTCGAAATTGGCCAAAGAATTAGCTAAACAGTTTCCACAGTGCAGAAATGAGAGAGTTGCGCCGCCACCAACAACGACGACAACAACAACCACACAGAATTGCACATTGGCCATGTCTGCAGTTTGTTAAGAGGTCTGCAGGAAAACCCAAAAAGAAACCAAAAAAAAAAAGAGAAAAAACAAATGAAAAGATGGGAAAAAAACTGCAAAAATAGGCAAATGGAGAATGCTATGTATAATGTCTCTCTGTCTGCCCATCTGTCTTTCTGTCTGTATGCCTATAAAGAGAGACAAAAGTCGCTTTCATCAACGGGCCGTTTAAAAAGTTCATAAATAACATTCGAAATGCAATAAAAACAATCAAATAATACTTATTAGTAAATTCTTTGAATCCAATCTTTAAGAAAATCCATTGGAATTTGCTTTGGCTCTGACCAAATTTGCTTCGACTTTGATCAGAATCTATTGAGAATCCTCAAAGAGGACATTATCATTTTGTGACTGTTATTAACTGTCAACATTCAAGTCTAAAGTCGCCAAAAAAGATTGATAAAACTTAAAAAGGAACTTGACCTTTTCAAGGTCTTGTTTGTTTTTTTTTTTTTGGGGCCCAATCAAATTTAGGACAACATTTTAATGAAGTTTTCAACTGCTGTTTTCCTAATTTGTACGATCCGCCCTCTCTGTCTCGCTCTCCTTTTGCCATAAGTTGCCATTATATCTGTTAGTGGGTTTTTATGTGTGTGTGGGTGAGTGTGAATTTATATGCATGCATCTCTCTGTGTGTATGTGTGTGTTTGGTTGATGCCCGGAAAACCCGCGAGGCGAAGCGACGCGCCAGTTATTGTTTTGCCACTTCAGTTTCTATTGTTATTGTCAGCCGATGGTTGGCTGAAGGGAAATGGTAAAAGTCTGTGGGGCTGTGTGTGTGTGTGTGTAGGTGGTTGGGTGGTTGGTTGATTCAGTGGGCTGCTTTGGGTGGTGCAGTGCAGTTAGTGCGGTGAGTAGGCAACGACTTTACATTCCGTTGCTGTTTGCAGCGTTCGCTTATGCAATTTAATTTTGATTTAAGTGCGAAATTAAATGTCAGTTTGTTACCCCTCTCTCTCTCTCTCTCTCACTCCCTCTCTCTTTCTATCTCTGTCGCCTATTTTTTGTGTTGTTGCAACCTGTTTCTCTTCTTCTATGTGTGTGTGTGTGTGTGTGAGTGTGGGTGTGTTTCGATGTGGCAGCAACAACAGCAACTAATTCTATTGACTTTGCTAATGACGTAATTAAGCGCATTTGGCAAACGTTGCGTATACGCAATGTGTTTTGTTCTATGCTTTTAATTAAGTCCATTTTAATGATTGCGGCACATAGGGCAAAAGCTTTCCTACTCCCCCCTTTATCTCTGCTTCACACAGCTCTTTAATTTGTGTGTGTGTGTGTGTTTTTTTTCCTCTTTCTCTATCCTCCTCTCACTCTCCCTGGTTTTGGTTGGTGCAAAATATTTTGACAGATTGCGCCGGCAAGTGTAAATTTATGCAAATTACATCAATAAAAACATTTCGTCTTCGTCTTTTTGTTTGGTTGAGCAAAAGCCGTTATGATTTGGCCAAGATGGGCTTTGGCCGCGTGTAGCTCATTTTCTATTAACAACTGCGTCCATAAAAAGGACAGATGACGCAATGGGGTACACAGGGGGATGGGGTTGGTAGGCGAGAGGTGGTGTGGGCAGGGTAGAGGTGGTGGCATTTGGCAGTGTCGAGTCGGTTCGGAATGGAGGTGGCAGTGGAAGTGGAAAGGAAGCCAGCGAAGCGTCCAAGCAGAAAACCAACTAAGGGACAGGCTCATTTGCATGTTCAGTGCCTTGTCCCCCTCCCCACCACTGTTCCCCTACACTTCGCCGACGCTGACGACGACGACGACCCGTGCCGGCTATGGTTTGGTACCAGCCGTCAGTGTCCGTGCGTCAGAATGTCACAGTCACCATGTGGTTACGTCTCTGACAGTGGAAATGTCAGTATTGGGGGCACAGTGGAACGAACACCTTAGCAAGAATAAAGCCATTCCGTTGTTTAAAGTTGTTCAAAACGAGAGAGAACAGAAATTAAAAAAAACCTTTTGCTTTTCCATCGTCATAAAGATCTTCTCGCAAAGGTCAAGTAAAGATCAGTGAAACCCAATTCAACTGGTTTAACCTCGTAAAAAAGAAGAGTCATTAAAATTATCTTTTGCTACTTCGATTTTGTGGCTAATTTAATGAATGGTAGCTTCTTTGGTTCCACTGTACTACCGTCCACTGTCTGCGTTCAAGTTTTCTGTTGCTGCTGCTGGGCACGTTTTTGTCTTTGGGCCCCTAATTCAAGGCTTCAAGTCTTCAGTCTGCAGGCTAATCAACGCGCCAGCCAAGTTGGACGGCAATCGTTAGACAGACCATAAACAGAGTGAAATCGAGGGAAGGAGAAACGAAATTGCTGGCAAAGAGGCAGAAGGGGCGTGGATTGGTTGGTTTTTGGGCAAAAGCAGACCGCTAAATTTTATTTAATTTTTTGTTTAGCCGCGAAAAGTGGCGTATAAAATTTACTTTGAGAAGCAGCTAAAGAGAAAACGACAGAACAGAGAGATAGAGAGAGAGAGAGAGAGAGAGAGAGAGAGTGAAGGGAGAATGGAGTAGAAGGAGGACATAAAATAATGGAAATTGCCAAATGTGACAGCCACAAAGCTAAGAAGGTTAGCGAAGAGGAGAAGGAGGGGGGCTGGTGGAATGAGCAGAGGGTGGTGTGCAGAAGTGGATCGTATAATGCTCGTATAAATTTACAAAAGAAGAAAATTTCCACATTAATGCAGCCGCAAAATAGAATTTGCTTTGGCTGCCGCTGCCGCTGCTTCTGCTGCTGCTGCTGCTGTTGGTAATCGCACATTTAAGCTGGGCAATTTTGAAGTGCAGCAGAGAATCATTTTTAGGGATACTAAAAAAAAAGTATACACACACCCACACCCACACACACACACACAGTCACCCGCACTCGCAACAGTTGCCAGGGTCGTAGTCGTAGTCTTCGTCCTTGCCCTCGCCATCGCCCTCGCCCTCGTCTGCGTTCTCGTTCTCGTCCTTGTCCTCGTCGTCATTGCTGCAAAATTGGTTCTATGGCAAAAATGGCCAACAATAAAAAAGCCGTTTGCTGCATTCTCATGCACAACGAAGAAAACTTTTGCCCACCCACAACCAGCAGAAGCAGGAACAGAAGCATCACCAACACCACCGCTACGACCGCCAGCACCACCGCAAGGCATACAGCAGTAAAACCAAGCAGAACAGAATGCTAAGGCATTGAAATTGAATTTAACAGCAAACAGTTTTAAGAAGCTCATATGAAAAAGTAAAGAGTATACGGACGAGGTCGCACGAGGATGGGGAAGAGAAGTTGGGGAAGAGTTTGGGGTGCAACAAGGGCAACAAGGTGTGGGAATGTGGTAGAATGGACCATCGTATCGACTTCCAGATTGTGGCGAAGTTTGTATGCGCTAATGGAGATGGATGTGCACACGCTGCGTATGCGTAATATGTTATTCTTCCTTTACTTTCTTTCTCCTCTCCGCCTCACTTCATCCATTCATCCTTCCTACCCATCTCCGCCATTCCCGTCATCTCTCCCTCTTTTTGTATGTAAGGAAGTAAATGGTAATTTTTCAATATTACCGCATATCGAGTTGATTGAATGGGCAGATTTGTGTGGTGGCATGAAAAATATGCAAGACTTTACCTACTACTTATATATACAATATTGTATATATACATTTATATACATCTATGCATAGTTGGTAAATGAAAATAAATATTTTATATATGTACATATGTATGTATATAGTTCCATTCAATAGCAGAAAATTGAAAGATAATACAATATGCAATTGATTCTCATATATTGTGTACTTACCAAAACATTATGACAAAGGTTCACAACAAAGGGATATTCCATTCATTTGAGGCCATTCCAGCTTGAAAAAATAAAAAAAAATAAAAAATATAAAATATATGATCAATAGCCAAAGTCGTAACATTAATTTTTGATGTTTTACAAAAAAAAACGTTTGCATCAAGAAAATCATCAAGCGAAGTTAGATAAGTAGACACTTAAGTTGTATTGATATATAGAAAGAAAGATATATATAAAATGATAGGTAGATAGACACGAAGATAAAAGCATAAGTAGACAGAGAGATATAAAGATGAACGGAGAGTAAGTTACGTTATACGTCTAAAAACGAGCATATTGATTAATAAAAAGCTAAATACAAAATACCTAAAGATAAAACTAAAGGGATAGGATAAGTATGTAAATAGTTATTGCCATTTGAATACTAACAAACATATCCACATCAAATAATATGACCCAATCGTATAAGTACTACAAAATAATTGCAAGTCTTTAAAGAAAATGTACGATTTAAAAAAAAAAAAACCTAAACAACTTCACAGTCACGCCCTTTGTCAAGCAATTTCTGCTGCAAATTCCTTTCATTCCGAAGCACTTTGTGCTGCTCGTTTACTATTCGCAACTAATCCGACATACCCTTTTCAATCTTAAACCATAACCAATGGAGCCCAAACAAATATCAATTGGCATTCGCATTCCTTGGGATATCAGTAACAGCAAAAGCAACAGCAACAACAACAACGACAATGGCAACAGCAACAGCAGGAGCTGCTGGAGCAGCATCATTTGCCACGTCTGCGACTTATCGCCTAAAGAAATGTTGCAGCAAAATAGAACATTTAGAAGGAAAGAGAAAAAAAATGAAAATAAAGAAACGTAAAGAAAAGAGTGTGCAACGACAAGAAGAAGGAGAAGGAGGAGGGCGAAAGAAGGCGGAGTGGAACGATAGCAACTTATGTTGCGGATAATGCAACGGATTTCATTATTTCGGCACTTACCACACAGCGAATGGCCACTAAGCAATTTGAACGACGGGGCAGGACCGAAAACATAGCTAAATCCTTTGGAGAGAAACGGGAAAGGACTACTCGAACGACAGCAGTTATAGACTTTAAACCTAAACATAACGGTTGCTTCGACTGCTGCGACTGCTCCTGCTTCTGCTTTTGCCACTGCTGCAGCGAAAGGACTTCGAACAACGAGTAAATGAGCTGTCAAAGTTTTTAATGCAGCGCCGGCGTGAACCACACAAAAAAAAAAGGAGCATGAGAAGCTGCTAGACAAGTAAATCTTATTGTGCAGAAAATGGCAAATTTCCCCAGACGGCCAAAGGCAGCGGCAGCGGCAGCACCAGCTCGAATAGAAGCTGGAGCAGAGAATGTCAGAGAAAGAGGAGAAGGCGGAGGAGGAGGACAAGGAGGATGACTGCAGCTGCCAGCGGATACATTTTGAAGCATTTTCAAAGCATTGAGCAAGCGTTTGATTGAGAATGTGTATTGTATAATTTCCCGAGCGTATTAGTGTCAAGACGACAACGACGCCGCCACCAAAAACACAGCAACAACAACAACAACACTAACCAAGAAGAAGAAAAAAAACTCCAAAAAAAAAAAAAAAGAAAACCAAGCGCAAAAATACACAATGAATGACTCACAAAAACCGAGCCGAACGACAAGTAAGCCAAGTGGAACAAGCATCAAATATTAAACAGGGACTTCCGTAGAGTAAAAAAGAAAAGAAAATCGAAAAAGTGCTCAAAATATCTTTCATAAGAATCTGTTTAGAAGAATTCTTGAGAGAATTACTAAAAGTTTCTCTTTTCAACAACTAATTAGATTAGATTTGATCATTGCAAAGAAAAGCTTGAAGAAAACTAAAGCCCAAGTCATCGACAGTATGGAAAGGAGTGCTGAACTCCTGCAAAGAGCTTTCCCCCCTTTACCAATTACAAAGAAAAAGTTTGCTAGTAAAGTAGATAAAATAAAGCAGCTAAATTTATATTTAAATAATATATTTATTTTCACATTAGTCAAGTCGTTCTAGTTTACCAGTGTTATTATCAATGGACCATGAAGCTTCCGATTTGGTTCATGTGATAAACCAATTGAACATAATTTACAAAATTCTGTGTAAGCAAAGTCAAATATTTATGTATAAAGTATCTCCTGTTTCTTTTTTTTTTTTTTTGTTAGTTTACAAAATTACATAAAAATCAGTCGATTAAATTCTCAATTTCCCAATTGACCAACGATAAATTTGCTGTATGTATTTTGGGTTATTAACCCATTGCTCACCCCTAACAAATTTACGTTTTTCGCTCCTTCTGTTTTCATTTTTTATTTTTTAGTATACATATATAAAAACTTTGTGGCCTACAAATATATTCAGATTATATTTATATATATATATATATATAAAAAGAAAGCGAAAAAAGCATAAATAAAACTACGCGAGGCAATCAATGTGAGTGCAAAATCGTTTACCACCCGCGGGGAGTGTCTCTACGAAAAAAAAAAAAAAAATATTGTGTTCGACGGGCTCAATAAAAAGCGGACAGATGGACAGCTAAAAATGGTAGCGGTCGGTCTTTTGGTTGGCGGCTTGATGGTGATTCGGTGGGTTGTTGGGTTGGTGGGTCGGTAAAGAACAGGAAAGGGGCTGACTAACGGACATGCTGCTGAGCTGCATGCAAAATTAGCCTAGAAGCAACCAAACGCGTGTGCGGCGTGAAAATTTTCGTAGACCTACCAAAAAACCAAAACGAAAAAAAAAAAAGAGGAAGGACAACAAAGTGGGAGGAGAAGTCGCAAGAAAACTCTAGCGAGGGACACGTGAGTGGGACTGATAGTAAACGCAGCAGCAATCGCTATCGCCTCTAGTCAATACAATTTAAGGCTCGAAAAGAGAAAAAAAAAAAAAAAAAAACAGAAAATAAAACTGCAAACAGTGTAAACGGAAACGGAAGCAGCAAAAGCATACAGCATACATACATACATACATACCATATACTCGTTGTTCGTACAAGAGAAGCAACGCCTCCAATGGCTACTTATACAAAACGTTCCCCAAAAAACTGCACAGGGATATCGAGTATTGGGTTTGGGAAATGGGAAGGTGAGGGGCGGAATGGAGAAATGGAGGTTGAAGTTGTAGTTTGTTCCTCGTTGTCGATGTCTGGCTGTAGAAACCCTCGTCCTTCTGGCACGTGGTTTGGTTTGGTTTGGTTTGGTTTGGTTTGGTTTGGTTTCTCGCTCTCTAATGTGCTTGTGCAGCGTATATTAAAAAGGGAAATGAAATGATTGCGAATTGCCAATTGCTATATGGTCCGTACTCGAGACTCCAAGGCAATTGGCACAATGGCCGCCGTAGCCACAGCAGCCCAGCAGTCCAGCTGTTCAGCTGTCCAGCAGCTCAACAGCCCAGACTCCTTCGCCGACAGTCGGGCAAACATTCGAGAGGCTATCGATGCTATTGAGTAAGAAGAACAGCAGGAGAGAGAGAGAGAGAGAAAAAGAAAAAATGGGAGCAAACAGGAATCAACGCATATAAAAGTAATTGCTGCCTACAGAAACCGCTCAACTAACGATGGGCTGGATTAAGTGTGTTTGGTTTGATTTTGATTTCGTTGCGGCAAGCCAACCGTCCATGAAATGAGGCCTGGTAAAATGATTTCCAAGGCGATTATTAACAAGTATTCAAACAATCAAACTTTTAATTCAAACTCAAAACTTCAAAATGTTATCCAAAGTCTAATGCATTTGTTCATCAACAAAAGAATCTGCTACATATACTTACATAAATGCAATTTACTCGGCTTTTTCAATGTATGATTATAATAAATAAAGCAAAACCTGAAACTAACACCAAACAGAAGAAACAATGTATCGAAATAATCTATCAGTTTATTTCAAGTAATCACCCCATACACCAAGACGACTAATACCTAAGATTTCTCGATATTAAATTAAAGATATATCGACAAAACAAATTACTTTAAAACTTTCTGAATTGCTTTAAAGAATAGCATTCCTTTTTACAACAAGTGAACATTAATCTATTCAAATACATAAGTATATATATATATATAAGCCACTATATATAATTTTTTATATCTATATTTTATTTTTAATATTCTAAATGACCTTAAATGGTATAGAACGCCAAATTTTTCAAGTGTAAAATAAACATTTTTCATATCTATCATTTTTTTTTTAGGTTTCTTTCATTTCGTTTTTTTTTTTGCTTTTACTCTTGCTGGTTGTAAGATTTTATTGCCAAGTCCTTTATGGCTATTTCACTTAATCAATTTCGCGTTAATCAGACCAATGTCGCCTTGGGCATCTTTTAAGTAAACAGCCAAGTTGTCGTCTTATCTTTTGGAGGATCTTCATCCTTGGTTTGTTGCCGCTGCTCGCTTATTGCTATAATTTTTATGTCAAAATATAAATTAAATTTTTGCTTCACACGCGATTGTCGTTTTGATGTCACACACGTGGCTAGAAGGAGTCACGTCTTGGCATGCCAGTCGAGGAGCTGACACAGTTTGTTACTTTTCACTGAGCAGTGAGCAGTGAGCAGTGAGCAGTCAGCAGTGAGCGGTAAGCGGCTGGCAGGCAACAAGCAAGCAAGCAAGCAAGCGAGCGAGTGAGTGAGTACGCCTGCAGCCGACGTTAGGGTCCACAGGAAGAGGAAGAAGTCGAAGGAAAAAAAGGAAGAAAAACGGTTACCGCAGGAATTCCCTTTCCATGCAGAGGAAAAGTTTCTTCTTTTTTTTTTGTGTGTGTGTGTGTGTGTCGTGTGAGAGGCAAAGAGATTGAGTAGAGGGGTTGGCGGTGACATGGGGATGCCGGGGGATGCCGACGACGTCGCGCACCTTGCGGTCGTCTGCCATTTTGAGCAAGAAGTTCATTACTCATAAATGCTGCACATGGCAGTCAAAATGCACTGAGCGAATGACTTAATAGAAAAGATTATTTTTTCAAATTAAAGGATTCACAGTAGAAAATGTTTATTCATATTTCGATTCTGACGATCCAGGTAAACCGTAATTACCAAAAAACACCTTTTCACAGCAAACTGAGAAAGCCATTATACATATATGATAATATATTTTTCAGGTATTTACCAAAATCCATTATAGATACATAGCTTTGACATTTCGCTCAGTGTATATGAACAGAAATGTAAAAGAAGATTTTAGGGTTTGGGCTCCTGGCAGTTTCCTTCCATAAAAACAACAACAACATCGACTGTAGCCCAACGTTTCGCCTCGTTATAAGTAAAGAGAAATCTGCAGTGCGCTTTAAGTGTTATCGGCTACACGCACATAACCGAAAAATGCCAAGACCCTGCCAAACTGAACGGAGCTGAACACCTACCCAGCAACACCAACACCAACAACAACAAGAAGAACGATAACCCCCAAACCCTAACCCCAACCCGACCCCTCATCAAGCCACCAACCGCAATGTGACGACGTGAAGGACATTTTCATTTTATGACAACGTTTTCCTCGAATTCGTTTCTTTTTTTTTTTTTTGTTCGCTTTTCGTTCCGTAACCACCGAATGCTTCTACGTGTTTGTGGCTGAGTTCAAAGATTTATCAGCAATGACTTCGACATCGGCTGTCGTCGGGTTGCCCTTCCCACCCTCCGCTGCCGCACCACCACGCTTGGCATTCCCCTCCTACTGATGCTATATGTGCGGTTATTTGAACAGATTTAATATCCACACAAACACAAACGTGTGTAACTTTAAGTGCTCTCACCCTCGCGCGACTTCTCTAATCTGGCAACAAATAACACCACAAAATATTTTTTCTTCGCGTGTGTTTTTTTTTTCTTTTCTTTTTTTTTTTGAATTTTCCTCTCGCAAAAAGTTCAAAGGAATTTGAGTGGGTTTCCATCCATCCAGGTGGTTCATCAAAAAGGCATCAAAAGTGCCAGAAAGTGGAATTGCCAATTTGCATTGCTTGAAAAAGAAATGGAGGGGAGGGACGGGAATGACGAAAAGAAGTGAGAGAGAGCAGACGGCAAGTGCAGCAATAGAAGAAATAAAAGCAGGGGAAAGTTAACTAGGAAGTCGTTATGACAGGTTACACATGTGACTCAATAAAACCAACTACAAAGAAAACGGGCAAAACTTTTCGTAATAGAGAAACGTTGGCTAGAAAACTTTGAGTGAAAGGTGAAAAAAAAAATAATAAAGGTAGCGTGAAACATGCCAAAGGGTTAAACCAATTCAAATTGACTTCTCTAGGAAGTGTAAAAGGTGATCAAATCAATGAGTTTGTAATGTAATTGCTGTTTGTTTCTGTAAATAATTTTCAAAATTTAACTTTGCTATCTTCAAAACCCATGTCAATTGTTTAACACTGGTTAAACACGGTACCCCCGCCACTGCTCCTGCGCCCCTCTGCACCCGACAGCTGCGTGCACTTTACTGATAAACAACAACAAATTAGAAACCTGACAACAACACAAACAACAACTAATATTTATATATACATATATATATATAACCTATAAATAACAGCTCCCTTTCTGATAAGAAAGTAAAGAAAAGAAGAAAAAAAAGCGATGAAAAGAAAGCAGAAATGAAGTCAACTTCTTGTTGGGTAGTAAATAATTTTTGAAGTTACTCCAGGAAAGCCCCTCCTCCTTCGTTCACAAGTCTCCCCTCTCTATCGGACAAGTCGCGGAGTGGAAATGTAATTTTCCTCGACATTTTCCGGTTGGCAATCATATCGCACCGACAACAACAACCACAACTGACTGACCGCAACCGTCGCAGAGTTGGTCTTTATAAGGGTAAGAGGAAGGAAGCCTCTGGACCTCAAGTGTGAAATGCGGGCAACGTTTGATTTAAAGCATCAGAAGACGACGACGATGAGGCTGACGATGACGATGACGATGTGGAAGGAAGAGGAAAGGACATTTTTGCCTGCCTGCCTGCTTGCGCCGGCCTGTTATAAAATCAGCTTAACAAGATTGGAAATCAGAGACCAGAGACCAGAGGCCAGAGTTACTTGGTTGCTTCGACGGGTTCGGGTGGAACCCAAAAGGAAGTCCATTACTTCATTTAAAAGGCAAAGGCAGAAAAAAAAACCCCAAGTGTAAGAAATAACCACCAAAAAGGCAAGAAAAAAAAATCTTCCACTATGTTGCATTTGTCAACATAAATCGAATGCGTCAGCAACATCTTTTCCATAAGAGAGGGGAGGAAGAGCTGGCTTAGTTTTATTATTTTTTTTTTTTTTTTTTGGTGGTTGATACTTCCAAATAATGTGCCAACAAATTGAGCGAAAGATCGAATCGAGACTACTTACATACATGAAATATATATATACATAAAATACCATAAATCACTTGAAAAATATGGAGCAACAATTGAGTAGTTGGTAGCCCTTGAGTTAAAGTTTTTTTTTAGCAAACCATTTTTAGACCATAAGAAGGGAAATTCTTTTAAATTCAAATTTTTTGCAGACATTTCCGTCCGTTTAATACCCCCCACCCATTTCCCTGTTGTCCAACAGCCTTTTGCAGCGCTGCCTGTCCAACAACAGCTGATTTATTCATTATGCATTCATGCCATTTCGGTGTTTTTTACACCCATTACAGAAAGAGCCGCCATTAGCTGGCCATATGCAATTCATGAACATTATGAGATATCGAATCCATAAACTGATTAGCTTTGGCCAGTTGCACAGACCAGAAAAAAGGACTGTAACTTTCCACTTCATTCGTTTCTTAGGCACTTCCAAGGGGTATTTGGCCAGTCGGTTAATATTTTGTGTAAAGTATGAATATTTCCTATTTTTTTTTATTCTGCACTTTGCCAATATATATATATATATGTGTACATACGTATCTATATGTATATCAGCATTCCACATGCGATACATGCCGTTTTCCCATTGTTTCCATCAACGCTGCTGCTGCTGCTGCTCCTCCTGCTGCTGGTGATGCTGCTGATGCATGCCCAATAATTGATGATGAACAAATAAGATGGCTTCTTTTGGTTTGAGCTCAGTTCTCAGTCTCCGATTCAACGTAACGGTAATGCAATTCCATTCAGGCATGCGAGACAGGCAATCTATCCAAACACACACACACACACACACACAGAGAGAGCCACACATTTGCACGCACATTCATCAGTATGCAGGAGAGTAAAAAGCTTCTCTCCATCCTTTTGTCCTGCCTCTGTGTCTGTGTGTCTCTTTATCCTGTCCAAATGGTCTCAAACAAAAAGTTATAACTTTTTACCATTAACATTCGGGGGTAGGCTGGCATTTGCTTTGCTTTTTTTTTGGACACAGCCAATGCCAAACGGGCTTGTTTGAGTTTCTTGTGAAGTTTGTTCTCAAAGACAAAGGGAAAGATAATACATGCACACAAAAAAGACAAAAAAAAAAAAAAAAAAAAAAAAAAAATGGTAGTACAATATTTCCCAAATATTTTTGACAGTACAAAAAGTCTTGATAGATTTGCAAAATTCAGAAACTCGCCTATGAAATGTTACGAAATTTCAAGTGATCGAAACAATTATCTTGTGTTATTTAAAGTGCTGCCAATTGTCTAGTCTAGGCGTAACTTTTTTTTTCTATGTTATTTCTATGTCAGTATCTTATGTTTTATCCTAAGCGTCAGTTAACAGCCAAGTGACACTTTTGTATTGTTTGCGTTCTCTTTAAAGGTTCAAGGCTCTAAAGAAATTTAACTTCAAGTAAAATATTAAATAATGGGTTGTTCAAATTGCTTGATGGCATTTTAAGTGGCATTCAATGATAAATTAAAGTTGTGGCAATTGTCCTTCTATGTAAAGTATTCAATCTTTTATAACTTTATAATCCCACGCGAAAGATCCAAAGGCAATTTCTACGAAATCTATAATGAGAAAACAAGATCTTTCAACTCTGGAACAATCACATCAAATTCGTTGATTCGAAAGTCTGGAGTTCCTCTTGTAAAGACATAAATTCAAAGAGTCTTAACTAGTCGACTGCAAAATTGATCAAAAGGGACACACGATTTTCTTGATATCAATTGCATTGATTGCATCAAAGTGAAATGCGTCATCAATGGTCTCCTCTCTCTTTGGTTTCGGTTTTTTTGTTTTTTGTATTGTTGTATTCATTGTCTGACTTGTTAATTGCCGTTTGCAGCGTTTTATTTTTGTTTTTTTTTGCTTCTTTCAGCCATCCTGAGGCCATTTGTCTACTTGTTCCTTTTGCCTTTCTTTTGCATTCGCCTCATTAGCGTCAGCGTTTTAAAATATTATTAATACTTAATGGTTCGCATGTGCATATTTATATAAAATTTATGGCACACAAGCCAAATGAATTTCCTGCACAGACGACAGGACCTCTTCGCCTTAACGCCATCCCGCACGCCGTTCCTGTTCCTGTTCCTAGCCCACCACCCAATCTCAGTCTCACGTGATAGAAAAGAAGAAAAGCTGCCAAAACGGAAAACAGAAAATTTTTTGCCCCTACGTTGGGCGCAAAAACTTGAATTCCAGACGACGACTACGAGAACGTCGCGACGTTCCGTCAACGTCAAACAACAACGATCGATAAAATGCTTGCATGTGAATTATTTTAATGAGTTCCGTTTCGTTGGAAAAGAAAAATATGAACGATAAAAAACTAAATACATCTGGATAAAAAATAATAAAAGTAAAAAAAAAAAACCAAAGAAAAGAATGAACCAAAAAGAAAACACAAAATCCACAAAAGAGTTGCCATTTTTTTTTGCCCCTGTCCTCCACCAAACGATTCGTTATTTTTCCTTTTCTGCAATCCTTAATGCAACTTAAGTTGGTACCCAGCTGAAGCCAGACAGCCAAAGTCGCGGCAAATAATTATGTGAAGTCAAGCAGAAGCCTAAAGAAGGAATAAGTACTCCGAGATGAAGTATTATATGGCTACAAAAAAAAGGAGAAAAAAAAAATATATTTTTTTAGGTGCTCGTACCTTACATACATATTTACTGATATAGAGTGCACTACTTAGCTAATTAGAGAGAGAGAGAGAGAGAGAGAGAGAGAGAGAGAGGAGAGAGAGAGAGAGAGAGAGAGAGAGAGAGAGCTTTGGGCTATGTCAAATCGGACAAGTACTTGTATTTCAGTTGGATTTGATCTCTAATAATCTAACCTTAACATTATTTTTTTCCTCAACTCGTTTGCTGCTTGTTGGGTGGAGGAGAAGTGGACTTCTTTTGTTCGGATGTGTCAGGGTTTCTCGACTATATCTGCATGTATATATCAGCTATGGCAATCTCAATTTCTTGGTTCGCTTTGCTGTCATGTTCCTGTCTCGCCTTTAGCCGTCTGACTTTGCCTTGTTATAATGAATACCCTCGAGTGTTTAGTGATTAGGGTATTATGAATTTTAAAATGTCTATTTCAAAAGGTTTAATGTTTGAATCTTTCTTTTGACTTCCCATAGAATTCAAGCTTGAATAAGAGTTTCAAGAAATTTACCTTTAAATAATTTAACTATTATTTTCATAAATTTCAAAAGATTTGATGGCTTTATAAAATTTTATAAATTAAAAATAATTTTTTTGAGTTTTGGTTGCATTTCAATTATGGCAATTGAACGTAATCGATACTAGAATTTCCCAAATTATTGCTATCTACTCGAATTAGTACATTCAATTGTTTGATTGCATCAAATGGACAACCAACAAATTGGCCAGTTGAAAGTTTCACAGCGTGAGCATAGCATACAAATGGACGGACAACGATCAAAGTCACTAGAATGGACAAGTAATGGTAATTGACATATGTAATTGATTACATGCATGAATAGTTCCAGAATAAATGGACAATAGATTGCTTGGAATGGCTTTGCTATTGGGGTAATTACAAACCGATCTGTGAGGGAATGTTAATTTTTGCCAAAGGGTATCCATAAAGTTCATTTTGTAAACTTTTCAAAAAACTCCTTTGTTACCAGATTCTTTCGATGTGTTTTTTTTTTTTTTTTTGTGTTCACTTTTAGCGTCTCAATCAGATAGCAAAAGGGCGAAGTAAACGAGCAAACGACGTTTGCGGGAACAACAAAACTTGACAATTGACGCCAAAGTTGGAACCAAAACCAAGAGAGAACAACGAAAAAAAAAAAAGAGATAAAACGGAGAGTAGAGTGGAATAGAATAGTGTGAAATTGTAGAGTAAAAAATAGGTGCAAAATGCAATAACAGCCAAGTCATTGGCCCCAGTTAAGCGAAATGGCTATTGGCGGTTATATACGGGTGTTTCTTTCTATGTAAATAACATTTAATTGCTTATAGAATGAAAGAAAGTCAATGCTGCTGGAGGTGGTGCTGCTGCTACTGCCAGCAGCAACTTTACATACATATTGCAGCAGCAACTCCCTTTCCGTATTATGAGTAGTTAATTTACAAACAAAGTTGTTAACTGCGCTAAGAGAGAGAGAGAGAAAAGGACAGACATCCAACATCAACATCGCCTTCTAGTCTTTGCTAGTCTTAGCCTTGGCCGTTACGAGCTAAATTACCCAATTTTAAATTAACAAATTCCATTTCAACATTTTAATTAGGTTTTAAAAATTTCATGCGCTTCTTTCGCTGGCTGCTGTGCGACTAGGCGAGCGAGCAGCTTGCGTATTAATATGCGCCATTTCCGTTTCCGATTAGCATAGCGCGCGGGACCAAAAATGGCTGCCAGCTGCTGCCTCGTCGGGGCCTCTCCACAAAACACACACACACACACACCAACAACAACAACCAACAACACAGGAAATGGCACAAAACTGTCTTCTGTAGCTTTTGGGTTTCCCTTCGACTGCCACTGCCATTGCCACTGCCTGCTACTGCCACTTCCATTGCCGCTGCCGCTGCCGCTATATGTAGGCAAAATGTATTTCATTTTATTTTAATTTTCATCATCATTGCGCGAAACTAGCACAGAGCCATAGCCAGGGCCAGGGCCAGAAACGAAAAATTCGCACATTTAAAATCCAAAACGATAAAAATAACAACGTAAGAAAATTTTTTCCTACAAAAATTTCTCACAATGGCAACTTGAAAATGCTCTTGCTTAATAGGAATCCAGAAGGCAAATGATTATTAAAACTGTTTCCATATTATAATTTTAGAGCCTCATCGTGGGAAAAGTTAAACATTTTATCGATGAGTTAGAATAAATTATAATTGGTATAACTTTCGATAAGTGAAAAATGCGATAAATTTCTCCTATACTCATAATCGTTAATCGATCACAAATAATTTAGGCAAAACTTGTTTAAAATCAATTGCCTGAAGCCCGTTTCAATTTCAATCCCTTATTTTTATTCATCACAGTTTGATCTGCTTTTGTTAATTGAAAAATAAAAAAAAAAAAAGTTCACCAAAATGTTTGGGTCTTTTCTTTTCGGTTAACTAACGCAAGTTTACTTAAGTCGACTTAAGCAATTACAATTTCATTTGAGTTTTAGATACGGTTTGGGGATTCTGATTCTGAGATTTAGATTTAGATTCAGATTCTGTTGCAAATTCATGTAAATACATAATTTCAAAGAAAATCTCTTCAATCTATTACAAAACAGGAGGAGAGAAAGGTTTTCTCTAATGTTCATACAAATCATTTTCATCTCATTCCCTTATGCTCCCATTTTCCCCCTTTTTCCGGATTATATAGTGTATATTTCCAAAAAAGCTTTTCTTCTCTTGTGCAAAAGCTGCAGTTAATTTGGTACTTCAAATTTTAATGCTTAGGGCCACAGGCTGGGTCGGGACGGGCCGGGCCAGGGCAATGGGCAATGGCAACGGCAAGAGCAATGGGCAACAACAACAAACAAGGCCGTAACAGTAACTGGCTAAAATGGTCTTCTCATTCCCCCACCCTTCCCTTCACTTTCGACTCTGACTCCGTTCTCTGATGGGTGGGCCGCCGTTTTATAGTCGCACCCAAGCGTCGCCATTTGCCATTCGCCGTCAGCTTCGTTTTCTAAGGTCTTTTGCATAAAATTCTCACATTACGCATACGCAGCAGCGTTCTGTATTTACAGTTACAGCTGAGCATTTTATTTTATTTTCTTCTGTTTGTTGTTGTTTCCTTTTATAGATTTGTTGTTGTTGTTGTTGATGTTTTTGTTGCTGTTACTGTTGTTATTATTTAAAGCAAACGCACAAATATTTTCAACTTAATTAAACTTTAAAGCAAGCAAACAAACAAAAAAAAAACGAAACGAAAAAAAAAAACATGCAAAACAGCTAAAAACCAGGAAGAAGAATGAAAAGAAAGAATAAATGTAAAGCAGCTGCTGTTGCTCCTCTTCTTTTTAACTGCACTATGTGTGTGTGCATATAAAATTCACGTTGAATGCCTTGAAGTATGCAACGCTTTCTTGTAGCCATCTCGCTTACATTTTCTTGTTGCTTTGGGTTCTATGTGTTTTTTTTTCTGTTTTTTTTTTTTTTTTTTGCTTTTACGGTTCGCTATAAATACAAAAAAACATCAAGGAGCATAAAGGGCAGTGTGCGCCCTCAATTTATGTGCTGTAGGCAACAAAAATTTATTGTCAACTGATAAGCAGGGGCGAAAAGCAAAAGTAGCCCAAAGGCGTCAAAAGGAACAGGACACTTGAAATGAAATCGCGAGCTGATGGGTGCGATGTAACTGTAGAATAGGAGAGTGAGACGGGGGTTCGGCGAATGAGGCCACAAACAGAACAAAAACTGATGTGATTTTTTCCGTTCTTCTTTTTGGCATGTTTAGAGATTGAGAGGACCAAAAAGAAAACATAAAAACTTTCGATACTCTGCGGGGATCAATTTGATGCATAAATATTTCAATTTAAATGTGATTTACCCCACAAAAAAAAAAAAAAAATGAAAAACTCAGCCCTCTCGATAATTCCATCGCTTCGTGTCAACTTACATGTGTTCATATTTCATTCATAACATCAATGATGCATTACATTTTTTTAATATACCTAGAGTTTTTAGGTATTCACTCAAATGGAGGCCTTTCTTTCAGACGTAAGTCAGATAGTTCGGTTCCACAATAACTCTGAATTTGAATTTCGAAATTGATTTTCTTTTAACAAGGTTTTAGCAGAAAGCAAATAGCTTTTCATTTCACATTCACATTTAAATTAAAATTTTCGTGAAACCTATTAAGAATTAAGTCCAAACCAAAATAGTTAAGAATGTATGGGTAACATTTTTGTTTATCGTATTTCATAGTTTTCTCTCTAGTTTTATTTAAATTCAACATTTTCAACTTTTGGTTTCCATATATACATAAAACTTTGCACTTTTTTCCCAAATGAGACTGTGTGTCCAACGATTCCATTTAAATTACTAATCAAACTTGAATTTGGCCTACTGAAGCAGCAAAAAGCATATAACCCACACATTACAAAAAACATCCTTGTGTTCCCTTTAGACTGACTGAGTCCTGTCGGTTCATCAGTTTATTGATTTTACTTTGGCACATAAATTTTCACAAACAAGAGCAAAAAAAAAAAAAAAAAAAACGGAACTACTTTCGGGTCGGTTTGTAGTATTTCTTCTTCTATTCGTTTTTTTTTTTTTCTTTTTTTGTGTTTGTTCGTTTCTTTATGCAAATGCATAAAAAGTGTCATGATTGCCGTGTTTGTTTGTCTGGGCCACAGGACGACGTCGACGACTTGGCTTGGCTATGTGGCCCTTCATCAGAAAACGTCTGGACGTCGTTCATTTCATTTGTTTAGGTTTTAGGTACAACACAGTCGTCCTTTGGGACAAAATGCTCCATATTTGAGCATATGTTTGGGTTGAGAATTGCTTGTGGGTCTTGCCTATTTTTGCTTTAGGAGCTTAGGTCTGTGGCCTGATAATTGAAATGTCTCCCCATGGCCACATTAGACAGAAACGAAACGAATGGGAGACAGAAAAAAAAAAAAAAACAAAAAACGAAGCAGGAAAGAAAACCTACATCATCAAGGCCTTTTCTTGGTCATCTGTTTTGTGGAAAATTTATGTAATTTTTGAATTTTTGGCATTATTTCAACTTGAGGTATGTGGGCGAATTCATTTTTGATTGAAAGTGAAACGAGAAAGTAATGAAATTTGAAGTCCAAACTAAAGCAACAAGTGGCAATAGCAAAACATTTGCTATAAATTTGTAAGGCAACGATTAAGGTTTTCTCAAAACATCATACAAATTTGTTTGTTCTTCTTTAATATATTGGAAATCTAGTTAAAAGGACATTTTCTGTTCCATTAGACTTAGCCATAAAAAAGTTTTTTCCCATCTACGAATAAAAAGATTCCTAAGCTATTTCTTCCCTCGAAAATTTCATGATTTTCTATGTGATAGTATTTGCCAGAAATTTTTTGCACATCTAACAAAGTTTATCTTATTATAGCCACGCTTTCTCTCGCTTGCTCTTTACGAAAATTACCTACACCCAAG
Source organism: Drosophila nebulosa (assembly GCA_024703675.1). Classification (NCBI taxonomy): domain Eukaryota; kingdom Metazoa; phylum Arthropoda; class Insecta; order Diptera; family Drosophilidae; genus Drosophila; species Drosophila nebulosa. Next base: position 2,996,946 of record JANFPS010000009.1, read on the forward strand.
AACACTCACACAGACACACACACACACAGCCATATGGGATCATTATTCATTTTTCGTTATTTATATACAATAAAAGGAACTCTCACACAAACTACGCGTCGAGGACGAGAAGAATTTCTTGTCGTTGAGTGAAGAGGGGGGCCGAAAGGGATGTGCCAGCCTTGTCAACTGGTTTGAAAAATAGATTTTTACAGGCTTAGTTGCGCATCGTCAGCCACGTTGACTATCACATCCCCTTACGGCCCCATATGCTCTGTACCCCTTGCTATCCCTCCCTACCATCCATCAGACTCTCCCGCATTGGCTGTGCAAATCCCGCGGGCGTTCCCTTTTGTGTCTCACTTGTGTCATTTAAAAGACATTTGCCTGTCATTTTATGCCGTGTTTGGCACAGTTTTTGTGTGCAGCAGAAAAAGTTTTGCCAGCCAACCAGCCAACCAGCTCTATCCAGCCGGTAGAGATGGAGCCATTAGTTTGGCATTGGCAACACATTGCCAATAGATTTGCAGCAGGTGCAGGCAAAACCAAAAAAGCACAAACAACAACAAAAAGCCAAGAGAGAGAGAGGGAGAGAGAACAGCTTCCACTAATGATCAATATGTGCTGCTGGAAATTGGCAAAGGGCTCAAATTAGTTTAATTTAATTGCAACAAAAAAGGGAGAAAACGAAAACAAAAAAAAAAGCGAAAAATCCAGGCGTTTAATTTATGCAAATTAGAAAAGCCGCCGCCAGTTGCAAAATGCCAGCAAATCGAATTGCCTTGCATTAAGCTTTAATTGGACTAAAAATGTTTTATTAAAACTCGCCCACAACCAAAACCCCATCCACCCACACAAACACCCACATTTTATGGCATACGCATAACTCTGGAGGGGATTTTCCTTTGTTAGAAGGGGCTTTTGTAAGCTTTGAACGCGAATTGCACGCAGCATGCAAAACTTCAAAAAGCGCAACCGCATCGATGGCGCAGAGGAATGGCACAGGAGTTGGGTGAAGATTAGCACATGAAAAGATGTGGAGAGGGTGGTAATATTGGTGTGGTGCTGAAAGATTCAGTAAAAAATAAAAGAAACTTTTTAAAAGTAGCATTAACTTGAGGTTGGTGGCGTATACGTAATATTTTTTTCATTATACATATGTACCAATGTACAGGCATATAAGAATATCCAAAAATCAACGCATATATTGCAAAAGTATTACAAAAATATATAGATAAATTTTCTTTCGCTTTAAGAAAGAAAGCTTGAGAAAATTTCACAAATATCCAAAGAAATAAATAGTCGAACAAAAATAATTTCTATAGAAAGCAAATGAAATGAAAGGAAAAATGATTTTATTCTTCTAGAAAATAATTGTTTTTTCTGCTCTGACAACTGTTTTAGCAAAGCAAAATGTTTAGCGAAATTTTTGCAAGTGAAATGTAAGAATAACCTTATTCGACTTAGTTACGATTTTGCATGCGGCTTACCCTTGCTCTGTGTGCGTGCGTGTGTGTGTGTGTGTGCGTATGTGTGGGGTGTTGGTTGGTCTATGTGTGTGTTGAAATATGTCCTGGCATATTTATATGTAAAAATTGTGCCATGGCGATATGTGAATATGTGTGGCAAGTTTTCACTTACGCAACTCTCTTTGGCCATTAAAAAGTACAATGCAATTTTCATAGCATACTTTCTTGCGCAACGACCTAACCCCTTGCACTTTGCGTGCTCTACCAACAGTTTCTCCCCCTCCCCTCTTTCATTTCACAAACTGCGCTTTTTTATGCATAAATATTTGTACATGTTGTGCTGCCTTTTTTCCCCCCACCCGCGCCTCTGCTTCCCTGCATAATGTTTGTTGTTGCTGCTGTTCTGTTGTTTTTGTTTTTTTATTTTTACTGTTATGAGCGTTTAAGCAAAACTTTGCGCGCTTGAAACGTTCGTTGGGTAAGCATAAAATTATTATCAAAAAATAAAAAGTACAAAAAAAAAAGAAACAACACAAAATAAGAGAAACAAAACCTAAAAACAAAAAAAAAACCTCGCACTAGAGCGAAGTGAAATCGGGATACCCGCCAGCGACCCCAACACGCAATGTTGTAGAACAAATATCAAGTTTTTTTACCCATTTTGGCCATTCGCTGGCGTCCTTTCCATTCTTTTTGTACTTTTTTTCTCCTTCTTTTTCGATGGGGGGAGCCAGACACTTTTCGGACACAGTTTTGCATGGCGTCGACGACGACGACTATGGTGTCGGTGGCGACGGCAGTGTTGGCCAAATGAACCGAACGGGAAAAGCATAGAATAAAAACAAAAAAAAAAACAAAAATTAAGATTCTTAAGTAAACTACAAGATACAACGAACCGGAAATACTCTTAAAAGGGTTAATACATAATTCTGCTGATCTGGCAGGAGAAACGAAGTCTCATTTCTGTCTTTTTTGAGGTCTCTGCCCTTTTGAGATGTAGAACAATGGCCACTTCTGGTGCCGCAATCACTGCTGCTGCCAAATACGCAGACACTGGGCCTAACTACCGCGCAATCAAGATGCGTAAATTGTAGTAGCCCGGATGTTGCTGCTGCTTGAAGCAATCTCACTCGTGAGGCATTTCAAATGGTGCGTAGTTAGAAAGAGCATTCATTGAAATGGCCAAGGGACGCGAATTAAGATTTTAGTCACCTTTTAAATGGTTAAGAAACAGTAGTGTAGATCAAAAATTTAAGAAACAAAATTGTAAATTTATTAATTTTTACATACAAATAGAAGCTAATGTTGCAGAAACGTTTCACAAGACAACACTGAAGGACAAGTACTTCAAAGAACTCTCAAGATGGCTATTCTCATAAAAATATAAGCACTTTCAAGCATTTTCCCTTACAAAATGAACATTCTCAATTCTTGACAGAGTAATTTTCCTCATCGAAAAGCAAAAAAAGACAACAAGAACAATGTTGGTTCTTGTTTGATTTTTTTTTTTTAATTTTGTTCTTTTTTTTATGTTTAAAAGCAAGTCGGCAAAGTTGTGCGCGTTCAAAAAACATTTCAACACTTGGCGCACATGGTGTCACAACCAACAACAACAACAACAACAACTACAACATGAGTAACAATGACCAAGTTGTTACAACCACAACAAAACAGTTACTGTGTTTTGTTGTTGTCGTTGTTTTTGTCTTCCTCTCGCTGTTTTTGTTTTTTGTTGCTTTTTATGAGTGTCCTGTCTCTCAGTTATCCTTGGCCACGCATCATCAAATTAGCGCTTAATTTTAACGCCACAATGGAAAAGGCGAACTGAAAATGAAACCAAGTCAGATCTGAGATAGTGAAACAAATGCGCGACTGACTTTCAACTGATTGTAATAGATAAAAATCGGCATACATATACTTATAAACATATATACGCTAGATAGATGGATATATGTAAAATGATTTTGTTATTTACCCTGCAGCCAGACAAGCACAGACAATTGCTAAAATGTAGAGCAGTCAGAGCCCCCGACCAGCTCGAAAAGTAAAAGCTGACTTACAAAAATTAGAGTTGCAGCTCTCTCTCTTTTTCAGTAGTTTCTGTTTTCTGTTTTGCCTTGGCCTATCTTTATCCCACTCTCTTTGCCATTCAGAGTTTTGAAGCTTTATCCCGGTTGCAGTTTAAATTGAAACCCAAACGGCGGGAGCTAGGGGAAAAAGAACGCGAAACAAAAAGTGGAATATTTAATGCGTTATGCAAAAATGCGTGGCATGGCGTGACATTTGCTCGCTGGTTCAGTCCGTTTCCCTTGTTCGTATTACATTTCGAGTGGAGTAGAAGCGAAAAAAGCTGATGTAAGTATATCGGGAGTAACTATAGGGCAGGCAGGCCAGGCAGAACCAAAAGCCGTTGCAGTAGCAGTAGCAGTAGAAGCGAATCCAGCAATACGTTTAAAATAACAGCAGTCAGTCTACAAGAACAGCAAATAACGAGTGCAAGTGTGAAAGAGAGAGAAAAATGTAGCGGATTAAGAGAGTGGCCCAGCAAGTTATTTGAATTAAAAACAGTTATGCCATTTCAACCTTTGAGACTTTTACAAAGATCTTGTCTCTAATTGAATACTGTTGAGCAGAATCAATAGATCGTTTTAAGTTATTGAGTATCAATATGAATTTTAAATTAATTAACTAATTGTGAGATTAATATGTTAGATTTCACATTAATATCAACTTTTAATCGTTATAGTTAGGACAAAGTCTTTGGACTACTCTCGTAACATTTGGCCCTAGTTTTTGGCAGCTCTATCACTCACTCTTGCGTCTGTTGTTTGGCTTAAACCGTGCACCCTCCTCTCACCCTGCCAACCAGCCGCCAAAAAAAAAAAAACGAAAATAAAAAATTAAAACAAGAGCGCAGCAGTCTGGTTGCAGTTTGATCTCTCTTTCTCGTTCTCACTCGCATTCGTTGTCTCTGTCTTTCTTGTTGCCATGCATGCATAAATATTGCACATGCAAAATTGGAAATAACTGATGGATGCCGTCAAAAAATGCTGCTGCCGCCCCACGCCAAAAACACATCCCTTTTCCTTGCACCAGCCATCAAGCCATCTACCCACCCCCCCCCCCCCCATTTCCCCACCCACTCCACCAACACATATGTGTTCCCTTCCTCTCCGCTGCGCTGGTGTCACGCAATGCGACATTTTGCGTATAAAAATAATAAAACTTCGGGGGCAAAGGCCCCAGTCAGAAAGTGTGTGGACTGCACGTGTATGTGTGGGGTGTGTGTGTGTGTGTGTGTTTGCATAGAGGCGTGGCATTACATTCCTCTGACATATTAATAAATCGAATGAATGAAATTTTTCAATCCCCTTTGCCTATCCCCTCCCTCTAGCTGAGCACCTCAATTCTGACACCGCGACCCCAGAGTCTCCTCCACCTGCTGCTTCCACTGACTCTAGTCGGTTGCAACAGCCGGTGGTCACTTTAGAGCCGCCCATTTTTCTCGCATTTTTAATTAATTTCATGCAATTTGTATAAAGTTTCCCCCCTTTCGCACTCTCTCTCTCTCTCTCTCTCTCTCTCTTCCCCCCCCCCCTCTCGCGGTCTTTCACTGACACCCTCCACCCCTTATTTTCAAAATAAAACGTATTTGGTCGTGGGAGGTTCATGTGTGTGTGTGTGTGTGTGTGTGTGGTGTGTGTGTGTGTGTGTGTTGGCCTCTGTAATTTACCAGAGTTAAGCCGATAAGTGCATTTTTAATGTGAACTCCAATGAATTTTCTATTACATTTTAATTTAAAATAACAAAAACCAGTGAAAAAAAAAAAACAAAAACAAATTAAAAAAACTTCGGAACAAAAGGGAGCGCTAGCAGCTAGCAGACGGTCAATGGACTCAGGCGAGCATTCAATATAAATTCGATTAAAAATTTAGATTAATCGTTTTATTGAGATTTAATGGCATATAAATCTCCCTCGTTTGCCTAGAAAAAAAAACAATCATGTCTCTACCAGCACAACTGAGCTAAAAGAACTATCAATTAGGCTAATAGATGTATGTATGTATGGGAGAGAAGGGCCAGAAGCAGAGTAGGTAATGAGTTAAAGTGGGGGATTATGTTTAGCAACCAAATTGCAATATCATAATTGCTCTCCAATGGCCATGTCAAAGTTCTTTTAAGCCCAACACAAAGCAAAGCGAATCCATAAAGAGTAGAAAAAATTACTCTAAATATGTTTTAGTGTGATCGTAGAACTACTTTCATGACTTTTAACTGCATTTATCTCTCTCGAGACTTCCGATTTCTAAAGGTATGAAAGGTTCCCAAGATTTTTAACGGATTAATTCTCTCTTTAAAACTTGTTGTACTTAACAAAATGTTCCAAAAACTTTGCCAAAGAGGAATTCAATTTTGATGTATAGTATAAAGTGTGCCAAAAGTGTGATGGAAATTTTGAGAAATTTGATTTTGATTAAGTATATGTAACCTGAACTGACATTGATGAATATTTCAAGAGAATTTAAAACACAACACTCAACAAAGAGAGAGAGAGAGAGAGAGAGAGAGAGAGAAAGAGGGGAATTGGGAGATAAAACGGAAAATGATGAAACGCGACTTGAGTTAAACCAAAAGAGATGGAGCACATTATTATTACCGTTATGCATAAAAATCAACACTCAGCTGGCGCCGAACAAAACAAATTCATCAAAAAATAAGCACAAACTTCATTTACGGCCAAACAATTTTATAACCAATTTTTATGGGGATGATAAATTTTAAAAAACAAAAGAAACCAGCAAAACAACAAAAACCAAAACGTTGGAGGAAAAAAAAAATATATATATATATAAAGAAAAGAAAATTTACAACAAAAAAATTGCCAACTTGTTTACAAATAAATCGCTGGAATTTCTGCGCAAAGCAACGAAAAAAACAAACCAAAATCCTAAATAGGTAAAGTCAGTGAGTCGACTATTAAGATACCCTAAATATCTTTTTCTCTATTTCTTTTTCTTTACCTTCATTTTTACTTAATTATTTGCGGTTTTTTCCTATTTCGGTTTATGGTATTAATTCTTTTGAATCTTTTATTGAAGCCTTGAACCCATATCATATACAGGAACCAACACAAATTTAACATAATTCGCAGGGACATGCATTAGGGGATGACTAAAACCGAGCTATCTAATCCAAATCTAAAGATCTAAAGAGATGAGAGAGAGATTTCCCTTGAATATATATATAATATTAAAATGTAAATAGGTAAATGAATTAAACTTTATGTGGCCCTTCAGGTACAGGGTATACAAAAACAAAGAACAACAACAGAACAACAAAAAAATTTTAATCCCAGCCAGCAGCACTTGACTCACTCGGCTTCTCATGCTGTCCCCCTCGAACTTCCCCCCACCCCTTGCCGATGCCTGGATCTACTTCAACGCCCTCCCACACTGATTTATCTCGCTTAATTTACCGTTATTTGGGCATCAGCTTTCGAGAGTAGAGTAGAGTAGAGTAAAGTAGAATGGGAAATGAGAGTGGGAGTGGGAGTGGGAAAGGGGGGGGAGTGGAGTTGGCAGGAGGACAAAATACAATGGAAAAAGGAAAACACGAAAACAAAATAAAATAAAAATAAAAATCAACCTTCGCATGGCCCATAAAATTTCATTAGCGTCATATTTTCAAATAATTTTGCTTCTTCTTATGCTTCTTTAGCTGCTTCCTTTTCGGTTTTTTTTTTCTTTTTTTTTTTTTTTTGTATATTGTTCTTCTTAGTGTTCCTAGAAGTCCTTAGTCGACTTAGTCGTCCTTCGAGTAAGAGTCCAGCCCGTGTTTGCCTGTTGCGGCTGACTGCCTGACTGGGTGACTGGCCCAGGTATAATCATAATTTGAAATTGCTCATTCGTATCTTAGATTGGATTAAGTGCGAATTAGAACATCAATAAGCGAGGAGGCGTTAAATGTAACGCAACATTGACGACAACAACAGCAACAGCAACAACAACAAGAACTCCTCAACAATGATGCCAAAAAGGGATCAAAGCGGATTTGTTTGTAGGTAGATGCATAGATAGGGAATGAGTTTTGGTTAGGTGCAAATGTGACAAAAGTAGAGAACGTATCTCCACCATTCTCCCCTCTCATTTTCACTTCCATTGTTTCCTGTATATATGTATGTGTAAGTGGATGTGTGTGTGTGTGTGGAGGAGGTGCTCAAGCAGGCAGGCAACTTAATGAGCATTGGCAGCCAGCGTTAAATTGTTATAATCTTTTTGTCTATGAAAGAAACTCAAACACATAAGAAACAAATTTGCCTTTTTCTACTCCTCCTTCTATTTTCCGTAAAATAATTATGGTTTGAATTAATCTACCATTCAATTCGATAGAAATCGATTACCAGAGCACTAATTTATCCATAAGGGGGAAGAGCGTGGGAGAGAAGCATTACCGTAACCGTAACGCGTTTAACTTCAATTTACTCCTACTACGATAAATGCGAGATAATGAACTTTTTTAAGGGTATTTCATATTCGTTTGTATGCTTAGTTATCCTGGCAGCTGGCCGTTTCCTAATAGCCCCAGAAGCCTGACAAGCACAAAAAAGCTTACGAGGCCAATGTTGTGTAACGTTCTTCTTTGTTTCCTTTCTTTTTTTTTTAGCTCATCAAGCTGGAAACTCAGCTCCATGTTATTTAGTTTTTTATCACTGCATAAGAGAAAAGTTAAGCTAGAAGAGATATGAAACCAAAAAGAGGAAAAAGATTGGGTGCAGAGCACAGGACAATGCACCATAACAAATTATCCCTGCGTGTGCATCACTCAAAAATGTCTGGCCATCTGTCTGTCTGCTCTTCAAGGGATCGAAGCGAGAAAGGGGGACGATGATGGTCATCTGAACTCCAAAAGGCAGACCCGCCCCCTCTTGTCCGTTAGTCAGTCAGTCGGCCGGTCTCCCCACTTGTTGTTGTCTGGCAAATTAAGAACAATCCCAAGCAATTTCCGGCAACTTTTTCTGGTCTTCTCACTCGTGTTAAATCCAAGCGAAACTTTACAGTTTTCAATGCCCTGAAGGTATGACATGGAACGGAAGTCGATGTCGTCTGAAAAGAAGTTGCCATGCCATGCCATGAAAAGAGGGTATGACAAGCCGCCTTTACAGCTTCAGCTGGAAACTGTCTCAACAAAATAAAGTACAAAATAAATGAAAATAAAAAGAGTGAACCCGAGATGCTGTTTTATTAATTTTCTGTTTAACCGCAATTTCTAATCAATTTTAAGAGTTATTTGCCTTCGAAAGGAAGTGCTTTCATGAATGAATAGTGAGCGATTTAACTCACAGATCTTATAAATTCAAAAGTCCTTTCAAAGAGAATAAGGAAAAAAAAAAACAAATTCGACTTATTCTAAAATGACTCAAAGATGAACTTCAACTATTTTGGGCTCTTTCTTTAATCACTTCAAAACTTTATAAAAACAATTTCATTGAATTCGTCATACACCGCACCCCCTTGCCAATTTGCCACTCTCCCCCGCCAACAGTTGCCCACCGTCTAGACCTCCTATAGTTTGCATACATACATATATGCTGTCCAATTGATTTATTTTCCATTGAAAGTTAATTTATTAGAAAATTGCCGGGACAAGTTATTATCTAGGCCAGATTTTGTTGAGTTGATCCCAAAGGCATTTGGCAAATGTTCAAATGAAGTAGAAATTTTCACACTTTGACATCAAATTACGCGTATTAGTTAGTTGAAGATTCTTAGTCGCCTCCGCCTCTGCCTCCGGCTTCGTTTTTACTTCCGCCTTGGCTAAAGCCTCCGTTTTTGATGGATGGGTGATGGGCGTGGCTAAATGCAAATGAATGGGCAAGCGAAATTACGTAAATTTTCTTTGAATTTATTTCAACAATGTCGTCGTTGTCGCCGTCGTAGTCGGCGTTGCCCTTAAATTACCTTCTCACTCTCAGGGCGATGTCGGTGATTTTTATTGACTTTGGTTTGTAATTTATTAGAGTGAAACGGACAGAGTGAGTAGATGAGGCGTGGGAGGGAGGTATCAAGCCACACCCCATCAAAGGTCAGCCTTCTTCCATTTCTCCATCTCCGTTTCTTGTTCGATTTCTTTCGTTTTTTTTTTTTTGGCGATTTTTCACCCGAAAAACGCAAAGCAAAGGCCAAAAAACCGGGAAAATTAATTAAATCTTTGACCTTGCTCGAAAGCCAAACATGTCGCGCAAAGTTTTCACTTTTGTATCAATTCAAACGGCTGACTAAACTTCAATTAAAATAAATAAATATTTATAAATTAATTGAAAAGTCTGCGCCACATCAAAATTTGATTTGATTTGTAAATAAATATATGTGAGTATATATCTTAAGTATATATGTATGTACATAGTAGATGTAAATACAAATTGTAATTAGCTAAAGGAAATCCTAAGGTGTAGAAAGCAAATCCCCCCTAGGTTATGCAAACAAAACCTAACAAAAATATATCTAGGGTGAGTAAATTCATCAGATTTTGTTGTTATGTTGTCGCTTTTCCATTTTCCTTTGCTTCTCTCTTGCGTTTTTAATAGTGTACACAGTTAAAGGAGTTGATTTTAATTGGTTTTTATAAATAAAAGCAAACAAAACAGCAATAGAAAGAGAGAAAAGAGAGAGAGAGAGAGAGAGAGACAAACAAAAGGATGCAGCGAAAGGAGAAAGAATAACGGATTACCACAAAGATATAAATGAAAATTTACAGTATGAGAATGTATTTACAGAAGAAAGTGAGGCAGACGGTAGGGAAAATCTCAACCTTTAAGAATTGAAAGTTTTACTATTAACCAACTATAAAGAGAAACTTAAATATAAGCATTTTATAGCAAATTCTGAGACAAAACCTCTTTTGCAAGCGCTGAGACTGCTTCTTGAAGTTTCCTAGCACACATTGAACTCACAAAATCATATTATTAGTCCAAGATAAATTGATTAATTGGAATACATAAATTCAAAATAAAGGATTAATGCAAATCTACGAGCCATTTTTCGAGCACTATTAACTTAAGACACTTGTCTTTGGGAGAGCACAGATTTTTTTTATTAATAAGTTCATGCCTATTAAATTTGTAAAATGTTTTTATGTCAATCACTTGGCAAATAGCAAAGCTTTATTTAAGATCGATCGTTGCGGAATCCGAGGTAAACAATGGCTACCCTCAGGTTACATGAACTCATCTTGTGCTATGTGTTGCATACTTCTAGGCAAAATTTCGCTTTTACAGGAGTAAAAAAAATCGAAAAATTGCACTTTGTATAATAATGTGAAATACTTTTTTATATGCAGTGGAATTCAAACAATTCATTTCAATTACAATTGAAAAATGTATTGATTGATCTGCTCATATTTTAAGTCTGTCCTTGACCTAGCTTTGGTGTCTACTTTAAACAGTCTGGAATGGGTTGTATTTAATGGGAACCATTTGATAGCTTCAATAGCTAACTGGCTTCTCAGATCTCACTTTAATAACTTGTCAATATATGTACGTAGTTGATACATATAGTAGAAAATGTTGGACTCTCGGCTGAAACATTTTTCGCTCTGTCTCTCTCTCTCTCTGGATATCTTACTCTATCTTACTCTCTCAGTCTCTCTCGCTTTCTCTCACTCTATGTGTGTGTTTCACTGGCTTCTGTCTACTTTTAGTTTTCATCATGAATTTACGAAAAACTTCGCTGCAATGGAGGACGAAACGGGAAAGTTGTTATCGCCGTTTGCCGTCGCACATCGCCGTCTTACTTATCTTGGCATAAAATTTGTTTCCACAAGGTGGCGGTAAGGAAGGGGATGGAAATGGAGATGGAAGTGGATGTGGAGGTAGGAGACATCGGACGTAGTAAAAGAAGCTTGTTTGTTGTTGCTGGGGTTTCTTCTCCTCCGTCTTGCTTGGTGTGTTCCTTTTTTCCCTTAACTTTCTACTTGTTAACGGCTCTTTGGTGTGTGCGCTGTTTTCTTAGATGCCTCTTGCCTGTTGTGAATGGAGTGGAGTGGAGTGGAATGGGGGTGGTGTGGGGTTTTGAAATCGCCTCACTCTCGTTCCCTTCCTCACACTCACTCATTTTAATATGTCCCTAGCCACGCGAAATTGCTCAAGACATGTTTGTTTTTAAACAGATTACATTATTTTATGGGAACGCCTCTCGTTCGCGTCGTTTGCCGTCGTTGATAATATGCAAAAACTTTGGCAAACAATAATAACACAGAGGAACCCCAGCAAAATCATCAAATGCTACTAAAAAGTTACCCACATACACATACACATACACAAATATATATACACAATCTCTGAGTTGAGTCCTTAGACAAACATTGCCTGGGAATATTGCCATAAGTTTCATCGACAAATTAATGATGAAAAACCCGCTTTGCTCTGCTCCACTCGGCTCTCCACACAACAAACATTACATTACCAAAACAAACCACGGAAAATGGTTTTCAAATTGGCGAAAAATTTCTAGCCATGTGCATAAACATACTTATACATATGAAAAAGTGTGTGGAGTGATGATGACGATGGGGAGGGGACGAAGAGACGCAGAGTGAGTAATGCGGCGGCACTTTTGTCTTTTGTTATGCTAAATGAAAAGTTCATTTTGCATTAGCTGAAGATGATTATGAGTGGAAGGCAAAAAAAAGTAGAAGAAATATTAGTTCGAGCAGCAGCAGCAGCAGGTGACAAAAATGTCAAAAACAATTTACATCATATGCCAAGTCCTATCAATTTGCCAGTTTGATCAATAGATTAAATTAAAACAACACAACAACTTAATATATTTTGGTAATTGCAGATTTTTAACTATTGGTAAAATGTTTTCAAAACTATTCTTATATTTTACATTATTTCAAGTACTCTATTAAAACATAAATGGAACAAAATATGTGTTTTGTTTTTCAGGTTGAAGTTCGGAAAAAAGTTTGATATATACGAAGAACTTGTAATTTATTATGCAAGATTAAGATTCGATTAAGATTCAAGTTTCTTAAGATTCCAGGAGGCTGGAAAGGAAAACTATCTGTTACCCATAGCCGTCAGTAGGCATGGCTATATTAAAACAATTTTTGTTTTCACATAAAGCAACCTTTTTCAATTTCGATAACCGTATTTTTCACTTCAGAGTGGAGAATCCTTATTTTTAGTTAAAGTGAGCCTACTTCAGGCCACTCTTTTTAACACTTGCACTTCCTGTTACCGGTTTTTGTCGCCTGGCTCTTTAAATGCCACATTCCACTGCAGGCATTGTGAAATCCTTAGTCTTCTTATACTTCTCTCTCTTTCTCTTACTCTCTCGCTTTCTCTTTCTGCTCTCCTTTCACAATCCCAATGCCGACACACACTTCAGGACGCCTTACACGTGCTCCAATGCCATTCAAGTGGCAGCAACGGGCTCCTTGGCATAATCGCTCAACAACAACGAGATGAGAGAAAAGGAGTGACAGAGAGAAAGTGAGAGAGAGAGAGAGAGAGAGAGAGAGATAGAGAAAGAAAGAGAAAAATAAAGAGTGAGAGAGAAAGAGCGAGGGAGGAGAGAGCTAAGACATTTTATCTACCTTTTGCCATGGCTTGGGCACGGGCTTCGGCACGGGCATTGGCATGGGCGTGGGCTTGGGCTTGGGTTTGGGCTTGGGCTTGGGCATGGCGTTCCGTTGCGGATACGGAAGCTTGTTGATGCTTTTACCATTTGTTAAGTGCTGCTTGTTGCTCCAGCTGTCGATGCGGAGCGACGGAGGTCAACCAGGTGCCAGGTGAGATGCGGCAGCCAGTTGTTGCTATTGGTTTGTGTACTTAGACATGCAGAGATGACTACGACGATGACGAGGACAAGGACGAGAATGAGCGTAAGGATGAGAATGACGACGACGCATACATCAGGCTCAAGCTCAGAGTTCAAGCTTGATTTTCTCTCACACTTTTTGGGATTTGCCATCTTACTACGTGCCCTGTAGTTTGCTTTTAGTTGCCGCACACGCTAATGCTAAGTAACTGTTGTTTATAGAGCGAGAACAGCAAAGCAAAAAAAAATAAAAAAAAAAAAAAAAAAAGGAGCACCATAAAACTAAGCTTTTCCATTCAAAAGGTACATTTCACTCAAAAGTTGCCAAGTTTCAACTTGAAAAATGCACAAAAAATGTGTTAGAGAATAAAATAAAACACCGAGGAATATCTTAAGGGGCCACCGCCAAAAGCTGCATACTCTTTCAATACAATTGAGTCTCTTTCCAATAATTAAATCGATATAAAGATAAAACGTATCCAGAAACGTCTCCAGCTATCTGGAGGCCAAAGAAAGTGTGTTGGAAATGATTGAAATATGATTTACCTGGCCTTTTCTTTGTGCTGAAAAGCAATTTCAATTTGAGTACAGTCAATTCAAAAACACATTAAATAACATTCAACGATGTAAAAACGATTATAAAGTATTTTCTGAATACAAAAGTGTATGCCAACTTCAGTTATGTGCAAGTGTATTAATCCTTTCTCTCTCTCTCTCTCCCTCTGCACTCAAATTGATTCACATACACTCGAAACGAAAAAACCAAAGGGGGAAAAAAACTATCCTGACAGATTGCCGACAAGCCAAGGACACAGCTTAAAAGTGCATTTCTCAGTAACGCCAAATGGCAATTTGTGTACGAAGCCAATGCTCTCAAATTACAAGTTTATATTCCCAAAGAATCTCTAACTGTATCTGTATCTCCACGTATCTATCTCACTCTCTCTTGTCCCATTCTTCGCCGTGTGACTATTTGAAAAATGTGCATCGAATGTTAGCGATTCTACCTTCCGTTTTACTTTACCTATTTCGCTTCACATTTGTGCTTTCTGTTTTTTTTCTTTCTTTTTTTTTTGGCGTATACTCGGTGTTGTTTACAAGTTAAGCTTGAGCTGGGGATACAAATTGTCAAGGTGCCAAGCGCCTAATACTGTTCGGATTGTTTTTACCCAAGGTGATGGCTGGCTTGTATGGGGGCGTGGCCCTCCATATCAATATCAATGTATTTTGCGCATTCTCCCCATAGCCATTCATACGCTTGATAAATGTAAGAGACGAGACTTTGTGGTGGGGTAGCAAAGAGAAAAATGTATCGCCAAGATAGAGACGAATGTTCATAAAACGTTCTAGATGCGATTGAAATAAAATTAAAGTGACTTGACTTTGACATTGCACAATGAAATAGAAATTTTAGTTTATATTTCTCAACGATATAAGATAGTCTCCAGCGATAACAAGTTTACCCATTAGATCAAGCATTTCGCACAGGCCACAATGTCATAGCCAGAATAGACCTTAGGAACTTTTTTTTCTATAAAAAGGTTTTGGTGACAAATCCCCGTGTAAGAAATAAAAGAAATTTGCTCCCTTAAGTATGAAATCGACAGAAGACAAAGTCCATTTTTATTTCTATGTAAGCGCTCTCCTCTGCAATTCTTAAAAATTTAATTATGTCCAAGCTTAAGTAAATTATTTTTTTACATATCACTTTTCCACGGCAATTTTTAAATTAAAACAACTTTCAAACGAAATAGGCATGGAATTACGTGTTTAAGCAGACCCCTCAAGTTGAATAATGGTTTCCAATACTTTATTTAATGACTAACAAGAATTATGCAATATTTCGATATCAATTCTAAATTGCATTTCAATTGACAATTACACACAAATCGCTGCTAATCGCCGCCCACAATATTTTCATGGTAATTAACGCCAAAACCGAGACAAATGCTTGAGAACGAAATTTCATGCTTTTGAAGTGGCTCCTTTCGACTGCACAAGCGGATTAGATATTGCACAACAATTAAATTAAAATTTAAATTGCTATGTGGGTGGGTGTATGTTGAACCATTTTATTTGGGGTGTTAGTGAAGTAACTAATTAATTTACAAACATTAAAAAACCACTGAGAATCCTCTCAACTCTTTTTGTGTTCTGTGTGTGTGCTTTTCAATTAATAAACTTTTAGTTGGTGGACGATGTAGCAGTCAGTCAATGCTTTTGCATTTGGTGTAACTTTGCTAGTTACACTCAATAAGCATTATATATCGCAACAATAACCTAATTAGTGTATTCTGATGGCCGCTTAAGCAAAATTTCGCCATGCCCCAAAAGGCATGTCACAAAGCAATTTCAACAAATTGCACACAGTTTTGGCAGAAAAATGTTTCCAAAAAAAGCTAGCCTGTAGCATGTGTAGGAACGTTTTTATTTATTGTTGAACAACTTTCAACTTTTTTATATGCATGTGTGTGTATTTTTTTTTTTTTTTAGTTTGCACCAGCAACATAGCAAAAAATGAGAGAAACAACGTTGCTACAACTTTTGCTTTAACCGGGAATATTTTTTAGTACAAAAATTTGTTGTGTGAGCTTGTCCTGCGGCAATGTTGATGCAATGAGACGAGCTTTTTGCTGGTAGATATTTTGTTAGTTACGTACTAAAGCAGATTTTATGTTATTTTGAGCATCAATTGGCACTTTGGTCACACTGGCTGCATATGTACATGAAATATGCATTTAAATAACGCTCACCAATACGAGGCAATTGAACTTTTTGGCAAATTCACTCTCAACAATCGTGTCACAAAATTTTTAGATATTTTATAGAGCTGGCAAAAGCCAGGTCCAAAAAAAAAAAAAAAAACGCATTCACAATGCGCCTTACAACACTGCTTTGGACTTTGAAATATGAGTAGTATTTACACAAATGAAATTAAAGGTGAAATGAAATATGGATTTGAATATTTTTCATCGTTATTAATTCGATATTCTACTGGAAAGCTTGATGTACCAGTTAAATAACTTTTCTTTTAAAAAAAAAAAAAAAACTTGTCAAATGACTCTAAAAGTTGAATAATTGTAAATTCTTTCAATCCCACATTTTAATTTCAGGAAACTTTTTCTCCCTCTAACCAAATAAATATATTGAAATTCCGGCTTGGAAATTTTTAGTTGTCATCAAATATTTAAAAAGACCTCAAACGAAAAGGATTTTTTTCTTGTTTTTTTTTTTTTTTTTGTTTAAGCGCATTAACAAACTTAGGTGAACAAAATTTGATGAATTTTATGAATTTCATTCTTGATATTGTATGTAAAAGTATTTAAATTTTATTGTGAAATTTTGAATTTCCATATGCACTGACCAACATTGTGCCAGTTATGGGCAATGGTAGATGTCTTTTCATGTAATTGCGTTTGAAATTAGGAAATTTAAAGCCAGTGCTCAAGCAAAATGATTTAAATGGCAGTACTTGGCCGCTTTTGCTAATGCAATTACACTTCAGTTTCAGCTTCAGCTTCAGCTTCAGCTTGAGCAGCAGCAAGCAGCCTCGCATGGCATTTTGCACTTAAGCTCTTTTGTTGTAGGTAAACTACTTCTAACTATTGTACATACACATGTTCATATGTACATATATACATAGATTCCATATATGGACGGACTATAGTATCTATCTACTCTCTCTCTCTCTATATATATATATATATATATATATATATATGTATGCTAGTCAAACTGTACTCAATGTCTTTGCTGAAGCGTAACAGTAAGCAAGCAAGCAAGTTTTCTACTTAAAATATGAGCACTCGTCCTGTCGCCGTCGCCGTCGACGGCGTCCCCTTGTCCCCCCACCAAACAATTCCCAAATTTCCTATGGTCAAGCAATTGAAAATGATTTTTTGGACAAAGCCCCATGAACAGAGTGAGACACAGTGTAAGTGGTGGAGTGGGGAAAAGGGAGAGAATGAGAGAAGACAAAGTCAAAATAGAGGCAAAATTTGTACGGCCAAATGCGAAGTTGTGAACAAGCAGAGACAGCAAAAAGGATTACGTCAAGCATATGTATTGGTATGGATGGTTGAACTTTTCTTCCATCTCCGGCCCAGAGATTTCAATTTGCCGATATCCAAACCGAACGAACGAATGAACGAACGAGAGTACGAATTGCCCTTACGGTCAGGTCAAACCCAGCGCCAACTGGATATCTAATATGACATTTGAAGTGATTTTTATGGGAAACTTGCTGATGTTTCCAAACAATTCAGCGTTCGAGCTGATTTTTATCCACTCCACCCACCCCATTCCCCTCACAATATATCTCTTACACTTGGCAAAAAAAAAAAAAACAAAATAAAAACAAAAAAAGAAAACTATTGAACTTTCATTTGGAATGAAAAATTGAAGGGGAAATCGATTAAAAAGATCGAAGCAAAAAGAGAGATATTAAATTATAAAGTTATGAAATTATCGAGTTATTTTTTTTTACCTTTGAAGCTCTCGTCATAGATCAGATATTGGCATATGCACTTTGTGTTATTAGATTGTACTTCATCAAAGTCTTTTAATTCAGACGAATTAATAACTTTATTTCAAATTGGCTTCTCTTGCCAATCGTTTGCTAGTAACGAATCTAAAAATTTGTTTGTCAATCAATTTTCCTCGCAGTGTACAAATGTGAATGTGTGCGTGTGCTTGTCCTGTTTGCCAAAAAACGAGAGACAAAGGACATAAAAAAAAGGAGAAAAAAAATGGAGAAAAAAACACCCTTGAAAATTTCTAATCTCTTAATGGATGACAATCTGCGTTTTAAATGGTTTGTGTGTGCGAGTCCTGCAAGCGAGTGAGTTGCGAATCCTGGGCCAAAAAATAAAACTAATTCCATCAACCATCCTGCCATCCAGCCATCTAGCTAGGAGCAGTATCATCGCCTCCTCTTCCACAATTTCCCTTCTCCAGCTTCATTGTTTGCCTAATGAAAGAATGCTGTTTGGGCAAGTTTTTAAAGGATTCCGTTTTTCTTTTTCATTTTCTCCTGTTGTTGCTGTTGATGCTGCTGCTGCTGCTGCTCCTACTCCTCGTCTTTCTGTTTCGCTTTTACTTTGTTTGATTTTTCTCTTCATTTTGAGAGAGAAAATTGACATAACATGTCAAGGCTAATCACACACTTGAATGAGTGACGAACAAGAAATATAAAAAGAATAGGAATTCAGTTCATAAATCATGTTTCAAATACAAAATTTATGATGATGCCCAAACCAAAGATGAGAAAATGTCTGTGTGTGTCTCCCTCTCTCTTTTACTCTTTCTCTGTCTGCCAGGCTAATTCTTTGAAGCTAATCAAATTATGTAACTAAAACCTCAAAGCAGACATGAAAAGTAAGTCTTCGCGCGCGGGTTTAACCATTATAGTGCTTGTGCGCCTGATTTTGCCATCGCACAGACATGCTGGCGACGCAAACATGTCATCGAAGTGATTTGGCGGCAGTAGTGGGGGAGGATTACACTAAGTTTTGGGGCTGGAGTTGGGATTGGAGTTGGAGAATAGTGAGCATGCGATGTGATGGGAGAACGCATGGCACTTCAATACCCGCAGCATAATCTTGAATAATAAAGACCCTCACCTAACATTGCCCAAATCAGTGTAGAGTGTAAAGAGCATGAACAAGTGCCAGGCGACAAAGATCAAGTTGGAAATGTCTTCAAAAGGACACACACACGTAACAAATTTCAAAGTACCAAACTTCATTTCAGAAATTTGGAATAGGGTGTTGAAATTCCAATAATTGGTAATCAATAAGCATTAATTATATCAAATAAATTAATATGGAAGCTGGGGCTGCCAAAAGTCTTTCTAACGGCTATTACTTTTCTTAACTTAATCCATTAAAACTGAAGACGATCATCAGAGAGGAAAGGAACTACAAACTATTATTATTAAGAATTCGAATTTAGTTTAACATTGTCTTGGTAAAGGATAATTATCTTGAACTATTTGTCGGTGGTACAAACTGTTTGGCCCTCACCTTCAGCTTTCAAATGCAGACACATAGACGTAGACATGAAGATTCGGCGAGGTGTGGAGACTCCAACAAATACATTATGACACACACACACACACACGCGCGCGCGCACACACACAGAGGCACATACGTATGTATGTATATACAAAACACATCCACATCCATATCCAAAGGGCAATCCCTGGGCTGGACCCATTTTACACGTTTGTAACGCCATTTTGTATGTCGACGACGCGCCATTTGAATATTTTACAAGGCAACCCGGAACCAGGCGGCAGCGGTAGCGTCGACGGCAACAGCAGAAGCAGCTGCAACACCAGCACCAGCATCAGCAAGAGTTAACCAAATCTCGTCTAGCTTGATTTTCTACCATTTCGTTTGTCGCTTTTTAATTATAGCTTTTAAATGTTCAACCATCTCGAACGTGTACTTTATTTATTTCACAGCCCTCATCCGGGACAATGTGCGCCATGTTGTGGGTTAGCCATTCGCTGATTCGCCCCTTCGGCTGTTGGCTGTCGGTTGTCGGTTGTCGGCAGTCCTCCCACTTAAACTTCCGTTTCCCCTTACTATCACATGTTTTGGTGAAAAAGCGCTAAAATTACTCAGGCGCTTTTAATTTGATATGCAAATACAACGGGGCGCAAAAATGAAAGCAAAGTCCTCGGCAAAAGGTTGATGATGGAAATGTGAAAAGTGAAAAGCAGCTGTCCTCCCATTTCCCATCTCCCATTCTTTAGCCTCCCTAGGACTTCGCATCCATCCACTATGCTATCCAGGCTCCACAACCACGAATGAACGACAGAACGACGCGTTGTCTATTTGCAGTTCAAAGTCTCAAATGAAGTGCGCTAGGGCGGTCGGTGATGGTGTTGGTGTTGCTGTTGGGGCGGGGCGGGACGAGACGTTTTGGGTAATGAAAGCCCTTATGTGCCAATTGCCAGCTAGTTTTTGCCCTCATAACGGAAGTCCTTGCGACGTAGCCTGCTGTTAGCCTGCCTGCTGTCTGTTTTTATGATGTGGCTAAGTTTTTCAAGGATATCTCGTCTCATCTACTAAAGAACTAAGAGAAAGAGGGAGCGGGAGAGAGAGAAATGGAGATGGAGTTGCAGCAAGTAGAATATCATTGCCTTGGCAATTAAAAATGGCGAAGTTGTACAATCGCATAAGCTTCTTTTTCCCTCCTTGCGCTGGGTAATCTCATTCTCTTGGATAGGCGCGCGGAAGACCATAAAAGTGTACAAAAGTGATAAAGAGATAGAGAGAGAGAGAGAGACAGAGAAAGGCAGAAG
Organism: Drosophila nebulosa; assembly: GCA_024703675.1. Taxonomy (NCBI): domain Eukaryota; kingdom Metazoa; phylum Arthropoda; class Insecta; order Diptera; family Drosophilidae; genus Drosophila; species Drosophila nebulosa. The sequence continues at coordinate 3,017,528 of JANFPS010000009.1, forward strand.
AAATGAATTGTAAATAAGGCAAAACGATAATGATGAGAAAATGTCTGAATGCTAGAATTAAGATAAAGAGAACATAAAATGGATGCAAATTGAAAGAAGGAAAGAGAATACAAATTTTAAAATGAGCAAAAACATTAACTAAATTGACATGTGCTACAAAAATGGGTATGCAATTGTAATTTCGTTCCGATATCGATTCATTTGATAGGTTAAGTATTCATGAAATCTGGGCGATCTTTTATTTGCTGCAAAATATGCAAACTTTACTTTGATTCAGCAGCAACAATTTTAGATGTGTTCAATTTGCTCTGGCCATTGATTCGCTTGAAAAACAAAAAAAGGAAATGGGTTTGACCACGCCCAGTTATAACGTTTTACTGATTGACATGCATAAATTTCCTGTTCCTTTAATTGTGCCAGCGCTACTACCAACAATGGGACAAAGTTGAGTTGAGTTTTAATCAGCGGGACTTTCGATTTCACGTTGCGGTTACTCTGCACCGCAAACCCAAAACCGCAGAACGAACATCCTTCTTAGCCCCGCTATACCCCCCTCTTTCCTTCGATTGCCCTCCATCACTTGGTGCTACGCCCTCTCAACGCCCTTGCCGGTGACCATTTGAACGGACATCCGTTTCGTTTGATTTCCGGCATGTGATTGAGTGCACAGCACACACAGCGATTGGAAGTGCGATGCAGCAGCAGCAGCAGCAACAGCAGCATTCGATGCCTGATAACTTTGATGATGATGCTGATGATGGCGCAATGGGTGACGCGATGACTACGATGTTGATGACATGTTAGGTGGAAACGTGGCTAGGCCCCAAGCCAGAAAGCAAGCAGCAAGGAGAGATCTCATCAGCATTGCAGACTCGTTCGTTGCGCATTCATAAAGCGATTAGTGATGAAGCGTGTGCCGATTAATTTGCAAAGTGTTTCAGATATCCCCCACGACGACGACGATGATGATGACGACGACAGTCAGCGAGCAGGCATGCATAAAAAAATGTATCGAATTACGTTTGTCTGGGGCGTGTGAATTGGTATTAAATGTATTCGAGGCATCACAACATCAGAGGGTGGTGGTCAATAAAATTTTTTATGTTTTTGGGGATGAAACTGAAATACACTTCATCAAGCAATTCCATATGAAGAAAAATCAATGAGTGAGTGAATTGGCTGATATTAGCTTCAAGGACTACCCGATACACCCAACTCGCACATCTCTAGTTCAGTTAGAGTAAGAGTTTTTTTTTTTTTTTCGCCTAAAAGTCGATTTCACTCATTAGATTGCCAACCAGTCAGTATCCGCCTGTCACACAGTGTAGAAAAGAAAGAGAATAAAATTCTTATGGCCGGGGGTCAGTTTAATGTGTGTTAGATACACGCGAATACTATTGAATAGCAAAAGAATTGTGTTTTAGGTATCTCTTTTTTTTTTTGGTATTTTTGTGGTGAAACAATGCAGCCACTCTTTTTTTGGGTGGGCGAAATTGTGGAGGGAACTAACAAACATTTACATATCACTTTCCTTTTTTCTTTGGTCTTCTTCTTTTTTGATAACTACAAACGTTTATTGCATTCTGATGTGAAGCAAACGAGCCAAAGAAAAGGAAAAAGGAGGCTAGAGAAATGATGGTAAAAGAATAATTGGTGGGAGATGGCAGCAGGAAGACGGGTGGATGGGTGTATGGGTGTTTCTGCGAAATTTCCATTTTGCGTATTTTTTTATTACCCGACTTGCCAGACAAAAACTGCCACTAAATCCGGCGCCAGTTTGCACATAAACAGACATAGAAACGAACCAAAAACAAAAACACACAGAAAAATAGGAGACAACATTTTTTTCGTAACCTTGTTGTCATTTGATGATGGCAGCCCCCTCCCGAGTTCCAGTTGACAAAGGTTTTTGTAGTGACTGGTGGATAGAAGAAAGACGGAGGATGGGTGAGACAAAAGCCATAAGCGGGGGCAAGGGGACAGTTGTCCCACAGCCTTTTACCAAGTTTGCACTTTAAGACGCACGTAAGGCAATAAAACACATTTCTCTTCCTTTTTTCGGCAACTCAAACTTCACTTTGCATGTGTGTGTGTGCGTGTGTGCGCGTGTGTGTGTGTGTGTGTGAGAAAAGAGAGGGTTAAGAGGAGTTGACACTGTCTGGCATACAAGTTTTCTATCGTTTTTTATTGTTTATACGTTTTCGATAAGGCAAAAAACGGAAATTGCCAAGGCTACCCCCCATAGCTAAAAAACGAATTAAAACCGAAAGACTAAAATGAAGAAGGAGAAAGCAACACACACATTGGCAGAAAGAGTAAAAGAGAGACAGGGAAAGAGACAATCAAGAAGAACTGCAAAAAAATGCGTAAAATGGATATACTTTTAGTGCCCCTCGTGTTTGGTCATTTTTTTTTTTATATTTTTTATAGTTTTCTTTGCTGGAGAGAGAATAAAAAAAAGAAACGGGTTAGAGGACCATTAAAGTTTTCCCATCAGAAAATTAATTCAAATTATAGCCCCGAAAAAAAAGAAAACGAAACAAAACAAAACTAAAGACATTTAAGAGATTTTTATCGCGAAAAATATGCAAAACTTTTTAACATTTTTATGCCATGACTACACCAGCGGTCATTTAATGGCCAGAAAGGCTAAAACATTACTTTCAATTCAAGGAGTTGACAAGTATCTAGAACAAATTTAACGATACCATTTACATATATCTCGATTCACTCAAAGATCCCACCATCCAAAATAAAGACATAAATGCGAAAGGCTTCATGAAAAAGTTTGCTGAAGTTATACCTCAGAAACTTATATATTTTTTATATGCTAATTATAGTTATCCAGACGAACTTTATTAACCTTTTTCCCTATAACATTACGATCCCCTAAAATCATAAGCAAAATTGAGCCATAAACTCGGCAAAATTATGATAAAATACATAGAGGAAAAAAGACAAGATATTATAACTTACTCCTTCGTAAACGATCTTTGTACAGATTTAAATGTAAATTCACTCGACTTAAGCCCCATAGAAACTACATATATGGTAAGAATTTGGCAGAGCTTAAAACGGCATTTTTGTAGAATGTGATAACATCAATGATAATTAACAAAGGTCTTTTTGTGATCCTAATTTATCCCAAATAAAAAAATAGAATTTTTGAAAAAAAAAAATCGTTTTATTTTATAGCATGAATCTATTATACACTTATTTCTTATATTTCTCTGAAATCATTGGAATGTTATATGATTATGAAACGCACCCTACATAAAAGAGTAATTAAATCCAGAACTGAAGAAATTCTCTGATTTGATTTGCATATAAAGTGAAAATATTTGAGAGCAATGGGGGAAAGGCATTTATACGGTCATTTAGTGACATAATAGAAAACTTAGTCAGACTTTTCATACTGTTTTTCCTTGTGCCTCCCACTGTCTCGCTCTCTCTCTCTTTCTCTCTCTGTCATTGCATGATGCCCATTAGACACGCCTCCATTTACAAAAATACAACGCCATAACGCTAATTACGCATTTTGTAGACCATTTCCAAACACAGCAGCAATAGCAGACACATGACTCACCTTGCATGCCTTACCTTGTCTACCTCGCTCCCTGTTTTATCCCATACCGCATCCGCAAACTGGGCAACCAGTTGAAAAACTCTTTCTCTAGCGACACGGCGAGACTTTGTAACATGAAAATCACCACGGCAACGGGTCGGTTTTGGGGGCGACAAACGGCAACATCACGTGCCCAGAATGGAGACCAGTATCTGAACACCGTCTCCTTCTGCTGCTCCTGTTTCTGTTTCTTCTCTGGCTCACCTGACTTTATAGCCTGCGCAACAAATTTCACAGCACACACACACACACACAAACACATTCACAGACAGAGGTGCTTTATTTTTTTTTTTTTTGCTTTGCCATTTTGCCCAAAACGAATGCGAAACCAAATTCCAGTCGAGGCAACGTGGCACAAAACACGCAATGCCGCATCCTGACACGTAACCGCCCCCCATTGCCCCCGCCGACGCCCATACCCACACCCACTCCAACACCCACGCCCATGACTATGCCCATACTCCATTCCACAGATTTAAAAATGTCTCCCACTTTGTGGCACATTGGTGTTACTTTACCAGTTAGTTTTCCGTTTTCCTCCTACCACTTGGAGTAGTGTAATTGAAAAATTCTACCAAAGTCAAGTCCAAAGTGAGAGTGACAGGCAGCTTTTTTTTTTTTTTGTTTTTTGTTTTCCCTTCGTTTGTTCGTTCGTTCTTTCTTTCTTTCGGCGGAGGCGTCGCCAAAGTTACGCTGCAGAAAATTCACAAATGCTTAGAGAAAAGAAGAAGAGGGAGAAACTGAATGGGAGAAGAAGTTGTTGGCTGCAGTTGCTCAGACTTTTCCTTTAGCAAGCAATTTCTATTTCATGGCACATTATTTTGTGGCTTTTGTTTCGAGACTTGAGTCAAGTCGAGTTGAGTTGAGTTCAGGAAGCGCATACGAGTGAATGAATGTGTGAATGGGCGAATGTTTGCTACTACTACTACTACTACTACTATACACACACACATATATACAAATATGTATATGTATAAAAAGGAGGATATAGCTTGTCTGGGCTGCTGGCAAGCACGTGCCAGCCTGGTTTGTGTTGTTTAATAATAAACTTGGCTTTACTTTTAATGATTATTTATGCGTAATATGCGAACGAGCATTCTAAGCAAAGCAAAATGGCCACAAAAATTAATTCGAAAAGATGTTCAAGAAATAAGTGTTCAAAGTTTTTCAAACTTTATAAGCAATTTCAAATTATAAGTTTTATATTTTTTATTTTAAGCCCCTTGAAAAAAGAGAAGAGAATGCTAATCTTAAAGAGAGAATGATCATAATTTGCCTATTTAAGAACTGGCAAAATACCAAAAATGCTAATAAATGCAACAAAAATAACTGTTTAATGCAGAGAGAAGTTGTTGACTCTTCTAGAAATTAGCTGCAAACTCACCTGATTGCACCTGAAATTAACAAAAAGAAATTTTGTATTACAACACATCGGAAAGCTGTTAAATGTAAGTAGAGGTAATTTTTTTTTTTTCTTTTGCAAAATACACCGAACACAACAGTAAGCCACGATTGCCAACCAAACCAAAGCTCAACACGATACCGATCACTTATCGATACTCGTGAGCAATAGTAATATGACACTACAAACGATATAATTCAAATACCATATGACATTACATAAACTAGTGGCGGAGTTGCAATGATTAATTATTTCTTGACAAATATCGATAAGTATCGATAACTCCTTACCCGTATAAATATATTTGCTATCTCTTATGCTCATCGTAGTTCTTATTAGTAAATCACTTCACTTTTATCACACTTCCGCAACAACACTTTTACATGCACTCTCACATAAAAAAAAAAGAAAAAAAAAACTCAAAGCTGATGCCGACTACATATTTTTTTTTTTGGCTACTGGCAAATTGAAACAATTTCACTTGTTGTCCACCTTGCCGCCGCCTTTCAACTCATCGGCTTGCTGCTGATCATGAATATACATATGTACATATGTATATATACATATATGTACATATCCATATGTACATACATTTCATATGATTGCAGGCATAATAAGAAAAAAAAAACTAAATTTATCAACACTTTTGTATTTCACCACACACACATGCGACGACTTCGACTGCAGCAGCGTTGTAAACTGTAAAGCAATAACAAAAACTACGCAGCGACTCAAATAATTAAACAGCAAATATATATGCCGTACACCCACACACACACACACGCATGCAAGATGCTTTGCGATTCTCTTTTACTTGCATATTCCTTTTGACGACGCGACGGCATCGCTGCTGCTGCGTACGCTGCGACGTTCGTTTTTTTCACGCGCTTCTTTTTTTTTCTTGGCAAAATTTTAGGGCTCCGCAGAACAATATTGAGAAAAACCGAACCGATTTTCATGCGAATACCTTCTAACGAAAGCTAATTACTTCAACTTTCTATCAATAACATTTTTATGCCATACTTTTAATATTTTCCACAAAAAAAACCGAAAGAAAAATATAAATCACACACCGCGTGGCAGTCAACGCGGAAACCGGCAAATAAATAAAAGAGAGAAAGAGATTAAGACAGTTAGACGCAGAGAGAGAACGAGAGAGCAAAAGCAATGAGCTTGGCGATCGAAGCAGAGCAGCCACAGCTGCATCGCTTGTTGTTGTTTTTTTTTTTTGCGACTTAAGTTTTACCGCTTTGCAAAAAGATTTCGAGAAAAACTGAACCGATTACTATGCGAATAGATTTAAATAAAAGCTGTTTGTCTTAATTTTTCACTTATTATACTTATATGCCGTATTTTACAATTTTAAACGCACAAAAAAAAAACTAAAAGACTTTCACACACGCTTCGAACTGAACGCGGCCAAGAAAGAAAAAGGAAAGAGAGACGGAATGTAAGCACGCAAAGGCCAGAAGCTATGAAACTTACTAATTAACAAAAAGCTAAACATTATGAAACTCATTGATTAAAGTCAGTCATAAGCTAGAAGCTATTAAACTTACCAATTTAAATCAAGTTAGATCTTGGCCTTATTTAGTAACGTCTGGTTCAGTTTTTTGGTGATGCCCAATGGAAGTGAAAAATATATATACGACTTTTTAATCTTTTTTCACTTTTTACACCTGACATTTGTTATGAAGAATCGTTCTTTGATTTTTCCACAACATCACTTTTTTTCGAGCAATAAAACTAGTTTCCATTCTCTGTAGAACATTTTAGGGTTTCGAAAACTTTTGCCATTGAAATCATTTATATTTGATGGCCTTATACTTGGAGCAAGGTGGCTTTCTTTGAGTTTCTTTAACTGATTGATTGTGGGTCATGTGTATATTGCTGCGGTGGCTTATACTATCAAGGTTTTTCCTGCATCTTTTAACAGGCTTTAATTTTATGTGCATGTGCAAGCGGCTCCCAAACAAAAAGCCCAAACTCAAACTGAATCCCTATGTTTCCCCTTAAGCAATTCATTTCATTAAAGCAGAACAATGGAAGCGAAGCGCCTTTTGTAAAACGTGGCCGCAAACCACAAATGAGAAATGGGGAAAGAGGCTCGTCCGTGCCCCATCTCACCTGCCTGCCTTGCTGGCTGGCTGGCTGGTTGGCTGGTTTGCTGACTGACTACCGCCTTCTCACTCATCTGTGCCACAGCCTTGAGGCTTTTGAAGTGCGCCAATGCTGGCGGCGTGACGTGCGTGCGTTTTTCTTTATTATGTTGAGTGAAGATTGGGAAACGAGGGGGAACGGAGAGGAAGAGGAGAGAATCAACCAAGCATTTCCCCTTTGCCTTACTTGTCAACTTCGGCTTCAACTTCATGTGCAGCTTGCGCTCGCTCTCTTGACAGGCCCTGAGTTTTCCCTTTTTTTTTTCGTATTCTTACGTTCTTTTTTGTGTGTGTTTCTTTTTTATTTTTTTTTTTTATTTTGTACCTGTGCCTGAGCTAATATACCTAAGGACCAGGACTGCAATGCGCAACGCCGCCGAACCAAAGTTTGCTACGTAAATCCCCTTTGTCGCATTAACTGACTAACTTTTCCCTTTCTTTTTCCGTGTGTGCGAACGCGAACGCGAATGCTACAAACTTTGTTTACAACTCAAAAAATTGAAGAAGAGTAAGAACTGGAGACCAAGAGAAACAGATAGAGAGAGAGAGAAAGAGCGGAGAAAATGGGGAAACATATAGGAGAAGCACTCAAAAGGCACAGGTAGAATTGGTTCTCTTTGGATGAGATGATACGCCAGGCGGACAATTCGTGCGCCCTCAAACCTGCATTTGTCAAATCAAAATTTTATGGTTTTAGCACATTGTTGCCAAGACGATGACGATGACAGAATGAACAAACGCAGCTGGAATGAATGAATGAATGAATAAGGGAGCGAATGAACAATTTTTACCGTCTCGAGTGCAGTTTTTATGTTATGCCATGAATGAGTTGGCCTAACAAAAACGGGTATATACCCTATTACAATTGTCTTGCAATTACAGCTTGACCAGACTTCCATTAAATGTTAATTCATGTTCAAAGAGTAACTCTTTGAGATTTATATGAATGAATTTTAAATATATAGCCAAAAGGATGAACTCTGAATTACTTTAAATGCTATTGCAAGGTATTACAATTTAATCTTAGCATCTCAGGAAATAGTAAATTATATTGCTTAGACCATTTTTTGACGTTTGTCTTGACTTGACCCTTCCATCAATCCATAGACCCCAAAATGTATGCTACAAAAATTGAATAATTTTAGCCCGATTTGTTCTTGAAACAAGAAGTTTGCTTTATCATTTTGAAATGAAGTTTAATTTGGCTATGAGTAACTACGAAACAAATAACTTTGACTTTTTAAAGAGCATTGATTATTCGGCTTACTGGTTATGTGTTTAAAAATAAATTTCCTTCTTTCCAAATGTTTATGGTTGGCCTCTCTCCCTCTCTCTCTCTCTCTCTCTTCACTCTCGCTCTGGCTTTCTCAGTCTGTCTTTTTGACTCTGCCCTTAAATGGCAACTAATTTGCCAACGCAATTTGCTCTTCTGTGTATAATTTTTTTTTTATAACTAAATTCGCATTTTCGACTCTTGTGACAATGACGGAGCAATTATGCCAAAGCCATGAAAAAGGCGAAATGGCGAATTGCGAATTGCTACTAGCTATGTACGAAAAGTTAAAGAAGTTGCCGGGGCTTATCTCAGAGCATTTATCAAAAATCGCATTTCATTCGCGTCGCGTTAATTGCATGGGAGACAGACAATAGTGCGGCAAATGAATTTGTACAAGGGATAATTGTTTGGCTCAGCGAACTTTGCTCCAACCGGCGTTTAATTTTGTGCAAATAGAGAGAAAAACATGCTTTCCCTTATATACCCATTCCCCCCGTTTCTATATCCTCTTGAACCGCCATTTCGACTCGTTCAGTCCCACCGCCATTCAGCAGTGAAATTTTTGGAATATTTTTTGTCGGTGAGGGTGGGGGGGTTGTCTAAACAAATGTCATGAACTCGCAATGCTCATATTTCAGCAAAAGGGGCGCATAAATTTATGCGAAATCTATTAGCAAAAGAGCCAAAGCCAAAGAGCACAGAGAACCCTTTTCAGCGAGCTGTCCACAGGATACGCAGACAGGCCATGGATGATGTTAGCCTTTTTTGGGTCGGCTTCGCTTGTGGGTGGCTGGAGGAGCAGAAGCAGCAGCAGCGGCAGCAACAGCATTGGATGGATTTCATTTCATTTCATTTTGTTTCATTTCCATTTGTAAGTGAAACTTAAATTAACTTTTCATATTTCGCATTCTCTGTATGAATTTAAATGGAAAATATAAAAGGGTTCAAGAAGATGACGAAAATCCTCCAACCCTCTTACATATATTTTTGGATGTTGGCAAAACAAATTTGTCAGTATTATATACTTAAACAAAGAGTATTGATAGGGGAAGTTCGCAATTGTAATAGATGTGATGTGTGGATAGAGGATTTAAGCTTAATCTTTGGCCAGACAAAAGCACATATAATTTTTATTTGCAGTAGAGATCGCTGTATGTTGATTGGGCTTAAATGAAGTACAACAAATTTGGAAGATAATCAATGTGCTAGTTGCTTCTCAAAATTTATGACATTATGTTTTATGTATAGGTTAAACTAAATAAGGGCACCCACTTCCATTTTCCCTTCTTCTACTGAATGGTACACATAAATTTCTGATATGTATTACCTTGCTCTCATTTCTTACCAACTAACTGTGGACACACTCACACACACACACGCATACACACACATACACATGTTTGTGAAATTTGTCCAAAGGTCATAACAAAAGCTTTCATACAGATATTTATTTATTTTTATTTTTTGCTTTTTCTTTCTTCTTTTTTTTTGTTGCGGGTAATTGAAAAAAAGCCTCCTCCTGCTGCTCTCTCTCTCTCTCTCTGTTTGCTCCTTCACCCCGTTATGTTACTCCCGTCGTCTAAGCAATCCAAAAAGTTGGCAGTGATTTTGTAGTCTGAACTCTCTTGATGTCGCCAAAGTCCAATTTTCTCCTCTTGGTTTGGTTTGCTTTGGTTTTGGTTTGGTTTGGTTTGGTTCGTTTGTTGCTCCAAAAACTTGCTACTCAATCTCCCACCGACGTGGCGGCAACAACAACAACAACAACAACGACGACGATGAGACGCCAAATAACATTTCCAATTGTTGTATAATGATGTACACAGTGCGCCATTGTAGGGGATAATAAAAAATTGTTATTATTTTTATCCTTGCCACACACACACACACACACACACATGCTTGAGTGTGTTCCTATGGGTGTGGGGGGGTTAAGAGGCATGGGGGGGGGGGTTTACACACTCGTAAATAAATCGTGTCAGTGGGTAACAAAAATTCATTCATTTCATATTTCTCTTTTCCTCTTTTTTTTTCGCTTTTCCTCGCCAGCAAAAATGTTAGCAAGCCACATTTACTGAATTTTTTTTGTTATATATATATATACATATATCTGTGTTTTTTTGTTGTTGTTGTTGTCCAGTTTCAAGAGAAAATGAAAAAATATATGTATGAAGAAAGCAAGAAAGTCAAGCTTGAGAAATGGTGAAGACAAAATACTCTAGAAATGTTAAATCGATTGCTAAGATTATGCCCCCAACAAGATGCAGCCACACTATTTGCCCATAACAAATTGCAGCCACACTATTATGCTTTATACTTAAAAATTAATTATTTTTAAGTAATTTACATAGTTTGTTTCACTATATAACAAAAGATTATTAACAATAACACATGCTTTCTTAGTTGCATAGATTTGTCTCTTTTTTAGCATTAACGAAATGGCGTTGAGCGAACCCAAAAGTAAAGAAATGAAAGGAATTTAGGTTTAAATATCTTTAACCAAAAATTTAAGGCAAGTCAAAAAAACTCTTCGAGTCAAAAGCCTGGCAAAGTTCAGTTTTTTAGTTTTTAAATACATTTTTTGAAAACTTTGATTTTTTAACTCAACTTTTTTGATGATGTGACGAAACGGAAAGACTGTTTACATTTGCAATGAGAACTTCAAAATGCACTTTAAATAGTTGCATTAAAATAACTGAAATCAAGTGCAGAGTCAATTAAAGTCAATGAATTTTTCAATTTCAGTTTCAAACATTTCAAATTGGTCGTTGGCTTTTTGTTTTTTTTTTTTTTTTTTGTTTTCTTGTTGTAATCTCTTGAAATTTATATTGGCTTTTTAGTTATTTTTCTCTTTGTATACAAATGCAGCATCATTTTTTTTTAATATACTAGAAATATTGACACTTTTCCAATACCAAAAAAAAAAAAAAAACTAGAAAAACAGAACACATTTTGCCTTTCGAAAAAAGGGAGCAGCCAAAACATTCTTTTGACTAACAGACTCTTCATGTGTGTGTGTATTTTTTAATATATATATATATATATATATGTGTGTGTGTGTCTATGTGCATGCATATACGCGGTGAAAACATAAAAGTCAGAGTTAAAGGGCACACAGACAGCGAGCAGCCGTTTTGTTACTCTAAAACTTGTCGCACAGTGGTTCAAAAGAACCGCAAGAATAGTAAAACACAAAAAAAATGCCTTTGTCAATTAGCTGGTCACCAAAAAAAAAAAAAAAAAAATACTGGCTTAAAGCACGCTTATAACAAATTAGCTTAGTCATACAACTAACTTTTCGCGTACAGTCAACATTTGAGCACAAAAGTAGGCAACACATTTTCGTTTCTTTCATTTGTTTGGCTTTTTTTCGTGGGATAAGGGGGATTCCCGTCGGTTTTTTTTGTTTTTTGTTGTTTATCCCACGGTGCACCATATATTTTGGTCGTCGGTTTGCTATTTTTTGATAAATGGTTCTACTCTTTTATCATCTTGCTCCTCCTGAGCTGAGCATTTTGCTTTGCTACGCGGCATTCGTTTCGCCGCGGACGTTGGATGTGCCACGACTCGCCAGTGGAAAGATAAAATACGTTTTTCATTTGGCCGCCAGTTTTTGGCTGGGTTCCTTCTACTCGTTCACTTGATTTTGGCGCTACATTTTCCTCCTTTATTTTTTGTTTTTTTTTTTTCGCTTTTTGTTGATTTTTTAGCCGGGCAATGTTTCTCATCTTCTTGTTTTGTTTTATGCAGCCAAGCGGCAAAAACGAAAAAACAAAACAAAACACTGAAAAAAAGGAGCACACAAATAAATATATATATATATCTATATATATATATATATATATATATTATTTTCGGTATTTTGTGATTGCCTCTGAGTTCCGTGTTTCATGTTCCTGTTGCTGTTTGCCAGACACAAATCCTACACGGACATTGGACATGAGCTCAGTAGTAGTTGTAGTATCCTTGCCTCTTTCTCGCTGGCTTATGGTTTGTTTTACTACTTAGTTAATCAGCTAATTTAAAGTTGGATCGTGGGTGCTTTTGTGTGGTGTGTGTGTGTGGTGTGGTTTGTGTGTGGGTTCCGGTTTTGTTTTGTTTTGTTGTTGGTTTTATAGCAAATTGGTTTTGTGGGCAAATATTTGGGCTTGATCTTTCAATCTCTCTCCAATTGTCTCTTAAAGTAACTTTTCAGAAAAACTTTTGCGACAAACCTACAAACAAATAAAAGAAAAAAAAAAATGACAGAAATTTCTACAGATGCAGCATGAAAGTTATTTCACTGCATTCCTTTCGTGCTCCCCGAGGAGGCAACACTTTTGATTGTCATGACAATCCAATTGTGAATTTTTCCCCTTTGTATTCCGCATTCTCCCTTGGAAAAGTTGCTGTCTGGGTGTATTGGTTGAGGCATTGGTTAAAGATTTTCACATGTTATCAGAAGCAAAATAAAAAGGACTAAGAAGCAAGGAAGCCTAACCAATGGATTTTAGCTTGAAGATGCCACTTTGAGATTTCTGTTATGATATGAGAATAGTGTCCTTTTTGGCAGCTCTTTATGTCTCCTAGCCTAGCAGCTGCTAAGGCTGCGCAGTCGCATACATTTCGTTATTAAATTTATGGCAAATAAGCTTGGACTAATCCTTTAATATCAATTCCAGGAAGCCATTATAAAGTTCTTTCATTCCATGCCATTCCCTTACACCGCAGTAAATAATAATTATGAATTATGTTTTGTGATATTTCGTTCAAAGTTTGCTTCTTGCCTCTTCTTAGTGTTGTACACTATAAAAGAGCATTCAACATTTCCACAGTCTAGACTCGACGCTTGTTTATGGTTTTACCTTTGTTGGCGTGCCAAGTCAGTAGAAGATGGTCCAAAAGGCAAGTCAAAGCGAGAGAGAGAGAGAGAGAGAGAGAGTAGAGAGAGAGAGAGAGAGAAAAAGCCAAAACCTAGAGAGATCTCCCATTACTCGCGTAACTTCAATGTTGGCAAACGTAAAAAAAAAAAAAAAACAAAACCAACAACAAAAAATTTATAACTATACCTACGCTTATTTTATATTAAGCAAAAACAACAACAACAACAACCAACGGTAGCAAGAGCAACCAAATGGCCAAAGCTAAAAGGCAAGTAAAGCCACAAAGTAGAAAAGTAAAAAATGCCAACTTATCCAGCCCACGCCCCCCTCCTCGCTTTCTACTCTCTTTGTGTTCTTCTTTCATTTCTTTTTTTTTTTTTTTGTCCAAGTCGCGAAACGGAGTTTAAGTGGCAAACTCCTGGAGAAATGGTAACGAAGGAGCTCTGTGCCAGCTCCTTGAAAATGTCTCGCTATAAATTTGCATACGTATTGCAAAAAATATTTTCATTTTATATTGTTGCTCGTGCTTTCCCTCTTCCCCTTCTCACTCTTCCCCCTCTTCCCCCTCTCACTCTCTCTCTCTCTCTCTCTCGCTCTCTTCTTTGGCTTTCGGGCTTTCTTTGTGTGCAATTTATTTAGCATGAATTGTTTTTCTTTCTCCTAGCTGCGACTTTGCGTTTTGTGACAAATTAAGTTGGCAGCAAATAAGATAGTTTCATTCCTTTATATATATATATATATATGTATATATATAGTATAGGAGTACGTGCATTACATTAAGAAGTTTGGCAATTGCAGATTGCCATTTTGTTTAGAAATTCGGTTACCCTTTAAAGGCCAACTTAAGCTGGCCATGTCTTTTACTTCAAATCGAAAAGCAAAAATAAAAATTAAGAAAAGGTTGATAAAAAACATTATTATAAGTTTTTTTTTTCAAGGCAATTTGTTCGACTTGTTGCAAAGAGTAAACAAAGTGCTTGGGTTTTTTTTTGGTTGTATTTTCTTAGCTTTTTCTTTTGCAAAAGTTTGCACAAATTAGAAGTAAAAAGAAAAAAAAAACGAGAAAGAAAGAAAGCAGGAAAGTTGTTAGATTTTAATCAAATTTGGCAAAGTGTGTCTAAATTGGCAGACATATGTATATAGATAACCCCCCTGAGGCTAACACCCCCTCCTTAGCCCATTCACACACTCACACACACACACACACACATATGTCGTAATTTGCACAAGCCAATTTGCCTTTGCCTTTGAACTTTTCTACAACAACATTTTTTAACCCCTCCATTTTTTATTTTCATCGTTTTTTTTTTTTATTTTTTGTTCATGCTAGACTCAAATTTTCCTTTTTCTGTTTTACATTTTTTTTTTGGATTGAGGGTGTGTGGGTAAGGGTGTTCATGCCAAATGTCTGTGAGAAAAATGATAAGATGACAGCGTCCCATGAAGAAAAGCCCAGAGAAAAGTGTGGAAAAAAAATGTATATAAACCGAGAGGAAAATAAAAAAAAAGTGCCAGCTCATTTTTTAATATTTTCGTCAGACAGTCGGCAAACAGACGGAAAGTAGAAGCCAAAAGCAGGTAAGTGAGAAGGAAGGATGCCACCTGAAAAGGACTAAATAAATTTTTCGGATGGTCTGTGAGCCATAAAGAAGTGGAACGGCATAAAGGTGGAGGTAAGTTATGAATGTATGTATGTCTGTGTGTGTGTGTGTGTGTGTGTGTGTGTCTGCGACACGTAGCCTTTGACATTGGCCTCGCTAATGAGCAAGTGAGCGCACTTTGGCACTGAACTTGAGTGTGTGCAGGCGAGGCAAGGTGCAGGAGCACTCCTCTCTGAGTGAACTTATAAGAAAATTCATTTCAATTAGGAGTAATATGGTTAATTACTAATTATGTGAAAAGAATTTCGACAGAACACAGAGAAAAAAATAAAAAATAAAAGTAAATAAAAACGTAATAATACAGCTAGTTAAGTATGGCAAAAAGGTTATGAAAAATGTGAACATGTGATAAATTGGCTAGCCACTTGTGTTTCATTAAAAGAAACAAGTACAGAACGTTCTCTAATTTCAGCTCCGTCTCTATTTTTGAACTCTTAGAATATCATTCTCAAAAACAAATCTATAGACACCAAGAACTCGCTTTGCGTTGGTAAAGTAAATGAACCACGCAAAGATCGTAGATAAGTAGGTTGCAGGTTTACGAAAATAATACCTTTTAAAAAGAAACTGAAACAAAAGTGCAAATTTATAAAGGAAAAATAATTCAAAATTCTATTTCATACGTACAAAAGAACCAAAGATTATCGTATTCAATTTCAACAAAATAAACTATTCAATTAGTTAATGAATAATAAAGAAAAGTAAAGATTAATATGCAATCACTTTCAAGACTCAAACCCAAAACAATGCAACTTCGAAAATCGAATGAAGTCCTGCACATATTTTTACTAATTAAGCAGCGATGTGACTTTGAAAAAAGAACGCAAAACGAAACGACCCAAAGCGGAGTCTGGGTGTTTTTCAATAAAGTGAATAAACGAATAAAACGATGTAAAAATGTCAAAGCCCAGACCCAAAAACCAGAGTACATTCTTCCAAAGGATTATGGTCGCCTGCGATCTATGAGTCTCAGTCAAAAAATAAAGTAAGCTCAAAGGCGGCAAAAAAAGTCAAGCTAAACTTTCGGACCTTGGATTTGGATTGAACCAACTTTAGTCTCTTATTGGCCTGTGAAATATTCTAACTTGGTCCTTGACTTGCAATCAAACTTCAACTTAAACTGTGTTGTTAATTTAAAGTAATCCTCATTTATTGTCATTATATTTGACAGGATTGATGTGAGTGATGGACATCAAGGAATAAGTCAGATTACATACAAATATTCTATATGTATTTTACTCTTTATTTGTTCGATTCCATGCATAAAAGACAAACTCATGTACTTAGTTTCAATGCCTGTCATTTAGTCAAGCTCTCGTAGGCAACAACTGTCTGACAGTCTAACAATATTCTTGTGCGTCGTGTACAAAAGATTTCAATTAAACAAGCAAGGCAGATGAATATATTTGTATTAAAGCTAAAGTCAGAGACAGATAACTTAACACTGCAGTGAGAGAGAGATTTAAGTTTTGACAGTTAATTTAGCTATTCGTAGCATACTTTAGGGAACTACTTAGCTTGCATTGGATGTGCGAAAAGAAAACGAAGAAATCTGTTTTATATATTCACAAATGGATTTTGCTGCGGTTCAATTTGGAAAACGTTTAAAAACATATTCTTGAAATATTTTCTTGATATTTTTATTACTCTACTTTGGGAGTTAGCCTCAATTTTATGCCGCCCAATCTTACAATTTTATTAGAAAATTTTCGTTTTTTGGGAGGGTAGCATAAAATTTTCACAGCGAACATTATGCGAAAACAATGAAATTAACGAACCAAACAAGAATAAGAAAATCGCGATAGCAGAGTAAGCCCATCAGGTTCAGCAAGGAGGATGAGGATAAGCAGAAAATAAAAATGAAAGACGAACAAAAAAAAAATATATATGTATATATATATACCAAAAAAAAAAATGCTCAAAAAAGCGTAAAATCAAAGCGCCCTGCAATGCGCGCACAGATGCTGCCATAATTAAATAAGCATCGACTGAGTGTGAGAGACAGAGACGCACAAAGGGAGCAAAAGATATGGAAAGAGAGAGAGAGAGAGAGAGAGAGCGAGCGGGAAAGGGAGTGCGGACAAGGAGTGAAAGTCAAAGTCGAAGTCTGTGCCTGCTGTTGGCAAACATGGCGGCAATAGCGACACCAATTCTGAAGTCCTTTTGGCCATCAGCTCCTGTCGCGTCCGCCGGCAACGCTGCCACCGTAGCCAATGCTGCTACTGCTGCTGCTGCTGCTGACACTCACTCATTTTGCCATTTACCTAATTGGTAATTTTTCGTGTCCTGTTTGTCTGTCTGTCTGTCTGTCTGTCTGTCCGTCTTGCCTGTCGTCCTTTTACAATTGATTTTGGTCTGGCGATTGACAAGTGGATGAGCGCGGATGGATGGTAGAAGGACGGCACTTCAGGTGTGTTGACTTTTTTTTCACGCGCTCTTTAGCCTACCCATCCGACAAACCGACAATCGACGACCGACGACCTTACCTTACCTTACAGTCCGCTCCGTTGGCAGCGCCATCGTCGTCGTCGTTGTCGTTCAATTTTATTCAGCCGAGCAGCGCATGCTAATAAGTAAATCCTGCTATCCAATCCAAAGAATAAATATTTGACAAACGTACGCAATGGCAGGGAGCTCTACCAAAATGGGCAAGGGGAAGGGGAAAAGGGGCCGTAGCCGAAAAACTTGGAATGTAAGTATAATAAATGCGATTTGCCAAATGGGGGAGAGTGAAAAAGACAGAGAGACAGAGGAGGGGAGGAGGAGAGTAGCCAAGGGAAAGAGAACAATGGTAGGAGGGAGTTCAGAGAGAGAGAGAGAGAGAGAGTTGCCGTGGCTGCCGTGCTACGTGCCACTTGTTTTAAATTCAGCGTAAAAATCGTTTTATTTGCCCATATTTCATTGTGTTGGCGAGTCCTTGTCCCTCGTCCTCATCCACGTCCTTGTCACTTTATTAATGGTGTTGGTTTTCGGATTATTTAACGGTGTATTATTTTATTATTTATTTTTGCATTAATTTTTGATGAGCAGCAGCAGCAGCAGCCGCGGCAGCAATACCAACGCTAGCAAATGGCAAGAGGAATCGAAATAAACCAATAAAGCCTCTAATGGGTTAAGCTTTCCCCGCACCAACATCCCCCCTCACCCCTACCCCTCGTTATCTCTCTTCTTCAATTCCCCCCACGGCCAGGCCACTTCAACAATTCAGTAAAGTTTTTGTTCAAAAAATATAAAAATAAACCGAAGCAAACTTTTCCATTTTTCGCCATCGATTTGACGTTGATTGGTTTGATTTCTCTTCTTTGATTTTTCAGCGCGGCAAAAGAAGCAAAGTAGAAGAACCGGGGAGGGGGGAGAAGGGGGGGGGGAGTGAGGAAGGTGGTTGGGAAAAATTGTTTGGACAGCTGTGGTAATTATTTATGCTTTAGTTATTGAGAGCATGGGTTATATCGGGTTATATCGGGTTATATCCTCCATCACCCATCCTCCCATTGCCACCCACTTTTCTCTTCTTCTCCTTTGTCCGGCAACATCTGCCATAGATTGTAAAATTATACATACATACATATAAATCGCGTTTTTTTGTTTTTTTTTTTTTTTTTTTTTTGATTTTCTAGGGAAAAGGGAAAGATTAAAAACTGAAAGCTTTTGCTTATTAACTATTCAGCAATTGTGTAATAGCCAAGCGAGGCAATAAAAATTGTTAGCAATACAAAAAAAAATTATCCATAATTTAAAATATATGAAAAAAAAAAACACACACACAAATTGTAGACAAAAGAATTTTTAATACAATTTACTCTGTGGAATTAAATTTGAATGTGAGTCAAGTCTTTAGAAGATTCAAAGCCAGTTTATATTTCTGACTTTCTCCGATCTCTGAAAGCGTACGATTCTTCTCACCCTAAAAATTTCACCCTAGATTTCAAGCAAGAATTTTGTAAATAAATATAGTTCAGTTTCTGAATTCACTAACTGAAACTTGGGTTTTGGGATGCTCTTCACGGAATGTGTTTGGTATTTTACTTGTTGCCTAGATCAACTTCAAGTTCAAATCATTAAACATTCTTTTGTGTGGCCTAAAGTGTGAGTTATGTTGTGACGCCTAAATCAAGCGCTTACAGCGAAGTAAGACAATGTGGTAATTGTGGTAGTTCCCTACACATAAAGCAAATACCAACCAGCTAAATGTCCCTTTGAGGCGGCGATACCAAATGGCAAATGAACATTACTTTGACATGATTTAAGCTTTTAAGGCTAACCATAGGATGGGTTGCTCAAATCGAACTTAAAGTCAGGTTCTTAGTATATCTTCTTAGGATTTGCATTTGAAAGAGAAAGTTGAAGGTTAAATCGTTTGTTTTAAGCAAATTTTTTTATACCAATCATGAATTTTGGCATGAAGAAGCTTACATTTTGCAAAATGAACTATTTATTAATGGCCCTAAAAAGTATGCTACACAAAATTGATGACTTTCGGACATTGAGTGTCATTTGCCATGCACTCTGATTCATCGTCATTATCTTGATTATCATCATAATCCACACCCTCTCTGTCTCTCTCTCTCTCTCCTCTCATCTCTCTCCACCTCTCTCTCTCTTTCTGTCAATGATGATTACCTTTATTCTTTAGAGTCATTATTGTCTTTATCTATTCTAGTCAACGTTAATTACCCCAATAATTTTTGCACATGACGCGCGACTTTTTTACAGCGAATTTTCATAATCATGGAGAAAAGGCAAAGGCAAAGGCAACAGCAACAGCAACGGCAACAGCCGCTCCACCCAGACATTTTGTTTTTTGGGGGGCGCAGCCTGGAGACGACACAGACGAGCAGCAACAAACGAAAAAAAAAAAAAAAAAAAAAGTATATATAATGGCAAAGGCGTTGCCTTCACACGAAGCAGCTTACTAATGACAGCGTTTCTTTTTCGTTTTGCGCCCCATGAAGTTGTTACTTTGTTTAATGTCGAAGCCATCTTCCTTCCTTTCTGTCACCACCCAAACACACACACATACACACACACACACTCACACTCGATGGAGCACACATGCAAAAAAGGTCTTTGGCTTTTTCACTTTTCTGGGTTTTTTTTTTGCACCAATGAGCTAGCGGATCAATCAACGTGTCAAATCGTCTTGAAACGAACATTGACTTGGGGTTACGTGCCACCGCACGTGATATCCGCTGAAAATAATAATAATAATAGAAAAGGCAAAAAAAAAAAACGCAAGAAAGAGGCAATGACTTGGTAATACTCTCTAATAAATAACTAAAATGAGACGTTTTTTTGTCGAGTCTAATTAACAGAGAAATTGCTCCCTTAAGTAGGCAATAGTTAGACAAAACAAAATTCCGTCTAAAGTGTTGACTTTATATTAGGTAAATTGAAATGCGGAAATGCTTCAAAGTTTCAACATAATAAAGAGAACTGCCTTATTCCCCCTCCACCTTTGCCACTAGTTAAAATAGATAAGCGACACTCTCTCACTCGAGTACCCCAAATTTGAGTAAAAAAGGGTATACAAAAAAGTAAAAAGAAAATGAAAATGCTTTAACAAATTACCTCAGGCATTTCGTTAGTTAACAGAACAACTTAAGCACCTTTGATTGACATTTGATTGAAAATTACCTTAGCCCCAAATTGTTGTCAATCAACGCATAACAAAATCAAAATCAAAATCAAATTCAAAATCCAAAGCCTAAATCCCAAATCCAAAATATGTCTTCAACAACAAAACAGCGAACAAAAAAAAAAAAAAAAATACAAAATAAAAAGATTCCCAAGCAAAATTCAATTGAGGTGTCAAGTTAGGTAAATTTAATTTGTCTGTCGCCCCTTCCCTTCCATTCCATTCCCCTTCTCCCGCATGCCAAATAAAAGGGAAAATTCTTAAATCGTTAATCGTTTAACTTTTATATTTCTAGATTGCTCTTGCTGTGTGATGTCATGAGGAATGGAGTGGCCAGGGTATGGACATAGTGAGTGGGGTGGGGTGGGAATGGCAATGGGAATGGGAGCGGAGACGTTGATGAATGGGAATATATATAAAGGACAGCCCAAAATAAATTGAAAACTCTCAGCATGTTTTTCCAGTATTTTCCCATAAACTAATATAAATAAAAGAAGATGAAGAAGAAGAAGTGTGTAAAGCGAAATTGATTGAAGGTCTCAACGAACCAAAAATAAACCAAAAACAAATCAAAATAATAACCCAAAAAAACCCTAATAAAAATTCACAACAAAATAAACTGAAATCTCAAAAGTTTCTAGAGACATAGGTGAAAGTAAAAGAAAGCAGGGGCTTTCTGCTGGGCAAGATCATAAGTTGAAAAAACAATGGGATCAGTCAATTGGACGTAGTCAATCAGTTTTTTAAAATCGTCTATAAAATTTTGATAACAGAGTGCAAAAGATGCTTAGAAATTTGGCTTTCTACCATTTTCTTCCCAAATTTCATATTTCAAATTCTGAAAATGGCAATCTGGAAAGAACAAAACTGACGACTGAAAAATGAGGGAACACCTAAGATTAATTTCCAATTTCTCTCTTTTTAGGCACTTAATTGCAATTTCACGCCAATTGATTAAGGGGAATTTTCGGATTTCGGAATTATTTTTAAATAAATTTAAGATAAATTTTTAGATAGTTGAAGAAATTTTTCTCATGAGCCCATTAAACGAACAAAGGCCCAAGCATCGAAGGTAGTAAAATGGTCTTGAGGCTTGAGCTTATGGGCTACACACACACAAATGCAAGGCTAAAATGGAATTGTTTTAAATAGAGGTAATAGCCCCGAGCCAGGTTAGTTCTCAGTTTTATAAGGGCTTTAATCTAAAAAAAAAATGTTAAGCTTAATCATCGAATCGAATCGTTTTAAAGTTTAACTTTAATAATTATCACTTAGTTAAACAAATTTATCTCAAAAATGTATATTGTTTGTTTGCTGTTGTTGTTGTTATTGTTTTTTTTTTACAGCTAAACTTTTGTGCTCACTCAATTAAATGAATTTAGATAAAACCAAAATGCATGGTACTCATTTTATATGCATGATTCGACAAACACACAAAACCATAACAACAGAGCCAACACCTCAATGGCCCCCACATCGCAAACCCACAATTTTGGCCACGCCCCCTCTTTGGACTGACTTTTTGCACGCAATTAAAAACGAAAATAAATTGGTTGGCCAAGAGGTAAGAGGTATGAAAATGTCATTGTTTGTCACATTGCAAAGCGGTAACGGAGTAACAGCAGCAACAGCAACACCAACACCAACAGCAACAGCAGAACCTGCAGCAACACCAACAACAACAGCAACAACAACAGCAACACAATGCCACTTTTAGTCATTTAAGTCGCGTGCGGCTTTCAGTTTACATTTCAATTAAAGTTACATAACCTCAACATCAACCAGCAACAACAACAAAAACAAAACACAATAGGCAGGCGTACCGGTAGACAGAGAGTAGCAAGGGGTTAGGAGAATTTTGGGGGCGGGGCAGGCGGTATGTCGTTTGGTTTGTTACTTTGTCTATGCTGTGATTTTAGCTTCGTACAAAAAAGTCAATTTCATGCATATTTCATTAGACTCAACGTGTGAGTGTGAGTGTGCGCGCGTGTGTGTGTGTGTCTGTGTATGTGTGTGCGTGTCACGCATGTCACGAGGCTTTGCTTCTGGTTGTATGCAACACATCAAGAAAACCATCCTGAAACCATGCCAAGCCGGCTTTTCAATATTTCATGAGTATTGGCCCCCGCTCTGGCATAATCAAGCAAAATGTGTGTATGTGTGTACGGTTGATGGTGATGGCGGAAGGGGGATGGAAGGGGGGAGCAGAGATCGCGCGGGAGTTTTGCTTTTGCTTTTGCTTTTAGCAAAGCTCATTCACATATTAAACTAAGCTACCGAACATAAATCATAATCATCTCGGCGTATAGGCGTAAGTCCATTTTTAACAAAACAAATTCAAGTTTTCGTATTGAAACATATTGGCTTGGAAAATGTTAAAGAAAAAAATGATCAAACCTAAACTAAAAATTTCGAAATTGTTAGGCAAAAGTCGACAAAAAAGGCAAGATCGAACTGCTTTATCAATTTAATTTTTAAGAATCACAAGCGAAATGCAAACAAAAAAAAAAATGCTTTGCTGTGCAGTGTATATATGTACATAAGTATGTGTAGATGCACACACATACATACGTATACGTATAGCTAGAGAGTTGAAGTTATTTTTGCATATATGTGTATACATGATTCGGTTTATTAGATTCGTACAACGGCATACACAATATGTCTGTGTGTCTCGTTTGGCTGCCAGTCTGCCTGTTTCACTGCCTGCCTTTTCGTCTGTCTATTTGTCTATCTGTCTGACTGTCAATGCGGGTTGCTCTCTCTCTCTTTGTCTCACACTCTCTGTTTCTCCTTTCACTGTGGGTAAATTCAATTATTTGCCGCTGATATCGTCATGGTCGTTTGTTTTTCTCCGCGTTTTTGTATGCCATATTTATTGTACGGCATTTTAAATTGGTATATTTACATTGCTAATTTACACACACACACACACACACACACAGACAGATACACATACATACATGTGGGTATACACATGCAGAATAGAACGAATGTTGGCAAAAATTTTTGCATTCGACATTCAAAAATTGCCCAGCAATTAATTGACAAAGTTCATATTTAGAGTAGAAAGAGTAGAAAACTGAAAGAGACAGAAAGAGAGAGAGAGAGAGAGCGTTGGCTACTAAACGCGAAAATTCAATATTTAAACATTGTGTGTGTGTGTGTGTGTGTGTATTGTATGTAGTGTTTTTGGGTTTTCTACTGCGGTCAGTTCAAGTTTGTCTCTCTCTCATTGAAATAGTTTCGGTCTGTATGTATTGTGTAAGTGTGTGTGTGTGTGTGTGTGTGTATGTGTGTGTGTATATATTGGCATGTGACTGTCAATTGTTATGCTTGTTGTTGTTGTTGTTGCTGTTGCCTGGCCATGACAATTTAAATTGGCTCTCACATTAAACCATTTTTGGCCCATTTTGTGTTAGTTTTCAATTTGTGCTTGTATTTTGAAATGTGTCAATTTATGCCTTTATATCGCTGTAACAACAACAACAACAACAACTGCAAGAAATTACAATAATTAAAAGCCTGAAAATGAGAAAATCTGCAAGCAACTTTGTCGAAGAAAAGTTTTTGATATTTACTTGAATGCATCTGCCATTGAAATTGGAAAAAGGGCCAAAATGAAAATAGAAACACACACAAGCACATGTAATGGAAACCACAGAAAGTAACTATGTACTCATTACTTAGATAGTAAGTACATACATACATAACCAAGTTGCAAGAACCACATAACGTGTCCTTGTGAAATTTTCATGCATTGCTTGATTGTGTGTGTGTGTGTGTATTGGGCTAAAATGTAACAAATGTCTCAAACAGCAAATCGGCATCATCAGGAATACCAAAATATCGATGCAGCTTGATTCAAATTTTTTGACTTCCTTTGCCAAAAGTTAAAAATAACCTGCAGCCAATGCAAACAGATTTGGCCAATACGTTGCCAAAGCAACTCTTTAAAAATTTCGAATATTGCCATCATCTTTGGATCTTTTCGAAGACATTTCGCATTGCACGTCTAATGTGTGCGAGGTGATTTTTTGTAATACATCCTTTTTTTCAATTTGATATTTCAAAAATAGAAAGAAAAATTTGCTCTAAAAAATATGTAGCATACATTTGAGGGCAACCAAAATGCATTCCATTTGCTGCCAGCTAAAGAGAACACACAAAAATTAAAATCCAATTGCAAAAAAACGGGTTGAATAAATACAAAAAAAAAAAAACAACAACAACAAATACGAAATACGAAAAACATTAAACAACTTTCACAGTTGACCAACAATAAAGTAAAGGAAAAGTTGCACTTGCAAAATAACAAAAAATCAACAACCGAAAAGAATGAAGGAAACCCAAAAAAAAAAAAACAACAACAACAAATTTGGAAGCCTTTTTCGGTGCAAAAGAGGAAGCAATCCTTTTGGCCCTTTGTCCTTGTTAGTGTTGCCGTTGTTGTTGTTGTTGTTGTTGTTGGTGCTGCTGTTGTTATTGTTGCTGTAGTTGTTGTCGTCGTCGCCGCTAGATAATAAATGACCGGCCATTAAATTGCAATTAAAAGCTCATATGTGCGCATAAACTTTACGCCAACCACGCCCCCTCCACTACCAATATGAAATTTGCCTATGGCCAAGCCAAGTTGTACCCTTAATGGATGCCCGGCCAGGATAATAGCCCGTATAATAGTAAATTTAACAGTCGGTTGGACATTCTCCACTCAAGAGAGAGAGACAAAGAGACAAAGAGACAAAGAGAGAGAGAGAGAGAGAGAAATAGCGAATACTTTCAATACTCCTCCAGTAGGGGGTAAACAAATTACGCGACCAGCAGACACAAGCACAGAAGAGAAACAATTTTCAATTCGTTTACTTTTCTTACATAATTGACACTAGCCTAGGTGCATCTGTGTGTGTGCATGTGTGTGTGCATGTGTGTGTGTCTGTGTGTGTGTCTGTGTGTGTGTCTGTGTGAGTGTGTTGGTCTGTATGCAGTCAATTAGAAAATGTGCATTGTACATAATTAAGATTTATACACACACACACACGCACACACACATACTACGCACACGCACACACATGCATACATACACAGAAACATGGCCAGATACACAAAACAGTCAATATCGCATAGTTTTCGCCTGGCAACTGCCAAAATGTAGCCACTCGAAATGAAAAATATGAGCAAAATTTTTCCAATTCAGTCAAGCCGTACCTCGAAATACCCTACACCATCATACAAAGACTGTAAGTTTTTGTTTGGTTCTTGACACTTTTTTTACATTACCTATTCCACAGTCGAGAGATAATAAAAAAAACTAAACTTCTTTCCATAGCAAAGAGAACTAAAAAGAGAGCTCTGCAGCCATCGATTAACAAATTTCAACACGGGGAAAAAGAGAACTAAAACACTTTTAAAAAGTAAAAGCAAAAAGTAAGAAAAGTTGAAAAAAATTCCTAAATAATTGTCTTTCCAATGAAATCGATCATCTACTAGAAGATCGGCAATATTTACTTTGAGAAACAAAGCTATATCTTTCTAAAGGATAAAGCTAAAGGCACAAAGTTGTCTTTCGGGCTCACTAGCTGATCGTTGCAATTGAGGTCTTGTCTGGTTTTTATTTTCAATTTTTTTTTTTTTTTTCGGTTTTTTGAGTTTTTTTTCAGGGCATTTGGTTCACGATGACGCCAACTGAATGCAAATTTCCATTAGCCATGCAAACGCAAAACTAGCCGCCATTTATCTGTCTAACTGCGGGTTAGAGTAAGAGGCGTCAGTGATGGTAATGGAGCTGGAGATAGAGCAGGAGCAGAAGCAGAAGAAGGAGAAGAGTGAAGGGTAAAGGGGATAAAGCTTTCCAGTAGTTAAAATTTACTGCCCAGAGTTACCAAAAACCGAAAATGCCGAGGCAGCGGCAGTGGCAATGGCAGCAGCAACGGCAGCCGCAAGTTGCAAGTTGCAAGTTGGCCAATATGCATACGCATTTTATGCGAGGAGAGGCAAAGTGAAGGCCATTTTAATGGAAATTTTTATTGAAAGCCAACACAAAGCGCTCAATGGTCCAACTAATGGTGCAACTCTGTGTAAAGTAGCAACAGAAATGAAAGAAAAAAACAAAAAAAACCAAAAAAAAAAAAAAAAGAACAAAGTTAAATGAAAGCAGCTGCTTCTCTCTCTCTCTCTCTCTCTCTCTTTTTCGTTCTCTCTCTGTCTCTTCTGCACCGCCTCACCGCCTTCTTGTCTGCTTAAATTAATAACGTCTTTGACTTTTCGAACCCGCTGGGCATACGAAAACGAAAAAAAAAAATGAAATAACCATGAACCGAAAAAAAAGGAAATTGTGTAGAAAAATAATAAAATGATGCTCTGGACTTGAGTGATAAGTTAACGATAATCGATGCTGACTAAAGTAACACATTTTTTTTTGTTAGCAAATTGTTCAACCAATATGTGTGCAATTTTCATCGCCATGTCTCCCCCCGCTTCTGCCCGCTTTCTCTTTCTCTAGCTCTATCACGCTTTTGTTTATTAATCAAGCCTTTGACTTTGTGCCCCAAAATGTGAAAGGCCGCGAGCTATGAAAGTATAATGCAAAAAACGAAAAAAAAGCACGAAGAGATGCACAGGATTTTATGGAAGGATCGACCGAAAAGTATCCTTTGTGAAAGTATTACAATTTCTAGATGAGTGCGAGATACATTATGGATACTTAAGCTCAGTTTGGGTCTCTGTTTAGGCAGGTCAACTCGTCGAAATCGTCTTGCCCCAAAACGGAATCTATATCCGGAAGGAAATGTCTTTTATAGGGTATTATGAGAGGCGAGCCAATAACTTGGCGTTTAATTTTTGCAAACATTTTGTTGTTGCTGTTGCTGTTGTTGTTGTTGTTTTATTTTTGCCAAAGGCCAAATAAATAACTTAGACTGGCAAATATTTCTAGAGCTGGCTTTCTCTTTCGCTTTTGGGTTCAGCTTTGGCATAATAATTATATGAAATGCGGGCGCATTAAAAATTAATAACTATAAACTGCCTTTGGCAGCACAATGTGGGCGTGCCTCTCTTGTTTTTTCTCTCTCTCTCTCTCTCTCTCTCTGTCTCTCTCTGTCTAGCTCTCTCTGGCTCTTACTAGAGCCAAACTAAAAGCATATTTAATAAAGTGCATAACAACAAAGAGCAAACGAGAGAGAAAGAGAAAGGGAGGAACTAGATAGATGGTGGGAGGGGGACGAGGAGGCGTGGGGCTAGAGGCAAAAGCAGCAAGAGTGACAGAGAGAAATGCAGCTTATTAAGTATACGCCATGCTGGCCAAATAATAGAAGATGATAAAAAACCACTCACTCTTCCTCTTCTCCTATCTCTATCTCTATTTTTATCTCTCTCTCTCTCGCTCTTTCTCTTTGCTCGCAGAATGCACATTAAAATAATGAGAAATTAAACAGAGATTGCATAAAATAAATTTTTAAAATTTACTAGAGCAAAGGAATTCCATTTCCATGTTCATGTCCAAAAGCAAAACAATTAAATTAACCAATCCAACTAGCAATTTTGTAGCAACAAATTC
Source organism: Drosophila nebulosa (assembly GCA_024703675.1). NCBI lineage: Eukaryota > Metazoa > Arthropoda > Insecta > Diptera > Drosophilidae > Drosophila > Drosophila nebulosa. The sequence continues at coordinate 3,045,697 of JANFPS010000009.1, forward strand.
CAATTTATATTAGAATATTAGATAAACATACGAAAAGTCTGCTCCAGAGAAGCCAATAATCGAATGCAGACACAATTCTCGAATGTGTAGCATCTGTGGCAAGAGGCAAAACAGCGAAAGGATGTGACAATAATAGACCATATTCTGAACAGATTTAAAATTTGCCTACAAAAATTATGAAATTCCTTCAATTTGAAAATTTCTCTGACCAATATTGTCAGGAATTTATTTATTTAAGTTAATTAAACGGATGAAGAAAAAGAAAAAATGAAACAATTTTGTCGTAAGGACAACTGAGTGACAGGCGCAGTCCTGGTATTTACCACAGGGAACAGATTTTTTAAAAATGAAACCACAATTTAAAGGCAATTCAAGGTGAAAATGGTTCATACTCTAAAATTTTTTATATTTATATAATCTTTATCTTCTTTCTCTTGTTTTAAGTGGGAAACGACAAAAAAGACAACCATTTAGACTCTCTTCTTGTCAGTTAAAAAAAAAAACAAAATGCTAATTTTCTTCTATTTAGCCCCCCAAAAGAATACTCGAAATTGAATGAAAGATTTTTTTAAAAATATAAGTTTAGCTTTTAGAAAAGTGTTTTTTGGGGCGTATTGAAAATAGTTTTAAAAGATTTACTATATTCAAAAGAAATCCTAAATCTTTAGCCAAGTTCCCTCAATTTGAAAAATTTTGTTGTACTGTTTAATTGGGTAAAGGACAGCATTCTAAAAAGAAATTAAGGACTGCATTTTGGCTAAAATACGGCCAAGATCTTCTATCCAGCAACTATAATTAGGTGATAGCGCCCTCTTATAGATCCTAAACAGAACCTAATGACTCATGTGGGCAAGTGGCAGTGCCTCATGTCTAAAGCCGTTTAGTGCAGGTTTTTGCATTGAACTTGGTTTACATTGTGGTAATTAGCCTCCTATTTGTGTGGGGGCGTTGCGAGGGAGAGAGAGAGAAGGACAATCAATCAACAAACGTTAGAGGAAGTGTAAGCCAATTCCTAATTGAATGGCTGGCCAACCATTCATTACTTGGCCACTCCAAATTCTGTAAGCCAGAACTATTGTTGAGTCTACAGAAATTTGTTGTCAATGCCCTTTAAAAATTATATAAGATATAAAATAATGATTTTACTTGGAAGAAGATGGCTTCATGTATCGAGAGCGACTCAATGATTCTGACTGGCTGATTTTCCTTTAATAAAACTGACAATCTAAGCTGCATAGCCAGCCAATCCTTTTATATATAGACAATATTCGATTATTTTTCATAAAATCTCAATTCGATTACCATATTTTCTTTAAAATATCTTTTAAAAAAAAAAAAACCACACACACAGAAGAATTTTTCACACTCGGAAAAATTATAAAATAAATTCCACAAACACCATACACATAAAAAAAAATTGCTAAGCCTAAGACTTAGAGTAAAAAAAAAAAAGAAAACAAGAATCAAACAAAACAAAAGCTCATTCAAGCAGGCACAAAAAAAAAAAAAACAAAAAGGAAAAAAGAACAACAAGAAAAATCGTTTTGCCTACCCGAAAAATATTGCACAATTTCCATAAATCGAGAGAAAGCACTAACAGAGTGAGGGAGTAGGTGAAGGGGTAGGGGGATAGCTAGGGACTACAGCAAGAAGAGAAGTTGGCAAAATGCAGAAAAGGCAAAATCAAAAGCAAAAGCAAAAGCCTCACCAATAACAAAAGGCTGGCAAACTGCTGTTAAACTGTTGTTTAAACGCATTGAAATGGGCGGCAAGAAAGGGGTGTGTGTGTGTGGGAGGGTGGTAGGGAGCGAACCACAAAACCCAACCACACATATACACACACACATACGCACACACACACACACACATACTGAAGAGATCGACTCTGCCACATGAATGTATTTGGTATTGGAAAATCCCTTTGATTTTTTGCCGCACCGTTGCAAACAGCAATTTGGCAAATCCTTTCACAATCAAAATCAACCGCAGATGAAATTTTAACAGAGCTGAGACGTAACAAGCGAAAAGAGAGAATAACGCGAAAGAGAAAGAGTGTGTGTGGAAAAGGGAGGGACTTATAACTATGCGCCTAACAAAAAAACAAAAAAAAAACGTGAAAAGAAGCAAAAAAAAAACATGCAGCAAAATTGAAGAAACTTTTTCCGTTTTTTTTTTTCACAAAAAATCATTCGACGATGAAACGCCAAATTAGCGTTAAGTGTAGTCGTTCGTGTAAGGTCCTTGTCGTCCTTGTGTGCCTCTATGTGAATGTATGTGTTATATATATATATATATATATTTTTTTAACTTTCTTTTTTGCAGGTGCTTAAGCATTTTACGAGCAACTGTATTCAATTTGGCTGCCTGCATGTGTTAACTGCGCTTAAAAGTCAGGCCAATAAGTTTGTAGCTGATGTTGCTGCTGCTGCTGATGTAGCTGTTTGTGTAATGAAAACTTTTACAACGCCATATGCAGGCTATTAAAAAAGCACACACACACACACACACCCATACACATTTACACATGCATACAAAAGCGAAACATACGAGGCGGTCGCCTTGGAATATGCAATCAAGCTCATTTATACTCATTAAGCGCTTATGGTGCATTTCACTGAAGGAGCATGAGACTAAGAAACGGATATATCCATCCATTGAGACAGTACCGCATTTCCCCCTTGCAATTTGCCAGCTCAATTGATTCGGATTTCAAAAAACATTCCATGGGAAACTAAAGGTTCTAAAAAAATAAAATCGAATTATATTTTTGTTGCATTTTGGGTAAGATCGAATAATGAAGGGCAACTGAACCGCTCCTGTTTTATTTATACAAACTATGCGTAAGTCTGCGTTATTTCCTTCGCTTGTTTCTTAACTTGACTGCCTGCTAATATGTTTCTGATGTCCTTCCCCCACTCCCCCCACCCCCAAACCCCAACAAGCCATATCCAAAGGCACCCTCTCATTCAGGCCTGCATTACTTTTTTTATGCACACACACACACACACACACACACATCGAAGTTGACAAGGGGGTGGCAAGGGGAAGGCTATATGCTGATTACTCTGCTTGGTCTGGGTAGCTATATGTATGTATATACAAGAATTTGGTATATAAATTTACTGTTTTATACTCTCGCACAGTTATCTAGCTTCAACGTCTGAAGCTTAAGTAATTAACAAATTAAAATATGTGTGGACGAACACCAAAATGAAGCGAATAGAGAGCAAAGTTATGCTTTAAGGATTATTAAGCTAAAGTAAAATTATTATGTCCCATATTCTTAACATTATTTCTAATAATAATCTATATATAATAAAAACTTAATAGTTCTACTAACTCTTAATAGAAGAAATATTAATGTTGGGGTCTCTTAGGAGTGCGTAAGCAAAAATGATCATTTCTATTACTAAACTTGTTCTTTTTGTTCAGTTGTTCACTGACTCACTTGTTCACTTACTCACTTGTTCATTTACTCACTGACTAACTGGTTCAGTTACTTTTTAAGGTTTTTTAACAAGTGTTTGAAGTGTGACTAGCTTTTTCCTGTTCTTAGCATGATAATTTGTAATGAGGGAAGAACTGAACAGGTGAGTTAGTGAACAAGTGGCTCAGTGAGTGAATGAACAAATGAACAAGTGAGTTAGGAAATAAGTGAAATAGCAAACAAGTGACTTAGTGAGTCAAAAAGTAAGTAAACAACTAAACAAATGAGTGAGTAAGTCAATAAATTAGTGACTGAGTAAATGAATGAACGACTAAACAAGTGAGTTAGTGAACAATGATAGACAAGTGAGCAAATGTCTCAGTGAGTGAATGAACAACTGAACAAGTGAGTTAGTGAACAAGTTAGTCAAGTGAACAAGTGAGTCAGTAAGTCAATGAGTGAGTGAACAACTGAACAAGTAAGTGAACGAACTCTTTCATTATTAAAAACTGAGTTAGTAGACTTAACACTAATGCACATGTAGAAAAAACTGTTCAGTTGGGCTAATAACCGTTTTCAACAGCTGAAACAGTCAAAGATCTTGGCCTTACCCTGGAAGGCTCTTAGCCACAAGTTCCCGCTTAGGCTGACAAACAAGCTGCTGATCTATAAAACGATCGTCTTTAGCTAAAATTGAGATCTTTCAAATATTTTATACCATCGTTTAGGTTCGTAAGTGCTTTCTGACTTAGGTAAGGAACTTGGTGCTATTCTAAAAACGAAATTCAGACGATCATCGATTTATAGAATAATCTAACTCTAGGCGACATATAAGAAGTTAACTCTGCCATCTTCCCTTAGGTTCCATAAGTTAATAATTTGTTTTTTTACTTTCTTTTAATGTCAAGTTTCGAGTACAATTACAAATACACACACACACAGATATTTATGAAAATTCTTGAAAAAATTCTTGGTACACAATTTGAACGGCTATTACAATGCAATGTCCGTTTGGGCGCAACAACGAAAACGATATTGCCTATGAAAATGGTTTCGATAATCCGGACACAAGACGTCATTTCGTTGCCAAAGTATGCACGCTTGTGGCTGTAAGTAGAAATCGAAAAAATCTAGATTGAAGGAAGTCAAATGAAATGATTTCAATGTCTATATGATGATGATAATTTTTTTCTAGTTTCAAATGTGCTACACGGCCGTTGTGACCAGCTTGTTTGTGTTCAATGAAGACTGGGCCGATTGGTTAAAAGAGAACTGGTGGCTCTTTCTGGTGGCCTCTGCCATAGCCTTTGCCATTGGCCTGATGATGTGTTATTGCGTTTTTCTCTTTCGCCGACCGCCGTGTAACTACATTCTTCTTCTCATATTTGTCAGCTGCAAATCCATAATAGTCAGCTATATCTGCATTAGATATGCACCTAAATTGGTAACAACAACAACAACAGAATTTCGAATACATATTTAACCTGTTTAATTTTATTTTTTTTTTTTGTTTTTAGGTCCTTTATGCCGTGGGTACTACGGCACTTCTTTGCTTTGTTTTAGCATTATTTGCCCTATTTGCCCCATGTGACTTTACGACGTGTTGGCCCTTGGTTTTGGTGGCCTTAGTTGGCCTAGTCATTTGCGGAATATTTTTTCTATTCTTTCCCAGTCGTCTATTCCATTTGATTATCGTGTGCGCCGGCATTATAATATTTTCCTTTATCCTTGTGATCGATATACAAATGATAATTGGTGGCCGACATTCAAATCAATATGATGAAGATGATTATGTGATCGCTTCAATTTCCATCTATTCTGATATAATACAAATTTTCCTGTGTATATTACAATTGTTTGGTATCCTTGATGAATGATCGTAATAAAGTGGATCGTATGTCAAGATCTCTCACACAAGCGAATTAAATGTAAATGAATATGTTATGCAAACAAAAGAGAGTAGAGAAGGAGAGTAAATACATACATACATACATATATGAGAAATATGGTCGATTAATTAACGGATAACATGCCGTGTTATGGCCCAACTTAATGTGGCTGGGGGTGGGGGGGTGGGGCGGGTTATCTAAACAATTCAAACTGACTGACTCGGCATGAAAGCAATCAAATTACAACACGCATTGTGGTTTTCAATGCCTGAGAATGCCGTCTGTGCCCCAAAACACATCCTCCCAAACAAGTGTGTCTTCCCCCATCTCGTCTTGCCCCAGTCTTAATATAACTTTTATGGCACGCACACCTGTATTCTGTGTGTTCGTTTTTATTTTATTTTTTCGCTGATCTGCAGGCAGCATAAAATGCCATCAAATGTTTCAACTTGCCGAGGCAAACAAACAGCAGCACACACACACACACACACACACCTGCTACTGTCAAACCCAAGGAAAATGCCAACACACAAACAAAAAATCAGCGCTTAACTTATGTAAGAATTTTGGCGACTATCTAAATACCCTGTCGTAGCAATAAGTTAAGGAATTTATGAATGAAGCATAGTAAAATATCGTAGAGGTGACTTGAGGTGAATAAGTTCCAATGATGTTGAATAGAGGTGAATAAAGAGAATAATTTTGGTGACTATAGTTCAATGGAGATCAGTTTAGTTGACCAATGGCGAATTAATTCGAATTAGAGATAATGTATCTGCTTGTTGAAGTTGCCCGACATACCCTACCATTGGCATATGGTTGGCTTACAGGGTACACACAAAAACCCATCCATGTAAATATAACGCATCAAAAATAATAAAAAGGTAGCCAAAAGATGGAGAGTCGGCGGTGAGGTGGGCTCGAAGAACGACGAAGGTCCTGCTTTTTTTGTTTTTTTTTTTTTTTAGAGGTAAGCGATGGCTGTCTGACGGCGGCTGGGGACGGAGACGGGGGCCTGTGGGGTAGAAGTTTGTCTGGTGTTTGACTTTTGGCTTGGCTGTGCTGCATGCAAACGCATAATCAAGCGTAAACACACGCATATCCTGTGTATATCCTTTTATGCTGCTTACATTTAATTTCACCTTCAGCTTTCAAAAATTCGTTTCATTTTTTTTTTTTTTTAGCCATTTTTGTCCTTTCTTTTTTTTCCGTTTCCTTTTTGGGCAGCCAAGACGACGTCCTTGTCGTCCTCGTCGTCGTCGTAGTCGTCGCGTCGTCCTGTGGCGTCTCCTTGTGTTGTCGTCTGTGCATTTGACAGGAAAAATTAGTTGGCTACGAAAACTTTTGGCCTTCCTCTAACTCTCTCACTCTCATGTGTGTGTGTGTGTGTGTTGTGTGTGCACATCCCTCGTCCTGGCAGTTGTAAATTTTTGTTGTACCAAAAAAAAAACCATAAACAGGTGTTGTTGTTGACGCTGCGTGTGGCCTGCCGCACAATATGTTGTTCCACCTTGTTTCGCTTCTTATAAGTATAATACATATACATAAGTAATGTGTGTGTAAGTCTTAGAGATGATATGCGTGACACGCCGACGGGACATACTACACATACGTGACACGAGCGTAAGACGACCTTGAATCTGCGGCCTAAGTATCTACAAAGGGATTATCCCTTCAAAATGTTCTACTTAATGTTTAGTTATTAATTCTATCGCTGTCATCCCTAGTCAATTTATATAAATTTTATATAGGTATTTGCCTGTATGTGTCTGTGTGTGTGTGTTGTGTTGTATGTTTTCTACATAAACCGCTCGCCAAGGCTGATCCATCTGCCAGCTCCTCCTCCATCCTTGCGGCTTCTCCATCAACAACTCCTTTGGAGTAAACCCATGAACTGGCCTTCGATGCTGCAGACATTTCGTAAACAGTTTCCAGCACAAAAAGTTATTAAACTTAATGCAGTTTAATTGACCTTTTCTGGCAAAAGTTTACGCCGTCTGCCTGCCATTGGCAACGACAAGAAGTCGAAGGACGACGAGGCAAAGCATCCTGCCAGCAGGTACTGCTTCTGCTCTGCTCTGCTCTGGTCCTTGCTCCTTGCTGCTGCTGGTCCAACAATTTCCAAACATTCTCCTTCACATTATTACTTTTAATTACGGCTTAAACTTATTGACTGGAAATTTTAATATGTTATTTATTTACAATTAACGCCACCCCCCACCCCAAAACTGAGAAGGCTTTCGTGTACAACTGGGCGTATGATTTATGTGATTTTCCTCACAATTGTAACTATTGTTTAATGCACAAATATCCTTTTACTTCTATGCGTGTACATTAAATGTTTGTGTTTGTGTGTGTGTGTGTGTGTGGGTGTGTGGGGTGTGTGTGTGTGTGTGTGTGTGTGAGTCCAAGTGTAACAGTTGCTAATCATAAAATTGGAAAGGGTTTCGTTCTTCAGGGATATACGAAATGAAAATGAGAATTATTTATGCGACTCATTTTGATGCGACAGCTTTTGGCCACCTTCAAGTGGACAAGCAAAGAGTGTGAGAGAGAGAGAGAGAGAGAGAGAGAGGCGAGATGTCGTTTTGTTTTAGCTACAAAATTTCAATTATGACAAAGGTTAAAGGTACCAAAAAGTATTTCACTTTGACACACAATCCTTAATGTTTTCCTTTAGCTCGGCAAAGGAAAGAGTCTTATGTCCTTGCATAACTAGCTCCATGTCCATTCCTCAGGCAATTAAAGTGAATTTCAAGAAATAATAATGAATTTAAGAGACTTGGAAAAAGAAAGATAAACTTATTGATTATGTTTTGTGTAGGCGAATTTCTTGAGGAATTTATTGAAATAAATCATAGAAATATTTGGTTTTATTATAATTAAGTTTAAGTTTTCTTGTCATTTAGATTGAAAACCAATAATAATTGACTTGCTGCAATTTTTATTTACTCTCATGTCGATTGTCATTTAATTAAGGGAATCTTTTACATTCTACATCATGTGAAAGAATTTTATAGCACCTTTAAGGCCAGCATATATCTGCACACACACACACACACACACACACTCAGGTCTCAGTCTCATACCAACCGTTGTCAGGCTCTTATTTTGTTATTATTCTTTTGTTTTTCACTTTTTGGTTCGCCTCGTCTTTCTTTAATTATAAAGCTACATGAGAGAAGAACCCAAACACCAAAAAAAAAAAAAACAAAAAAAAATATATACAAAAATAAAAAAAAAAAAAAACGATAACAAAAACGAAAACCAGGAGTGAAAAAAAAAAAAAAAAAACTCTCATATTCCCATTGGCATCAAATTGTCTGCACGGACAAGGTAACAGAGTATTAAAAATTTCAGCACCAACAGCAGCGGCAGCATCAAGTTTTGTGCTGACCAAGAGGCCCCCACGCCCCAAAAAAGTTGAGTCGCCTCCTTCTCTTGCACACTTGGTCGGTCCATGGCAACACAAGCCGCTTAAAACGCAGCCAACTGCCAAATGTAAATATACTCAAAAATAAAAAACAAAAAAAAAAAAAAGAAACGAACCAACGACCAAACGAACGAACTCAGCAGCAGCAGCAGCAACGCTCAGCAACAACAAGCCGACAAAAAAATATAAAACTTTCTTAATAATACAACGAAAAAAAAGAAAATATACATACATATATATTTTGTATTTTTGGGTGGAAGGAAGAAGTAAAAACTCAGTCCAAGGCGACGTAGACCCGCGAGCAAAATGCGCATTGTTTTCAGCTTTTCAGCGCTCAAACAAGAACAACAACAGCGATATAGTAAGTGGATATGGGTGGGGGGGAAGGTGGGGGGGGGGGTCTTGGAGAAGAAACGGCTGACGGGTACATTGGGAACTTAAAAACTTTGGCCATATCCCGCAGCTATGGAACAACAGCAATCAATTTTCACATGCCGCCAAACAAATGTGCCGCGCCAGGGTGTCCCTATCCAAGAGCCAAGTGAGAATGAGAGAGAAACCTTGGGTAAGCATGGCAACGCCGCAAAGAGACCAAGAGAGAAAAGTGGAGATATCCTGCAAGATAATGCGGAACCGTGTAAAGAAGCTGGACTCATCAGAGAAGCAAAGTTAACTATTTGATTATGATAACTTGCAGAGATGACAATGTGAATCGCGTAAAATGCAAATAACATTCTCATTCAATAAATTGTAAACTTAATCTGAGTCTAAGCAAGCACAAGAGAACCATAACGCCTAAAACAAAAGGCAAAAGAGTACAAAAAAATATCAAAATCTAACAAGAGCTTATAAAAAAAAAATATCTTTGTGCTTAGATGAGAGCAGGCAGCAGGAGAAAAGTCCCCTACAATTAATATAACACTAAATATTAAGACATATTTCCTTCATGGGCTAAATAGAGGAAACAAGCTTGAGAAGCACTCTGACCTAAGCTAACTAAAAAAAACTATGTAAACTTTTACGAAAACAAATTTGGCCTAAACTACTCATTATATCTGCAATGCCGTGGAAAATCTTTTGTCTTGGAAAAACAACAACTCTCAGTTAATGTAAAATCAAATGCTATCAATCAATAAAAAGCAACTTACTTGGCAATTTTGTTGTTCGAAATGAAGTTTTTTGTATCTCTCTACGACACATTGCAGCATATTTACCGACCACTTTTTGGCCCCCTTACAGTCATGGCCAATAGCCAAGCAAATCGAATCAACGTAAAGTCGTCTCTTCTTCGAATTGTTGGTAAGGCCAAACTCAACGTTGATTAATTTCTCGTTTATACGCCATTTTCTATTTGTTCTACTGTTAGTCTAGAGGACTTACACCGAGCAAGCGATGAGTTGTATGGGTGAGGGGCAGGGGCGGGGGGGGGGGGAGGGCGATACTTAATTACAACATGGCCCATATCCATGTCCCTAGCCATGGCCATGGTCCAAAGATAAACATTGAAGCGAAAGTCGACGAGAATGCTGTGCGAGCTTCCGGTAATTGAATCAAATGAAGCAGCATTAGTATTAGCTTCTTATGGTCGTCGTCGGCGGTCTCTTGGATTGGTCGCTTTCGCCACTCACTCTCTATCTCTATTCCTCTATTCCTCTATCCTCTTTTCTCTCTCTATCTCTCTCTCTGTCTCTCTCTCTCATTTCTAACCATAACTCTGTTTATTTTTGTAAATTAATTTTTAATTTAATGTACGTGTGGGCGACGCGCTAGTTTCACGCCAGAATAGAGACAGGAAGCCGGCGAAGTATACCCCGAGTTCTCTTGCCTTCACCATCGTCGCCGCAATCCCCTTTCTGGCCCCCCTATTGCCGTAGCAAAGGCAAACACAAACGGGAAAGCAAAACAAACCAAAACAAAATACATAAGCGAGGGAAAAGAAAAGTTAACACAGGGAAATGACATGGGAAAACTTCAAGTTGAAAATTAAATGCTCTGACTGCATGAATTCTCTAAAAAAAACAAAAAAACAAAACATAAACAAAATATAATATATATATTTTTTTATGTTTTTGTATTTTTTTTATACCTTTTTTTATTGCCAAAATTCAGCAAAAATTGCAATTAATCTGGTTGAAATGTTATTACAAAAATTTGAAATATTTTTAAATGCTTTACTCTAATAAACTGAAAAGATTGTCCAAAGTGAATGTTTCATTTAATTCTGAAAGACTTTTGAAAACAAATATATTACATTTAACTGATCAGCCAACCAATCCGACAATAACAAAAAAAAAAAATACATTTTCCTGGAAGTGACCAAAATAAAAAGTCTAATAATAACAGTTAACTATATGAAATATTCATATGGAATTTTGACCACAACAGGGAGAGGGTATAAATAGGACATCTCTCTCTCCCTCTCTTTCTCTCTTTCTCTCTCTCTATCTCTGTAACTAGGACCTCAAATAGAGTAGGCGCTTTTATGGCCAGTAAATAGAGCCCAAATCCTGCCTACTTTAACACAAAAATCATATAATATGTACGGCTAATTAATTGAAAGCAACGATTTTGGAATACCCTTTAAAAAATGCAAAGAGAATAATTGCAAAAAAAAGAGTTCTTTAAAGCGTCTCGAAATAAGGTACATAAATATACCTTACTAATATACCCTCACACTATGTATAACTCTAGAGGGTATCCAAAAGACGAAGGCAGTTTTCAGCTGGTCAGCACCCTAACAAAAATAATAAAAATAAAAAATAAGAAAAAAAAAAATTAAATAAAAAGTAAAGCAAGTACCTCACGGCGCGCCAGCACAAAGCGAAAAGACGACGAAATACTTTTTCCAAGATAAACGGAAACAAGCCAAGATGGAATTAATTTTCCGCTTTGAACAAACAAGCGGATGTAAATAAAAAAAATAAAAAAACAAAAAACACACCGAAAAGTAAAATAAGCGAACGAACCAGAGGCTTCTTTTTTTCTCTCTCTCGACGCTGGACTGTCAAAGTCAAAGTGGAAGTACATAGAAATAGAAGTGGGAGTAGGAGCAGGGGCAGGGGCAGAGGCAGGAGCAGGGGCAAGGGCAGAAGTAGATGAGATGCGATATGAAGCGAAACGGGGAAAAGTCTGCCAAGTTTCAGCATTTTCAGTCTGGTCAAGAGTAAAGGAGGCTGGCTCTATGCCTAGGTCCTGCAGGACCCCAAATGTTATGTGCTGTAATGACTGTACAAGAAGTTTAATTGTGGGTGGACCAAGAGGGGATAATGAGTCAAGGAGAGAGAGAGTGAATGTGTGTGTGTGTGTGAGTAAGTGGAAGGAAGGCGTTTCTCGTTTTTGGGCGTGTGTGCGGTAAATGCTACACACACGGCATATTGACAAATTGCAATTTAAATAGACAGCAATAAGTTAAACAGACACAACAAGACGACTAATGCGTATGAGAGGTGGAGTCAAAGAAAGGCACAAAGAGAGAGCGAGAGAGAGAGAGAGAGCGAGAGCGGCTATAAGGGAATTAGAGAAGAGGACAGGCTGAGGAACACGCAATGTCTAATTAGTTTAGCACGAGCCAAGAGGGCGCAAGAGAAACCCAGCATTTGCTAGAGATGGGCCAAAACCAAAAATCATATTAATGTATCGCACAATCGTATGAGGCAGCAACTGGCCCAGCCAGATGGCTGACTAAAGAAGGTCCCAAAAAAAAAACAACACGTAGTTGGTCCTCTAAAAGTCTCTCTCTAATAAACTAAACTGAAGCCAGCTAAATCATCAGAGATATTAAAAATAAATTTTGTAAGATAATTTTAGTTAGGAAAATTCAATAGATCGTTAATTTGAAAGCATAGTTTTAGCTAAATGATCTTTGTGTGTGTGTGTGAGTTACCACCTCTAGACGCTTATTTTTATTTGTGTGGCATTCCTACCCCCACCCCACCCCCAAGCATCTCTATCCCATTCACCATTTAGCCAACCGGTTTGTGATATGAAGCTAAATACATTAAGGCATTTTTCCGGCCTCTGGTTTTCTTTATATTAAACAACAATACTAGTTACCATCTTCAGTTTGGTTTTTGGGCAATGTTGTTGTTTGTGTACCAAATATTGATGAAAACATTTACGCCACACACGCACACAATTAAACACGTTTACACAGGCAGACAAATAACTCACAGAGAGTAAGAGAAACACACACACACACATACAGTCACAAACAGTCACACATACATAAGTAGTAATTGATGAGTTTCCTTTTAGAACAACATCAATCATACGCACTGATGTACAGGTTAAATAAATCAACTATCTATCTATCTATCTATCTACACACACACACACACACATAAGCACACACACATACATACATACGTATTTATATATGTATTCACAGTATTTATTTTCAACTCTATCAAATATATATATATATATGTAAGTATATGACTAAGTCTATATTGTATCATCATCTTATGCAGTTTGAATTTTGGTCTCCTCTATTGTCTCGCTATTTGCGGTTATCGTTGTCGTTGTCGTTGTCAGCCTTTGTCGTTTAATCCAGCACATAATATTAACCCAAATCAAAGCCACAGACACCCATATAGATAACACGAAATCTTGGTGCAACTAAAGAGAAATTCAACGCCTGCGCTGGTAACCAAAAAATGCATGAACGCACAAAAGTCGGTAGAAATTTTTCACGCAATTCCAAAAATATATCATCGGATCCCTCCATTATGGACATACCTGCAAATTAATAAGTTAATAGATAATGCAGCCAAAAAAATAATACAAAAGCTTTCTCTCCCTCTCTCATTCTCTCTTTCTCTCTCTCTCTTTAGTTTGATAATTTCGTCAAAACAAAGCAAATTCCTATGAGATTGATAACTTTTTCATCTAAACGAATGAAAAAAACTTGGACGACTATATCAAGTTTTAGATCCTTGCGTTAAAAACAAGTGACAAAAGCTCAAATTTAAGTTCCAGCTAAAAAAATACTAACTCACTAACATTTTCTTTCATTTTTAACTAAAAAGTTTAATACCAAAACATTTTCCATTTGTATAAATCATTTCTACAATAAGATTCGATATTGATAAGTTTAAGAACATTGATCTTAATCGGTTTGTCGTCGCTATACTTATACAAATTATCGATCTACCAATTGAATACAAGAACAAATCAAACGAAGAGAGAGAGAGAGAGAGGGAGAGAGGAGAGAGCTCTAGCTTAAGATCTACTCACCCGCATAGAAGACAGTCAATAGATATGGTGTCAATAGAAACTGATCGAGTACCAATTTCTTAACAATTATTGTTTTTGTGGTTCCGGGAAATGTGTGATCCAACCATTTGTACCTAAGGATTGAATATTGTCACTTAAAAATAAAGTAATGACTAGCAGAGAATCACAAGTGTGTTTGGTGTACGAAACAAGCATAAAGTGTGTGTGTGTGCGGTGTGTGTGTGGGCGGTGTGTTGTAATTAGTTATTATCTGTTGTGTTTCGTTTTGTTCTGTTGCTGTGTGATGTTCTGTGATCCTTCGGTGGGCTTATTCACTTACATTCACATTTTTGCAGTTTTTTTTTTTTTTTTTTGATTCATTTGGATTTGTTTTCTTTTTTTGTTTGTTGGTATCTTACATGGGTCGTGCACTTATATACCCCACAAAAATTCATATTGATGGTGCGTAGCGTGCTTGGAGCTTTTGCGGTGAAAGCTTTATCGTGCTCTTTGAAGGTCTTTTGGTGCTTTACATATCTTCTTTAAAGAGAAAACCGTAAACGATAACAAAAAGAGAAAGGGGGAAGAGAGAAAGAAAACAACGAAAGAGAGAGAAGAGAGAGAAAAAAGAGAGAGAGAGTGGTGGACACGTGCTAATGGAGAAAGCTTTTACTATGGTAAACAAAATAATCAAGAAACCGAAACATGCTACAGACATGGGAGACAATTGAATGAATGAAGGAATGAATGAACTCGATGAGAATTGCGAAATGCGACGCGACAAGATGAGATGAGTTAATTGAATGGCCCTCTTTAATGGGGTGAGTTCGCACTAGCAGATAGGTGGGAAGGGTGAAGGAGGGCGGTTAGATATGATTAAGGAGGTCGAATAAAAGAGGGGTAAGAACAAACCAAATGTATAATGATGGGGCATAGGCAGCAGTACCCATTACAGCATATCTTCCAATGGTGGCATAATCAATATCCTCACGCTCTTCCGGCAACTGCAAAACACACACACACACACACACGGTGAGAAAGAGAAAGAGAAAGGGAGAGAGAGAGAGAAGGAGAAACGATACATAAACATAGACATAACACATAAATCTCATTAGGAAATCTCATTCTCTCACACTCGTACACACACACAACCCCCATCCCCGCCCAACCACATGCATTTCTCTCTCACTCTGTCTCTCTGGAGAACTTACCGCTAACCATCGCCTCGTTATGAATTGCTGTGAATACTCTGCACCCACATAAAGACTCCCATAGATGATGCTATTGGTCACAAATGGATGGCGACGGAAAAGGCCGCGGGCTGCAGCAATTAGCCGTGACATTGATTTTGATTTGTTGGGTTTTTCCTTGCAGTATATTTACTTCTTTTTTTTTGTATTTTTATTTGATTGTTTTGTTTTTGTTTTTTTTTTGTTCTATCGTTACAATCTCCTTTGTAAAACGCGCCCAGCTGCCAGCAGTGTCAGAGCTTTACTGCCGCAGTGACTGAAATTGAGCTCAGCTGGTCTCCAACATAACAAAAATACAAAAAAAGAAAGCCTGCTAAGTTTGAGAGGAAAGAGAATACTTTTGTTTAAAACAGATAGAAAGAGAGACAGACAAGAGACTATCAAAGAGAGAAAGAGAGAGAGAGAGAGAGAGAGGAAACAAAGTGGCTTATCATACCCTAGTTAAAAGGTGTTATCATTTTGTTTTGTTGTTTGTAACTTAGATCCAAGTGTCATACATATCAAAAACAAATTTGTAAGAACTTTAATTTTGTACCAGAGGAAAAAAAAGTGGATCAAAATGATTCAATTTTTTATGAAAATGATTCAACCAAGTTGAGATTTTCTTACATTTTTAACCCAAGTATATGAATAATTCTTTGAATGGTAGTCTTATCATCAACTAACTGGTGATTTTTACTGAAGATTCAAGGGTCAAAGTGAGAGTGTATAGAGACATCGACTTTGTTACATTTGGGTTTTTGATTTTCGGATGAATTACGGTTTGTTTGAATTGACAAAAGCTTAGAGGAAATGCAGTTAATTATTAGTATTATCTTTTTATTTTCGTTTCTGTGAGCGAGAGAAACTTTATCAACAATAATAAAAGATAAGATTTCCCCAATCTGGGTACTAAATTGACATAAACACGGGCCTGGGTAGCCAACTAAATCTATAATTGAATAAAATACCTTGCCAACAAAATATTTCTAATACTTTTAGATATGTTTTTACCTTCTGCTGGGCTTGGAATTTGGCTAACTTAGTTGTAAAGAATATTTATGTTTAAGTGGTTAAAATTAATTGAAATCCACAAAAAATTTGTTAGAAAATTCATCATTAAACGTTTCTTTTAATGCAAATTAAAGATATTACTCATACGCCACGTTGGCTTCGTTTCAGATTTAGATAACTAAGAGCAAGGCTTTTAAGGTAATAGACTGAAAATCTGAAACTTTTTTTTTCGTTTCGTTTTGAAAATTTGTCAATCTCCTTCCAAAATTACCTCAACCAAGTCAAATCCATGCTCCATGTCCTTACCTTAATCAAGGACATATGCAACACATATAACGAGGGGACGGAGAGAAATATAGAGTGCGAGAAGAAGTAGCAGCAAAACAGCAACAGCAACCAAACAGAAGAAAAAAAACCTTGTCAAAGTTTTGCCCATAAAAATGCAATAAGTGTACCCTCAAGTGTGGCACAAACAAACCCTTTTTGGCTAATGGCAATTTACGCACGACTAAGACGTAGAAGCGTAAGAGACAACTTTGATTGAGTGCCCAAGAAGGCAGAAGGTGTTAAAACTGAAAACCAATTTAAAAAGTTACGCAAAACCATATGGAAAAGTATTCAGAGTAGTAGGCAGGCAGGGTAAGTCAAACCTGACACAGGCACACACATACAAATACACACACACACTTACACACACACACACACACAGACATAAACGCACACACACACACACTAAGCGAGTGAGAGAAATAAAATAAGAAACAAAGTGAGAGAAGTCAGACGACGACAGTTAGTACATAGGAGCAGTAGCAGAACAAGAAGGCAAACCTAACACTACTAAGGACAGACAGGACACAACAACAACAAACAACACAAGAAGGATGAACTTAGCGCTTTAGCCCGAAGTGTAAGTCAGCGTTTTAAATCTGGTGGTGGCAAAAAGAAACTGGTGCAGAGTCCTAAAAAAGCATCGTCCCCGTCCCCGTCATCATCATCATCATCATCAAATGAGAGTCATCCTTCTTTAACAAATTGTTCAACCGTGGGTCCTTGTTCAATTACCTTGACATGTTCCGATAACGAGGAGGAGAACGAAGCTGATCAATTGGCCACAGCGGCCGATCAGTTAATGCAACGACGACAACCATATCAACAGATTGTCGAGCAAATTCTTCATCAGGTTAGCGAACTGGAGCATACCCTGTATGAGGATCAGCAGGAGGAATTCAAATTGCGTCTAACTCTCGAACGTCAAACGGAACGCATTAACGAATTAAATTTCTCCTTGGATGCGGAAAAGCAAAGAAATAATCGTCTAATTCAATTGCTACGCAACGGCGGCGACAATTGCTCCTTAACGGATGACCATGGAATGGCTGAAGATCCATTTGCCGGTGGTTCACCTGTCAAATCATCTGGTGAACTCTACGAGTCCATAAGTCCACTGCTTATGCAACAACGGTGAGTGAGTGGGGTGAGTGAGGGAAAAATCTAAACTCAATTCATGCGAATTATGTTGTTGCCTCTGCCCTTTGCAGCTATGACGAATTGGCCGCTTCGCATCGTCAGAGCCGCCGCCAGTTGGCCAAGAAAGAGCAAGCCTTTAAGAATCTTCAATGCAAGACCGAGGAGCTTAGGGCAAAATATAATGAACTATTTGATGAATTTCGTAAAAGTCAGCGTCGTACCGAAATAGTCTGCTCTCGCTATCTGCAAATGTCAATCAAGAAGAAGCAAAAGATTTGCATGTTAAGAAATACACTTAGCAGTGCCTGTCAATGCCTTTATCATGCCCAAGAGATTATCAATAGCTATGGCCGGAATCATATGCGAAATGGCAGCAAGTACACCGAACATAAGCAGAAATACAATCAAAATTTCGAGTGCTTCTTGATCGCATTGCGTCATTGTTGTTCCCAGCGAAAATTGCAAGAGTTGCAATTGAGAGAGAAACCAAAGCAGCAAAGCAATCCAATTAACCAGCGTCCTCTATGATAAGCAGTGATGCCACACTGCTTTGCCCAACGCCAACGCCAAAATCCGAACTATTGAAATCGAAAGCCCAAAGCAAAAATCAACAAACCGCAGTGCAAAAATCGAAATGCAAATGACTGCTAATTGATTACTTCTTTTTTTTTTTAGATTTCTCTAATTTTTTTTTTTTAGCAAGGTTCGCGTTTTGCCGCCAAAAGAAAAGAAAGGAAAAGACAAAAAACATTAATCCTGTTAGTTTAGTTTAGAAAAAACTTTGTAAAAATTTAGAAAAAAAAAACCATTACTTCCATCTAAATAAAATGCAGAAAACAATTAACAAAAATCAATACAAACTCAAATGAAAATGCGAAATCACGAAATTTGTTGCCCAGAGAAGAATGCAATCATGTTATATGTATTTTAGTTCAGGGCCTAAATAATACAACCGATTGATTCTTCAATTGTTAACCGGAATATTTACCTCTTTCTAATTTCAGTATCTTTCGTTTCTAAATGGAAAACAAAGCTTAGGAATTCAGTCCTATCTTCCCATCTTAGATAGCATAGGAGGCCTTCAATATTAAACCAATCAAAACGTATTCCTTTAAGAATATTTCAAATCATATGAAATCTAGCCACTCTCAGTGAATTAAGCTAAACTAACATCAAGATTTAGTTCATCCTTTGAATAAGAATATGGCAAGCTATTATTTGATTAAAACTTGTATTTGATTCAATTTATAGTCATCAATACTGATAGCATCCAAACAGAGTGACTATGCAGACAAAGCTGCCGCCATCATAGCTAATGGATATATAGTCATCCGAATGCACATCCCATATAGCTCGAGCGCCATAGAAGCAACCAGCACCCGTTTGCTGATAGATAATCACATTAACCACGTGCTTATAGCGCGCCTGATGGCAGGCTCCCTTCATTCTCAAATGACGTCGTCGGCCACATCGCGAGTCCATTTGACAGCATCGCCGGGTGTGTAATTCTTACCATCCAATTTATCCTTCAACAATCTCTCGACCATTATACGTATCATTGGTATGGGAAATTTACAGCCAAATGCCGGTCCCACATTATAGGCATTATATATGCTAACATTCGCACCCGGCACTATCTCATCGTGTGACAATTCTGCATCACGAATATCCGAATCGATGGGCGTTGCCGCCACAGTTGAGGCCACTGTACTGACTCCCACAAGGCTTAATCCGTCTAGCTGCGGCAGACTTGGAGCATTTTTCGCTGGTACTTCTACTTCTTGGGGCGTTGCAGCATTTGGTGAGAGCGGGCCATCTGGTTCTTGGGCTGCGGATGGTAGTGGTTCTTGTCCCGTCAGTTCTTGTTGTGCTGGTGGTGTCGATGTTGCCTGTGTATCCCCATTTAATTGCGATGGACGACGAGACGCAGCCCTAGAGTTGCGTTTGGTGCCTAAAGAGCCGTTGCTGTCCTTACGTTTTGACTTCATATTCCAGAATTTTCAAATTATTTTTTCTTTTTTTTTTATTTTTTTTGGGAAAAGTCAAATTCAATTCTTTTGTTGTGTGTAAAAGATGTTGACTAGATCAAACGAGATCACAAATTCAATATCCCAAAGCCTACCCTTTCGGTCTTGCCGCCTACTGAAAACCAATTACAAAGTTTACCCAAATCTGCTGTTCGATCTAAGCCATGTCAAAAAGGACTGTTTAATGAAAATAAAAGATATTGATCACTTACGTGTGCTGATGTCCTTACATCTAATGGCGAAAACTACTTTCTCGCTGCTGCTGAAAATCACTTGAAAAAAAAAACAAAAATAAAGAGCACGGATCACTTTTTGCAGAGGTTCAATTAAATATTTTCGCTCAACGGTGCACGCGAGAGCAATAAGCGGGTTTTTTCGAATCCTTCTTTCTTCGCTCTTCTTTTACTTGGCCCATAAGAAATGTACTAACGACCAAAAGTTAACGGTAACCCGCTTTTCATTTAACACTTTTCTTTGTTGTTTTTTTCTTGTTTCTTATGCAATATTTAACACGATCGAAGAAAGGAGGGGGCGGAGCTTTAAAATATCAATTCGTGGCTGCTAGCAGACAAAAAAAATTAATTAAAACACACACACCGAAAAAAAGAAAGAATTTGTAATATTCGCGGCGAAGCCAAGTTCAAAACAAAGTTAGCAGCGCTTCGCTCAGCTGACTAAGTTGACAGCAGCAATCAGAATGATGTTTTCAGGGGTTGCCTCTACTTTCTCTTGCTGTACCATTAATTAATTATTAAGCTCTTCGAGTAGTACCGATCCGTTAAACAACGAAACACATATATATATATTGTAGATAAATACATTTTAAATTTGCCGCCAACAAACAACCTGCTATCGTAAATGTTATACCATCACTAATCAGCTGATAGCTATCGATAAACAAGTTGGCAGCCCTTTAAACGCACATGTATTTACGCCGCACTGAAAATTTTATTTACATTTTTCATAATATAACTGAACGCTAACAAAATGAAGGTAAAAATGCTAAGCCGCAACCCGGACAATTATGTCCGTGAGACAAAACTGCAGCAACACAAAGGTAAGAGACACACATCTTCAAATTTGTTCACAAAAAATCACATCAATCTTCCTTTGAACTGCAGTGCCGCGCAATTACGATCCGGATTTGCATCCACTGGAGGGTGCCCGTGAATATGTACGAGCCTTGAATGCAACCAAAATTGGATCGGGTATTTGCCAAGCCCTTCGTTTGCAATCTCAGTGGCCATCGTGATGGGGTCTCCTGCTTTGGCAAGCATCCGAAAATGCTCTCTTCACTGGCCACTGGTGCCTACGATGGTGAGGTGCGCATCTGGGATTTGGCCAATCGTTGCAGTTCGCGTGATTTTGTGGCCCACGATGGTTTTGTGCGTGGCATAGCCTATGCCAGAAATGGTGAACGTTTTTTCACGGTAGGCGATGACAAGACAATCAAGGTTTGGAAATCCGAAGCCCCAGAAGTTGGCCAAGATGAAGAGCCGGTGAACACCATACTCAGTCGTTATATTCTGCACGGCATTGCCCATAATCGGAAGGATAATCATTTCGCCACATGCGGAGAAGTTTGCGCCATATGGGATGAGCAGCATAACGATCCGCTTAAGACACTGAAATGGGGTGTGGACACATTGCATACGATTTCGTATAATCCCGTGGAGACTGATATACTAGCATGTTGTGCCAGCGATCGTAGTATCATATTATACGATCAACGTGAGGCTCAGCCCTTGCGCAAGGTAGTCCTAAACATGAAAAGCAACAAGCTAGCATGGAATCCTATGGAGGCGTTCAACTTTACAGTGGCTAATGAAGATTGCAAGTAAGTCACTGAGAAATTCCTTGAAAACTTAGGATATAACATGGTCTACATTCTTCTTATTTTCTTACGCAGTCTCTACACCTTTGACACCAGGAAATTACACACTCCACTTAAAGTGCATTTCGATCATGTATCCGCTGTGACCGATGTGGACTATTCACCGACTGGTAGAGAATTCGTCACCGCCAGCTATGACAAGACTATACGCATCTATCAGGCACATCAGAGCCACTCGCGGGATATTTATCATACGAAACGTATGCAACATGTCGTATGCGTTGCATGGTCTTTGGATAGTCGTTACATCTTCTCGGGATCCGATGAGATGAACGTACGCATGTGGAAAGCGAATGCATCCGAAAAACTGGGTGTTATTCGTCCACGAGAAAGAGCCAATTTCAATTATCAGGAAGCACTTAAAGCCAAATATGCAGCCCATCCACAAATAAAACGTATTGCCAGACATCGTCAAGTGCCGAAACATGTGCTCAATGCTCAACGCAAGATGCGTGTGGTCAAGGAGAAGGAACAAATCAAGGAGGCCAATGTGCGTAAGCACTCCAAGAAGGGCAAAGTGCCGCATGTCAGTGAGAAGAAGAAACACATCATCAAGGAGGAAGTTTAAATTTCAGACGAGAATAAAATAGATATAACACGTTTTTTTTTTTTTATATACATATAACCTACATATTTATAGATATAGACAGAAATAAGAATTATATGATAAATAAATTAAAGAAACTTCAAATAAAGACTTGCTAAAATATGAAAAGAAATCTTCTCTAAGCGGAATCTTCCACATAAATGGAAACTATATTTAAAAGATTTCAATTTGAATTGCATGAATGAAACAAATGTTACAATAAAGGTAAACAAATCTCCTCATATAAAGTTACTTTGCTATCTAAATCAGTGTTTAAAACATTAATGTATTGATTAGATATTGATAGTTATAGATTAGGCTAAAATTTATGACGTGTGTTAAGAACGGAAACTGCTATGATATTGAAATTACTTGTTCTTGAAACTAAATGTTTTGTATATTGATAACCAATACTTTGATAGGTGCACCCTAATATGGTTTAAAATAATGCTGAACTAATTAGAAAGATATGAGAAAGACTAACGCTTTTGCTGTATATAATTGTGAAATTTGAAAGCTAAAGCTTTCGATAGTTGATGGTTGGCCCTGCTATCGATAACACGATAACACTTTCAAACCTTATCTGACTGAGAATTTTTTTTATAAAAGATGGACAGGGCCTTGTGAAACATTCTGTTAATATAGTTGCTTTACATTTGTTTGGTCGTTAAGTTTTTATTTTTGGGTTTTCTATGTTTGTTCGTTAGTTGATTTATTTAGAATAAAAAGCCGATTAGAAACCAACGGCAACCGCACCTCCGTCTCCGCCTTCAACCACAATAAATCAAAGCAATCTCACTCTGAGCTCGTAAACACCGCCTGGCACACACACATTCCCCCCTACAAAATCACTGGAGAACAAGTTCTACATACATTAACTTAACAAAATGGATGCACTGGGAGATCTCTTGGCACCTTATAGTCATACTATCGCAAAGATAGCCGGCACCATAACTACCCTGCAATTCCTTTCCGGAGTGGCCCTCCTCATGATATACGCAAGAAGGGAAGCAGCGATGTATATCCCGTTGGTCCATTTCTTGGTGGCGTTGTTTTGTAAGTAATTCCTTTTGTTTTTTCATTTTATTTTAATTTAGTTCTATTTTCTGATGGTTCACTGAACACGCACACACACCCAAAATACATATGTACATACATTACATTTGAATCTATGTGGAAATTGATTAAATTTTTTTGTTCGAATTCTGTAGCCATGACACTGACGAATTCAAGGTCGATGGTAATTGCCATCGACGACTTCTCTCAAAAAGGCCATCTATGTATATCCTCTTCTTCTCATTGAGAATTATATAAAACAAAAAAAAGCGAATTTATTTATTTTAATGGCTTAGATTAACTTTATTTCCATATATTTTTAGCCGTTACAATTCTAATTTAATTCCCATGACAGTATTAACCTTGGTCCAACCAACAAAGTTAATTTTTGTTTTTTCAAGTTAGTTTCTGTTTTATTAATTTTGCTTTGTCTTATCGACAGTAAGTCCCTGCTAACACGTAGTTCTTATCTGACAACGAGAGAGGTACACACACTTAATATAGTATATACAAATCGTATTAACAATGCTTGTCTGCTACAAAAGATGGGAGAGTCTAATGCCAATCCAAACTGTAGACAATCCCCATTGTCCACGTGTCCAAATGGGCAATGGCATGTATCTTAATAAGCTTTCATACAAACAGGAGGCGGCCCACCTACCTTGACTTTAAATAACTAATTTCACTTAATTTCTGCATGTATTTCATCACTTTCTCCGATCACAGAGTTATGCTACTTTGTTCGTGCCCTTATCTATGGGATTTCTAAATACTGATAGATGAGATTGATTCGTCTATACATACATATTTACATTCATTATCTCTTTATTACGTGGGCATACTTAACATTTTTTATCAAATGCTACGTGTATCATGACTGGACAAACCAAATGAAATGCAAAAATTAATTGTATATTTGTATGTATCGATAATAATAATTGGTAGAACAATTCGCAGCTGGTCTACCCCAAAACCCGTTTGAGTCAGAATGAATATGAGTTTAGCACATGGCTTCACTGGAAAATATGTAAAGTTAATGGCTTAAAACATTCCATAGAAGTCTTTAATAATAAAAAGTAATCTAGGACAATTTTTAATAGAAAACCTAAAAAGAAACCCATGCCCTACTTTTTGATGGCTTAAAATTAATTAATGAACAATACGATTGGCTCAATTTGAAAAGAGATTCCCCAAACTCTATCATAATTCACATTTTTGTAAATTTAATTTATTATTGAATTCTTTTAGAATACTTGAAATTACCATTATTCTTAACATTTTCTCTTTGTATGATATTTCAGAACTGTTCTCAGTTTAAAACTGGCCAATATTATGAATGATGCTGCCATGATTAATACCAATTTAATTGGTTTGGCTATCAATTTTGTATTCCTTGGCGGTTTCTATTACTACGCCTCGAGTGGTAGCCGTACAAAGATTTGGAAACAAGTCGGTTATGCCACCGTATTCCTATTGATTATCATTGCCTATGCCAATTTTGAGGATCCGGAACAAATTGAATTCCGTTTGGGCATGCTAATTACGGGCATATTAGTTTGGCTAGTGGGTTCACCGCTATTGCATCTACCCAAAATTATTGAGAAGAAGAGCACTGAAGGCATGCCCTTCCCCATAATTTTGTCCGGTCACATAGTGGCTGCATCCTGGATGCTCTATGCCATTTCCATTAAAAATACAGCAATGGTGGTAAGTAAAACCTAAAAGGGAAGGGCTATGTGCGGTTTAATAAGTAACGCTTCTTGGTGAATTTAATTTTAAACATTGCTACATTAATTGTGTAGCATAGTTTAAGGGGTTCTCAGTACGTTACTTATTAAAGGATTGCACTTGCCCTGTTTGCTCTGAATCTATATTAAGTCTATATATATTTTTTCAATTTTAGTTCCAAAACTTGCTGATGTTGGTCTTAAGCGGCATTCAACTATTCATGTTTGTCCTTTATCCTAGCACGCCCGCTAAGAAGCCGGACACCAAAAAGGAAGTTAAAAAAGACAACTAAAAGAACGAGAATATAGATCAAACTAACTTAGTTAGGATTTCAAGCTTAAAAACAACAACAACAAAAGCAAATAACTAACAAATTATTTTTCTATATAGGACAATACTTTTCCTTTTTTTTTTTAGAACTAGGTTTTTGCGGGAGTGAGGGGGGACTTACCCCGTTTGGCTAACTTGTTATTAACATTAAAACAGAAAAAAAAATACAAATACTATTTGCAATTTTTGACAATAATTCAAATCTTCCAGTAATAATCGCAAAAGAAATATAAATAAATAATAAATATATATGTATATATTTCTAGTTATTAATGTTACAATAAAAATTGCATTTTTATTGGTGTCGTGGTTCCCCCAATTGGCTTTTTGGTTTACATAAACTTTAAAATGCAAATGAGTAGTTAATCCTCTGGCACTGTGGAATTGTAATGGGCGCCCAATTGATAGATATAGCGATGATAGCATATGACTAAGGGAGCACCACCCAACTCTTGGCCGAGTAGAGTGGGCGGACCCTCCGCTTGAATGACTTCGATGGGAACTTGCAGCAGGGACGATATGGCCTTCAGTTCGATGTGTCCACCCCAGGCATGGGTTTTGGCAATGTCCACACAATATTGTTCGAACTGTTCATCGGTGAGTAGGTCACCCGTCTCCGGGTGAGTCATGTAGGGCAGTAGACTCTCCTTATGGGCCCTCACATAGTTGGCCGTCTCTTCGCGCAGCTCCTGTACGCTGTGCCCGGGCAGGGAATGCACCAGCAGCTGATGGCGCACTGCATGATATAGGCAATCGCCATCCGACGCTATGTTGTGTATGGTCAATTGGCGAGCTGTCAATTTGTCTTTGATCTGCTGCAATTCTATGAGTTTGGGTGATGGCTTGTTGGCTGCCTGTTGGAGCTCCACACGTATCTCCTCCTCGCGTTTGCGAGCCTCGTTGGCCTTCTTGTTGCGTCGCTTTTGAGCCTAGATAGCCGTTGACCAGATGCCGGCTGTCCTTCGCCTCCGTCTTCCTCCTCCTCCTCTGCCGGCACGAGCTCCTCCTTGCCATTTGTCACTGGCTGCTCCTGAACTGGTTGATCTTTAGCTGTCACTACGTGTTGCTCCTCTGCAGCCTTCAGTTCGGCTTTTTGGCGCTGTTCTAATTCTCCCTCAAGACGTGCCATCTCTTCAAGAAATTCTTTTCGTTTATTTTTGTTGTTTTTGGGGGCATTTTTTTTCATTGCCTGAAGTTTGGCCTGCAACTCCTTGCGCTCCCGCCGATGTCGGCTGGCCACATCCTCCAGGCTGACCTCAGCCAGCTGAGATTCCAATTCGTTAACTGTGCCGCCTTCATTTGCCATTTTTATAGAATTTCCACAATTTCAATAATTTAATTTTTATTTTTTTGGCGATGACAGCAAGTGGCCACTTTGAAATGATCGATAAGGCTCTTTAGCACAAATATCGATAGTGAGGCAATGTTATCGATACCCCATTAACTCATTTGGCGCCCAAATCAATTTCAATGAGTACTTTTTTGAAAACGAATACAAAAAATAACGTAGAAAAAGAAGAGAATATTGAGCTGAACAAAGAAAGGAAAGAAACAAGGAAAAACTACCTGATGGTAGTTCTTGAGCCTTGGGCTAAGTAATAAACAAAGCCATTAAACGATGGGCATCAAAGAAGGAAAAAGGAAAAATAAAGAAAAGACATTTAATTAAATTAGTTACAGATAAATAATTATGATAAAGATTAAGTCAGAGATTTGGTCGAGAATCCATATGACAAAGACCATGCACAGAGAAAAAGATAAAGAAAAGAAAGTGTGAGATAATAATATACATGAACAGAAACAGTGGATAACAAACAGATAACAAGAAAATAAGAAATAAGACTAAGGATAAGAAAAGGGTAAAATGTAGCATAAATATAGATTATTACAGAACACAAAAGACAGAAAAGATGCTGTAAAAAGGATCAAAGAAAGAAGCTAAACAAAGCACCATTAGGGTAAAAATATGTGGCAAAGAATGAGAAAAAGAATGATCATTAAGAATTTAAAACGCATCTAAGTTCCTACAGTTAATTAAACAAAAATACAATTGAATTATACTCGTGTTTGTAATTTTTATTTCTTGATCAATATTTCCTGTTACAGGTAATCTAATCAGTGATTTCGATCTGTTTCGGCAGTCAAAACAACGCCCCTTCTCTCCCCATAGGACACACCCATTCCCAACCAGACAAACACCTCTAACGCATCCCTTTATCAGCAATTTTAGCTGAGATTAGCACAGATGATTAGAATAGAACCGAAACAAGACTCTAGAGTCTGGATTGAAGGTAACAAAAAAAAAAAAAAAAAAAACAACAAAAAAAGTCCCATAAGCCTTGTCTATTAATACAAAAAAACTATCGAAGTTTCCGTCTGTCTTGTCACTCGGCTGGCATGCGCCTGGGATAGATAATCTCGTTGCAGCCCCATTCCTAGAGAGGCAGCCTTTGGGCCCGTCTGCCTGGACACGCTGAAAACAAATGTTAACTAATCTATCGCATTAAACTAATTGATAATAATATAATCGGTAGACTACAACTATTATAGCCTATACATACATGCGGATTTTAGTTGTTAGCAACGTGTGCAATTGTCAAGATGCACGGCGCCGATCTCGGTTCACGGGAAACTTGGGGATTTTCTGAACCCCTGGCCAGACCTCAGCTGATAGGGGACGAGATTATCAGCCTTGATATGGGATTAGTTAAGACCTTCGTCTTGCACAAATCGCTCAAAGTTCTAAAAATAATTGCGGATTTGGTGAAATGATTAAAAATAGCTGATCGATTCAAATCGATTTGAACCCTTTCATTTAATCCCTCAGCTCATCTCAGAGATGTTGTTAATCAAACCCTATTTATTGCATTTCGAATAAACAAAACAGAAACAAAAGTCAAGGTTTCAGGGCCCAGAAGACTTCGTTCTAAACTCATTAGCTGAAATATATAATATGCATTTAATGTAATAAAATATAACCTTATCGTTTTTCAAAACTGAAAGAAACAACAAGATTAACAACAACAACAACATTAATGGCAACAAAAAACAGCAATCGAAACAAATTTGAATTTGGAATTTATAAATAAATGAATAAATATTAAACACATTTTAATACGCTTTAAACAAAACACATTTGGTATGCATTTCAGTGTGAGGAGGTTACCAAGATATGTCAAAGTTTATCGCCATTACCTCTACAAAAAAAAAAAAAAAACAGATTGCAGAGAAAAGAAACATCTGAGTCAACAAAGAAAGAAACTCTCCTATCATCATCAATTCAAAAGACCAAAAAAAAGAAAAGAAAGCCACAAAAAGAACCCCGAATAAATGAAATGGACACATTAATGATATTATATGTATATATATATACTAAGAATGTGTTTGCTGCAGATAATGGAGAGGCTATATACTGTAGGTATGTACATATATACATATATGCACCTATAGGTATGTAGATAGGTAGGCTGGCAGGGGGGCTTGTCTATAATATAAGCAAAAAAGAATGATAAAGCCAAATGAATAGAAGTTTGTAAAAACGAAAATGTCTGATTAAATGGGCATAGAAATGTTGCTTGGTTTCTCACTAATGATAAAATATCCTATATACTTGAAAACTCATCTAAGCATGAGTCTAACTTTCCCAAAAAATATATAATTCATTTTATCAAAGGGACTCTAAAAATTCAAAGGGAATGGTTCAAATCAAATGTCAAAAGGTCGCTGCTTTATAGTTTTCAATCAGTCAGTATTACTTATAAGATAAACAAAACAAAAGATCTTAAGGTAAAGTACGTTTTGTCTAGATTCAATTTAGTCTAATATCAAGCATCACCTAATTATTGAGTCTTATTTATAATCATTTACATATTAGGTAACAGTATATTTTAACCAAATCTTGAATTTTGCATATGCTACGATTAATATATCATTCGCAGTCAGCGTGTAGTTGAAATTTCATTCTTGGAAAGCGGAAAACTACCGCAGACTGTCGGTGGGTAATGCGGACCATAAAGCAAAATAAATAATTCAAAAACCGCTTCAAACATACACACACACACACACACACACGCACGCGTCTCGTCTCGTCTGGGTCTGGGGGGGCTGGGTCTGGAAACTGGGGGCTACTAACTACAAAAAAAAAAAAAAAAAAAAAAAAAACTGATGAAATCAGCAGAGGGAACCATGTCAGAACGCAGCATTAAAACGGCGGGCGCCAAAAGAAAAAAAAAAAACAAAAACAAAAACAAAAACATAGAGCTAAGGTGCTCCTCTAGTGATTGTATAGAAAGAGTGTTTAATTTTAGAAGCACGGCGTGCGACATGATGTCTTATCAATGCAATCCGTCCGCCGTCGACCTCCCCATGCTCATTCTCCCCCAACATGCCCCTCTGTGCCATGTAGACTCCTCCTGGGCCAGACAAACGAGAGACAAGTGAGAGCTGATAAACTGCGCAGCATAAACTACAAAAACAAAAAAAAAAAAAAGAAAAACAAAATATCATAAATATAGAACTAGTTTGGGGGTTTATTTTGGGGTGCCACTCTCCCTCTCTCACTCTCTCTCTCTCTCTGTCTCTCCCTGTCTCTCTCTCTATCATTCCACTTCTCTTTTGGTTTTTGTGTGATGCCATAACTGACCTAGAACACCTGATCGAAGCGTGATCAACTAAACTAAAACCAAGAAATGAATTAAAGAAGAAGAAATAAAACAAATATTGAGTTGACATTTTTTTGGCAAACAAACATTAACGGAATAGCGTAACGGAAACGGTTTGAAAAATGTCACAGGGCAAATAGACAGGACAGGAAAACAATGTGACTTGTAAACCATAATCCCCCACCCCCCACCTCGCACCACCAACCCTTCTGAAACTATAGGCTAACTAACTAACTAACTAACTTAAGGGTCAATGTAAAGGCAACAATTGATCAACAATCGCGCGAGTAATTTTCCATTGCAAGCATTAATTATGCGATTTATTATGCAAATCTCAATCGATGTGTCTATTTACAGACTTAAACGAAGCTCTAAAGCCAAAGAGGAGAAGCAGTCCGAGGTCTCCGACTACCGATCACTCACCGATCCGATCACTGATCACGTTTTCAACTTGTGCTGCCTGCCACACACACACACACATTTACCAGAGAAAGAGAAAGAGAGAGAGAGAGAGAATGCGATAGGCGGTACTATAGTTTGAATAACTGTTTCATTGACATCAAGCCAGACGGTCGTCTGATATCGGTCTACACTGATAACCACCGACACACAAAAAACTAGAGAACTTCATAAATCTCTTAATTATTCCCATGTTAATCACCAAAACAAATATGGAGAGCCCTTTCTAATGTTTTTTTTTTTTTTTTTTTTGGACTCGTGTACCTAGCTAAAAATAAACTCCAGACGCGTGGAGACACCAGACACGAGTCGAGTGTTTACTGTCGCCTAATGCATATTTGAGTTAACACTTTTTGTATGTATATACTTTTCCCTAAGAGACTTTTGCATTTTGAGATACTCTAGCCAACACGTGAAGCATGTCGTATACGTGATATGCAGTAGAAATTTTAAGGAACACCTTATTAAACGAATAGGAAACTCTTAGGATCAAAGAAATTGGCTGAAAAAGAAGTTATATGTATAATATTCTATAAGATATAAGATTTACGTATTACCAATTGATTCATTTTGTGGAAACATTTTAATTGAATCTACCATCTACAATCTATACCAAATAGAACAAGAATTCAAAATTTATTGAAAAAAGACCTTAAGATAGAAACTTTACTTAAGTTTACTTCTTTTAAGAAGAGGAAACTTAGAATATCAAAAAGCTAATGGATATCAATTCATTATATAGGAGTTTAAGCTCTTGAAATGATTGTGAATTATATTCATGGCAAGCTTTTGCTAGTATCTATGAATAATTGATTAGAACTATCAATTTGTAGAGTAAGGCAAGTGCGTTGTTAACTATTAACACTGGTTTTTGGTGAGGTAATTAGTATGTGCCGCCGCCTGCCTTCCGTGAGAGGCTCGCATATGTTTTGCTTTGAAAATTTAGTTGGTGCGAAACGTTTACATGACTTTTGAGTTATATCGGAATATCTTCTTTAAATTGTGGAAATATGTTAATAGAATTGAATTGTTTGGATGTGAGTGTGAATGCGTTTGCGTTTGCGATTTCTTTAGCGCAAACTTTTTATCAATAAATTATGCAAATGATATTTTATCGGCTATCACTAATGCAATTTACAATCTCTTAATTAGCGGACTGCGAGCGAGTTTCTGATTATAGAAAATATCGGGTTTTATACATATGTATATCAGGTGATCTGCATGTGGGGACGGACTTAAATGATCATGTCAATGCTTAATTTGTTGAGGCAGTTTTTTTTTTTTTTTTTTTTGTTGTCATTGTTATTAACCTTTTGTTACTTGTCTTTCGTTTTATCTAAAATGTTAAATGTTTCGGTCAAATCTTTTGCCAATTTTCCTTTCTGGCTCTTGGTAAAAATTTTGATTTATCAACAGTTTTGCCCCCTCCCCAGATCGCAACGCGTCAAACTGAACAACATATTGGCACCATTTGTTGTCAAAGACAGACAAAAACAAAACAAACAAAATAAAAAAAAACACTAAAAATAAATTAACAAAAAGGCAAAAGCTGAAAATAAGGAAAAAAAAAAGCGAAGACCTAGCCAAACAATTCCGCCTTTCTTTCCAACGGGTTGTACGAGTTCCGGTTTATGCAAAAAGCAAGCAAAGATAAATGTTTTAACATGGCATTCAATGTTAAATGCGTGCATTGCACTGCAAAAGATACAAAATGTATCTAAGAGATGTAATCTCATAATGAAAGTTGAACGAGACTTTCAAAGATTGTCAAACTGTAGGTACTTTCTGTATCTCTCTGTCTCTCTCTCTCTCTGTATTTGAATCGATTATTTTGTCATGTGATTTTTTTGATTTCTAGTCATGGACACCTAATTGAATTAACATTGCCATGGCAAGGTCATTCAGTCATCCAGTCAGTCAGTCAGTCGTCTGATTCTGATTCTGATGATCAACAATTTTCACTGAAGAATACAAATAGTTTGGCCAGTTCAATGAACTGCAATATGCATTCATTCATATATACATACATACATAAATGTATGTATATCCAAGATATTCCTTACAGTCGGCAAACTTTTGTTTATTTTCATTGCAAACCGCAAAGCTGAAACTTGCAATCAGATTTATTTCCATGTTTATCCAAAGAATTCCATGGCATAATGAGAAAAAAACAAAAGGAAAAAAAAAGAAAAGTCTGGGTGCATGCTGCAAAACTATAAAATCAAACAACAGACAATAATTCATTTCTTAGAAAATGACTTATTCTAAACGTAATGGCAGTTTCTACAAATATACATTTGGAAAAGTTCCGTTAGCTGGCATAAAGTTTGGCTGCATACTAAAGAAAAAGTGTGGCTGCATATTTCTAACAAAATATAGACAAAACTATTAGTATTGTGTGGAAAAAGTGCTGAACTTTCTTCTATAAACGAAAAAGTGTGGCTGCATGTTTCCACATACAAATGTATAATTACAAAAATTATGATTAGACAAAATTATTATTATGGCATGACATTCAAATGCATTCCAAAACTCTTATCTAAACTCCAAGCCTAGTGGTAAATTGTGTTTTTCCTATAAATTCGCCAAGTAATCCCCCATTTAATTATGAAATGTTCGCAAATCTCGTAAGCCTCAACTGGGTCACCTTTTGGCTTATCAATTGCATATGTGAAAATCAACACACATACAGACAAGCAATGATTATTACCTTCAATATTGTTGGTATGTATACGTATATATGTATGTATGTACGTTTACCGTACCCCGTACCCCGTACCCCGTACCCATTTATAAAAATATAACTACATGAAACTGATTATCATGAAAATGCATTGAAAAAATTTTCCACCCTAACCTGCGCAGTATATGCCAATGCATGTTGCAAAGGTTAAAGAGTTCGAAAGGTTTATCACCTCGGCCGCCGCCCGCTAACAAATTTTTCGTAGTAGTAGCTGTAGTAGTTAGTAAATCATTCGTTTTAGTGACGTCAATGCAAAATTGTAAATTCTGAACCTTGATTGACAGGAGGAGCGCACAACAACTTGCGAGATTTTTTCAAGTAAAAAACTACAAAACCACGTGCTAAATCCTTAAGAAAAACACAACGTGCCTGAGATAACCATTTCCATTTCCACTTCCATTGCGATTTGTGGCTATTTCTAGCACAAATTTCGGGGTCGTAGACCCTGTGTTGTGTATGCAGGTACTTGGCAGATGTTTGTGTAAATATTTTCTTATCTGATTACGCTAACGCCCACTAACAACTAATCAGCTGCAATTATTGATATTTAAAACAAATCAATTAATAAAAATTTGAAATCAACTGTTTCCCTTAACTTTTATCTTCTTGATAATTTTGATTTTGCTTAGTTGTTTCACATTAATACCATGCAACCGCAGAGTGAAATGGTATATTTAAATTGTCAAAACTTGGACTATAGGCAAAGGTTACTTTAGGAACTACACAGACAATTCGATTCGATTGGTGTTCATTAGTTAAATTTCATTAAAAAACCTTTTAAAAATAGCCATGTTATATGCATCTTCTTGTGAGAACCAAAAGAACTACCCGCTAGGTGCGCCACAGTGCGTTTGTAAGCCTGGCATGGTATAATCAAGTCGATGGGAAGACTTGCCTACTTTTTTGTTTTGGGTTTTTTTTTTGGGTTTTAGTCGCGCGACTCTATCTGGGAATACTTGGTGCTTCTCCATCTCCTTCACCCCTCCCCTTTCCATAGTGTGTGTGTGTGTTAAGTTCAATGACTAAATTTAAACGTGATTTCTTGTTGTTGGGCAGCAGCTTCTTGAATACTTTTGGACTATGTTTAATCAGCCTTTGGTTCTCTCTCTTTCTGTCTCTTATCAGCCTTTATGTATGTACAATGCCTGCCCTAGTTTCTATATATTTATTTATAATTTTTTTTTGTGTTTTTTTTTCGGCAAAGATCATGGTGACATGGTGGTTGGTGGAATCGTTGGGTAAGGCCACCTTTTTTTTTTTTTTGTTAATTTATTCCAATCAATAAATTCGAAATTGATTGACCCAGCATCAACTGGAAACTAGAGCTCCTCCAAATTATGTGTACATAGTTGTTTAACAACTTTTCACAACGAAATTTATTTCCCCGTTGAAAATTGATTTTTTTTTTACCTCTCAAGCCCACATACAAGAAAAGAAGATGAAAAAAAAAATGCATCTACTGATGGAAATGTCGTTTGAATATCTAATTTGTGGACACGTTGCATAGAAAGTGTGTGTGCGTGCGTGTCTGACATTCACTCATGGCGGTCCTCCTCCTTTTTCTTCAACACAACCACCCATTCCCATTCAAAACGTATGTAGGTAGAGAGAAATGTGCTCTCTCTCCCTTTCTCTCTCTCTCTCTCTCTCTTTCTCATAGTTATGCGTGACTCTTTTTTTTTATCGTCCAAATGATAATGCAAGTCTGTGAAGGGTTCACGATTTTCTTGAATATGTATGCTTGCTTACTTAGTTCATTCATTCATTCATTCAAGTGTTTCGATAGCCATTCAACTTGCTGCAACTTGTGTAAGAGACTTTCTTCCAGCATCCAGCATCCAAA
Source organism: Drosophila nebulosa (assembly GCA_024703675.1). NCBI lineage: Eukaryota > Metazoa > Arthropoda > Insecta > Diptera > Drosophilidae > Drosophila > Drosophila nebulosa. The sequence goes on from JANFPS010000009.1 coordinate 3,080,697, forward strand.
CTCCAGAGAGTGTGGTATGTATGTACATATACACACATAAGACCGACCAGCCGGCCGGCTTCTAGTTTGTGGTGATCGTTGGATCGACCAGGCCAGACCAGACCAAGCTAAGCCGGTTTCAGTTTCGGTTTCTCAATGTTGAAAGGCGGTAGTTACTCGAGTGGCCTGGCTCGAGTTGTTGCATTGTGCATTGTTGTTGGTGCACTTTGACTAGAGGCAGGCACTAAACTAAAGAGCCTCTCCTTCTCTTTTCTTCCTTCTTTGGCAAGATGACCAAGCGATGAAGAGGAAGATAGAGGAGACTCTACTTTTGGATGCACTTGTAATTTTGTTGCACTTGCCACGGCAACGGCAACAACATCTTCGGTCTATTTTCTGCTTTGATTTCTTTTTAATTTAATATATGGAAATTATAATTGCCCGGAGTGAGCGAGCGAGCGGATGTTGTGGGCAATTTACAATTTTGTAGCATTGCCTTCAAGCATATGCGGGCGACTTTCCATTTTGAGGGGTGTCACACTTTTTGGTTTTACAGTGTAGTCGAAAAACAGAACAAAAAAAAAAAAATTCAAATTAATTTTTCTATCTTAAATTCAAAAAAGAAATATAAGATAGTCAAAAAGAGCAGGCTTTAAGTAAAATCTCTGGACACTTGAATCTTTTGCTTATCCTAGTGTCAATATTTAACCAAATCGCATATGCCCTTCTATCTGGATGGTAGGAGAAAGTAGACAACGACAACTTTTACAGCAACACCGACGATGACTCTGACCGAAAATCTAATTGATTTAGAGTTGACAGGCCCAAAAACAAAAACATAAATTGCATAAAAGAAATGCGTAGGCTCAGGTACAAGAAAAAACTGCCTCCATGAGGCAAAAGCCGACTATTAGCTATCCTATATCTTAAGAGAATGACTAACGTACGACAACAAAATGTTATCACCTGTGGATATGTTTCTCTTACATGTCAATGGACTTCTTTAATACCCTCAAATAAAAACAAAACCACTCAAAGAGACCCGGAGATGAAGAAAGAAAAGAAAACCAGATGATTATTGTTGTTGTTGCTTGAGAGACAAGGCATCATCAAAAAGGGGGTTGAAATTCCAACTGCAACTGCATCGGCTTCTCTCCGTTGATAAGATAAAAGAAGAAGAAGAAAAAAAGAAAAAAAAACAGCTGAGACCAACTAAAATGATGATGATGATTATGTCCACGATTGCAATCTGTGCGAATCTATCTGATCATGTCTCTGGGGCCTGACACATCAAATTCAAATGACTTTTGTCATCTACATACATACATATGTACATATGTACATATATGCGGCGCCTAAAAACTAATCTCAATAAAAATAGCAACTACAAAACTAAAAAAAAAAATTCAATATCAAAAAACGTAAATGCTAAATGCAAACTGCATACGATCGTGCGCACGCGAGAGCGAAAGAGTGAGAGAGAGACCAAGTAGATGAGGTGACAGAGAGAAAGAGAGGGGGAGAGAGAGAGCCAGTGCATTCTAGAAAAGAGAATGAGGACTGATAGAGAGAGAGAGAGAGTGAGAGCCAACGAACGAGCGGCCACTGTGGTGCGTTAGTCTTGACGGCAAGTTACCTCAAAACCAGCGGTTCATTCGTCTTCGCAGTGTCGAGGCGAAAACTTATCAGGGGAAATAAAAGCAAAACGCGGCGCGGAGCGTTTTTCGTTTTAAAAAAAATTAAATTAAAAAAATTAATATTACAAATTTTTTTTGTCGTTCATAAATTAAACAAAACGCTTAAAGTTGGAATTTGATGTAAATTTTCCAGTGGTCATTGTCGTCGTTGTCGTCGTCGTCGTCGCCGTCTTCGTCGTTAAACACCTTTTTTTTTGCCGTCTTTGCTGTCTTCTGTGTCCTCTGTGTGTAAAACCACAAAAGAAAGTAGAATTCAATTCAAAAAGAAGTTCTAAATTCTATTTCATTGTCTGACGCCGCCGCTCAAACCAAAAAAAAAATATATATATAAATATATCCTGAATTTGGCGTGCGTGATGTACATATGAAAAAAATCCTAAGAAAAGAAAATCAAAAGTGATAACCAAAAGAAAAAAAAAAAAGAAAGAAAGAAAGCAAAACCCAAGTTCCTTTAATCCACAAGAAAAAAAAGAGTGAAAGAGAGAGAAAAAGAGCAAGAGAGTGTGAGAGAGAGAGAGAGAGGAGCGCCCTAACAACTAACGGTTAGTTTTTGTCAGAGATAAGATATACTTAGTATATTGTACATACATACATACATATAAATATATATAAAATTTATTGTATATAAACAAATTCTGTTATGTAGTTGTGAGACACTTGACGCATGTGTAAAATGTAATAATAATAATAATAATAACGTCAAGTTGTCGAGTCGGCAAATAGCATTTTGTTTATTTACCTATTATAATTATTGTATAATTGGAATTTTTGCAATCGCCTTTACACAAATATACCACACATATATATATATATAATATAATATATGTATATAATTGTTTTCTGATTCTCTTTCTCAGGCCAAGTTCCTTGTTCAAAATAATCAAATAACAAAATCTCTATTCGAAATCAATCAACAAAATCAATTCAAAATGATTTCACACAGTCCGCCCATATTCAGTCACAGTCCACCCGTTAGTTTTCTGGCGGACTTCATGAGCGGACATCAGCGTCAAGCATTGAAGTAAGTTCCAACAACAACAATAATAACCAATCAACAGAAACCCAAACCCAAAAACCCAACCAAATCATCATCCTACATTTCAAAAATTCAAATCAAATTTCGTTAATTTAACATTTATGAGTTGAAATTGAGTTAAACGATTGCAATCAAAACCAAAATCGTTGAGTTATAGTAGTGCCCGGGACTATATAGTATGTATGTACATATCTTATTCCATTTGTATCGCGTGTCACGTCGCTTGCTTTCTTTTCGGTCTCTTATCATTTGATAAGTGGAAAATAAAAATTTTCTCATACTCATACCGACTTTTTGATTTCTCTTTAGAGTACGTGTCAAATGAAAGAAAAAAAGTAAGAAAAACAACAGAAAAATTTTAGTGCCGATAAATTGTTGAAAAGGTTTTTGTTTTTTTTTTTATTGTCATTTCCGCTCAGTTTAGTCATTAAACATTTTTACATAATCGATAATTAAAAGCTAAAATGCAATGTAGACAAGCAGTTGAAGTACTTTTTTGTTTTCCCAACTCTATAATATCGAAATCTTAAAGAGTCCTTTGATCATTTTTCAAATGAATATACTTTTTTTTATAATATTTATTTAAATTAGTTTTTGACTCTTTATAATTAAAGTATGTAAGATTGTTTCTAATCTGCTTAAATATTATATAGAAACACCATTTCAAAACTTTAGATTCAAGCAGGACTCCCTCCAGTCATGTCTATTAATCATGCAAATTAAAACTGAATTCGAAAAAATATTCTTTTGTTTAGTGACCACCTTGAAAAGTGAAAAAAACTTCATACGTTTTTTTTTGGTTACTATATCTCCAGATAATATACCCAAACAATATAAGCAATATTTACCTCAATCAATAAAAAATGCATTTCGTTAATATTACAAACCATTTTTTTTTTTTTTTTTTTTTTGTTGTTTACACAAATGAGAGAAATGTAGGTTAGATAAACAATGAAACGAATATCGAATCGAATATTGAATATCAACAAAATGAAATAAAGAATACTAAGGAGAAGAAACACAAAAAAAAAGAGACACAAAAATGGTGAAACACCTGTTCACACGTCATCGACTTGTTCAGCCACAAGGACAAACAATCCTCCCCCCAACCCAAACATCCCACCCATTCAACCGAAAATCTTTAATCATGAAACTAAGCGAATATTTCATGCACTAAAAATATGCTCGTGGCAATAATTGCTGGTTGACAACAAGCAAATATTCTCAAGATCAAGGCACATGAATCAAAACAAAAAAACAAACGCCATACCCTAAATTAGAGATAGCCGACTTTTACGCACCCTGTGCGAAAGTTAGGGGATTCGAATGAAGTTTCAAGGGATTGGCCTCTCCCATTATTATTAGCTACCTAGCCTAACCATAAAAGTAAGTGGGTGTGGCAAGTTGTTACAATTCCTACATTTCGGTTGACAATTGACTGAAAGTTTTTTTGCAATTAAAAACAATTGCTGTAACTTCCTTTGGCAACTAACTTTTACAGGGTATAAGAACAATAGAATAAATAGTGTGGGTCTCACGAGCATAGAGAATGATGACGCTGATTGGACTCGACAAAATTCACTCTGCGCGTGTCTCTTCGCCAAAATTATGACAAATTGTTAGGGATCAAAAGATCTTTGAGAAACGACGACGAAAGACCTTTTTGCTCTTATTCCGACGCAATTGTATTCAATTCCTATTTGACCATATTTGTAGCAGTTTGAGTAAAAATATATATATATATCTAGACATCGTCGCTAAAGAAGATACTGAAGATAAAAATAAACCAAAGATATGTATATAAATCAGTTTGGTATACAGAAATCTGGCAAAAAGAACCAAATATAATCTACCTTTAATATGGGGAAAACTATTTATAAATGTTGGACTTTATCAGCACAACAATAAATAAAAAAAAATAAAAAAAACGTGAATTCCTCAAAGTTTGTACTAACCCTACCACTCAACCTACCTCAAGTAACTTGGTCATTAATGCGTCAATTCAATTGAAATTTTTCATAGCGTGATCACATTGAGCCCTCTCCAATTGAAAAGGTAATTCAGAGGTGTCTGGTGAAAAGTTAACAATTTTTATATGCACTTGAAACTCGAAGTCAAGCAGACAATGATAACGAAACATAAACTATTTGAATCAAGTTCGAGTGGGAGAGAATTCACTAGGTCCAGTCCAGTCCAGTCCAGTTCCAGTCCCAGTCAGCCGATGGGCGATATCATGAGTTTAACATATGTTTGGCAAGTGAATGCCGCCTTATCAAACATTGACTTTATAGTAGTGTAGTATGATTTATAATCCCGCCGCTTGTCTAGCCAAAAATAATAATAATAATACATATGTACATACATACATCTGTAGATGTACATGATGTATTGTAGTATGAATCAGCATAATGGACATAAAGTTAACAAAAATATATATATACACTCTCCAGATCCGATTGTTCCGTTGATGAATCACATTCATCCCACACATCATACACAAAATCAATATGTGATGATGGTAAATGATGTCTTTCTCCCGCTGAAGGTTCTGCCCATCTGTGTGTGTGTGTGTGTGCGTGTGTGTGTGTGTGCGCAACGTTTTTGAAGGCTTATCAATTATTAAATATGTATTCATTCTCTGGCTGGAACAATGGCAAGATTATCTCATAATTAAAATAATGATCGCAAAGGACCTTATCATGCCGCAGGTTCGCGGCATACCTGATAAAAGGCCAAAATCTAGAGCACTCCATTGCCATCTCTCCATTCCAATTTTCAATTTCAATTCATCTTATTTCATTTACTCAGTTTTACTGATTATTGTATAATTTGCATTCTTCTTCTACATTTTTATTTTTAATTTTCGTTTCACGCAGTTACAATGACGAATCAAATCGAGCATCACGCTATTGCCGTCCCCAAGTGATAACATTGGCCTCCAAAGCCATGGTCAACAATGCCCAAATGTCCTCCGCCTCTGCAACTGCATCAACTAAAACGGGTGCCACACCCCTTGGTGTCGGCAGTCGTTCCGGACGTAGCTATCTAGAGCGCATGGCCTCGTCTCCATTATTCAATCAACAACCAAAATCATGTCTCAGTCGTAAATCCTGCCTGCATAAGCCAACCAATCCAATAGATGCCGCTGATTCCACTGCTGCTGCTGCTGCTGATGCCCCATTATCCCCAGATTGCGATGTCACAGATCACAGTAGCTGCAATATCGATGCCAATGGACTACAAAATCATTGCGAACAGAGGTAAGTCATCATCTAACACGTTAGTCTGATCCGATTTCATCGATTGAGTAATGCGAGTAATAAGTAAATTTGACGTCAACCTATCTTACCGCAAATTGAACTACATTTAGGGGATTTGTGGTTATGCACGGACTATATCTATGTATGTACCTATAGTTAGCTCAAAAGGAAAGTCTATTAACTAAGAAACCTAAGACAGCGTTTGGGAAAAGTGAAAATGTAGCTGTGGATTATCGTTTAAAACATCAAAACATTGGTTGGTTTGGCTACCAATTGAAAATGTAATACAAAGTTGTCTTAAAAGACATAACATAAGACTTTGCAATTAGCATCTAGTATAATCCTTTATAGATCATTTACGATCACAATCTCTAAACATTTCTCTTGGCAGTCATACAAAACACATACAGACATAACCAATAGACGTCATTAGGGCCCACTATATACATACACTATATGTAGAGTAGCTCGAGACTCACATATGTCAGTCGATCGGTCGGTCGGTCGGTCGGTTGCCTGTTTTTGGGTAAATAGAAAACGAAATTGCATAAATAAAAAAAAAACACAAATCATAAAACAATATACTAGAATGGGTAGTCATCTAATTTTAAATATTTAAAGAGCTCAATGCAGTTTTATCTAAACGAAACGAAAAGCCACAAAATGAAAACACGCCACCAGCCAGCCAGCCAGCCAGCCAGTCAGCCTGAAAGCCCCCTTAGTATAAATGTAGACTAAAAATGCATATAGTATTAATCAGATAAAACAAAATATAACCGCATAATATTAAGACCAAAAATAAGGCGCCATTCTCCCCATTTCTGATTTCGCTTTCTACAGATATACAAACAGATATACATATATACATACATACAGATATATGTATCTATCTGTATATTGAAAGTGTTAACATTTCTTTAGCTGGAATTATTGGAAATATTTTTGTGTGCCTGAAAGCTTTCACTGCACTTGAATATGACATCGTACATATATACACGTATATATATATATATATAGACTAATATATCTGAATCTGCAAGTACATATAAGGAAGGCAGAGCAAACTATTTTTGGTTAGGCAATGTGTGTGTGTGTGTGTGTCTAGACTTTGACTTGGAGAATTGCCTCAACAATACTAAAACAAATACTAACAAAAATCTCACGTAATATCACATTATCAATGCAACTCGTCGCTTGCAGTCAACAACAGTTGGGAGCTGTCTTTATAGACATTGCGGTTTTTGTCTCGATTTATCAGTCCCCCCAACCCCAGCAGGATACACTGCAAGAAACAAAAAAAAAAAAACACACACAGAGATAAAGAAAGTTATAAGGATTCTAAACGAAATGAAATTGGCTAGATTAAAACTAGGCATATGTAGATAGATCTATCAATTGGCTAACCATCAATCATTATCGATTGCTCCATCCCTCTAAAAAAATTGTCAACGCGTTTTCCATTAGGCCATTTCGCAAACGACGTTCCTAATTACCCTATATACAAGAATACGTCAAGATCGGTATGCCTCGGCCCGGTCACGTCAAGGCCAATGAAAAATATGACTAAACATTAGCCTAGAGGCGTGATCTTTAAAGAGAGAGAGAGAGAGAGAGAGAAAGATCACACAATATTAATGTGTCTTCATTTATTCTTTTTCTTTTCGGGTGTAAATATATTTCAACATTACATGGCTGTACATAAAAATACACACACAGACACACACACTAACACTATATAGAATGTGTATATATGTATATAGGGGGGAGAAAGAGTCTGGTGCCTCGGTGTTCATGCACTCATCACGTGTACGGCAATTGAATGTGGCGCGAGATGTAAAAATGTTGGCGCACATCATTAAGAAAAACTAAAATAAAAGTCAAATATTTCGTATATAGATTTTACTTTTATTTTATTTAATGATTAAAAGGTAATTTATTTTTGGGAGGGGTGGCGGTGGGGGGTCGCGGATAGACGGAAACCACCTTGTCAGTAAAGAAAGCTGTCAGAAGGTTGTCAGTGTGATGTAAAGGTCAACCGGTTGACCATCAGATGTTTAATTAAAACAAGGTCTTCTCCGTCCACCCCCCCCCCCACCACTACTTCCCCTCTCCACCACTCCTTACCTCATTTCGTAGTAGTAGTAGAATAGCGAGTTTATTGACTTGAGGAAATTTGTATAGTTAACATTTTTAGCCTTGAGTAAAATTGGGTTGAAAAACTTTTAGCGAATTGATGCCTTATAGCTTATATCTTATAACTGTATCTGTATGCGTTTCTCTCGAAAAGGTATTTCGTATTGGGATACAAAACGTGTTTCTCTTCCCGTTTGTTTGTTTCGTTAACCATAAAAGTGCATTGCATATTAAACAGTTAATATTTATAGCCTTCCAACCGGACCCCAAAAAAAAAAAAGTGTTAAATGAAAATACATTTAAAATGCAGTTCACAAAAAAAAAGGAATATATATATATATACAACAAAATTAAGCGTTAAAAGAAAGAAATGAAATGACAACTTGCTTGAATTGAAAACTTGTTTCATATGTGTGTGTGTGTGTGTGTGTACAGCTTAAGACATTTTTCCATGTTTTTTGTGTTTGTGGCCTAAATGTAAATGTATCCAGAGTGTGTGAACTCTTTCCAATCGTAGTTGACACGTTGCAGGAACCGCCAAGACCAGAGTCAGAGCCAGACCAGTCTGTGGTCTCTTTTAAGACCCACGCACACACACACACACACACACACACACCCTGAAAACCTGTTAAAGAAAATGCATCTAGTCGATAGGTGTATATACAGATGGGCAGATAGGCTAGCTTGGTAGCTTGGTAGCTTGGTAGGTGGGTTGGGTAGTTGGGTATTGGTTGCTTCGTTGGTAGATTGGTAGGAGAGAGAGAGCATGCCTTCAATGCGTGATCGTTTTGGATTGCCAACGTTGCGATTGTCGTAGCCGGGTGGTGCGATCGCCGGATCCGGCGTTGTGTGTTGGTTGTATTGTGTTTGATAAACAACATCAACAGTCCGACCTGCTGCTGGCAATACAAATTGTTGGCTATTTGCTATTGATATATATGCATATAGATGAAGTGTGTGTGTGTGTTGTGTGTATGTGTGTGTGTGTGTGTGTATGTATGTTCTTCTCTTCCATCCCATTTGCCATTTGTTTGCAAATCCATTAAATGCTCTTTGCTGACGGAAACTTTCAAGTCTTCCTGAAGAGTTTAATTCCATCATGCTTAGTCAGTCGATCGGCCGATCGGCCGGATCGGTCAATCGATCGAATCGAGCCCCTTTAGCATGTGCACTTAACAATTGGCATTGTTAAATTTAGCCACTATATCTTATCGTTTCCCACTATAATGGGGTCTAGTCGTCAAATAACGTCAACGATTTATGATGGGCATTATAATTTATTATGAAATCGTAAATTCGAATATTCGTATTCAGTTCAAAGGATATGATGAAATGCTCAAACTTCTTTTCACCAGCACCAAAAAATCTTTGAGTTAGGGATTTTCCACGAGTTTTCTCGAGTCATTGGAATGATTTGTTATGTTTTTCACCTTTTTTTTTCTTTGAGTTATTTTTCTTGGACATTCTTGGACCATAACGCATATGAAAGAAAAAGCGAGAGAGAGACGGGGAGAGCGATTGCCTATATAGGATATAAACCATATTTTTCACCGAATGTTATCTCAACTCATCAAAATATGGGTGTGTTTTATTTACATAAAAATTCAAAATGAACAAATTCGTGGGTGAAAGATTGGTAAGAAAATAAAAAGTAGGTGTGGATTTTTCCTTCACCCCTCCTCCCCCCTTGCCTACCCCCCTTAAAAGAAAATACAAAAACAATCATAAGCAAAAAAGAAAGGCAATTTTGCCAGAATTTTTCTTGCTTTTTTTTTTTTGGATACGTGTGGCTACAAAAATAGATCCCATACACATTATCTTTTTCGATTTTTCCGTGGAGGGGGGTATTATAATAATGACGCAAACCAACAAAAAATGGAACGAAAAGTCCAGAGAAACAAAAAGAGAGAGGGACAAGCAAAAGAATGTGTGTATGTGGAAAATATTTGCATATTCATTTCCCCAAAGTTGACATTCAGAGTGTTAATTAGCTTCCGTTTTGAAACACCAAAAAAAAAAATGCATTGGACACGACGCAGTTTCTAAACTAAATACCAAAAACAAAACCATAAAATACTGACACAGCATAAAAATAGAAATCCTGTTAAAGTCATTGACCAAAGAAAAAAAAATAGAAGAAGTAATCTTTGGGAGGGGGCTCAATTTGTGGTAATAAAACATCAATCTGAGAACACATTGATAAAGCCAGGTTCAAGGTTATTTCTGAATATATGTATGTATGTATGTATGTATGTATGCATAATTTTTTATTTCTATTCTATTTGTTGCTTTCTTACAGTCGTGGCCCCAAGAAACATGTGATCTTTGCCGATGATGAGGGCCTATCATTAACTGAGGTGCGCGTTATGTCAGAACCTTCGAATGTTCCTCCATATTGGAGCATGAAATTTTTGGAACAAATCACACAGGGTCTGGTTAGTCCACATCCGCCAGATCAATGGACTGTTGACTTCAAGCAGCCAGCATCCGATTATCTCAGCTTTAGGTAAGACCAAATGCTTTTCGAAACTAAGAAATTCTAGCTTCTACATTGTATGTATGTATAATTAATTGTCATAGACAAAAGATCGAAAAGGATTTCGTTTCGCTGGAGAATGTCATTGTCAAGGATGAGGAATCGATTGTGGTGGGCACGATAAAGGTGAAAAATATTGATTTTCAAAAGGAGATCATTGTGCGCGTCACATGGGACGATTGGAAGAGCCAACAGGATATATTCTGTACATTTGCCAGAGCCTACGGCCCGACCACATGTGCCCATGTTGTTTTCGATACATTCTCTTTTAAGATAACCCTGCCGCCATCCTCAAAACGTTTGGAATTCTGCATATGCTATCGCACCAATGATACGGAATACTGGGACAATAATGATGTAAGTTCACAAATTGCATTTGTCCATAGATTATGTGACATTTCTTGAAATCTATTGCAGGGCAAAAACTATACAATCAGCAAGCGTTCACCATTCTATTACAATGCCTTGTCGCCCTATGATAAGGGCCAAAATCGCAACTCCAGTCAACAAATGCGTTCTACCCTAACCGATGCCCTGTCCAAGGCTCAAGAGTCGAATGGTTGGAGCAATGGCGATACTAATACACCATATTGGTAGATCGATCCATCCAAAAATTTCTCATTTTGTTTTGACAACCCAATGAACAGAGAGAGTGTAAAGATTTCTTTAACCATACATATATCTACATATATATCTATCTATCTAACTATCATCAATTAGGTTCGAAAGCGGTACGAGGGAACTTTGAGAACCGCCTCCATATATCCTATATAGGGATTTGATTTGTAGCCCTGATTGATTGTATATCTGCATGTATGTGCCATTGACTTGGGGTTAACTACTTTTCGAGAACCCCAAGGTTTTTTTCCCCTTCTTTTTTTTCGACTTTTTAACCAATCTTCTTTAATTTTTTTTTTTTTTTTTTACTTTGTCAACGAAATGTCTTTGAGAAACAACAACAACAAAAAAATACTTTGTATGTCTGATGTGAGTGTCCTGTGAAAAAAAAAAATCTGTATACTTGTGTGATTGTCTTTAACATATACTATATCTCTATATACATGTATAATAATAACTGATATTAGGTTTACACGAACAAAAAAAAAAAAAACAAAAGAAAACAAACAAAAAAAAAGAGCAGAAAATGAAACAGAAAAATCGTAAAAAAAAAACAACTTCTAAGGCGTGATCTTATCCTAACAAAACCATTGTTTCGAAATTTTCAATTCATATAAACACACAACCACAAAATAAACACACACACACACACAACGTAAATCCATAATTGAAAAAGAATTTTTAATTTTTGGTTTTTCTTAGTTTTTAAGAGCGATAAACAAAACAAAAAAATATATATATTTTTTTTTATCATTTGGTTTATTTGAAACGCTAAGACTGAAATGGACTTGTTACGGAGAAGAATCAAACACGCCCCTTTAATAAAATAAAAACAAAAATTTTAAAGAAAAAAAACTATCATCACATGGATATACTATATGTAATCCATATAATCCCCCCCCCCCCCCCAGACTAGTAGATTTTAAGTGAAATTTGTACATAAAAAAAACCGCACATATACCAGAAAATTGCCTGTTAAATACATTTATATATCTAATAAACATTTAGCCATTAGTTCTTTAGAGGTTATTTAGTTAGTAAGTCTTCCCTACCCCCAGAACCCCCAAACCCCCACTCAATTCTACGTAAAACAACAACAGCAAAAGCTCTTTATATATATAAAAAAAAAAATATGTAACAAAAAGAAACAAAACAAAAAAGGAAATCAATTCCTTTTTTTTCGATTATTTAGTTTTTAAATAAAAAAACGAAACAAATTATGACACAAGGAGCCATTATTATTATATTATTATTGCGCTCATTGCTCATACAGAAATAAATATTTTTGAAAAGAATAAATAAAACAATTTTCTTGACTTTAATTGAACTAAAAGCAAGGCAAACAGATTTTAATGTTCACTTTGGGACCATTCACGTATTACGAAAATTTTAAAGAATGTTGACCTTCTATTTCCCTGTAAGTTGCAGTAACCCTTTTTTCCACACCTTTCTCCCTTCAAAAAGTCAAAAATATCTTTGTTTTCGGTATTCGTTTCAATAAAAATGTCAATTCAAAACAATTCTAAAGAAGTTTCATCTCAAAATGGACAGCTGAAAACTCATCGTAACGCTTAACTGGAACCCCCCTTCCCGCTCTTTTTGCATTACATAATATGGATCCTTTGGGACATACTAAATGAAAGAAATTTAATAACTTCTACTTTTACTTATCAGTCAAGAAATAAAGAAATCGTGCCTACACAAATGAATATGTTGAACCGATAGTTTCGTTAGTAAATATATATCGTATAGTCGTTTTATCGGCAACATCAACATACCCCTAAGTACCCCGTGTTCGTGAAAACGAGTGAGAAAGAAAAAGCGAAGAAAGTTGCCTACTACTTTGCTTCACAAATGTTCAGGATCAGCATTCAATATCCCTACAAATAAGGTATAAATCTGTTTATGGATAAATTCTAGATTTGGAGATGTCTATCCGAGAGCTATAGTACTCCGTCCGTTTAGATCTATAAACGCTTCTAATAAACATCCCAAAAGTAGGCTTTAGAAAATGTAGATAATTGAAAAAGTGCTCCTACAATGAAGAAGTCGAATTTCCCCTGCAATAAATTTGCTGATCTTTAGATATAGTCAAACTAAGGGACCCTCGTCTTTAAAGAAGATGAAGAACTTCCTTATATAGAAGGTCATTTTGGAAAAATTAGACTGTTTCGGATTTTTAATTTGTTAATAGTATCAAGTGGGTATTTGAAATTCTCAAATCTTCTAATCGTAACGACCTTCAAAATGTGTAAAACTTTCCATTATAAATCAAAGTTTTGTTTTTTTGATACTGGGATAAGTAAACACAAATTACAAGATAAATGCACAAATATCTTGGCTAAAGCAAACTTATGAAAATAAAGCTTATCAAATGTATAAAAAAAAAACGGTTAGCAATTAAAATCTTATAAGCAATTTGTTTTTATATTGAACTTTGAACATTTACTTAGTCGAAAGGTTATCGCATATGACGACTATTTCTAACACCCTTTTGTTGAAGGGTTTATACATTTGAAACATCAGTTTGCAACGCAGATAAAGTTAACACAATTCATAAAATGTTTGTTTATAATTTAATTTATTCAGAGTGCTTTGGGTGATTTTTCATTTTATTTTGCCTAGCGACACTTGAAATAACATAATATCATATTCTCATGTCTAACATGTATGGGGGCCCGGTTTAGAGGGGGGGTGGGAGGGGAGAGGAAAAAAGGGACGAATGGTTTTCTGGAGGAAACAACATACAAATTGAAACTTGCTAAACAACTGAACTAAATATAGAAGTGTAAATAGATAATATTTATATATGTGTGTATGTGTGTATTTGTGTGAGTTTGTATATAGAATAGAATATAGCATAAAAGATGGAATACTTTGAACTTGAGTGTAGATTAGTTAACATATAGAAAATATATTCAAGAATGTTGTTTCATTGTTTCCCTTTCAACAGAGTTTCGCACTAAGCTGGCTAATTGAAAAAAAAAAAAATGCATTTGAAGTTATATAGATTGTTATATCCTGGAATGTCCGTCTGACATTTTTGGGCAAAAAGTAGTTAGTTAAAACATGCATGGAGATTTACACTATAGGCATATGGTATATATATACATATACATATACATATATATACATAAACACACATATATATATATATATATATAGAAATCGAAAAGAAAACAGAGAAAATGAAAAAAAACATAAATTTAGAATCGACAATTGTTGTTGTTGCTTTAGAAAGCCTTGAAACAGAGTATGTTGTCCCTCCCACGATGGATTGATTGCTGCTGCCGATTGGGATTTGGATCAGGGATCAGCAGCTATACAGCTCTCTGGCCTTAAACTACTAAACAGAATTGAGTTTTCCTGGCATTGGATATTATTTCTCTCTTCTATATTACTGCTGCTTTCCCTCCTTCTCCAATTTGGCCTTCAGGCTAGCTGGGGCCTCTGGTGGTGGGGGACGGGGAATACCCAAAGCGACCTTAACACCATCATAGATGAACCATTGCAGGGCAGTGAGTGTACCAATCATAATGATACGTGGAGTCAAGCCATTCCACATGCCCATGAAGCCCAATGATTTGGCAACGCCCAGAGCGCTGGCTCCCTTGGTCTGGTTCAATTTGGAGACAACCACATCAGCAGGATGTGAAACAATGGCGCAGAAGACACCAGCAATATAACCAGCGGCAAAGGTAACAACCAGCTGTTCACCCTTGGAGCATTCAGTTCGGGGCTTGGGCACCACATACCTAGATAACACACACACAAAAAAGAAAAAAAGGAAAACAATTAAATAAATAAAGTGATAAATTATTATTGGTGCACGTGCTCCTCGAAATGATTTCAGTCATCCGCTTTTATCTTAAGCATTACATAAGCTTAATTTTTTTTGGATTTCTTCTACTTACTTGTACAACAGCTCCACGGTACGCTCGAAGCAAGCAAACTTCATCATGGTGTATGGAATTTGACGCATCCACAATGGCACCAGACCCTTGTAGAAGGCATTGACGCCCTCGTCCTTTAACATCTTGGGGACAGCCTCACGGAAGGTGTTGGCAAAGCCGGGAACAGTTTGGATTTTCACCTTAGCAGCCTCGAAGGGAGCCAATGCAATATCGGCAAAGAATTCAGCCGAAGCTGAGGCAGCCAGATATAGCGAGGTGCGGTAGAGATAGGCATTCTCTTCACCCAAAAGGTTGGCATATTTTACCTTGAACACTTCATACAGACCGAACTTGCACAGACCCTACACGCACACAACCAAGACACACAGACAGGAATAGAAAGAGACAGAGAAGAGGATTAGACAATGTAATTAGGGTTATCAGTGTTGATTTCAAACTGACATCGTCGTAACGTCAATTATTATGCAATCTGATGTACACTTACCTGAGCAGAGTAACCCAAGAGAGTGGGGAACCAGCCCTTGGCCAGACCACGGGCACCCTCCTCAGCAACGGTGACCTTAAAGCCATGGAACAAATTCTTATATTTAGCCTGATCGACTTGCAAACGGCATTTGACCAAATCCAATGGCACAACAAAGGTGTGTGTGGTACCACAGCTCAAGATGCCACCAATACCGCACAGGGCGAAATATTTATTGCTACCAAATTCACATGAATCCACGGGTGCGGCAGCGGCAGCGATTTCTCGTCCTTCCACTGGACTGCGATTCAGGGATAAGGTTGTAGTGCTATTATCGCTGCCAGCGCATTCCACACGGCTGAAGGGACCACGGAATGGTGAGTTCTTGGCGGATTCATAGAAATACGAGAACATCTCGAGTAGTTGTTTGTTGTTTCACAAAAGGGAGAGGATGGAACTGCAAGAAAGCAAAAATGGGGAAAGAGGGGGGAGAATTAGTATATGTGTTAGCCATGTGCCCAAGTCTATCTAATTTAATCAGCTGAGTTTTCCTAGTGCCATTCCGTTCATGGTCTCTCTTTCTATCTCATTTGCCTTGACTGGGTTCGTCTCCGTCGCCGTCGTCGTCGGCGAGCTGGCCTCTCTCTCGCTCTTGCGGACCATTTTTCTAGGTTACATAATGACGTGCCAAACACACACACACACACACACACACTGCCAGCAAATACCTTGCCAATTCTTACAACTAAAAATTTTGGCACAATAACGAAATCACAAACTATCAGTATTATAAAAGAAAAAGAAGAAATAATTTACATTATCAAAAATTTAGTACTTTTCACGTGACTCTGCCGCTCGAATTTAATATGATTTTTGATCGAATTCTCATAGGTAGCGGCAAATTGATTAGAATTTAAAACTTGGTTGTTAACGCCATCTAAGACGTCAATGTTAAATGCCTGAATATTGTTATGATTTAGTTAATTTACATTGCAATTCACGTATCTGCTTTTTGAATTGAATAATTATGCAACTTACAAAAATTTGTCAGCAACAGCAACTTTTTCGCGTGCCCGTGGCGGAGAGAACTTAGCAAGTGTGCCCAGATATATAAAGGTACGTATTTGTTAGTGTGACCAGCCAGCGTGTCTCAGATCGTCATTTTAAAGAGGGCGCCATTATCCGAGCTCACTAGCGCACCTAGCTTTAAAAAGCGCCTCGCTTTTGTGGACGGTTTTAAAATACCCTGTAATCATAGGAGTAATTAACAATTTTCTAAATCAAATTCCCCCATTAAAATTCCAATTTTAACTCTAACTTTGCTAACAAACGTTTTGGCATATGTGCGTATATTCGTATATTTCAGATATTGATACAAACCATCCTGTTATTACCCATTGAGTGCAAATTAAATGGCATCTACAAGTCGACCCCTTTACATTTTTTTCGATTCATAATTTTCTGCTATAACATTTTAACGTATATCTTTTTTATTCCTTTTCCGATTTGGGTGATACTTGCTGAAATTATAGATGTTGAATATACCAATCTGCATGTCAAGTATGAATGTCGTGGCAAAAATATTATAGGATTAATTTCAATTTTTTATTTTTTTGCATAAACAGCAAGCTCAATTGCCCTTACTTTGCAATGCAAAATCTGGTGGCTTGCGCTTCCACGCACTGGTACCAACTGAAAAATATCAATAAACGGATATTGCTAATGATTAATAATACTAATACATATATCCTTAGTCCTCGGGTAATACCACATTATCAATGTTGCTTTTGGTAGCCTAATATTTAATTAAATAATATAATTTAATAAATATGTTTAAAAATTACGAAACTCTAGTTGCATTCTTTAACCAAAATAGAAAAGCTACTTTAAGATTATTCAGTTTTTTATGTAATTTGATTTGTGTCCTTTCTACCTCTCTGAAGTATATACATAAATAATAATAATAATGTAATAAATTAGTACAAGTTTCAATGCAAATTTGGTAGGCGAGTTAGAAGAAAGGAATGTGAATTCGAATGTTTGCTGGGTAAGGTCAAAAGAGAAGAACAAAATAGTGGGAAGACAAAATACTGTGTGTTTTGTTCCCACTATTTCAGCTTATAGTGGGAGCTGGAAGCAAAATACTAGTAGTTTTGTATATTGTTTCTTTTGAGTGGTGAAATTTGTCTTTAGGCGCGTTTTGGTTTTGGTTTATAAGTTCGCTTTGCAACAAACGACCATTAACTGACTATACTTATGTACACATACTCGTCCATAGCTCAGGTGCAAAATGGTTGAACCAGTGGAAAATCAAAACTCTCCGCAGACAAAAGAAATGGGGAAGGAACTTATGGAAGAAGACGTCGAAATGGAAGAGGTGTCTGCTGTAGATGCCATTCAACGCTCGGAACTTGATATTAAAAGTGACGCCCCAACGATCCGATCTCAAGGAATAGATGCCAAATCAATGAGTTCGAGCTCCACAGATAGCGATGGGCTAGTGGAACTCAAGAAGAACGAAAGCAAGAAGGATTCCCAAAAGCCCGTTACTTTTGGTACAAATAAGTTGCACTGGAAATGGAATCTGCGTGTGCTCATTTCCAATTTGTATATGAAAAGTGAGCAGCGTTTGCCGGGGGCCCCCGTGCCCAGTTGCCTGCACAATACAAGCCAATGCGTTAGCAAGCATCGCTGTGCGATGCTGCCCGATGCACCCAATTTCATGAGCGTCCAGGCATTGAGGAACACTCTACATGGTCAGCACTATGACACATTTTTGGATATTGTAGAAAGGTTAATACTTCAGGGGGTCTATCCTGGTGAAGGCGTTCTTGATCGCCTAATTGACATGGCCATGGTAGGAGATGAAATAATCCAAATCAAATGTCATATCAAATTCATCTTGTAAATCTTTATTCAGATTCTCACAGCCAAGGGCATGAGCATTGAGGAGCTGCGAGATGTATATAATAAACTCATACGCACATTTTATCTGTATTTGGATGCTTTTCCGCCCTGCTGGACGGCCTTGCGGCCATATTATCTCAACTTTTTGGGTGTAGCAAATCCTTCGATGCACGAAAAGATACACGATACACGTCCAGAATCATTACCATCAAAACTAGAATTCTATTTGAATTTGCTGGAGGAGATTATACCGGAATGTAGCGACGAAGAAATTTGCGAATTGACCAAATTCTATCAGACACATGTCTATGACTACTCGGAGGAGGAGGATGCTAATATGTCACAGGAGACAGCGTTCCTGCGTCATGTGCAGGAATACGATTGGCTCAGTGGTAAATTGTGTTTGGATGATTTTAAGACGCTGCATGCCTCAGTGCGCCTGGCACGGGTTTTTGATGTAATCAACATGCTGACCTGGGTACTGGAAATGGAATTTCTCTCGTGGCTGGATCACAATCGTTTGCGTCAATCATGCGCCGAGATTTTCCAAGAGGACAGTCAACCTTTTGCTGCTCTGGTTTTTAATATAGGACCCACAAAGCGTTTAACGGATCTAGTGCGTCAGGTGATGCGTCTATATGGCCAATGCGTGGATAAATCTCTATATTTTGGACGTTTAAATATTCTGCAGGTGGGTTCATCCTAGCACCTACATACATCTGCTGATTAACTGATTTTACTCTTCTCACTCATTTGTAGCGTTTAATATCCCTCGTTATGGAGGTAAGCAATACCTCGGAGATTAAGTATGAGGAGAATGCTGTCATCTATCCCAATTTGGGTCCACAGACCCGACGTCTGATTGGTGATTTCTTTAAAATATTCAAAACACATAATCCCAGTCATATAAGCAATTATTTGAAGACCATAACCCAACTGGATCAGCCATACGTTCGCTTTGAGTTCACCGATAATTTCCTGCAGCTGTTCTACTATACCAAAAACCTGCCCTTTGGTCCGCAGAAGGTGTGCGAAGAGTTCAAATCAAAGCAGTGGCTCAAGTACAAACCCAAGGCAACAATTGTCGATGATGAAGATGCCGATGAGCAGCTTGCGCGTGAAGATTATCTACAGATTTTGTTAAATGCCCTCAAGGACTATTGCGAATGGTTGGATTTAGCATCGTTTTGGAAGTATCTGAAAACCAAAGAGCAAGTACAACCGCTACAAACGAAATCGACAAGTCCATTGGCCACTCCCGTGGGCATAGTTACGGGCGATGTGGGCAAAATTTTCATGCTCGATGAAATGGAAAAGGAAGTGCACACCTGGAAGCGGCGCATGAACACCAAAGTGATAGTGGGCAGGCCCAAGGTCAATTTGCCAGTGGCCAAAATTAATGTGGCCGTCATGTGTGTACGCTATGGCGACGATGTGCGTCAATTGCGCTACCTCAGACGCTTGCTGGAGAACGAGGTGGGCTGTCAAGTAGATGTCAACGACTGGCTAACATATCTCAATGATTTCCTCGGAGAAGATGACTCAGCGACAAAGTCTATGGCAACTGATACATCGGAAGCTTAGCATTTTTTTTTTTTTTTCTGTTTGTTTTGTAATTTGTAACAAGACGTAAATACTTTAAACTTAATTTATTTTCATTTCATATTGAAACCAAAACCGGAAGACAATATCGGCAAGCCGAATTAATATATGCTTGCAGTTCAGTTCTTCCAATAATAAAACCCTTAAAAAAAATATACATCTGTCGTCCAATCGGGAAAAGTAGCTGATAACGAAACGATGTTAATTGATTTAAATCTTTCTCATCTTTAACATTTCATTGACTGGCATAGGTGTATGTATGTTAGATATCTACAGTATATACATATAGGAATCATTAATTATGTATTAAAAACCTTTTGACCCTTGAATAAGTAGAAAGACCATTTTGCATTTCCCCTTTCTTGTGGTTTTCTCTCTTTTCTTTTCTTTTCTTTTGTTGTCTTTTTTTTTTTTTGTTTTTTTCATTTGTTCTCTTTTTGCAAATATATATTTATATATTTTATGCTTGGTTGTTGGTTGTTTGTTTGTAACTAAATACACAATTACATACACATTTACATATAAATACAGCTACTACACGGCATGTACATACATACATACATTCAGAAATATGTATATAAACTATACAATATTATCGTGTTTCCGTTTCCATTTTCGTTTTTTTTTTTGTATTTTCATATTTTTAAAAGCTTTGCGCTTCTCTATTTTTTTGTTTTGTTTTTTTTTGTCCTTTCTACTAAGTTTCTCTTCTTGTCTTTGTCTTTGTTCATTTTATGTCTAAATTCTTGTTTACTCAGTTTTATTTTTCACATCCAACTAGTTTTGTTTTTTGTTTTTGCTTGTTTTTCTTTTTATAAATTAGGCCACTTAAATGCTAATCTCACTACAAATCGTTCATATATATATATATATATATATATCTATATATATTGTTTTTGTCTAAAAATATACATAAATTTGTATTTTCATAAAAATTAGGGCGAAAATAGGTAAAGTGAAGAAAATAGGTTGCGGGGGAAAGGATAAGGAAAAGCTTTGCTCTATCTTATGTAAGGATTGTTCTGTGTTATAGAAGGACAAGTTTTTGTTTTTATTTTTAGTTATTGTATAACCTTGCAGAGTGCCAAAATGCTTTTTTAAGAGTCTTCTCTTTTACATACATACATATGTACATATAGTTGTTGGCATTTTAAAATCATTTGGATCGGATTACAACAATAAAGGTTATCAACTTTAAGAAATAAAACACTTAAATAAAAATTACCTAAAATAAGTTGTGTATAGAGATCTCCCTTCAATGGCCTTTAAATCAGACTACCTAGTCTCCTGTATATTGGGATAAGCTTCTTTTAACACTGCCAAAGAGATCGAAAGAAACTAGAAACTAGACTAAAAAAAAAAAAAACAAAAAACTTCGTTGAACTGCAAGGTTATAGAAAGTTTGGCCTGGCCAAAAATGTTCCCATCAATGTTTTAGTTTTGCTCGATATTCGTCTAACAATATGGTTAAAAACGCTTTAATCTGATCTCTATATATATATATATGTATGTATATATAAAAAAAAAACCCGGATGTTTAAGCCATTATTTAGAATATTTAGCTGTTGCTTGGATTATATTTAGTTTTTCTACAATTAGATGCATTTTTGTTTAATGTTAACACTACACATTTATCAACATTTATTTCTCATATACATATTCATACATACATATTCATATATATATATATATTCGATTTTGTTTTTTTCTCTTTAACTTTCTTTTTCCCCCTCACCCTCCCCCCATCCCCTTTCCCCACACCGTGTTTCAAATTATATCGTATACATATGATTCTTGTTCTATTTTCTTCTCCTCTTTGTTTGTTTGTTTGTTTCTTTTTTTTTTTTTTTGTTGCGCTTTGTCAAAATCTATATATAGGAACTTTATGCGAAATAAAACGTGATATCAAAGTGAAGAAAAAAATGTAAATAAACATCAAAGAGGATATTATGTACACATTAAAAATTCAGTCTGGCAGGCTGTTGCATAGTTAGGAAGGGTGAGGGAGTGGGGGACGGGGCGGGGGGATGCAGAAGTTAGTGTAACAAAAGAATCAGCAAATAAAACTAGTCACATAAAGATGTTTCGAAAATATATTGTATATATATAATTTTCTTTCTTTTACTTTTTTGGATTTTGTTTGTTTGATGTTTTTTTATGTTGTTTTTTTTTTGTTTTTCGTTCTTTTTTCTCTCATTTCTTTTTACAAATTAGTTAAACTCCTCTTTCTTCGATTTTCTCTTATCTTGCCTCTTCTTTTTCTGCTTATCCTCAATTACTTTTACTTTATATTTTTTTTTGTTTTTCTCTTTTTTATACATACAAAAATTGGAGTTGGGCTTTGTACAGAAACTTGGTTGGTTGTGTGTGTGTCGTTTTTTTTGTTTTTTGTTTTTTTCTTTTTTTGATTTTCTATAGCATATATAATTAATTAATATTATTATTAGTTTGTTTGTGTGTGTGTGTGTGTGTGTATTATTACTTCATTAACTAACATATAGACGAAGGCTAACACATTTGACCACATTTTCTCTTCTCTTTCGGTTTTGTTTGTTTCTTGAATGCCAATGTTTAAACTATTACAACTAAATGAAATATATATTAAAATTAAACAAAACATTTGTTGCTTCTTTCGTCTCGCTCTCACTTACGACGACTTTCCTACTACTATGGCTCTCTAGGGTCTATCAAATTATAGATAATTTCGTTTGTTTTATTTGTTTTTTTTTTTGAATTTTCCTTTTTTTGTTTTTTGTTGGTTTTTATTCTTTTTTTTTTTTTGTTTATGACTTAATTACTATTAGAATTTCTGTTTGTTATTTAAATAATTACTCTAAACAAGAAAGAGGGAATATTGCCTTGTTCTTTTTTTGGCTTTTTCATCTCTTTCGTTTTTGTTTTCAATTAAAAAAAAAAAAAAACAAATTTAATTTGCATAAAACCCACACGACCTACTTTAAAGAAGAAGAAGAACGCCTGTTTTACAAAATGGCGGCATTTACAATGTTAAAAATGAATAATAATCAAAAAAAAAAAAAAAAAAGAAAAAAAAGCTATATCAAAAAAATGTACAATCTTTTTTTTCTATTCACTTTTTTCCTTTTTTTTGTTTTCTGTTTTGTTTTGTTTCGTTTTTTTTTTGTTTTTGTTTTTTGTAAAACAAACGAGCAACTTTGACTAAGTCAAGTCTTTACAACAATTCCACTTAAAAGTTAAATGCTAAAAACAATTTAAATTTAAATTTATATATAAAAAAAATATTGATTACGATTTAGATTGCCGGGAGTGAAGTTGAAGGTGCTGGCTTTTAGAAAGGGGAAAAATTTGCACTTTGAAAAGTTGTTTGTGGTTTTTTGTTTGTTTTGTTTCGTTTTGTTTTAACCAACTTAAATTTAAATGACTTTTTTCTGTATCTTCTTCGAATTTTTTTTTTTTTTTTTTGTTGCTTCTATTATTTTTTGTTTGTTGTTATAGCTTTACAGTTAGGTTTAAGCACATGTGAGTAGTAGCAGGGGGAAGGGGGGATAAGGATGGAGATGTTGTTATAAAAATTATTGCCTCATGTGCGTAGTAGTGTAGAAGAAAGGTTTTTCTTTTCTTTTCTTTTTGGGACTGTGAGAGGGCGGATGCATTTCTACTAGATGCCTTCACGGATGAGTTAAAAGCTGGCTAAGGGGGAGCGGTATGGATTCTCTGTCGCTATCTCTGTGAAAAACAATCTACGCTATGTCGATTCTGTTCAGGATTAAATGGGTTTTAGTGTGTCCCCTTTTCATTTAGTTTCTGTTTTGTTGGCTGGTTGGCTGGCTGGCTGTCTGGCTGGCTGTTGCTGTTTGGATATCCGGGTATTGTCCCACATTTAACTCTTTAACAACAACAACAAAGATGGAGGTGGAGGAGGTTGCTGCTGCTGATAATGACGCACTCGAACGGCTTTTTACCTGCAAATGAGGCTGCGATTAGTTAAATGAACATAAAACAACATTTATTGGGATGACATCGAGAAGTCACTATTTTAACATTGAATTACGAATCATAGAAATCACAGATTTCTCAACATCATCCCGCCCCTCTAGGGGATATGGTTTCTTTTTTAGTCTCTCTCACCCGTGTGGATCTTGACGTGATTCGCCAATGTGCTCAACTGACGGAAATGCTTGGGACAGTAGTTGCAATTGTAGGGCTTTTCGCCCGTATGGATCTTCAGATGATTCGTCAGCGTTGACGATTGACGGAAGGTCTTATCACAAACGCTGCATTTGTAGGGTTTTTCGCCAGTGTGAATCTTGACGTGATTGGTCAGTGTGCTCAGCTGGCGAAATCGTCGATCGCATACAGTGCAGTGGAAGGGTTTATCCGGTTCATGTTTCATAGCCATGGCTGCCGTTTTGTTTTAACCAACTTAAATTGAAATGACTTTTTTCTGTTACTTCTTCAATTTTTTTTTTTGTTGTTGCTTCTATTATTTTTTGTTTGTTGTTATACTATAGCTTTACAGTTAGGTTTAAGCACATGTGAGTAGTAGCAGGGGGAAGGGGGGGATAAGGATGGAGATGTTGTTATAAAAATTATTGCCTCATGTGCGTAGTAGTGTAGAAGAAAGGTTTTTCTTTTCTTTTCTTTTTGGGACTGTGAGAGGGCGGATGCATTTCTACTAGATGCCTTCACGGATGAGTTAAAAGCTGGCTAAGGGGGAGCGGTATGGATTCTCTGTCGCTATCTCTGTGAAAAATGATCTATGCTATTCCGATTCTGTTCAGGATTAAATGGGTTTTAGTATGTCCCCTTTTCATTTAGTTTCTGTTTTGCTGGCTGGTTGGCTGGCTGGCTGTCTGGCTGGCTGTTGCTGTTTGGATATCCGGGTATAGTCACACATTTAACTCTTTAACAACAACAACAAATGTTCGCTACAATTAAACAACTAACAACAACGGTAAGCGTACACCACACCCAAAATTAAACACACAACGGTATTCACTTGTTTAGCTGCAATACGATGGCTGCTCCTCCTCCGGGTTCCTGCATTAGCTCCTGCTGTATGTGTTAATGTAGTGGTGGACTGGGACTGATCAATTAATAAAATTAAAGTGTCTAGTCCTACTTTACATTCACATCATTCTGCTTGGATTGACATTTGTTAACATTGCTGTCATTCACATTATCTTCTTCCTCCTCTTCTTTGAGCATATACTCGAGGAGCAGCTCATCGACTCATCCCTCCCGTGATGTGGGTGTTGTAACTCCACCACCAGCTGCTACACCGTTCGTTGGTGATTCCACTTTAATCACTCCCAGATGCTGCAGCTCTTCGCGCGTATGCTGTATGCGTCCGACAACAACTCCGCCCATGGTCACAAAATTGCCATCGGCTGTCACTGCGCCCAATTGCATGGCATTGGAGAGATCACTCAAAGCGGCCACATTGCCAAGCTGCAAATGCTGCTGCTGCTGCTGCTGATGCTGGGCCACTGTTGTGGTGGAAGGCAGAGTAGTTATAGTCACCCCTCGCTGATGCTCGCTGATGTGCTGCTGCTGCTGCGAAGATGGAGGCGGAGGAGGTTGCTGCTGCTGATAATGATGCTGCTGGTGATGATGGTGCTGCGGCGGATGTTGATGATGCTGTTGCGGCTGTTGTTGTTGTTGCTGCTGCTGCTGTTGCTGGTGATGAGCCGCCAACGCCATTCGTCCTAGTCACCCCTCCTCCTCCTCCGTTTTGATCTTGACAGGAACATAAACCTTGTCCATGACATGAATCTTTATGTGATTGTTGAGTGTACTCGATTGCCGGAATTGTTTTTTGCATATGACGCACTCGAACGGCTTTTCACCTGCAAATGAGGCTGCGATTAGTTAAATGAACATAAAACAACATTTATTGGGATGACATCGAGAAGTCACTATTTTAACATTGAATTACGAATCATTGAAATCACAGATTTCTCAACATCATCCCGCCCCTCTAGGGTATATGGTTTCTTTTTTAGTCTCTCTCACCCGTGTGGATTTTGACGTGATTCGCCAATGTGCTCAACTGACGGAAATGCTTGGGACAGTAGTTGCAATTGTAGGGCTTTTCGCCCGTATGGATCTTCAGATGATTCGTCAGCGTTGACGATTGACGGAAGGTCTTATCACAAAACGCTGCATTTGTAGGGTTTTTCGCCAGTGTGAATCTTGACGTGATTGGTCAGTGTGCTCAGCTGGCGAAATCGTCGATCGCATACAGTGCAGTGGAAGGGTTTATCCGGTTCACGCCCGCCTCCGCCGCCGCCGCCTCCCCCGCCGCCATTAGCAGCTGATGAGGAACCATTACTGCCAGCCTCAGCTGCATGTTCGCCATGTCCGTTGGCGGACAGGTAGTGCTCTCCAGGAATCGGACTATGTGTGGCCAGGTGCACAAGATGTGATGAGGGAGGCGGTTGCTGTTCAGCTGCAGCAGCCTGAGCGGCAGCTGCCTGGGCAGCGGCCATGGCTGCCGCTTGGGCGGCACTATGGGCTCCTGGTGAGATACCAGCTAGATGCATATTGAAGGGTAACGTAATTTCTGTGGGTGGAGCCGACGCTCCGGAGGGGGGTCCAGGCGCCTGCTGATGATGATGCTGAGGATGCTGTTGCTGTTGTTGTTGCTGTTGTACATGGGCCTGGGATACCACAGTGGTATCATTATTATTGCTGGCAATTGTTGTCTGTGGCTGGGATGGCACAATAACAATGTCACAATTGCTACTCATGGCCGTGGCAGCAGCATGGGCATGAGGCAGACTTTTGATATGGATCATAGGGAAGGATTGATTACGGGCTAAAAACTCCGGGATTGAATTTGCCAGTTGGGGCCAGAAGCGGTGCGGGGAGTGGGATTCCTCCTCCTCTCTACGGTATTTTGGGGTCAATGTGTTGCTGGTTGCTGCTGCTGCTGATACTTCTGGCGATTGGTGGTGGTTGCTACACTCAAACGGTTGGCAATGAAGAAAAATGAAGATCAAATACGGAGATGCTCACAACTGCCACGACTTGAAGATGATGATGATGGTCGGCAACATCTTGTTGTACCTATAGGAACGGGGGAAGATAGAGAGAAAGAGAGGGGGTAAAATAAGTTGGCGGCTTTATCAGATGATTGTTGTTATGCAAAAATATGTGAGGAATTCCCCCAACAACAACAAAACAAAAAAAAAAAAAACCAACAACAAAAAGAGCAGCCAAAAAATTATAAATCTAAATTATTCAATAGTTGACATAGTTTCCTC
The DNA here is from genome assembly GCA_024703675.1 of Drosophila nebulosa. NCBI lineage: Eukaryota > Metazoa > Arthropoda > Insecta > Diptera > Drosophilidae > Drosophila > Drosophila nebulosa. The sequence goes on from JANFPS010000009.1 coordinate 3,108,089, forward strand.
TTCCCGTCCCCACCCCGCTCCGACCGCGCGACCACCAGCCTAACCAACCATCGCACCATTCCTCTCGAAATTGTTCTGCATAAATTATAAAACACTCGATTATTTAGTTGGTTAACAAAGTAGAAAGAAAAACTATCACTTAGAGACCGCGTAAGAAGAGACACAGAAACGCGCGCCCAAAATTCAATGCATGTAATTTCCAGGTTTTTTTTTATTTGGAGTGGAACCTGTCCCATCTACACTTGCCCCACCTGGGCACCCCCGCTCGCCACGCCACCCACCTGTCCCTATTGCCAGCACTCAAACACATGCATTCGCTCTCTCACTTACACACACACACACACACATACATGTGGTTATTTTTTGACAGCGTGTTACTTTCTCGCGAATTACATGTGTTTTCAAAATATCAAGGAAAAAAGTAACTCCAATTAGTGAAAGTTTCTTCTATAGCACACACATACACACACACACAAACAGATACACGTACACAAAAACACACACAATGCACATATGCAGGAATCCTGGCCAGAACTTCCTCGATTGATTTCAATTTGGGCGCAAATATATATATTTTGTTTCTTTTGGTTTAAGGTGTTTTTTTTTCATTCGTTTCTTTTTCTCTCTTCCCCGTTCCCGTTTCGATCTTCGTGTTCGCGCTTCTCACCTTGTCGCCCTGCCCCCGTAACACGTTGCCTGACCCCCCGCCCACCCCGTCTTCTACCAATAAGCTACAACCACTTTCAGTGATGTCTCGTCACACACAATCAGCTCTATGTAAAAGCTCTTTTGAGGTTAGGAGGCAACTCTTGGATATATTTTTTTGTGTCTATTTTCCCCCCATTTTACATCATTTTTCCGCATTCGTTTGGTTTGTGGGAGCCGCGCAATTTGCTCACTGTTGACTCCGGTTCTTAGCAAATTAATTGAAAAACTAGGCTTTTTAATGCATTATTTTGTTGTTGTGTGTGTGTTTAACGTTTATTTCGTTTATACATACTTGTTCACAGTCACTGCTCCTGCTGTTTATCGAAATCGCAGTCACAATTCACGAGCTTATCGGCTATCGTAGTTTCTAAATAAAAACAATCGCTATCGCAGCGTTTAAGTAAATTGATATCGTTATCGTATTATTTGAGTAATATTTATCGATTGTTTTATGTAGTTTTTCTTTCTCGCTCGCTCTTACTACAGAATTCCAGAATCGTGCCGGAAAATAAATGACTTGTTGTTTTCGTATTTTGTTTTTGATTTTTTATTATTAAAAACAAATGCAAATTCGTTGCGTTATATTCGTGCGGTTCTTATAAAATTGTGCATACACGTGACGACTGCTGATTGCCGTGCTGTCCATTGCTGCCATTGTGGAGACTCAGCTCACTGTTCACTTTGTTTTTGTTGTAGTGCGGAGTCTCATCTGCATCTGAAAGAAAAAGAAAACATCAAATAGGAAAACTACAAAATCAGGTGAGTCCATCCCCGAATTTTGGACACACTACTACTTACTTGCAATTTGCACGGCCTTTTCGTTGCGGCACGATAGGCCCATCCCATCGAGCATTTGCTGGACAAATCCCTTAGCTTCCGCATCTTTTTTCTCTGCAACTGCATGGACATGGGACTGGGCACGTTCTTCCATAGCCCGCAAATCCGCCTGCATGGCCTTTTTGCTACGCTCTACAACGGCATCGAGGGGATCATCGAACACTGTGTCCGGCTCAAAGGGATTGCTACTGCCGTTCCCATTGGCGCCAGCTGAATTGTGATTAGAATTCACTGAAGCTGTCGTCCGTTCATCCTCCTCGTTGGAGCCCGTTGTTGTATTGGTTTTGGGAGCTCCATCTTCAGTGTCGTCACGTGGCGTGGATACTGGTGTCGTGTGAGGATCTGCCTCACGGGCTGCCTTGATTTGGAACAGCGATGATATGTTCTCTTTGGCTCCCAGCATTTCACTGGATATCTTATGGGTGACTGAATCCATGGCACGGCCCATGGAATCTTTGGTGTCTGTTGCAGCTTTTGCTGCATTGCTGCCAGCCTGCTCCACTGCGTGGATGGCATCGCTGGCCATACGCTGGGCACCTCGTCCTGCTGCGCCCATGGCATCGCCTACAGCATCCACGGCGCCACGTGCTCCAGTGGCCATGCGTTCACCAGCTGCCTCTACAGCATCTTTTGCTCCATTTGCTGCCCTTCGCATAGCTGTTTGAATCGATGATGCCTCTTGAGTTGCCTCTTTTTGATATTCGGTAACCACTTTATCTACATGTTCTTCCATTTGTTGCAATAATTGCTCTTCATGCGAATCTTTTACTGATTCTACCTCCTCCTGCTCTTGCTGTTGCTCTTCCTCCTCCTCCATGGAGCTTTTTAGGGGCGTATCGGGCATTTGTTCTTCCACCTTGGCGGTTACATCAATGCCATTGTTGATAAAACGTATTTCATTTACTTCTTTCTCGCTATCTTGCGAATCCAAGGTGGTGGTTATCTCTACCGCCAGATGTTCATCTTCTTCTGTCGGAGGCGTGGGCGTAGATACTTGTATAGTAGCGGCTGCATTGGTAGTAGGAGATGTGGTTGGATGCTCTTCCACTGTTTCCAAACTGTCAACCAATTCGGGTGAAGTTCGCTCTAAATGATCATGATCCATCGCTGCCTCATAGGAGAAATTGCGTATTGGCGTCTTTTTAATGGTTGTCGGTGTGCTGGAGCTACTACTTTCCGGATAAGGTGTGTGTGGACGTAGATGTTTTGTTTCCTGACTGTCGTCACTTTGATTTTTCTCGAGGGGATTAGCTTCATTGAAATGTATTGTAGATTTAGTTGATTTTTGAGATTTCATAGAACTTGCAGGAGATTTCCGGGGTGGTGATGGGGAAGGCGAAGGTGAGGGAGATTGATTTGGTGGAGTTGGTAGCTTAGCCAGGGATTGCATAGATTTATCCGGTGAGTCAGGTGGGGCAGTTGGCTCCATAGCTGGAGATGGCTCCCTCTTTGGCGTTACTGCCGCAGGATGGGATTCTTCTTTTATTTCTTTTTCCACCTCGTGATCCTCAACTTGTTCAGGATGGGGTTCTACTTCATTTTTCTGTGAAATCTCTTCTGCTTTGTCCACATTTTCATTGATTTCCTTCTCTTCCATTTCCTCTTTTTCTTTTGTAATATGTTTCACTGCCTCCAAAGCGGCTCCGGTTGCAACTCCTGCGCCCACACCAGCGCCAATGGGTTCTGCCATTGACCTGTCATCTGTCTCCTCCACCACTTGTTGTTTCATTAGACTCCTGGCACTGGTCTTTCTAGCTGGCTCTGCATTACCATTAGTATCCTGCGGCTGTAGAACAAAACTGCGACTCAAATGACGATGAGCCTCCGCTGTCCCCAAGGCTGATCTGGGTATACCCTGCACAAGCACGTGCTGATCCCCCACAGCAATGTCCAATAAACGAAGATTCTTAAATTTCGATATTTCACGAAACGTTTTCAAATGATGTCCACTCTCCGAGAAGGTAGTGAAGAACTTATTCGCCTTACTTAGCACCGCATAGAAGGAGAATCCCTTCAGCAGTTTCCAAATTGGGCCATTCTCCTCGCTGTCATAGTCATAGAATCGTTGAAAGACCAAGCTCTTGTTCCTTACTGACTCGAAGCTACGATAGATATTGCCCACATTGGTCACTATGTAAATTTCACTGGTCTTTGATATATGCATAAAGATAATCTGCTCCGTCTGGGAGAGATTCTTTTGCAGTTCCGTGAATTTGGGGAAAACAAATTCATTTAGTCGTCCCGTAAGAAACAGATTTCCGCTGGCTGTCAAAACCAAAGTGGATTCGGGGCCACAAGCGAAATGCTTAACTGTGGCATCTAGCTTAATTTCCACCGGATGACCATCATAGTCCGGCTCCAGTTCACCCAGCTGCTGATGGACATTCGAACCGCAACCAATTAGGCGACCCGTTGCTAAATAAAATACAAAAACATTTTAGTTCGAGACACTGGAAATGGAAATCTAAGCTTCAAGTTTACTAACTGGTCATGACCACAAAATGTTCATTGCCTGCCTGCACGGTTATAAAGTTATCCGTCTCCTCGTTCTTCGATAAATAGTCATCGAATTCCTCCAAGCGGAAGGGTTTTCGTATTAGAAAACATTCCTCCTGCTCCACTTGCGCCGCTATAAAATGCTGTGCCACATGCGTGTCCATGGGAAAAATGTTGCGTCCCGTAAAGAAAATCTCATTGGAATCTAATTGGAAATGAAAATTTACAAATAAGTTGGCTTTTACGTAGTTTTCTTATAATGGAGGTTTCCTTAGGTGAGTTGGTATTATTCTGAGTCCTTGTAGCCCCTAGCCATGTACATATCATGTACTCAGAATCATTAACTTAAATTTCTATATGTTTTGTTAAGTTAAATATTATTTTATTAAATTTTGTGAAAACTGCTGATCCCTTATTTAGGAACGTTCTGACTGATTAAATTTAATAGGTTTATTTAAGTTTCAATTTTATTTAGCCACTTAGTCGATCTTTTCTGTATCCAATTGAATAAAGTTATGAATTATCGGATTAAAGATTTTCAAGTTTTGGCCACGTATTTACAATATTCCTGAATATTTCTTATATAAAGTTTTCCATAGTTTTCTTGCACCTACAAAAGGGTTTGCTGAAGTTTCTTGACCCATAGAAAAACCGTAACATAATTTAAAATTGGTATTGGTTGGTCTTTTGGAATCTCTGTGAACTTAATTGATCTTTGTGGGACTTACGTGTTAGCATTACGGCCCAATTGCTGCCAAAGGCGGCATCGCAAATCTTTAGACCCAATGTTTTCAAGGCCTTAACGCATGTTGGTTTAGTGACTATGTCGCCGCTGTTGCTGCTGTTGTTGTTGTTATTCTTGGTGCTAGTTGAACCGCTGCTGCCATGCCCACCAATGCCCAACTGGCCATAGTGATTCTCGCCCCAAACAAATAGACGGCCAGATTCTGTAATTGATAAGAACGTTTTGGACATTAACTTTTTGGCTTTTAGTAGCTGTTGCTGCTGTCGTGTGCTTGCTTGCTTGCTTTTTTGTTTTTGTATTTTGTTTGTTTTGTTTTGTTTTTTTGTTGTGTTTATTTGGGTTCTCCTTTTCCAAACCCCGCTTGCACCACGTCGTTTAGTTTCTTCTGACTTTTATTGATTGAGCTAACTCTCTGGGTGTGCGGGTGTGTGTGTGTGTGTGTAAGTATGTGTAAGTGTGTGACTGCCAATCCCTCAACTTCTCAACTTCTGTTTAGCCTGTCGCCTGCTTGAACTTTCTCTCATTCTCTTTTATTTTCTCACTACTCTTTTACGTTTCAATTACTAGTACGAACTTTGCTTTTCTTTCGATTCATTCGTGAGTTTGTTCCATATTTTCCTTTAATTTTTTGTTTTTTCGTCTTTTTTTTTTTTTTGTACTTCTGTTACTTCAGTGACCTCATTAAGTTTGAGCCAGCAGAGGTTTGGTCATGGTGTTTGGGGGGTCAGTTTGCTGGGATTGCTGTGAAATTGGTTTTTTTTTTAAGCTTATGTAACGACGATATAAACTAAATGCTTAAAGTAAAATCACCAGCAGCTAATCAAATAATTCAGTCTAATCCTTAAACTACTGACTTGCATGTAATTGAATTGAAAGCGAAAGGTTCGTTCCCAAACGAAAGAGCGTTCGTTACAAATTCTAAAAAAAAAAATGGGGGGGAAAAATTGCCGACATGCAATCGACTACAAAATAGACCCGGCCAATTGACTACAACTTGACCACTTTGAAATATGTATGTGAAAAAAAAGAGGGCGGACAAACAATTCTTTGCAATACTCTTCTTGTCCAAAAAATTCAGTTTGTACGTTTTTAAACAGATATTGAACAGATGCAAATAGAGTCGACTAGAAAAAACAAGCTGAATTTATGTATCTAATATTTATTTCGACCTTTCAATGAAAGGTCTCCTAAATGCTGTTTCTCGGCTTTTGAGGTTTATAACCATTTAAATTGAACTAAACTTCTCATTTTTTAGTCTCTCCGGTTAGAATAGACTTGGAAAATCAGAATTATTAACGTAAATATCAAAATATTTCGAAAGATTGACCAGTTCACTTTGTAAGAATAAAGCCAGTTTAGAAAGAACACCAAAATTCTAGTCATGGCCCCGATGTTAGATACTTTTGAATACCCAGATCCGAAGTGGACTTGTAGAAATATTTGTTCCCTAACTAAAGTGTGCACATCTTAAGACTTCTGTGCTTCTCGCCTTATCCCGTTCCTGCAAAATACTATTTAAAAAAAAAAATAATAATAATTCATATGAATTGGTTCGAAATCCATACGACTTTATAGGAAAATTTTTGTAAATGTTTGTGAGTGTATGCCGGTATTCGGTTTGGTCTCTCTGGTGTATTATTTTGTATTTTTTTAGTGGGCGGTGACAAATTTGGGTCAATTGGGTAAACTTTACCGCATATAACAGCACTTTGATGTGGACCGGATATCAAGCGTTTAACCGGGTCATTTTGATATAAAAATAACTTTGAGTATTTTCGGCCAAATGGGATTTGCCCAAGGTGAAAATGGCACCGCTGCTGGGTATATCCATTCTTATTTTTTACGATTGTGAATCCGCCGGTTGGTTTCCTTTTTGTGTTGTAAAAACTTCTTCAATATCAATGGCAATTTTTATTTTTTATTCTATGTCTGAGGCAAACACGTATTGATTTTAATTATCCAGGTTTTTGCATATTTAATGTATATTAGATTCCATTATACTATTATGGGGCCCCAGCAGTGAAAAACCATTTTTAAATTGCGTGTGAGGTGGCTAAAATAATAATAATAAAAAAAAACAACAACAACAACAGAAAAAAAACGTAACAAAAACAACAACAACAATAACTTGGGGCTTTAACGGCGGCAATTCATTAAATAACTTTGAATTGCAATCGGTCAAGCGGTCAGCCGGGGCACACTTGTGGTCAGTTGAACAGTTAAAAGCGGACTGGTCTGGTCAAGCCATAAGGTCTAAAAAGTGTTAGCCATAGTTCTAGCCATCAAGCGCACAGACACACACACACACACACACACACACGCAAGCATTCTGAATACGCGGGAGAGAGAGTGAGTGAATGAGTGAAACCAATAAACTCCGCCGACACCGAGACACGGCCACCTACCATTGTGCCCACATAAGTATGCTATGAAAAACGAGTATTGTGCCTGAATCACCCTACCAACTACCAACTACTATATACAATCGACTCGACCGACCGACCGGCAATTGGTGCCAAGTTAAGTTATTCCAAAAGCCAAAACTAAAAGAAGTATGAGTATTTTTGGTAGTTGTTGGCAGATGGCAGGGGAGGGGGAGTGCGAATTGGCTCACCTTTTTCCTTAACTATTTATGGCATTTCTCTGACTAATGTGTTGCTCTATTCAAGTGTATGTACGTGTGTGTGTTAGTGTGTTGTGCAAAAGCAACAGAAACAGAGGGAATTACGTTAAAAATAACATTAAAAATATGTGACTAAGGTGACGCCTTTACCATTCTTTTCTCTTTTACTCTCACTTTCTTTCACACTCACTCATTCTCCCGACCTGTTGACATTTGCATAATATAAGTTTTCGGCTAAAAAAGTTAATTAATTCGTTTTCGTTTTTGCTCCTTCTTCCAAAAATAAAAACAAAAATTTGGCTAGTTAGCTGGGCATTTTTTTGTTTTTCTGGTTTTTATGACCTTTTCGGCCAAGTTTATTAGGGTGGATGACAGAAGCGGCTGGGGGAGGGGCAGCAAATTCACGTTTAACTTACATTTGGCAAGTTTCGCAGACAATTTGCGTCAATTAATTGATTTCTTTAGAGTGGCATGTCAATTCTTGAAATTGGAATTCCATTTGAAACAATTTTATGCAATGAGCAGACACCACGTTGGCCATACGAAATGGGAAATTACAAAGGTAATCCAGGTGCAAGATAATTGTGCTATTCATTGAAAACGCTTATACTAAACCCGATGGGTGGTCGGTCGGTTAGTTAGTCGGTTGGCCTAGATCAATCAGATTAAAACGCCAAGAAATTGAAAGTTAACTGAAAGTCAAGGAGAAATGCACACGCACATGCACACCAACTTGGATTGGGAGTCGGGGGTGTGGGGTGTGAAGTGGTGTCCGTTCCTATATATCATTGCTTATATCTAAAACTACTTCCTAAGTTTGTCTAGCTGCTGCTCAGAAGATTTTCGAGGAAATCTAGGAATAAAAAATCGTTTCAATAGGGAAAATATGTATTCGCAAGAACCCAAACTTTGAAACTTTCTAATTAAGTCTTCTTTTTCGAAAGTCACTATTCAATTTTCAGTTATTAGACATGGGGGAATACAATTTGAAAAGGAATTTCATTGGTTTTCTATTTTTTTTGTTTCTTTCCTTTCATAAAATTATTTGTGCTGAATTCTTACAAATTTGCTGTTTGTTTAGGATTTGATTGTTTCAATTGACTGAATGCATTTTTCTACACACACACACACACACACACACACATACACACTCTTTCTCCATCTCCAATTTGCTGACTTTGTTGTGCCACAACCCAGACTTCTTGCCCATTTACCTAACATGAACTTCTTTTGCACTAGTTAGCCTACATATGTATGTATGTATGTGTGTGTGAGTGGTCTATGGGAACTGAGACTGGGACTGGACTCCTCTCTGCTGTCTATGTAATTTATGAATTCTGCTAACAAAGTTGTTTGACTCGTCAGGCAGCAATTGCCAGGGTCTTGTTGCATGCTATTTGCTGTTATCCTTTCAAGTACATATAAAAGGGGTAAGCCTTCTGCATATATATATACACTATACTATACTATACATATAAACGAATGAATATGCCGGCCAATGTGCTAGTTCTCTAGTTCTCCAGTTGCAGTCGAGTCGAGTTGAGTTTAGTTAAGTTGGGTCGGTTTTCAGTACTCGCAACTAGCTGACTAGGCATATCTTGTGCGTTTTTTTCTCGATACATGCAAATTTGTAGAACGAACGACGACGGCCCAACAATGTTGAACATTGAACCCTTGGACCGAGCCGAACCGTACCGGACCGGATCGGACCGTACCGGACCTATACCGGACTAGAAGAAAGGGTTGAGTTGAGGTTGGTTTAGTTTTGGTTTGGTTTCGTTTGCTTTTCTTCCTGACTATTTTTAGGGGAGCTAAAATGCTAACAATTAACCGAAGTTTATTGAACTCTCTCAAGTGTCTTCCGATGACGTAAAGGTCCCGCAGGGAAAACCTTTCATCAACACACAGCTGTGACAACTCCCAGCGCATGCCGCATGAGCCCCGATCCCAATCCCAATGCCAAACAATATAAAGTGTCAATAGGTGAACAAATCTATTTGGCTACTAAGTCATGTCAACTCAACTCAAGTCAAGTCAAGTCAAGACAAGTCAAGTCATGTCGCGTAGTAGTGAGTAGGTTGATTGAACTTGAATCGATGAAGAAGCCAAAGGACAGCTCGTTCCACCTATTCTTCAAATATTTAGACCGAACTGACCTTCAGATCCTGCAGGACTATTTGTGTGTGTGGCTCGCTGCTGCTTTCCTATAGTTTCTTTTCTTTCGAATGGCGTGCGCTTTTCTTTTCATTTCATTTTATTAGCCTGGCCCAAAGAAACACACACACACACGCACACACACACACTCACACCTACACCTGAATCCTCTCCACATAGCATAGAAATGGCAATCATTGTGTAAATTGTTTACCCACCCAAAAAATAAAAAAGCCAAGAGAGGAGAAGAAAACTTGCCATTTTTCTTTGGGTTTCTTGGAATGCTCGTTCTTTACGCGTTTTACCAATGACTTCCACCCTCCTGCTGCTGCTGCTGCCCTGCCCCGCTTTTCAATGTCAAGCCAGGGCACGTTCTTGCAATTTGTTGTTATGTATTTTTTTTTTCTTTTTTTTTGTGTATGTTCTTTTTACACTTACAGGAAATTCAACAAAAAAATATGAAATTAGCACAGAATTAGACGAATTGTCACGCCTACACAGCAGAAATGCCAGAAGAAGCAAAATGACGAGGGCGGGGCACGAGGAGGAGGAGAATAATCAAGAAAGGCCAGAAACTAAAATGTAGTCTACTTTTCGGTTTACTTTAATTACAGGCCTCTCAAGCAGCAGTCGTCGAGCAAGCCACAAAAATGAGTGAGGAAAGTGAAAGCAAAGCTTTGGAAGAAGAGGCCAAAGAGGAGAAGGAGGAGGAAAAGGAGAAAGAGGAGGAGAAGCAGAAGGAAACAAAAGAAACGGTAGCGGAGGAAGTAGTGAACAAGGAAAAGGAGAATGAGAACGAAAACGAGGAACAGCCCACATCGGAGTCAAAGCCAGAAGAGAAAAAAGAGGAACAGCAACCTCAATCAGAGCCAGTGGGGGAAAATAAGGAGGAGCATAAAAGTGAGGAGGAAACGACAAAGGTAATAGGAAAGGCAATGCCGAAGCACGTGGAGAAAGAGAAGCCAGAGAAAGACATCGATGTCGCCGCCACCGCCATTGTCGCCGCCTCTCCAACAACTAAATCAGAAAATGGTGTGACAGGACAGGAATTTGCTGGCTATGAGGAGCATATTACCTATGCAGCCGATGGTGAAGCCATCTACACGGATCCATCAACAAAACAAAAATACAAATGGTCGCAGTCTCTTAACAATTGGCAGCCCTTGAGTGAAGCTGAAGCAGCCAATGCCGGAGATCTCTATGAGAATGAGCACTATAAATGGTGCCAGGAAACAAAGCAATGGTTACCCAAGCAACCACAGCAGCAGCAGCAGCAGACTCAGCAAACGGAAACCGAGCACTACAAATGGAGTGAAGAGCAACAGAAATGGTTACCCAAGCAGCAGCTGCAGCAGTCGGGACCCGGCCAGGATGTCACCTATGGCGTAAGTGAGGATGGTGAACGCACCTATACAGATAAAGATGGTGCCGTATTCTTTTGGGATGCCAAGAAATCCGCTTGGTTTCCCAAAATCGATGACGATTTTATGGCACGTTATCAAATGAGCTATGGCTTCATTGATAACACCTCGGCCGGTGAGAAGGAGAAGGCCGACAAAGAGGCAGCCGAACTGAAACGCAAGCAGGAGGAACTCAAACGTATGACCGCCGAAGCAGAGGCAGCCATGGCCAAAGAGACAGCAGCTGGAACCACAGGGGCAACAACATCCAAGCGTAAGGCACCAGAGCCGCCGAGTAAGTAGCCAAGATATGCATTGTAGCAGGCTTCTTGTACTTATGCATATACTTATTTTTATTTCCCATATACTCCCAGAATGGTTCGAAATGGATCCCTCACAGAACACCAAAGTATATGTATCCAATTTACCACTGGATATCACCATGGATGAGTTCGCTGAGCTTATGGGCAAATGTGGCATGGTGATGCGGGATCAGCAGACACAAAAGTTCAAACTGAAATTGTATACCGAAAAGGATGGCCAAATTAAGGGCGATGGTCTATGCGATTATATCAAGGTGAGTACAAAATGGAGAACGCTAAATCAAAGGCAAATAAGCAAATTTTTCTTCAGTTGTTTTTATTTAAAACTTTTATTTTTGTTGTTTGCTTTATTTTTGTTTAACTAAATGTAATCTGGCTTTATAAGTATAAGGTATTTATTTATTTATTTAGTTTTTTTTTTGTTTTATTAATATTAATAATTATAGTAATAATATGCCATATTCATTGGAGAGGCGGGGCACGGTCTGTGTGTGTATGTGAGTGTCTGTCTGTGTGTGTGTGTGTGTTATTATTGGTTTGACTATTTTGGTTGGTTCTCTTAAAGTTTCTCGAATTCGTTCATTTTATATGTTTAATATTTAAAATTGATTAGTTTTTACTATTTGTTTATTTAAATGCTTCATCTCTTCTTCTTCTTCTTCATTCTCATCTCACTTATTTACTTGGCTTTATATATTAAAACTGCGTTTTCCTTATACATTTCCACATTAAAAGGAAAAAATCAAATGAAAAAAAAAAAAAATGATAAAAAAAGAAAGGTGACAAGGTTTTATATTTCTGTTGCTGCTGCTGTTGTTGTTGTTGTTGTTGTTGAGGTATTAAAAATACAATATAAATTTACATTTAAACGTACAGTATATAATTATTGAATATATATGTATATATATATATATATATATATGTATTTCGTAAAATATAAGTATATAATCTAATTAGTTAGTACAAATAGTTTCACTTTTTTTCTTTTTTTTTTCAATAAATTATTGCTTTCGTTTTAGGCACAAAAAACAAAATGTGTGTAAAAAAAAATATATTTATATATATTTTATATATATATATATTAAACAATTGTAGATGGAAGAGAAAAAAAAAATTAAACAGAGAGGTGTTGCATCTTATTCAATAAGATATTCCAATATTTGCTCTTATAGTATTTCGATATATTATTTAATATATAAATTTTTTATTTCTGAGTGCTTAAAAGTTGACAAAAATTGATGGTGATTTAAGGAAATATTCCAATTTTAAGTGTGTGTGTAGTTTGAGTGTTTCTGTGTGTTTCTCTGTGTGTGTGTGTGACTACATATATGCTAGGCCTATAAATTATATAAAGTGTATAGTCAATATATATATATATATGTATATATATTTATATAGATATATATATATATATTATCTGTACATTACTACTTTTTAAAAGTTGTTTCAAGTGCGCGCTAAACTTTTACTTTATTTTTTCGCTTTCTTTAGAAATATTATTAAAAAAAAAAAAATAGTTTCGTGCACTATCATTATCGTGGGCTAAGGGATTAATATATGTATATATATATTTATATATATATATATATCATATATAAACTCATATATATATTTCGATATACATGTGTGTGTTTCTTTGAGTCCTGCCCGGAATATATGTATGCATACATTCATTGCGTTTCGAGTTGTTTAATTTTGCGTTTCGAAAAGGTTGCATTAATAAGGCTTAAAAGTTCTTCTTCTTCTCAATACAACAACCAATATTGTCGGTTATCGATACTAATCAAACATTTCGGCGGTTTAGGCCATAAGTTTTCTATTCGTAACGTGATTTCGTTTGTTCTACGCATTGTGTCTCCCACTTCTCAGTACTGTCTCTCGCGCCATTTCTTCTTTCATGGAGGACTCTTGGATATACATATATGTATATATATATAAATATATATATATATATATGTGTGTGTGTGTCTGTGTGTGTGTATGCGATATATTATAGTTACAGTAGATACTACTTAAATGGTTTTAAGCTGCATTCACTGTAAATTGTCGAAATTTTTTCTCATTATTTTCTCTGATTATTCGATTGCTGTTTTGCTGATGATTGATTGATTGGTTGTTGTTCGGTTGGTTTGATTTGCTTGATTGCTTGTGTGGAAAAACTTGCCTTGCTCTGCTCTTTTCTGCCCAGCATTAGCAGATATCAAGATAATACTTGTTTTACACTACATATATATTCTGAATTGTTTCCTTGGCCGATATGTCTCTGGTATTATTATAGTATTGGTTAGTCAAAAGATTTGATGGTGGTGGTGGTGGAGAAGAGGATAAGTTGTTGATTGGCAAAGGAATTTACTGGGCATCATTGAGTCGCATAGCCTCCTGTATTCTCTTGAGCTTCTTTTTCTCTTGGGCTCTATGCAGCTGCTCCTGCAGCTGTTTGCGTCTCTTGCGCATCTCTATGAATTTCTTTCGATCCTCGGGTGTTAGTTTGGCCAGACGTTCAGTATACTCGTTCTTCTTGGCCTCGAGTTTTTCTTTAACCAGGGCATCGGCCTGCTGTTTGGCTGCTTCCAATTTGCGCTTTTGTTCGGATGCCTTAGCCTCCTCTTCTGCCTTTTCGGCAGCCTCTTTGGCCTTGCGTGCCTCTTCCTCGCGTTGCATATCCTCTTCAAGCTGACGTTTGCGTGCCTTCTCCTCTTCGGCTAGTTCCTGACGCAATCGCTCCTCTTCCTCTTGCAGTTTCCTTTCAGTGGCTTCACGTTGGGCAATTTCCGCTTCGCGTTGATGCTGCAATTCCAAGCGTCGTCGATCCTCTTCTTCCAGGCGCTCCAGTTCACGGCGCTCAAAGAGGCGAGCCTGTTCCAATTCTTCCAGTTGGTGGCGTTTCTCCTCCTCCTCTTGTTCACGACGGATTTGCTCCTGTCGTTGGCGTTCCTGCTGCTCTAACTGCTCCTTGATGGCCTGCTCCTCACGTCGCTTGGCCTCACGAGCTTCGGCCAATTGCTTCTCCTGCTCGGATTTGGCTTCAAGTAAACGTTTCTCATGTTCTTCGCGCAGACGCTTCTCTTCGGCTGCCCGATGGGCGGCAGCTTGGCGATCAGCCTCTTCCTGTTCCTCCCGCTGTTTGCGTAGTTGCTCCTCATGTTGGCGACGCTCCTCGGCCTCGCGTTCTCGCTGCTTCTGCAGGCGTTCTTGACGGATTCGTTCGGCCTCATCGTCGGCAGCACGTTGACGCGCCTCCTGCTCATGTCGCTGTTTCAATTGCTCCAATTCGCGTTCCCGCTGCTTCTGCTTGTATTCCTGCTCCTGTTGCTCATGCAGTTGTTGGGCTTTCCTTTGGCGCTCCTGCTCCTTTAGTTTTCTCTGCTTATACTCCTCCTCCTCTCGTTCCTGCTCATGTTGCCTTGCGGCTGCCTGAAGACGCAGAGTATCGGGTATCTCGGCAATGGGTTCGTGTTGTTGGGGCTGTTCCCGCTCCAATTGTTCGCGTTCTCGTAGCTCCTTTTCGCGTTGCAAACGTTGCTGTTCCTGACGCTGTTTACGTTGACGCTCACGACGTTGCTGGCGCATCAATTCCTGACGTTCACGTTTGCGTTGCTGGCGACGTCTCTCCTTCTCCCTTTGCCGCTGCAATTTGCGGTCATACTGAGTTATTTCATGAGGATTCCGACCAATCGATGTGATAGTCGATGGCGATGGCAGAATATCATTGCTGTGTATAGACAAGGGGGCAGGCGATTGGGCTGTTGTCGGAGTTGATGCTGTTGTGGGGCGTGGACGTTTATTGGGACGCCTGTTGGTATTGGGATTGGGATTGGGCTGGGCATTGACATCATTGGGATGAGATGGATATGGGCGCGGGCGCTGACGTTGCTGATTCCGTCCCTTGTTGCGGCGATGGGGAATAATCATTTCCTCATCACTACCCTCGGCCTTGACACGGCGATTGTATCTAGAAAGTACACAATATTAAAAAGGTATAATCAATAATAATTCTTTATCTAGGTGGAATCGGTTAATTTGGCTTTGAATATACTCGATGAATACAATCTTCGGGGACACAAAATACGTGTACAAAGAGCTCAATTTCAAATGCGGGGTGAATACAATCCTGCCCTCAAGCCCAAGCGCAAGAAGAAGGACAAGGAAAAGATGCAAAAAATAAAGGAGAAGTAAGTGTAAAGTGTGAAATTCCTTTTCAATTCATCCGACGCTTGATTGATCGCTTTCTCTCTCTCTCTCTCTCTCTCTCTTGCAGGCTCTTTGACTGGCGTCCCGACAAAATGCGTGGCGAACGCTCGAAAAATGAGAAAACCGTCATTATTAAGAATCTATTTGTTCCAGAACTCTTTGAACAAGAAGTGGAATTGATTTTGGAATATCAAAACAATTTAAGGGATGAGTGCGGCAAATGTGGAATGGTGCGCAAAGTTGTCATCTATGATGTAAGTTTTTAAAAAAAAATGATGAATGAAATTTATGAATTTAAGACATTTCATCAATACATATTTCTGCAGCGCCATCCTGAAGGCATTGCCCAAGTGAATATGTCATCGCCAGAAGAAGCTGATGTGGTTATTCAAATGATGCAGGGACGTTTCTTTGGCCAAAGACAATTAACCGCCGAGCATTGGGATGGCAAAACTAAATACAAGTAAGCAGATGGTAAATGGCATTCCATTCCAAAACTCTCTCTCTTATCCTATTTGCATTTTTCATTTTTATTTAGAATCGAAGAATCGGCATTGGAGGCGGAGAAGAGACTTAGCAATTGGGATGATTATTTGGCCAAAGAAGAGGCTGAAGAGCAAAAACCTCTATCTGCTGAAGATGCCACGCCTTAAGGTAATTTACTCCAGTCCATATTATTATCTCTGTCTATGTGTTTATGTAGTGTGGGGTTGTGTGTGTTTGTTTGTGATTGTTGTAGTTTTCTTAGTATTTGTTTTGTTCGTTCTAGTTAATTGTTGTCCTTCGACTTACCTACGATCCTTATCGCGTCGATCGATGACTTCCAATATTACCTCATTGGCCAATTCATTTGGATAGGTGACGTTCCAACGATTGTAGATCTTATAACGATTCGCCTCGCTAACCTTTGGCATCTTGTGCTGGCATATGAAACGCAATTTATCTGGACACGAACGGGCCGACCAACGATATTTCAAATTTGGATCATAGACAGCACAGTAATTATCCTGCGGCTTGCTGTTGGAGATAAGTTGCAGATAGCTAAAATAGTTGCTTAAGCGTTAAATCAAGTCTACACATCAATTTCAATCAATAAAGAACAAGAACATATATAAATATATATATTTATACTATATGGTATACATATATGTATGCATATGTAAATGTAAATCATAAGAAACCAAAACAAAACCAAAACTCAACAAAAAACCAAAAAAAAAAATGAAGTTAAATCTTCGTGGAGAGAGCCTTACGTGGAATCCATTTTGCTAAACGAATTGTAGGTCAAATTGTTGCCCGTTGTAGACCATTGCCAGACGTTGTTATGATGATTATAGGTGGCTCCAATCCAAATTGGTGACATATCTAAACAAAAACAAAAAATCAAATGGAAAGTATTAAAATCGGTTTATATATTTAATTTTATTTTCATTACAGATTACTCGCAGAAACGATAAACCAATATCGTTTACCATATTGCGATACATTTAATATTAAGATTTGTTTTTAAGTACCTCCCGACTGCTTATCCTCCCGTTGCAGGAATGTCCTTAACTTGCGATCGGCATATTTGGCTGGCTCAGTTAAATTGGCATTTTTGTCCTTGCAAAAGAAATGCGCTTCCAGCCAACTGCTACGCTGCTCCACCAAGGAATAGCAATCGGTGCCCACCCGATGGAATTGTGGTGGACACATGGCATACATGCGGCGATTTCTTGGTTTGGCCGTTAGCTGAGAAGCCCCGCCATCGAATCGGGCGCCAGCACTGGCTGCACTTGTATGCAGCGACTGGGCCGAGATTGTGTGGGCAACTGCAAAAACCATAAAGTAAGACAATTTATTTTTATTTCTTATACAATTTTTTTTTTTGTATGGGAGGGATAAGGAATTCGATTTGAACTTACATAAACCTAAGATAAATACTAGAAGACTGTAGTAGTGGAACATTTTTTTTAATGTTATGAAGTTCCTTTTGCTTGCGTTAAATGGTTTCCTTTGTGTAGATTCTGCGTGATCCACTTGTTCACATAGCCTAGCCTATGGGCCGTCAACTGTATAGGGCACTCCCCAAGCGCTAAAAAGAAACCAATAAAAAAAAACGAATTGAGAAAATATTTGTTAATCTTTCGTCGTCTGCTTATCGTTTATCGTTTTTCGTTTTTTTTTTTTGTTTTTCCATTTTGCCAAATGTTGAATTTATGCAAAAATACAAAAAGTTAAACAAGTGTTTCCGTTGATAGATGAGCCCAAAACGAGCCAATGCCGCCGTCACCTCTCCCCCCCCACGCATCTCAAGACAAATTGATTTCCGCACGTTCGGAGAGTGGAGAGATAAATTAATGTTTCGCCAGATTTTGTATTATTTATTAGCATTAATTCATAAAGAAATTTTCAGAGAAACTGGTCAAAAAAGCTTAGAAGTTTTTCATTTTATTTTCTATACCCTATAAATAATAGAGAGGGATTGAGTCCTGCCTGTCAAGCTGTGGGTTTCTAATGGTCTAACAGATTATGCAGGTGGTGCAAGTTCGCATACAATGAATCCATCTAAGCAGGGAGAAAGACCTTTTTCTTTAGATTTTTCTTCTCTTTTGGATACTACCAATCATTCATTTCTTATATGTATGTTTGTAATTATATGGGCCATTTGCTTTCAGTTTGGCTTTTTGTATAGACTATCAATTAACACTTTCATAACTTTTAACCAACTTGCTGCTGTTGCTTCTGTTGGGTGATGCTTGTCATTGCATTCTATTTTCAATTTGTTGACTTACTGAATGCCAATGATTTGTATTTGTGTGTGTGTGTGTGTGTGTGTGTGTGTGTGTAGTGTGAGTGTGTGCCTCATGTCTAATGTCGGTGTTGTCCATTGCAGTGACCCACTTTGCCGTCCATTATAAATTACTGAAAAACGCTGCTTGGGTTAATCCGCAAAGCTGTTTTTTTTTTTTTTTTTTTTTTTTAGTGTTGCTATTCTTAGACACTTGTTAGTTATAAATGACTGACATTTAAGATATTTATACCATGTACGTTGCTCTGCAAACAGTTATAGGAAACAAAGTCGTTATCCTCGATTGATTTATCCTTTTCAACCAGTTCTTTTTAATTGGCATCTTCTTTAACTGTTTTTTTTATGCAAATTTCAAAGATATTAATCCTTAAATAGTTAAAATTGATAAATGTTTTACAAAGTCGTGAAAGAGATTCATCATAGTTTTTTTTTTTTACCAACTTTTACTTGGTTTACTTATCACTTGTTTATTTTCTGAGCTTCTTCATTTAAGAAGACATGTTTCTATTAAAGTGATAATTGTTTATTTGTTAATGTTCAGTTTGGTTAGCAAATGATTAAACACTTATAAGCTATACTTGAAAGACTTTCAATTTGCTTTTTTGTTATTAACTAAAGCAGTATCATGAAGTTTTTCATTTGTTGAAAACATAACTATTAAATAATCTTTCATTGGAAAAAAAAAAAAAATGGATCGCTGGCTTTATTGGTTGGGAAGCAGTGTTGGAGGTGTCCTATTTAAGTGATAAGGAGTGCATATGCGTCCATTCTTAAGGGAAATTGACAAAAGTTTCTTCTACTTTTTGTCCTTCTAGAAAATTACAAAAGTTTTCAAGCCACTCTCTCTCTCTCTTTCTCTCTTGGCAATGCGATGATTGTGTCATTTTAATTGAGCTATTAGGGAGCGTGTATGTGTGTGTGTGTTGTAAGCGTGTGCTGGGTAGCCATTCCTCCGCATTCCCCAAGAGGCAAGAGAAAACAAACACACATACGTTGTGGAAAGGGGAGGGCGACAGGGAAGGGGAGGTTACAAGACACACACCGAACGTCATTTAAACTGCTAATCATATATAATTTTTTTTGTAAAATAATTCATGCCCACGAACACAAACAAATTAAAACGGCAACAAGACAACAAACAACATGAAAAAAAAGAAAAAAAAAACGTAAACCAGAGAAGTGCAGCTGGCGGGGGAAGTGAGGGGTTATGTTAAAGGGGAGGGGGGGGGGACAGACAGACAGACACAATACGGCTTCTGGTTTAAAAGAGCGGCTCAGAGCCAATAACATAGCCAACTGGCTTGACAACTTTGCCAGACACAGCGGCTATGACGACGATGCCACAAGCCACCAAACGCCCCACCTTCTCTCCTCCTTCTCCCCCATACACACACACACACACACACACACACACACACACACACACACACACCTTCTGGGGCCCTAGTGTTAAGAAGTAAGAAAAAAATTCCTCAACGATGACGTTGGCCAGACATTTAACTGATCTTGGCAATGGTCGCTCACTTACTTCAATACTTGGGTGGGTGTGGTATGGATGGATGGACCTTCAAGGCGCCGTCGTCATCGCGTACTTGTTGACTTGCGTTTGAGTGGCTAATAAAAATGTAAAGAGAGACGCCACCGCCATCGCCGTCACCGCCACCATGGCCAGAGTCAGCAGTAGTAGCAGCAGCAGCAGCAGCAGCAGCACCACTCACCCACATGTTGGATCATGGCAATGTCTATATAATAAATGTCTGTGAGTGGGCCCCACTTTTGACTGATTTATGGATGACTTTAAATGCAGTTACACAGCTGTTGGCTGTGGGCAGCAATAGATGGATGACATTCAAATGTCATTTGTATTTATCTATGAGAGTCGCCTGCGTTTGCGTGTGTGTGTGTGTGTGAGTGTTGTGACCTTGATCTTGAACTTGGTCCAGGGGCTTGGGCGTGCCTCGAAGTTGCTCCAAAAATGTATTTTTAATTTGATTCTCACACGAAACACAAATCAATCAACCACAAGCAGTAAAAAAAAAGGCTTTGGCTAACCCAAAAGAGTTATAAATAAAAGTTGAAATCCTCCCTGCCTGCCTACCTAACTCTTTACCCTAGCCCCCCCCCCCCCCCAACCCCTTGGTCATATTCTACGTTTCTCGCATAACCTTGTCAAAGACCTAAGTCAGCAACGTTGAAGGCTAAAAAACATAAGCTCATCATTTCGGTTAGGGGAATTGAATTATACTTTGTACAATAATTTTTTGAAAGCACGTGTGTTCTTCTCTCTCGGTGCCTACACAACTCTTATGTTGATGAATTAGCCAACAAGGGGGTGGGGGGGTGCGCGAGGTGGAGGAGGAGGAGACGGTAAAACGAATTAGCATAAATTAAGTTCTTTGAAAATTGGTTAAGTTAACATGAAATTTGATATGTAATTTGTTAAACTCAAGAAATTTGCTTATATTTCTTTTTTTGTGTTTTTTTTTTTTGCCGAATAAGGAAATTGACTTCATCTAATTGAGATCTCTTCAACAGATCAAACAAATAATTTAACAAATAATCCACCCACACAATCAACACATCAGCAGCACACATCTCACATCATCTACACATCGGTTCACATCGCATCGCATCGCGTTCGATCACATCAAAACATCACTCAACAACTGATCAATCAATCAAATGCTATTTAAAAGCAAAAGTTGTCTATACCCAATAATCCATTTCACAGTGATCTTTGGGGTTGATGAGGCTATGGAAAAATCGGGTAAGTACAATTTACAATATTTTATAAATATTTCAATACCTGTAAGAAGGTATTGAATATCTGAATATACTCCAATTTAAAATACTTCTCTCTTCTGAGAGTTAGCAGAACGTTTTACTTTGGTGATGCCTCCAAATTAGCCAAAAAAAACAATTTTAAGATTCGTTTTGTTTAAAGAGAAATAAATTTGTCTTAGCTTATTTATTTATTTTTCTACTGAAATGCTATCAATTTCCTAACTAACTAATCCTTGATATCACATCAAACTCTAAATCAAAGTTTTTTTGGGGGGTATTTGTATAGTCGTTGCAGAAAATTGTAAATGTATGGTATTAGTTTTGGTGTTAACCTCTTCAACCAGGTTCAATGTGAACAACAAATTGAAATCTCGATATATATTATATGCCATAAATCACTTAGTTGGGGGCGTCATTTCTAGCTCTTCCTCTTTGTCCCCTATCCGTTTCGGACGTCATCTCTTTCTATTTTGTGTTTTCAATATTGTTAAACCAAACTAACTAAATTAACCCGTTCTAGGCATAATTAAGTTGCCATTCCCAAAATAAAGCAAATTTACATAAATAACTTAAAAAAAAACACACACACACACACAAAACCAATTTATAGTTAAAGAGAAGGAAGGAAACTACGCCAAATCCGGTGGGGTGAGGGGCGATTAAAAAATAGAGAGGACAACAAAATAACGTATCGAATCGTATCGAAAATAAATTGTAGACTAAATACCAGTTTTTGCGGTTTAATTAAACGGAAATGTGAGGAGCATATATTTTATACATATACGACGGCGATATCTTCTCTTGTATACCTGAAATGAAGCAGATTGTTTTTTTTCGTTGTTGCTGTTTTCATTTTCGCGCTCTGCATGTGTTTTTATCTGTGTGGCTTAATTAATTTATGCGCATTTTATTGATTTTCATGCAATCACAAACCGCAAATGAAACGAAACGTAATGAAATAGTTGAAATAAAAGTGCACAAAAAGAGTTGAAAAGCGAAAAATTGTTCGTTAAATCAAACCATGGAAATTGCTTTGGCCAATTCCCGTTTGATCGAAATGAAAAATCATGAGTTGCTGCTTCTTCTTCACCTCCTTCTTCTAAGTCCTCCAACTCAACGTGGACGACTGAACGACGCAGCATTTTTTTTAAAGTTGAGTTGAAAGCTGCTCGGTTGTGGCATTAGCTCAGCATTTCACTCTCTATATGATTGGGTCGTTGCATTTTCATGCTTCTTCATGTTACATATATCATCAGAGGCTTAGGATCGAGGGGGGCTGTGGAAATTCTTAAACTATTCTCTTAAAGTATTCTTTAAGTGTCTAACTTCATTGTAAAAGATATTTTCTGTTCATTTTCATTGCCTTCGTTGGCTTAAAGCTATACAGAAAACCATTTTATGTTTAAAAGAATTACCCTATTCTATTTCCATTTATATGGGATTAATTTACGCTCTGCAAATTTTTGTGTCATTTTATTTAAATTGGTTTTATCAGCTTAAGCGTTGTGTTCGCTACCTTTTGTAATCTCTCCGGCAAGTCTATTTGTATAGATTTCATCATTATTTTTTGTAACCCTTTGGCGGGTGCACCCATGAGTCAGTTTGCTCCTCACTACCTCCCCTACGTCTGTCTGTCTAGCTGCAATCTGTTTTCTTACTTGTGTAGTATCTTCTCCTTCATTTTGGCTCCCATCTATCATTCGGTTTGCTAACCATTTTCTTTCGTTTTCAATAAATTTGGTTCTTAGCAGTTCATCAAAGCGTTTTCAGTTTACATGAAGAAATAAATATCTACATATACATATACATATAAGCTATTCCTTTTTCTACTTCGATAACAAAAAAAGTAAGAAGTGAAAGTCATTTTGTTGCCATTTTGCTGACAAGTCATTGTCATCGTGTCATTGTGTGCCGCCCATCGTTTCATTGTTTTCATCGTTTTTCGTTCTCTATGGTCTCTCTACTCCTTTTAACACTTTTGTTCTTTCACTACTTTGTTTTTTTTTATTTTTTTTTTTTAGTTTGTTCACGACAACGTTGCCGTTTTTTTTGTACTTCTTCTTCTTCTGCTTGTTCCCCTGTTGACGTATACTTAATGTGTTTGTACATATATCAAGCATACGCCATGGTGGCTGCAAGCCATGAGACTGCATTTTGTTGTTGAGTTCGTCTTTTCTCCCATTTTTGTTTATCAAATTGAATTTGTATGCATTGAAAAGTTTTAAGTTTGAATTTTTAGTTTTTGGCCTGGTTGGGGGCGTACCAACTTGAAAATTTTAATTGAAAGAGTTTTTTTTTTTTTTTTTTAACTTTTTCCACCATTTTGTGACCTTGGGATGAATATTAAAGCCTGCGTTGCTTTCCAAGCCTGCCATTAATTTGTTTAGCTTTTGCTTTAGTTTAGTTTGTGGGTGTGATTCATCAGAACTCAATCAGAGCAGAGAACTGCAGGCCTCAAAAGATATTTATCACCATCATTTCCGTTGCACAAAACACACACACACACACGCACGCACACATGAAAGCATTTAAATCTACCTGCTTTCGGCTTGTTTCAACCGCAAAGATGTAGACGTTTTTCTCTCTCTCTCTCTCTCTCTCTCTATATATATATATAGGCACATATATGAAGAATATGACATAATTTCTGAAAAAGATTCAGACTATCAGCTGCACTAATCGCCTTAAGTCTGACTCTGTCTCTGCCCCAGCTCCTTACCTCATCTCATCTGGCAAAGTGAATGGGCGCAGGCGCCAGCGGCTACGTCAGCATCTATAACACGTACCCAAGAGTCATACTATAGGCAGGCAGGCAGGCAGTCAGGCACTTGAAGCAAAAACTGAACTGAACTCAAGTGATGTCATGCATCTTAAATTTATGACCCAGTCTATCTACCTCCCTCAACCTCCACTACGATTCTCTCTGTTTCTGTCTCTCTCTCTCTCTCTCTTGCTGGGTGGTCTCAGTCTCCCATCTCTGTGTCTCTCATTTGATCTGAGTGTTTGTCTGTCTGTTTGTCAGTGTCTCTGGGCGATGATGTAAATTCTGCCAAATGTCTGATCTTCGTTTTTTTTTTTTTTCACTCATACCCTGTACACAAATGGCTATAAAGAGTAGCCATATGAATGTATATCTATCTGGTTAGACTTTAGCTACAAGTAAAAAACGAAGGAATTTTAATTTTCTTAGTTAAATAAATTTTCTTTTCTCTATCCTGGATAGTATTTATAAGTAAAGATTTAGGTTTATAACAGTAAACACAAGTTTAAGTCACGGATATTTAAGATAATATAAATAATATAAATATTCTGAATCTTATTTAACAGAATCATAAAAAATCTATTCTAAATTATTAAAAATCAATTCGAAACATTTAAATAGTCGAAATTTTATAATAAAAAGGATCATATTTGGGCTTCTTATATATGTACATATAATAAAAAAGGATAGCATTAGGAACTTCTAGGATATTTCTTTACTAAGAAATCGATATTACAATGGCCACAACGAAAAATATAATTTTGGCACTACGAAAAATATAATTTTGGCTTTCAAATTGTTTTTTTTCTTTTTTAAGCTGAGAAAATATTTTTAGACGAGTTTTCTTCAAAGCAGGGTATTTGATATTCGGTCTACCACCCAAATGTGTGGCACTCTTTTTGGTTGTTATTATGCCTACACACGCATATATGCATATGTGTATATATATTTATATATATATATATATATATTCTTTATGTAGATTTATATATATTTTATTTTTTTTTTGCCTATTCGCATGACGTTTATGAGCCGTTTTCATATTTCTCGCATTGACATAAAAATGTCACTTGAGTAGCTGTTTTTTGTGCTGCTTTTTTGTTGTTTTTTTGTTTTTTGTTTTGTCCTCTCCGTTCGACTGTAAAAATATTTTCTATTAATTATTTCAAGTTCAGCGGACACAAGCAAACAACAAATGAAAGCAAACAAATATTTGTCTGAAAATTAAGCTAGACAAACGAAGCAAAATAATAAAATTTTGTGGCTGCTGTTGTAGATTTGCTGCTCCCTAATATTAGAAGTTTATTTGCCGCTTTTCAGTTTTTAGTCGCACACAAATTTGCCGCCTTTTGACACTTGCTCTTCTTCTGCTGCTTTCTCTCATCTCTGTATCGTTTTTTTTTTTTTTTTTTTGGGGGGGGGGGGGGTCTTCCCCATTTCTCTGCTTATCTTGTTCCTGATGCCATGTTTCATGCGCCCAGCTAGGCAATTTGCCTTCAAATGCAGTTCCGTTCTCTCGCTCCTCCCCTCTCTCTCTCTCTCTCTCTGTCTCTAGTTTAGCCTTGGCTTTGGCTTTATGTGTTTGAGGTTCTGGGAAATTTTTCGTTTCCATTATCGACGCACGCATTTTGTATGCTTAGTTTTTGCCTGGACCGGCCGGTCGGTCACCATTCTCTGCTGACAAATCTCTCCCACTATTGCTCCCCTCCCCACCGCTATGCCCCTTGCCCTGTGTGTCAACCAACCACTTGGCATTAGCTTGCTGAGGCCTGGGCCCATGGTCTTGGTCATTGTTGTTGTTGTTGTTGTTATTGCTGTTGTTCGTGTCAACGATAAATCAAAAAGTTTTATCTTGTTTGTGACCCGAGATACTCCGCCTCTTACTCCCATTCTTACTATTACACTTGAGAAAATTTTCTAATGGTAATTCACTCTCTCTCTCTCTCTATTTCTCTTTCTCAGTGATTCACTTTGGTTTTCTCTCTATCCAAACAGTAAATATTTGAATACTTTTTATGATGGATCAATTTTTTGTTTGCTCAGTGTATTCACAATTTCACATCATTTACAGACTGACGTAAATTTTTGGCTCTTGCTGTGTGTTGGTCTGCCTTTGCCTTCGTCTCTGTCTCTTTTTTTATGCATGTGTTGCAGAAAATTTTTGGAAAATTTTGTGGGCTTTAACACAGAACACAAAAAAAAGTTTAAGCATATCAAGTATACGCAAAGTTGACAAAAGCTTAAACTGAAATTGCGAATGTTCTGCCCGGTTGGCATGTGAAAAATTCCCTCTACACATTCGTCAGACACAAACACAAACAAAACAACAAAATACAAAACAAAAAAAAATCAGTTTTCATTTCGATTTGGTGTCCAATACCCATTACACGTTAACCTCAATTTCGTTTCGTTTCGGTTGAAAAAAATAAAAATCTATTAGTTAAATTTATAAGCATTAAAAGATGTTCTTTTGAACTTTGTTTTGAAATTCTGATTTTTTTTTATATTTTTTAAAGTCTTCAATGATAAAAACATAACCCTCAAGTCATAGGTATATCTCAGTCGAATAGAGTAGAATCACATGACCACTTTCACCCACACCACACAATATAATAGGACACATTTTGAACAACAACAAAAAGAAATAAAGTTGCAAAAAAAAAGTTGGCTGCAATGCATCATCGTGGCCATTTTCCATTCCCATTCGATTTCGTATTTCCCCGCCCTCGCCCAACCAACAAACCAACCATCTCTCCTCTCATTTGTGTTGACTTTACGGCTATGCAAAGTCTGCATCAATATGTGCACAGATGTGTGTGTGTGTGTGTGTGTGTGTGTGTGGGCGTGGCATTAGCTGATGCCACATTTGGTATTTTTTAATCTATATGTTAAATTATTTGGTGTGCCATAAAAATGCCAAGGCAAGCACAAATCACAAATCACAGATCACACAAAAAAATCGTGTATGTCCGAATCTGAATCTGAATCCGAATCTGAGTCTGAGTCTGAGTCTCAGTCTAAAACAAATTGCATGCAAATTTCCGAAAGCTGTCATAAAAAAGCAAAAAGAAAAAAAAAAAAAAACCCCCAAACGCAAAAGAATCAACCAAATCATATAAAAATTCCCCATTTTAAGGCGTGCTTTTCTTTTAAAGATTCTACAAAATTTATAGTTAAAACTGAATCATCGTTTATCTCTCAACTTCATGTGACTTTGAAACGAGAAGATGAACTAACAAAAAAGAAGGAAAAAAAAAACAACTTGAACAAATTGTTTAATATTTGTCAATTTGTCATACATATGTATATTCCGTACACACACACACACACACACACACACACACAAAGTGTCTAACATTGAAAATTATTACGCAAACGCCAAGTGGCATAATGAAGTCGGGATAGAAGGGGGAAAATGTGAAATTATAGTAGTGGAAATGTATGAAAATGTAAAAGGAAAACCTTCGACCTTATCGTTAAACCATAAAAAATGCACGTGGCGTTAGTGTTAAAAAAAAAAAAAAATGAACAAAAATAAACATAAATACTAACACAGCGTTTTTTTTTTTTTTTTTTTTTTTTTTTTTTGTGGAAAGCGCAAATAACTAGGCAAGGAGTGAGAGGGAGAACTAAAACCATCTGGTTGGAGGGAAATGAAGAGAAGTGGAGCTGGTTTAGCATAGTGTAAAGAGGTTGCCAACGCCGTCGTCATCGTTGTCGTTGTCGTTGTCGTTGTCGTTGTCGTTGTCGTTGCTGTCGTCGTTGTCGTCATGTGTGGAAATAAATATAAATAAGTGTAAATGAAAACCGTCGACCAAAAGATGAAAATGAAAATCGCCGCTTGCCATTGCGCAAAATGTGCGGTAAATATTGACAATTGGCAAACGACGACGACGCCGGATAGTGGAAAAATAAGAGGCCAGAGAGAGAGAGGGATAACAAGAGGGCGAAAGAGAAGGAGAGTCAAAAGCCAACACTCTCTGTGTGGGTGGTTTTGGTTAGGCGGTTTGGCGGTTTCGACTTGGCTCTAGTTGGTCAAATTGCATTAGCAAAATGAACTGCACACTTTGATATGGCCACAGCATAAAATAAAATCAATTTCGATTTATACGTACCCTGTAAACCCCGGAAAATGGTATGCTTAGCGTAAAGCCCATTCGGATTAACGCTGAGAGGCAGAGACAGAGAAAGATCTGCCCATCTAAATCTTTTGCTCGTTCTTCTTCTTCAAATGGAACCCATTCCAATTTTCACTGATCTTGGTGGACACTTGGTTGGACCTCTTGTTGGCTAAACTGAATTTAGGCATCAAGCAACTAAAACCAAATTGTTCGATGATTGTTCGAACAAAAAAGTTCTCAACTACTCCACTAAAAATGTATAGGGTATACAAAAAATGAAGAGAAAAACTTATCCACTTGAAATATGCCAATGCATTGGCCATTTGTTTTGTATTCGATTTATATTTATTTTGGTTTAGAATTACACACACAAACACTCACAACAAAGTGGGAGGAAAAAATGAAGAGAAGGAAATTCCATTCTATACATGAGCAGCAACTTTATATGATTATTATTATTATTTAATCAAAAAAGGCAATTTGGTAAATGCATAAATTTGATTTCATATGTTATTCAATTAAATATTTCAAATGGACATCGGACAAAAAAAAAAAAACCGATAAAAAATTGTAAAATGTCAATCTGCTCTCCCTCTTGCTCATGGACCAAGGGGGATACATGAATGGATAAAAAAAAGAGTTTTTTTTTTGGCATATCTAACATTTGGAAAACCATTTCAAATGATATAGGAATCTAATTTACTTACTTTCTCTGAGAGTAAAGTAAGCTTAATTTATGGAAAAATTTCTCCTCAACTTACCTGTTGAAGAAACGCTCTGTTGTATCTGTTAGCTCTGTTAGCTGATGGATAAAGTTTTTCAAGTTGTGAGAGAACTGCAAAAAGAATAAACAGAAAATTTGCTATTATTTAAAGATTCTTTTTTTTTTTTGTTTTGTTGTTTCGTTAATGAAGACACCAAATGCATAGCATCAAATGTTAAATTTTCGACAGATAAAAAGTCGGAAAGAAAAGCAATGCAAATGAAATATTTCAGTTGTTGCAACTGCCATACTGTTGTTGCCATTGTAGCAGCATCAGCTGCTGCATCAGCGAAATGTGGCCCAAAAATAATACACAAAAAAAAAATATATATATATATATACATAAATATGTCAAAATAGACCAGAAGAAGATCTGTGGGGAGGAGAGAAGGAGCCAGAGCCAGACCCAGAGACAGAGACAGAGTCAGTTTCAGAGGAGATGGAAATGAGGATGAATGGCAAATGGGCAGGGAAAGAAGGGAAATCAGAGGCACTTGAAAATGTCACTCTGATTGCTTGACATGGACAGGGATCTCAATGGGGGGCATTTACCATTTGCATTTTCTCTCTTTTATCCTGTCACCCAATGTTG
Organism: Drosophila nebulosa; assembly: GCA_024703675.1. NCBI lineage: Eukaryota > Metazoa > Arthropoda > Insecta > Diptera > Drosophilidae > Drosophila > Drosophila nebulosa. The sequence goes on from JANFPS010000009.1 coordinate 3,137,378, forward strand.
CCCTCCTCTGCCCCTTGCTTCACTTTGTTCTCTATTTCAGTTGGAGGTGAATCCGTTCTGATGTTTTTTTTCTTCTTTTCATTTCTTGTTTTTTTTTTTCTCTCTTTTATTCATAATTTGCAATACGTGCAATATCTTGATTTGCAATTGTTGTTGCCGATGTTGAAGTTGTTGTTGTTGTTGGTGCTGTTACTTTTTATACTGTTTATTTGTTTGTTTTGACTACTAACTTTTGTTTATGTGCGAAATGTGTATGGGAGACAGAGAAGTGCAAGAGAGAGAGAGAGAGAGAGAGACACACACACTGAGCAGATGAAAATAAGTAGGAAAAGTAGGAAAACTGAGAACTTTGCTTATGCAAGTAAAATTCATAATTATGCTTTGGGAGAGCAGTAAAAACAAAACAAAAAAAAGGTTCTTTTTGTAGCACAAATTTTGCATATTTCCCTTCAAATTGTCGACGTTTTTATGATGCCCAACAACAACAACAAATTGTTGCATAAATTATTCGTTGTCCGCGCCTTTGAGCGACAAGAGAAACAGAGAGAGAAAGAGAGAGAGAGGGAGAAAGAGAAATAGCAAAAGAAAAGAGAAACGAAGAAGAAAAGTTGATTTGAATTCAAATTCAAATTGAAATCGCGCGCTTCTTTTTGCTGCTTCAATTCGGCAAAAAAAGCAAAAAGAAAAAAAAAAACAAAAAAATAGAAACCAGAACCAGAAGCCCAACAAAATTGTATTAATAAAACCAGTGGAATCGAAGCTAGACACAACGACCCATTTCCATGTTCTTATACCCTAACATCTTTCACTTTGCCACAAATATTTCAAGTATCTTAGCAAATTCCATAAGTTTGTACGATCAAAATTCTATAGCTCTCTCCTTTTGAAGCAAAGTTTATTGTGGACTAAAATATCAAGAATTTTCTGTACTAAAACATTGACTTAGTGTTTTTCCCCTTGAACAAAGGGTATACAAAAATGTCTACTCTCTTTTCTATAAATTTCCCCCATATCCATTCTCTTTGTTTCTATCTTTCTCCACATTTTGGTGACTGAATTTATTTCGAGCTTTTAATTGGCATTTTGCATACGAGAATTTGAATTCTCAATTCGCTTCTTTCTCTATACATTTTTCTTATTTTGGGTTATAAATTTCAATTAAAAAATAAACAACAAAATTTTGTGTCTGCATCTGCATAATTTGTGCCAATTGAAAGTAATCAAACTAGATATAAGATTTCTATCATTTTGTCACAAGTTTTAGTTTTTTTTTGGGTTTATTTTTGGGTGTTGGCCACCTGCAACGTATCATTTATGGGGCGTGGCAGAGCATGTTGCCGCACAATAAAATAGAAATGGAAAGTAAATGGTATCTCCCTTTCTCTCTCCCTCTCTCTCTCTCTCTCTCTTGTCCAAATTGGGCAACTTGTATATTTTCCCACTCCCACCCAAAAAAGGGAACACAAAACAATAGCACTAACAACAACAACAACAACAACAACAACTCGAATTTGATTTGCATAAAAAAAAATAGGAAAACATTTTTGCCTAACTTTTGCAGTTGCAGGCCAAATAAATGGTAAAGAGAAACAAAACTAACCAAATAACTGGCAAAGTGCAAATGCTCGAATAATAGAACAGAAAACAACAAGAAAAGTTATCAAAGTTACCAAATCCATGTGGCAACAAGCAACAACAACAACAAAAAAAAATGCATTTTTACTTTGCTTACTTTAATAGAATCAAAATTCTTAAATAACTACCATTATCTAGTCAATCTCTAAAAATTCAACTATTTAATTAAGAATTATCAAAAAGAAATCCTTAACTTCACTTAAAAAAACTTTCAGTTGCTTAGCTAACTTATATTGATTGATTGTCTCATAGCTTAATTGTGATTTTTGGTTTAAATAAATACCCAATTGATGTTAAGCGAATTTTGAAGTGCTTCCAAAATTGATTAACTTTCTCCTATTGAAAATGCATTTTCCTAGCATTTAGGAGAAAAAACATAATATATCTTATTTACTTCTCGCGTTAAACGAACATTTTTTAGATTTTGCCTTTGAAATTTCTCTTCAATAAGTTTCGAGTACATGATTGGACGCCATGTTAGTGCTTCCAACACTTTGTGGACTAAGTTTAAAAGGTTTTCTTTTCAAGCTGCTTGAGTGGAAACTTTAGTTTAGTTGACATTTTTGTTAGCTAGAGTTGTTACATTGTTCAGTTTAATGGCAGTTGATGTCAATTTGGTTGTCAACTGTTTAAACTGGTTGAAATAATATTTGTTTGAAATAATTATTATTGTTGTTGCTACCAATTGACAGACAGACAGACAGACACACAAAATTGCCTACTACTACTATGCCCACTGTGGCTGACCATCTGGTATCGGTGATTGTGCAATTGTCATTAGGCCATTTAGTTTCGAATCAATCTTATTAAAGTGGAAATCGTGGCCAGATCTTTGATGTAAAGCAGAGCCATGGATCTATGGGCTATTGACCTCAATGAGAAGGTCTAAAGGTGGCAGCCAGCAATTCTTTGATGCCGTTAGCTCACAACCTGTCCACAGAATGAGCTCCAAAAGGCGCTCATTGCCTGCATTAGCCTGTCTGTCATAAAAATTATCTGGCAGGTCCATTGATGCGATTTGGTTCGATGTTCGGATTCATGCCTTGCAATGATCGTGCCACAAATTGCGTGGGGGAAGGAACGAGGGAGATTGCTTGGGATTTAACGGTTTTCATAGCCACCAGGAAAGGCAAAAAACAAAAAAAACACAAAACGACAAGTTAGACAGGCAAAAGAGCAAGACAACCAACTAACTAAGTCAATTGCCCGCCAGACACTGAGTGAGATATCTCAATCGACGACTCGAGATGCAACACACACTCAAACGGGAACAATTTGTTGTTGTTGTTGTTGTTGCTATTGCTGTGGCAATTTGCACTACGTCGCTTTGCGTCGTGTCGCGTCGCTTCTCTCTGAACTGGCTGCTTCCCGGTGTAATCGTCTGTTCAATCAATTTGCAGCAAGTTTGTCCAACTGATTTAAGCTGCAAGTTTATCGAATTAATCGTTTGGAATTAGCTAGCCTTCGTCGTTTCGGCCTCAACTTAACTCTCCTCTCCTCAATTGAAGCTCGTTTCTAGTTATCAAGGAGGTAAACGGATGGCGATTGGCGGGTGGCGGGTGGCGGGTGGCGGGTGGAGGTTGGCAAGCCGCGGGCTGCAGAGGAACATTTATGTGTGGCAAATGTGTGGTTGGGGCAGCTAAATTGCAGGCAATTATTTTGTTTGTCAGCGACATCTAAGCAAAATGCTTTCACAAATTGTTTTGTTTGCCTTGCATCTTGTTAATTATGAATGAAACTTATACTTAGCAACTGAAATCAACTGACTGACATGACACGTGACACTGCATTTACAGTGAACGAATTTCATGAAAATGTAACCAGAACATTTGATCTCACTTGGGTACTAAAAATTTATTCGTTTTTAAAGATCTCCTGCTGCTGCTGCTTGCTGTTTATCATATTGTCATAACTTATCATAGAATTTTTAAGATGAACCTTAGACCTAAGCCATTCTAAGAAACCTACAACTTAGGCCAGGTCACTCCATCAATATTATTGCATTCTAAACTTTTTTTTCTGCAAGTATTTGAAAATTTGTAAATATCAGACAAATCTAAGAGATTTTTTTTTAAGTGAGAATTCATGTAAAATCTTCCCCAATTCACACATACCTCCATGAGCATGAATGAAAACTTTCATTTCTCAATATTTTTCTATGTGTGTGTGTGTGATCAGTGGGTGAGTAAGTGAATGCTTTTGTACCAGTGTTCTGGGTCTCTGTGTAAGTTAAACGGTAGCCGCCTAAAGGCAGACAAACTGATCGTACAATTAGATATGGCGAGCGGGTGAGTGAGTGAGTGAGTGAGTTCTTTTGTATAAATGTCAGTCATAAGTATTATAACCGCCCACAATGCACGACAACCATCATCATAATGATCATGTTGATGATGATGAGGCTCTGATGTTGCTGATGATAATAATAATGTTGAAGGAGTTGTTGCTGCTGCTGGGGGTTTGTCGGCAATTTGTTCAATTGCTGCTGCTGCTGCTGCAATGGCAACAACAGCAGCCTCTTGGGCGTCGAATCGGGCATTTAGCTGTCTGCATCTAAAAAGATTTGACACACTAACCTCATGGCAAATGATAGCCATAAATCTTATTTTGCATAAATGTTGTGTATGATACAAAAATTTGTCATTACTTTGCTCTTGGGCCTACACACATACACACACACACACACACACACACACACATCGAGACTAAAACAATAGTTTACATTTATCTATGCATAGGCTTTGGGTATATGTACATATATTTGGTTTTCTTGGAAAGTGATTCAAGTTAGCTACTTAAATATTTGCATAACTCATTAAGTCACTCAGTTGTTTGCCCCCCCCCCCCCCCCCCCCCCCTGTGCCGACACGCTCTCACTTCTTTCTCATATACCATGTGCCATTGAAGAAGTAGTTTTTTTTAGCGCAAAATATTTTAATTAGCTTTCTTGGGGGTGTGGCCGGAGAAGAGTGAACAACAACAACATACTCAAACATTACTTGTACATATTTTTGCCTTTGCTAATTTGTTGTTGTCAACAAGCCTAGCGAACATCTTTTGTGTTCAGCATTATGGAAAGATTGAGCAAACAAGTTAAGGTAAAGCACTTAACCCATGGGCGCCCATGATAAACGAAACGACAAACAAGGCAAGCATTAGAGAGAAATCGAAATCTATCAAAGGAACCTATACCTTTCTATCCCGAAGGAGATATATAAAAGAAATTATTCTTTGTCTAAATTTCGAATCCCCTAAACCCCTTTTTGCTTTCATAAACTAGACGCCCATAATGGTTGATAAACAATGCAGTAGAGAGACTGCGGCATTTTGTGGGTGTGGAAAAAGAGGGGCAGTAGGTGGCGGTAATAGAGAAGAGAGCACAGAGCGTTAATTGTGAAAGGAAATTGAAGTTAATTATGCAAATTATGCAAAAGTTTCACAAAAAAAAAAAAATAAAGAAAAGGTGACAACTCTATGTCAAAAGTCGATAGGAATTTAATCGATTAGGCAAATGAAAACTACATTTTTGTATGATATGGCAACCTAAACCTTTGGCTGCTTAATCTAGTATGCTTTGCCTGCCTTCCCCCACCCCTCCCCATTGAAAATTTTATTTACTAAAATGAATATCTATGACGAAGGTCTACATAAAGTGATTGAATATATGCTACGAGAAAAGAACGGCTACATAGAAGATTTTATAGTGCGTGAGAATTTTAAAGAGCTTTTAAGAAGATGTAAGTCGCAAGTGAATACAATAAGAATTTTTAGAATCGAGGCTATGTTAATTTTTAGATATATATAAAGTGGCCACAACGACCGCTGATGGAGCCGATCATGCTGGTCGTGGCATGGGCACCTTTTTCGATTTGGAGCGTACGTTCCGTCAAATGGATATTCAATATGAAGGTCTTATTGAGATATGGGAAAAGGATCAAAATCGCACTGAGCCGGCCACACAAATAGTTCCGCGTGAAACGCTCGACGAAAATTATCATTTGGGGCCGCTGCCGATGTTGTCTTTGCCCATTGAACGTGATAATCCCCACATACCTGAGTATATGCCAGAATTTCCCAGTATTCATACGTATCAGAAGACCTGGATGGATGACACACTTGATCGGGATTATATGGATATACGGAATCGTTCGGCGGAGAATCAATTGAGCATACAAAGAGCTCTAAATAATTATTATTTGAGATCTCGACCCACTTTGTCGCTTTTTCTAAAACCTCAGAGTACAAATCCCAATTCGATTTGTTGGCCGTTGAGCCATCCGATTTGCGCCAGACCAGCGTATTTCAGTGCCCTTATATCGCCCAGAGAGTCGTGTAATCAATATCCCATAGATGACGACGACGACGATATCGACGAAGGTAAACACTGGTTCCCAAATGAGTTGAATGAGTTTCATTATTCAAATCATTCTGCTGCAGATGTTGCCATTTCCCCTTTTCTGGCTGAGCCACAAGTGGAAAGTAAATTTCCCAGGAAACCCATCTCTGATGAAGACTTTTATTATAATGAGGATGATGCTTATATTCCTCCGCCGCCATGCTATGATAATCCTCCTCCTGCTTCTGTATCTCCTCCCACTTCTGCACAGGAAAGTGAGTCAGATACATCGGAAGAAGATGTTGCCCCTGAGATGAGTGATGGACAATATTGGTCACAGTCGGAATAGAAGTAGATGAATTTCTTTTGCGCTGACTTCAACATAAACCAAACCAAGCTGGCTGAACGAAAGGTGTACGGAAAATAAATTTCTTTCAATTACAATTCATTTAAAACTGCCACACGTCACCGACACAGGCTCTTCTCTTTTTCTGTCTGCCACCCCCTTCCCCATACCCCCTTCCCCCATTCGACTCCTTCTACGAATGAAAAGAATCATCAGAGTTCAAAGCATCATCGCAGTGTTCTGCTGTGCTCTCTGCAGTTGGTTGTTGCTTCTCCTGCTGCTGGTTCCTGCTGGCTCTGGCTTCAAAAAGTATTAAATAACTTTGTAATTTAATTAACTTTGACGTCGACGACGTCTGCTGCTACGTCCGCGCCGCTTAACTTTGATTAACGTTTTGCAATTTTTCAACAAGTTTTGCCCTCAACTTTCGCTCACGTAGCACCCAGCAGAAGCAGAAAGAAGCACCAGTCGGAGGAAGGAGCAAGAGCAAGAGCAAGAGCAATAGCAGCCCAGATGCCGTTGGAGAGGCTAAAGGATTGCGACTATGATTTCCTTAAGAGTGTTCAGATTACAAGGGACTTTTGGTCTTTAGCAGAACTTGAGCGATTTGAAATTGTAGAGTGGCAAAAAACAAACAGACCAAGTGAGACAGACAGACAGCACGAGAGAGAGAGAAAGGAGAGGAGAAAGAAAGGGAAAGAGATGGTTGAAAAAGTACATGGCTCGAGAGTTAGAGAAATGCCCAGTGAATCACAATCAGTTCCGGTAAACCAAGCAAACCAAAAATCTCAATTTTTTTTTTTTTGCACATCATTCACCACATTTCAACACGTTTCCGCTTTGGTCTATTCATTTTTACCAGAAACATTGATGACTCAAACAAAGAAACAATAATTTTGAATCATTTATTAGAAAGGAAGATTTTTTTTTTCCATTACATTTTATATTTTGGGAATTGGCCCTAATTTATTTTGGTTTACGAAAATTCAACCTGAGGGCTTTTCACTTAGGAGTAATTATGTGTCGCCTATAAAATATTAAGATAAGAAAACAAGAAGTTTCCCTATCCTTGAGTTGTTTTTTTTTTTTTTTTTTTTTTTTTTTTTTACTTAAAATCACAGAATTTCTATGAAATCCTTTTAATTTGTAAGTACAAATTTCCGTAGACGTTTCCCTGGGCGTTGATTTATTAAATATTTGTGGTTAGGTGGGGGTGAGTGATATATGTAAATGGAATGTAAAATGAAACATATTGAAAAATTCATTTTGATTTGGTTTGGTTTTTTGATTTGCCATTTAGTCATCATTTTCATTCATGATGATGATGATGATGATGATGATGATGATTTTTATTTGTTTAACAATTTCATTTTTACACACAATTTGACTTTGATTTTATGCCAGCTGTTGGCAGGCAGCATTTAACTTGCCAAACTCACAAAATTTGTTGCTATTGCCATTACAATTGTTGTTGCTGTTGTTGTTGCTGTTGCTATTGCTATTGCTGTTGGTGGTATTGTTGCATAAACATAAACATGAGCAACAACAAAAAATTACATTAAAATTTGTAGCCAAGTCATAAAGAAAGGCCAAAACAGCACACACACACACACACGCAGACGCACACACAGATTGATGAGTTAGGAAAAATGCGAAGACAAATTTCCTCTGTTAAACACAAGAAATCAATTCGAATATGATATACTCTTTTTTTATTTATTGATTAAATAAATAGAACTTGAACTTGAAGCAAAACATTTTGAAATGAGCTCAATTGGTCGGAAAACTAGTTTTATTATCAGATATCGGTTTGATTGACCTTGAAAGATGGTTGTAAAATTTGCTAGCCAAAGTTTGCTGAAACACAAAAAACGCCCAATTAACTTAATGGTTGATGCAGGGTATTGAGTGGAAAAAGAAAAAAAAAAAAACAAAAACAACGAAAGTCAGAAATTCTTTCATTTTGTTTAGACTCGATGCATCTGCAGTGTGGTTCGCTGTGTGCCCAATTCGTTTGTCATTTTAACCCAGTTTAACCCATGTTGGCCATGCACATACATACATACATATGTACATACATATATATTCCGAATCTGCACATCATACGTACGTACAAACATATTTATGGCATGTTTGTTTGGCCACAAAAATTGAGATAAAAAATTGGTTACGGGAAGTCCCACACACACGCACACACACACACACACACACACACACACACACACACACACGCACACACACAGTAGTAGAAAATTATGCTAGCAAATAAATCTATATTTCCATCTATACCTTTAGTTGTATTTTTCTTTTGTTGTTTGTTTATTTTTTAGTTGGTTGATAAAATATGCCTGCAGAAACGGATACGAGATGAGGAGGCAGGAGTAGGAGTTGCCGTACATACATATTGTATATAAATCTGTATATATATATATATATAAAAACAAAAATGTCGAGGCCTGTCATAAAGTTTACATTTTCATTTCCGTTTCGCATGCATGGGTCGGCGCTATCTTGTTTACCCGCCCAAAAAAAAAAAAGCGAGAGAAAGAGAGAGAGAGAGAGAGAGAGAGAGGAGAGAGACGAGAGAGAAAAGAGAGAGAGAGAGAGACGAGAGAGAGAGAGAGAGGAGGAGAGAGAGAGGAAGAGAGAGAGAGAGAAAAGAGAGAGAGAGAGAGAGAGAGAGAGAGAGAGAGGGAGAGAAGAGAGAGAGAGAGAGGGGAGAGAGAGAGAGAGAGAGAGAGGAGAGGGGAGAGAGAAGAGAGGGAGAGAGAGAGGGGAGAGAGAGAGAGAGGAGGAGAGAGAGAGAGAGAGGAGGAAGAGAGAGAGAGAGAGAGAGAGAGAGAGAAGATAGAGGGGGAGAGAGAAAAGAGAGAGAGGAGAAGAGTAGGGGAGAGAGAGAGAGAGAGAAGAGAGAGAGAGAGAGAGAGAGAGGAAAAAAACCAACCATCCCCCCTTCTCCCTATGCTTCGCCTTCGAAGCATTAACTCCCCACTCTTCCTGCCACCTATGGCGGCAATAACACAAAAGCCAATTTTTTCATAAATCTTTCGCTGGGCCCCCAGTGGCAGGTCCACCTCCTTCTCCTGCCTCTGATCCTTGCTTCGTTTTACTGCTGCTGCTGCTGCTGCTGCATTTAAACCTTTTTTTTATACGTATATATGTATGTATATACCCTTTACCCAAAGGGTAAAAAGGCCAATATGACCTTATAAAGTATATAGTGCATATTCTTAAACAGCATCAGACAGTTGTTCATGAGAGGGAACGACGCTTGAACACTCTATGTTTTGATTATTGGCCGGTAGATGGCGTCATGTAAAGTTACATGAATGAAAAATTCAAGTGAGTTGCTGAAGTAAATGTTGTCTCTATTTTTTTTTTTACAGGGTATCGATATGTCGCTGCCCCACATTCTTGGTTAGCTTTTCTCACATTCTATCGCTATGTCTTTTGGTCTCTTTTGTGTGTTGTCTCTTGACATACACTTTAAATTTTACTGCTTTTCGGTTCTCTCATGTTACTCATACGCCAAGTTGTCTGCCCTTAAAACCAAATTGCTACCTCGTTATAATTATGATGTTGTTTTTGGACTGGTTAACAAGGGCGTCATTTGGCAGTCTTACCGCCTTTCTCTCTCTCTCTCTCTCTCTCTGTCTGTCTCTCGGTCGCATCTCTGTTTTCCACTGCTTCTTTTGGAATCAATTCAAGTTCACGCCTTAAGAGACGTCGCGCGTGTTTGAATTTTACTTTCTTGCCATTTTCCATTTCCATTTGCATTTGTTGCTTTTCTTTCACTTTCTACAAGCGTCTCGTTTCGTTTCGTCTCATCTCGTCTCTTCTCGCCCTGTGGCAGTTGCTTTAGCCCAACTGCCCTTGGTTTATTTGATTTTTATTATCAAGCAACAATTTTCTTTTACATTTTTTTTTTTTTGTGGTTGCCTCTTTTCTTTTCGTTTTGCGGCTCGTGTTATTTATGTGTATTTTATTTTATATGCTTTTTAACGCACAACCAAAAGAAAGAAAAGACGCAAGAAAGGGCAGTGAAAGGGCGGTTAAGGAGGAGGAGGAGGAGGCGAAGGAGGGGAAATGAAGGTGGTGCCACAGCATCGTTTGAGTAAATCGCTCGGTGTTCGACCGTGTATGGTGCGTGTTTAGCATAAGAATTTTTTTTTTTTGGCTCCTTTCTGTCTCTCTCTCTCTCTATCTCTCTCTTTTCTTGCCTCATGTGGGAATTACAAATTTGCAGAGCCTCGGCTACAATGTAAGCTTAACTAAAGGCAGCAAAAAGGATGAGTGAGAGTAGGAGTTGAAGGAGTGGGCGGAGAAAGTGGCATTTACACTAAGAGTAGTAGTCGTAGTAGTAGTTGTAGGAGAATAATGGGAGGTATCATTCCAGCAAACCTTTTTCTGGTTAACTGAAGAGACAACAAACATTTTGTTAACAAATGAAAACAGTTTTCCGGAAAATTTGCATAGGTTTTTCTTGGAACTGGCACAAAAGCCAATATAATTACACAGAACAAAAGAAGATATGCCAAATACACTCACCATCTGTTACACATAGTAATAGTAAGTAGCATATACATATATTAAACTAAAGTCATAATAAAGGTTTTTTTTCTTTTTTCTCTCTATATACTTATTCCCAAAGAAATTAGTTACTTCATTAAAAGTCTTTTCTTTCGCTGAAGTTATTATATGAAACTAATTGACAAACTTGGTTTAATCTTGTCAATTGATTCACCTAGAACTTTAATCAAATAAGCATTATTATTGTATATCAATATCTAAAGAGAGAAACAGAGAGAGAGAGAGAGAGAGAACAGAGAGAGAGAGAGAGAGATTTGACCAAATTTCATATTAGTTGGCATAGAAAATTTAGTTGCTTAACTGAAATACTTTCCTTTAGAAAGACAACTAACTAAGCCAACTTTAACCAATTGTACGTGTTATTTTGCACGTTTTTGTTGTAGTTGCTGTTGCGTTTACTGCTTTATGGCTGCTTCTTTATTATGTATGTATGTAGTCAGAATCTTCTGTGCTTCTGTTCCGGCTTTTCTGCTGGTTCTCCGAAATGTCCCTCATCATGTAAAAGCAGGGCTTTCTCCTAGTCATAGTACGTAGATGTAAGTGTCTGTGTGTGTGTGTGTGTGTGTGTGTGTGTGTGTGTGTGAGACTCGGCTCGTTTGTTACTCGATATTATGGCAGCTATATAAAAAGAGACATAGGTACATATATATATAGGAGGGTGGCGAGGGGGGGGGGGGGAAAGGGTAGTAAGGAAAGCAAGTGTATAACATTATATTTTTAGCATCGCTTTGCTGAATTTATGTGGGTAACGTGTTAAAAATAACATACGAGCGTCAGTCTATGATAATATTACGTATACGTCGTGTGTCCTGGGTCATGCCCTAATTAAATTGATTGAATTTGATGGAAAACTTTTTCCATCCCTCCCCTCGCTCAACGCCCCAACAACGAACCCATCTCGTCTCAGTTTTGTTTCTATATATATATGTATATATATATATTTCGCTGTCTTGCACTCGATGTCTCTTGCCGTCTTGTAGGAAAAGCAATTAGAGCGTGTTCCCTTTGCAGCTTCACCAGCTCACCAAGTCGACTCAATTATGCATTTTGCACATTTCCATGCAAAATGCAAAAGGAATTGAATTAATAGAAAGGCGATGGATAGATAGTTGGATGGTTGGACGTATGGACGGATGGCTGGGCTAAAGAGAGTAGAGAGGAAAACATTTTCTTCAAAACTCTGTACGTAAAAGCAAATGAAAATGTTTTTGAATACCTAATGTGTTTATAATGCCAGAAACGTGCAACGTGCAGATATTTTAGACATGTCAAAGCGACAACAACAGCAACAACAATAACAGCACATACACACAGACACACACACACACACACACACACACATACTGGCAGGTAGATGCATCTTTTCTCTAGGCATCTCAAGTTTTTGCTTTGCTTTGGCATTACTTCCGTCAGTAGGTTGTCTCATTAGCTGCATTCTAAACAGCATTTAAGCCAAAGCTAATAATGTTAATGATAATGATGACAAAGTTTTGCATTTCATAATCATAATCATGGCCAGATGATGCAAGTCTTGAGACTACCTCAAGGCAGTTATTTGCTATTTGCGTCACATAGAGAAGTCTCTTAAAAGGAACAATGCATGCCGCTGCTGCTGCTCTTAACTCAGGGCCGCATCTAGCCCTGGGTTAAATAATGTAATAAAATTTCTATCTACATATAAATACCTATGTAGCTCTAGTATACAATGCGCTATACAATTTCATTGTATTCTATTCATTACAGAAAAAGACAAAATGAGGAACACAAATGGATTATATTTCAATTTGCATAGCTTGTCGTAATGAAAAGGTTTTAGATTAATGCAATCTTGAACTTCAAATTCTTAAATTAAGCAAATGCCTGAGTTTTATAAGTATAAAACTAACAAATTAAGAAATCAATATTTCAGAAATATATACAAAAAGAAACACAAAGAAGAAAGAAGAAAGGAAGCATTTTGCAACAATTATTATAGAAGTTTTTTTTCATAACGTATTTAGATTGGGGTGAAGAAAAATTCCAATTGCCAAATATACCCACTGGACACATAAACATTATATATATTTTTGAGATTTGACTTTAGTCTATTTTAGCTGACGTTCTCTAAGTTTTACTCCTTTGGAGCGAAGGTGTTTTTCCTATGTTAACCTAGGCGCGGTCCTGGATAAACTTTAACAAAAGACTTTTATGAATGAAAATTTAGTCTGTTTAGTGAACAAAGAAAAAATGAAATTGTATAAAAATGAAACAAAGTCTAACTTTGGTGGGGTGCGCGCATGTGCAACTTTGTTGAAAACTTTTGAGGAAGTCACTTTAGATCAAGTTTGGCGATGCTTGAAGGTCTCTTGACGCTAGCCTCGAACTACAACAATTTTCTTGAAGTTTAAAGTGTCTATATATATAATTGTAAACTTCATATACATATGTGTTTGTATGTCTGTATATATATATACTCGTGTGTATGCATGTATGTATAAAAGGCCTTTCCTTTTACTCGTTTTATTGTTCACTTTATGTTGCTGCCACAAATCATGAGAGACAAAAAAAAAAAAAAAAAAAACCAACCACACAGATCCATAGGCAGTTAGCCTGTGCTTTTGCCTGTGCTCTTAATGTGCCCAGAGATGTTATCTTTGCCATGCTTTATCTCTGACTTGAGTCTACTCTCTCTTTCTGTCTTGCGCCCCCCCTTTTTCGCTCCGTCTCATTCCCTCTCATAGTCACTCACTCACTCACTGACTCACTCTGTCTAATCAATTTCAAATGGTTGTCGTGCCGCATGCCGCAGCATTTCAGTTGAGTTTTTTAGTTATCAGTATTTGGCAATCTTTTTGAAATATTTTTTCCATATGGCTGCCGCTACCGTCGCTGTTGCTGTTGATGCTAAGGCTGATGCTATAGCATCATCTTGTTTAGAGATTAGACACCGACAGCAGCAACAACAACAACAACAACAATGTCTGTCAGCGCCAGCAGCAGCAGCAGCAGGCCAGCCAACATGAAAAGGTACACAAATGTTGCTAGCCAAAAAAGTGGTATGAAATGTTGCCAGCTATTTCTAATGCCTAAGCAGCTTGTTGCTAAAGTTCAAATTGCAAAACATTTTCGATACATTAAATTACCTTTTGCCACAGGTGATTAAAGTGAAATTTAAAGAATTTGTGCTTAAACAAATCAAAAAACAAATTCAAGTTGCCAGCAACATTTGTGCCTGCAACATAGATGTGTTGCCAGCCGTATGTTGCTGGCAGCAAGTTGATATCGTTTTGCAATTTGGAAAGTCAATGGGCATACATACATACATCAATTTCTATTGCTGCAGGTCATAAAAACTAAAAATTTGAAAATGATTATATATCTATAAGGAATCTACTTCCTATATAAATACCAACAGAATGGTATATACATATATACTAATATACATACATATATCGATGGCTAACAAGTGGAAAAAGCTTTTTTGCCCAAATATTTATTTGCATTTTGTTTAATGTACTGTGGGGGCCAGGCCAAGGCAGACTAGACCTGGCCAGACCAGACCAGACCAGCCGATGCCCAACCCATTCCACGACTATTTGCAATTGCATCGATCGGGAATCTTCTTCATCATCATCGTCATCGTCGTCGTCGTTATTATGATCATTATGAGTACCGTGTGCCATCCATCCATCTCTTTATCTGTCTGCCTGTCTATCTCTGCATTGTGGCATGAAATAAGTTGATGTTTGTTGGGCTGGTTATTTTGTTTTGACTTTTCTTCGTTTATACTCTATACCTAAAAGGTTTAGTTAGCTATCAATACCTAACTGAAATTTCATTTCCTACATTGCATTGAAAAGGAAATGCAGTGTATCACATCTTTGGCATAGTTGATAATTGGCTTAGCCCACTTGTTTTGTTTCAACTTTCGCCGCAATGCAAGCGATGCGAAATGTGTTTTGTTGTTGTTGTTGTTGCATTTCACCAAATTCCCCTTAGCCAGTTGACTATATTTGTTCTAACTCTCAGTCCGCTCGCTCGCCCTCCCTCACATGAGTTGGGCACGTATTTGAATTCAATTTGTGTTGCTGCTGCTGTCGCTGTCGCTTTGCCCAAAGGAGACACATTTTGTAGCTCGCGACCCAGTCAGCCTTCGACCCGACATCTTCTTTCTCCCCCGAATGGCACTTGAGCTGGCAATATTCGCCGCTCAGCTCGTTGTGCCCCTTGACCTTTTTGGTTCTTGTATTCTATTTTGAAACGTTTCTACTTGAAAATAGACATTTTAATGCTGTGAATTCCTAGAAAGTCGTCGGAGTCGACTCTATTCTGGTCTTTGGCCTTGAAAAATCTGTGAAATTTGTCCCTTATTTCGTTTTTTTTTTTTTTTTATTTGCTATTTTTATCGTGTATGGAAATTGTTTTTATTTTCTTGTTTTTTTTTTTTTGTTTTTTTTGTGTGCGCACTCTCCTTTTGTTTGTTTCACCTTTCACATTATGAAATTGAATTAATGAGTTCAACAGTATTTTTTTATGCATTTTATTTCTCTCTCGTCTTTTGTTTGTGATCTATGAAAAATGCATGACTGCCCGTTGCTTGCTCCAACCACCTGCCGCCTGCCTACGGCACCTGCTTACCTGTCGCCTGTTGATTGCACAAGCAATTGCGAACAAAAAGTGGAAATTGAAATTAAATTTCAATGAAATCAAACCATTGAAAATGTCGCATGAATTCCATATACTCATTTTGCTCTATTATGCTAGATTTGGTTTTTTAATAAAATATTTAATAATAAATAAATAATCCAAATTGTTGAAATACTTTGTGCGTGAAATGCATAACAATATACACGGTACATAAAATTGTCAATAAAATTGTAGACATGTCAAATGTATGCATAAAACTAACAACAACAAAAAGGAAAACGTTCTGGTGATAAATGAAACGGCCCTGAGTTATGACAACCAACCAAATAGTTAACACTTGAATTTAAAATCAGACGCACTCGCTTGGCATCATATGGATCCATTGACCCAATGACCACCACCCAATCTTGGCTTCAATTTAAACTGAGAGATCTTAACTGGACTTAGCCTTGGACACATTTGCCCTTTTCCCAAATTTTTCTTTTTTTAAGTGACTAAAAAAAGATTCGGAAAGGCTTTCCAGAAGCGGTTAAAGATTCAGTAGGTCAAATTTTGCAAAGTTTTTTCCAAGGTAATGTCCATTTTGATGTCTGAACATTCTTTTGCTGTCGAAAAAATATAAATTTTGAAATATTTATACTTTTATGTTTTTTTTGCTAAAATGTTTCATATGATAAATGAGAAAGTCTTTTGCCTTTTGAAGTCAATTTGTTATATATTCAAAGTTTTTTTGGCATATTAGTAAAAACCTTTGCTTTAAAATTGTCAGCAATTTCTTCTTCTTAACAGCCTGTTAAAAAACAAATTGTACTTGCACAAATATTTAATCTATATCAGATGGCAAAATTCCACAATTCTCACAACATTTCACAACCTCTTCTTCAATTTCAATGCATGTGGCACATTTTTTTTTTTTTTGTACAATTTTTAACAATAATTGTAAACTTATTTCTCATTTCACAAAAAAAAACTCAGCTGGATAAGTTTTTTTTTTGTGTTTCCAAAGATTTTATTTGTTATGTAAATGTTTAAAAATGCGAAAAGCGTAACAAAAAGTAATGAGCAGTCAGGCAATCGGGCAGTCGGGCTATCGGGCAGGCAGTCAGCATATCAAAAGAGTGGAATCAAATTTCCATATCAAAATGGGAAGAAAAAAATTGCCAATTATGAATTTTAATGGTTAAATTGAATGGATTTTATTGAACAATTGAAATGTATTTCAATGGATAATGGCAACAATTTTACCAAAACAACAAATCAGATTTAAACATTTCAATAGCAATTTAAAGTGTCAACGCATATGGCCAGATAAAATAAATTTCACACGACAAGAAAGAGAGAGAGAGAGAGACAGAAAGTGAGTGAGTGAGTGAAATGTTTAACCTACATTTGGCTTGTGTGATAATGAAAATTGTCCAACTGCAAAATTTATGTATAATAAATCATCATGTGGACACAGAACACATTTCAAATCCCTAATGAATCTGCGAAACATTCATTTAAATGTATATATATATCATTTATGAAAAAAAAGAAAACAAAAACACAAAATTGAAATAAAAAGTGAACAACCAGTCAAGAGGTCCGAATGTTTTGAAAACTATTTCTACGAACGACAAAAAAAAAAACAAAAAAAAAAAAAAACAATTAATAATCAATTTAGACAAAAAAAAGTATACAAAACTAAAGGAATTCGATTCAACAAGTGTCTGCCCTTTGCTTTTTCTATTTTCCTCTTTGGCTTTTACACAATCAGAGCGCCAAGTGAACAGAATTCAAAACGAAATCTTAATACCCTTAAGAACCTTAAAAAATGTCGCTAGAAAAAAAATTAAGCTATGAGTTTTTGTATAAAGTAATTTAATTTTGGTAATTAGTCGATCGATTCTTTTCTCCCCCTTTTTTTTTTTTTGTTCTTTTTTAAAGGGTATGCCCAACAAGAACCAAAAAAAAAAAATTGAACAAAAATTGTCGTCTCGCATTGGCCAGTTGTTGTTCTTGTTGTTGTTGCTGTTGCCGTTGAAGATGACTAATTTTCGTGCGAGTGTGTGTTAAAAATAAAGACAGGAAAATTGCCAAGAAAATTGGCACGCTTTTTATTTCGTAAGGAAAATCTGTTTTGACTTTAAACGAAACGAGAAAAAAAAGAAGAAAAAAAAAAAAATAAAGTAGGCAAAGACTTTTGAGTGTGAACCAATTAACTCATCCAAGTTGATCTGATGAAAATTCTTAAAGACTTATCGGATATTAGGTGCTCTATATATAGTAGGTACATATAGTACATAAATACATATGTAGGTATATAGTTTTAGTTAGTTTTTTTGGTTCATTGGTTCTTGGTTATTGTGCGGTTTGTTTTACATATTTTTTCACTCATTTTTCTTCGAGGCTTGTGCCAAGAAATTGAAAAATTGTTGCACAAAAGTGTTTTAGTTTGCTCTTGTGTGTTTTTTTTTTATTTTTGTATGTTTCGAAAAACATTTATAACAACAACAACAACAATGAAGAGAAAAAAAAAATCGAAAAATTAAAATGTTGCAAAATTCACACAACCTCAAATAATAGATGAAAATAGATTATGACGAAATTGGTTAAATAATAGACCAAAAAAATGATCAGTCCTCAGGGCCGAGGGGGAAAAAAAAAAGAACCAACAAATTCCTAGAAAATATGAGTTGCAATGAGTCAACCAAAAATTGCATCGTATTTTAAGTTTCGCAGATCGTACATATATTCTGCATTTTGCTTAAAGAAATTGAAAATGAAAATCTCATTAATGCCAAAATGCCAGTTGAAAAAGGCGCAACAATTGCTTAGACCGTCCCTGTCACTATGATCTATTCTGAAAACCATTTTTATTTCACTTCGAATAATCAAAAGCCGAAAAACCATTGATAAAGGGGCAAGATGAAGGGAGGCAGGGAAAGATGGGGCTAGATGGGGGTTTTATTGTCGCCACGAGCATTAATTAAAAGCCATTTTTATAGTGGTTTTATTTTAGTTTTTCCTTCTATTTCTTTTTTTTTTGTTTTGTTTCATGCATTATGCAAAAGTTTTATAAACAATTTGCCGACTTTGTGTTTGTATTTATTAATGAGCAATTTCAATCAAGACCAAAATGAAAGTCTAGCTCATTTGGCTGAGTGAAGGCTCCAGGGGCTCTTTTAATGTGGAGGATGTTGAGTGTGGGGATTGGAAGGGAGAGAGAATAGGGCAAGACCACAGCCAGGGTCAATAGGTCGGTTGGATGGGTAGGTTAATGTTAACCAACATAAAATAAAAGAACTCTTGTGGCCTATGGCAACTGATTTTATGGTCGATCATTCTCATTCTCAATAGCACACCCTTCGCCTTCCCCCCCCACCACCTCCCCACCCTCATGGCGACTAGTGATAGACGGACATGGAGACTTCCGTTTTTCTGGTTGGTCTTGGGGCAGGAAATGCAAATAAACAAAAAGCCGACAATGTCGACGTCAGAGAAAATGCCATAATGAATGGCAAAAGAGGAGATGAGAGCGCGGGTTTTTTTGTGGGGGGTTCGCGGCTGCTACTGCTGATGCTGTTGGGAGGCGCCGTACAATTAGAATTGATTTTTATGTTCAGAGTCGTAAGTTTTGGATATTTATGCCGTTGCCGTTATTTTTGGTCTTACGCATTGCATGAAAGAGAACTCTAAGTACATACAGAGAGAGCAGAAATGGCATTTGGCAGAAAAATCAGTTGGTGGCAGGCCGGAAAATTCACTAGCCGATTTATTTATGGCAAATGTTTGCTCTTAAACAGAACAGAACAGAACAGAACAGAACAGAACAGAGCACCAAAAAGATTTAAATATTTTACTAAAAGCAGTCTGAGAACTTGCCACGGCAATGCTTCTGTTCCATTGCTCCAGATCCAGATCCAGTGAGCTGTTACTTTAAAAGCCCTCTCGCTTTGTCTTGCTCTCGCTCTTAGCCCAGTTGAGTTGATTATGCTTTATGGCGAATTGGCTACTGAACCATGGACCATGGACCTCTTCACAAAAAAAAAAAAAACGAAAAGAAAAAGCAAGCAAAAAAAAAAGGGGCGACCCAGTCACGTCTGCTTACAAGTTTCTCTATACCCTAAAAGAAATGGCTAGAATAGGCAAAAGGCAGCAACGAGCAACAGGCAACAATTGCTGGCCCATAAAGTGCACTCGTATATAGATTCTTGATCAGACAAGATGAAAGTCGTTTCGCACATATTTCTTCACTCCATTTGTTGTGAAGTGATCTTGAAAGCAAGAGAAAGAGAGAGAGAGAGAGAGAGCGTGAGAGAATTAGTTTCTTCTTAAATCACTTGTCAATGGGTATAACGTAGTCGTATAGTCTTATGTTTTTTTTTTTTTGCTGATTTCTTCTTTCATTTTGCTCAGTCTACCAATTTATGAATTTGCCTTCAGTTTATTTTTTTGCCTTTTGGGTTTCTTTTTAATGCTTAAACATTAACAGCCCAGAGAGTTTTTGGCTTGGCTTTTTCCTTATTCGTTTGTTGCTCGTTTTGTGTCCCGTGTCCTGTGTTCCATGAAGAGGACATTAACATTGTATATGTACATACATATACATATACATACATATACATATACAAGTTTCTGCTTAAATATTTCATTAATTTTGTTTTATTTCGGTTTTTTTTTTTTGTTGTTGGGATTAGGCAAAAGTTAATCGTTTAGGATTAAGAACAAATGACAAATGAAAAGCAATTATAATTACATTTAAATGGTATTAGGGCAAATGGGCCTAGCTAGATCATGAAATTGTTTTGAAATCATTTCATATTTTTTTTTATTTAATTTGCCAAAGATTTATCTCATAATCCTCTCACATATATATGCAAATATGTAGGCCATATAGTCGGTCTATCTGTATTATCTGATAAGATAAAGCAGTCTCTCAAAAAAGAGAGAGAGAGAGATTTGCATATCTTTGCTCTTGTCTCTTAGTTTGCTCTGTGCCTCATTATTATTTCTCCATTTGAAGAGAAATTTCTTTTTCGTCCTCTTTTTTGGTTGTTGTTTTTTTTTAATTTCAAATCGAGTCCTTTCATTAGCCATTTGCCTGGTGCTTAAATTTTGCATTATCCTCGCTTCTTCAATTCACAGGAAACTCTTATGTATTTGCCTTGGCTTTCAACCCAACCCGCCCTCCCCTCCCCGCCGCCAACCCATCACCATTCACCGCCTGCCATCGTTCTTGCCTCTTGGAAAAGTTCATGAAAATTCAATAAGTTTTTGTGCTTCCGAAAATGAAGTTGGTCTTCTTTAGCAGACCAGAGGCAAAAAAAAAAATAAAAGAAGCATATTCTGCTTTTGGTCAGAAGCCTAAATACATAAAGCCAAAAATATATACATATTCTTTAACTGGCTCAAAGAGAAAAAAAAAAACATGGCAAAAAGTGTTGAACAAAAAATGCCATAAAAAAATTTAATTTTCGGTTAATTTAGGAAAACACGATTCAAGTGCGTGGAGGCTGGAGTAGTATGGGCAGGGTATCTAAACTTCGATGTGGCCAAAGTTAGTCGATGTCTTTTTGGGTTTGTATGCTTTTCACAGCATTTTTTCCGGCTCCACGCTTTGGTAAATGATTTGGTTCTTTTTTCTCTCTCTTTTCTTTTTTTTTTTTGGTGTTAATTTTATCCGTGACGAATAAGGGTGAGGGCAATCAAGGGGCTTTGGCGTGGGCGTGGGCGGGGGCGGAGAGAGTGTAGACTCATCATAAGTTTTAATTAGCCGCACTTTATGCAAACGCATTTAAATCAACAAGCAAAACAAAAGAAGAAAAGAAAATGTGCGCCAACTGAGAGAGAGAGAGAGAGAGTGGGATGGAGGGAGAGAAATAGAAATGAAAAAGAAATGTGCCAACTTTTCAACGGTTTTTCAGCTTCTCTATGAGCGGAAGGTGGTCAGCAGGGTAGAGGAGAGGAGTTTAGGCCGACGGAAAGAAAGAAAATCAATTAGCCTAGTGGCTTCAGTCTCTAATCGAGGAAGCCAGAGAGAGAGGGAGAAAGATAAGGGTATAGAAGAAGGAGATAGCAGAGGTAGAGAGAGAAAAAGATAGAGATATGAAAACACTTTTCGAATGACTCTGGTCCAGCAGTTTCCGTTTCCTGCTGTCTGCAGTCAAGTCCAATCATTTGTGATGACTTTTGTCCTTGCATTTCCTTCTGCACTCGCCAACCAAAACCGGCCACACTCCCTTAACGCCCCCGCCCTGCTCTCATTGAGCCTCTGTTTCTCTTCACCACATTCATTGCCCCCCCCCCCCTTTCCACCCCTTTCATCCTAAAGGCAAATATTGAAACAACTGATTAGTTTGAAGTGAATTGAATGTGTGTGTGTGTGTACATGGGATGTAGTTGTGTGCATGTGTGTGTGTGTGTGTGTGTGTGTGTGTGTGTGGTCTGTTGAGTCCTCTTAGTCCTACGGCTAATCCTCAATTGAAACAATAGTTGGAATTTACCATAATCACATGAACAATATTGATCTAGGAAGATAAATATAAAACAGTTGCAAATATTAAAATATTTATGACATTTTAATTGAGCCAAGTGGAAAAAACGGAGAAAATTGAAATGAAAATCTCTATGAGGAAAATGCATTCATATTATGTATAAATGATATGGCTATAGTATATAGATAGACAGACAAACGGACAGAGAGACAGATGGCAAGAGAATATTGACATTTGTTTGGGGTCAGATTGAGGAGTTTGGGGGGGACAAGAATATATTAAAATAATTATATTTGCTATGCAAATTCAGTGTCCCTCTTATGCTTTCTCTCTTTTTTGTTGTTCACACACACACACACACACTACGCCCCGTCCCCCCCCCCCCCCCCTTCCCCTTTGGAATTGAAAGTTGGCAGGCAGTAGTTGGACTAGACCGGAACCTAAGTGACATTTGAGTTGTGCTGACTTTTTATACCCTATACCTTTTCGATATCGATGGGTATATACATATGTATAATGGCATTTGGCCAAATGCTCTTTTTAATGGTTGGTCAAGTGGGCCAAGTCGTTGGCCACATTCCTTTTGATATTAAGAGATTAGGTTCATGGCATTGTTGAGTATGACTTCTACTATGCACTGGGCATCTAAAGTCGGCTCGCCAACTTGTTTATGGCATTTATCCTAATGGAATCACAATTTTCCTGAATCCATCCACTATCCACCCATACTCACACTCACACTCACACCCAAACACACTCATATGGGAAAAGTTATTTAACTGCAAAGTTCAGGGCAAATAAAGCGTTTCTCTCTCTGTCTCGTTGCTCCAACCTGGCCCTTATCCCTCACTTCTTCTTCTTCTTCTTCTTCATTTTCCTATGCTGTCTGAGGCTGTGGGGCGTCACCTAAATTGGACTTAATCAAATTGCCAAAATGTCGACAACAAAACGACAGTCAAAGAAGAGACATTTTGCACGCTTCAACTTTTTTTTTTTTTTTTTTGCGTTGCTGTTGGAAAAGTTGGAGAAGTTGGTTGGGCAGCAGGAGCAGGAGCAGAAGCAATTGGGGGAGTAACGGAACTGAGAAGCAGCCAGGCAAGTGAGCATGAAAAATTGATATGTCATCTATGCTATTCCTTCCTAAACATGAAAGAAATAGGAGAAAAAACAAAAAATATTCACCTTGATCTGCGGCTGCTCCATCAACATATTGAAATCTGGTCAAATGGAAGTGAATGAGGTTTATAATCAAATATATGCATCAGATATACAAAGATATATATGTATATATTGAACTCCAACTTTAATTAATTATTTATCATTAGACTAAAGGATGTTTATTGAGGGGAATCGGTTTTAGGTTAACCGATTTACATGTAGAATGAGAATTCTCTCTTTATGAATTGAGTTAATTGATTTTTTTCTGTTCATACATTTGACGCTTAATAGAGTTCGGCTTAAACGGTTTTTATAACTGATTTTCATTCAGTTGGCAATTTATATATTTAAGCTGCAAATGCCTTGACCTACAAATTATGCAAAGTGGGATAACTTTCTGCAGAGATTTTACATTTAACTTAGTTTAGTAACTTCAGCTAATTGCAATGCGGCAGGTGAAAATGCACAGCAACAATAATAACAACAACAATAACAACAACAACAACAGGAACAAAAGCGGCAACAGCAACAAAGCCAAGTCAATTAAGTGGCCAAAGGGCCAAAAGGGTCTCTCTGTCTCTCTCTCTCTGTCTACTTTGGATTTCGACTTCTATAGCAAATTTCCTCTACCTCTTGGCCGACCTCTTTGACTTCATTATAAACTGCGATTTGAATAAGCATGACCCAATTACCCAGGCAGAAACAGAGCAGAAGAAGATGAAGAAGAAGAAGAAGAGGAGGAGGAGGAGGAGTAAGCAACAATGGGAGAAACACACAAGAGCAACATATTTAAAACGTTTAATTAGAATGGCAACAATTGCTCCCTTTTCACTGTTTTAGATTCCCTCCGTTGGCGTTGTCGTCCGTTTTATCCATTTTTTTTTTGTTTTTGCTTTCATTTTTTATTATCTCCCTTATTCTGTTTCTCTCTCTTTTTCGCTTGCCCGCTATCTCTGACTCTATTGTATCTCGCTTTTTGTTGTTTTAATGCCCAAGCTAAAGTGGCGCCACTTTCAGTGCTAACAAGCATATCCTTTCCATTCCAAACACTGAATTCATTCTCCATCCTGTTGTTTGGTTGTCCTTTCGCCCTTTTGGCCAGTAGCTTTGGCACCTCTTAAGTCGGCAAACATTTCAACAATTTTTTACCCCTCTCGCTGTTGTTTGTGTTCATTGGCGGCTTGCAGTGTTTTTTTTTTTGTTGTTCTCGTTGTTGTTGTTGTTGTTTTATAAATTGAGTGGCTTTCCCCCATTGTTGACCTGCTGCTCCCTCTCCTCCCTCGTCCCTTCTCTCATCTCGACGGTAGCACCTACATACATACATGATGCATATGCACGTTACGTCTACGCACTTGGCATTTTATAACTAGGTCAACTGGCAGACCTCTATAAATGTCTATGACTATGAATATGATGGCTATGAATGTGAATACGAATATGAATATGAATATAAATGCTTGTTTGCTTTAGTTAACAACAACTTGATAGATGCCCCATACTAACTATCCTCTGCTTTTGCTTCTGCTTCACCCTCTCACAGTTTTTTGTTTTTAACAACTTTAACAAAATTGTTGATATGAAAATAGCCAATAAAATTCAGTAATCTAAGTTAGTAGCACACACACACACACACACACACACACACACACACACACACACGCACTTAAACTGGCACTAAAGACCATAGCCATAGGCCGCTTTGATTACCACAGAGTGAGAGCGGATTGTTTAATTAAAAGCCATTTAAAAAGTGTAATACGCTGGAGTCCAAACCTTTTTAATTGACTATGCACTTTCCCACAATACTTGCAGTATGTACTTGGCATCCAAATGATGTCACTGTTTTCTGTGGAAAATTAATATATAAAACCATTTAAATAGCTATTCTAAAGATTGAGGCCTTTAATTACCCCAAAGTTAACTTTTAAAACTGTCCAAATTAAATATGTAGATATGAAGAATGAGGTTTTAGATTGAAATTATAATATTTCATATTGAAAGCAAATACAATTACTAAAAATTCAACTGAAAAACAAAAAAACAAACAAAAAATGTATCACTTTAATGGCAAATTTGTACATCTGTCTAAAGAGTATCCACAAGTCGTATGGTATATGACCATAGATGTGTCTAAATTGGATATGTTTTCCCCAACAAATTTTGGCGAAATGCCCCCAAAGTGTCTACGCTTAGCTATGCAAAGAGATACAAGACATGTGGCTAGTGTTCCCCTTACCCCACCAACTACATCTCGCTAAGCGATAAGCCTAATTGACTTTGACCAATGTGCATGTGTGGGGGAAGAGAAGGAGGTGGAGAGAATGTGCCTCAGTATCTACGCCCCAAGTAAGTGAGTGAGTGAGTGCGTGCGTGAATGCGTGCGTGCGTCAATTGCAATTGCAACTGCAACTTGTACAAGTAGCAACATCTACAGCAACAACAACAACAAATTAATATGCGTGGGCTGCCAAACGATGCCGACAAAATCAACAAATAGCAACAACAACAACACCAACAAGAAAATGAAAATCAAATAATAAAAAAAAAAACGAAAACAAAAAAATGGCAAACAACTTCATTAACTGAAGCCAACATGTGCCCATTTTGCCGCCTGATTGACTGATTATGGTCAAGTGTTGGAGTGTGGCAATGCAATTGCCGGTTAGCACCATCAACCATCCCCCTTCCCGTCCCCGCACCGTCACATGCACCAACCTCCTTCTCTGCTGCTGCTGCTGCTGCTGCTGCTGCTTATCCATTGCAAATTGTATTTATTATGCACAGGCCATCGTTAAATTGGCAAAATTTTTATGTTAAGTGTTTACATTTTGTGGTTATTTGGTTATTTTTTTTTCTCCTAATTTTTTTAAATTTTTATTTATTTTCGTTTTCTGTGTGTGGTTTGGATTTGGATTTGTATTTCTTTAGCATTTTGTTTTGCTTAACTAAGCATGTTGCACGCGGCGTATGCGTTATGTATATGTATGCCCACACTTGTATATTAAATGCATTGCACATACGCACTGTTGGACGTTATAAATTCAAGTTGAACGAAAAAAAAAAATAAATAAAAATCAAGCAACAGCAACAGCGGGAACAGCAAACAAGAAAAACACACACTCAAACATACTTAAAGACACTCAATAACATACACACACACACAGAGAAAGAGAGATTTATAAAAATCAACAAACAACAAATGTTGGCAATTTTTCTCTTTTCAAAAACTGGGGTTAGGGGTAGGAGTTGGCGTTGCGGTTGAGGTTGGTGGGCGGGGGGCGGTGGGCGGTGATGGTGATGGTATTAGGGAAAAGCATTTCTTACCTCGATAATTTTTCTACTGGCTTGTAAGAGGATTAGTATATGGCCAAATGCTTATCAACGTTTACCTAGAATGAAAAGAAGAATTGATTAGATTTTGCCATAGAGTTGCGTACGATAAGAATCACTATGACTAGATTAATTTCTCTTTCTCTCTAATTATCCTTGAAACAGTTTGATTAAACCATAGTTATTTGCTTTTAATCCGATTTCGTTTATTGATTTCAGGGACTTCCAGTTTCAATTTGAGCTTCAAATATATATGTTGATCAGGTGATGGACCACAACAATAGCAACACCTATTCACACACACACGCACACAGACACAGGTAATATAAGATAAGAATATCAAATGCAAATATGACGACGACTCATAGTTTGAGTTATATTTTTAGAAACAATTGTGTTGAATTTTTGAGTCATCACAAAAAGCTCTACCCCATCTGTGCCCTCAAATGGATTATTTGTCATAGTTTCAAGTAAATTATTTCGGGTTCCCTCGGAACTTTCCGGAATTTAAAATTAGCGTAATTTTCGTACGACACGTTCAAAAAAAAAAACAAAAAAAAAACCCTCATCAAGCTGCAGCATATTCAAATTTTTGATAACCTTTAACACTCACGATTTCGGGTATTCTGGGTCATTGAGGTCATTTTAGGCTGTTCGTATTCTGTTTCTATATACAAATTGCTCAATTGATTGATAATGCTAAATTATAATCTCAACAAATTGCTAAAATCATGAAATATTTTTTTATACCCAGAGTCGGCTGAAGCAGCATTGACCTGACCATTCCTTCGAGTTGCCAGTTCCTAATATCCAGGGTATCTAAGAGTCCAACTTGAATACTGAATTGCTCCTTGGCACTTTGCTTTTAGAGTAACACAAAATGCAAATGAAGCTAATCATAAGAAAGCTTTTGTCTGCTTTCGCATTCTCGCATTCTCTATCATTCTATCCCCATATATATCTCAATTCTTTGCCTCCAGTTTCAGTTGACAACTGCAACAAATGAGTTTCGTTTTTGTGTGTTACATTTTTTGTGTGTATTATTTTTCGGTTAGAGTGTTGCGAATTCTCGCACTGGATTAGCTGAACAGAGCAGCTAAACAAATAGCAGGGAGCGGAAACGAAAGTAAAACTCGAAAAGAACTAGGAAGAGAACACAAACTGAAAGCAGCTGCACTACAAAGCGAAATAGAAACTAACAAAAACAAAAAAAAAGAAAAAGAAAAAACCAATAAAAATGCACATACGCATACACAAAAAGAGAGTGGCAAGTGTGGGGGGGGTAAGAGTTGCCGGATGAGGAGCTGGGGGGTGAGAGGGTTTGACAGGAATTTCCTTTTCTTTTTGTTGCACATATTTCACTTGTTTTGTGTCTTCGTTGCAAGATTTTGCACATTTTTCCTGCTGCTGCTGCTGCTGTCAAGAAACATGAGAGAGAGAGAGAGAGAGAGAGAATCTTTTTCTTTCTTTCGTGTGAGTAGTAGCGAGCGGTGGAAAGGGAAAGGGTGGGGTTAGTTGAGGGGGTAACAATGTGGATAAGAACTTGGAAAATTGCATTAAAAATGCCAATGTTGCCACTGGCATTTGATTTGACCTTCTTTTCTCTTACATACATAACATTCGCTTGGCTCTCTTTGTTTCCCCTCAACCCTGTGTGTGTGTGTGTGTCGCCTTACCTTTGCCATTTTCATTTTCCATTCAATTAACTAGGCCAAAAAATACCACAGCAAATCATTTGACCATAAAGCTAATTGAAAATATATATTTATGAATTTCAACCGCAAATATAAATACCAATTTCTGTATTATCAACATACAGGAACACAGAGCGAAAAAAACCCCCCTCCCCCGACCCGTAGGAAATGAGAAATGTCAAAATGCGTATGAAATTTGCATAAATTTCAACAAGAAATATCGTATAGGCCACATATCGAACATTTAATACCCTTCTTTGAAGTTTGTGTGCTCTCTGACATTGTGAGATTCAATAAAAAATGCAATTAATATTCGAATTGGTTTGCCTACCTCCAATTCAACTTTATTAAGATGCAACTTCTACTTTAACAAGTTAGCCATAAAGGATACACATCGTATTGTATTGCAAATGAGCATTATCCTTTTGCAGGGTATCCGCAAAAAAAAAAAAAAAACCAGGCATCAGCCAACTGAGAGAAGATTTATGTGAACGGCGCCAATTTATGCCGGAAATTTTGGTCGCATACTTTTTGGTATTCTCATTGAAATTGAAAACATATTAAACGCACATTAATTTCATATGCCAAACAAGAGGCAAGGGGCAAGAGGAGGAGTCCGTGGAGTGGTAAAAATTCTAAACAATTTTATTTCATGTTGTCATTTGAGAAGCAAAAAGTTGTACGTGAAATTTATTAGAAACAGGATTAAGTATTTGACAATTTTAAATTCAATTTTATTCAATGTCAACTTACCACAAATTAATTTATTTGTTTGGCATTTGATTACATAACAACGAGAGAAATTTTTTTTTAATTAAATCAAGAGATTTTGATTTTATTCTTTGAATAAAATATATCTATTTATCTGAAAAACTACTCCCTTAAAGCTTGTAAGCTTATATTTCGTAGTTTGCAGCTTAAAATGATAAAATAATTTAAGATAAGATAACATAAAAGCTCAAACTTGGTGAAATTAATTTTTTTTTGTCTCATCGTCATCAAGAACATTGGCCATCATTTTTGCATATTTATAGCGTTCTTACATGGCCTGACATTTCATTAAGTCATCGCTTACCCACCTATGGCAAACACACACGCCCCCTACTCCTCCCCTTTTCCGTTACACCCTAGCAGCTGTTGTAATGTATTACATCATTAATTCAAGTGAAGTGCGAAAAAGAACTCTGAACTGAACTCATTTCATCACCAGCTTCAACTTTGAGTTTGATTAATTTCGCTTAAATTTGGTTTATTGTCTCTTTTGGGCCGTTGTCGTCGTCATCGCCGTTTTATTTTTTGTTTTTTTTTTTTTTTTGTTTTATGGCTAATTAAAAAACAAACACACGCAAAAGTTAAAGAAGATGAGAAACAGTTTGTCACCTCATAAAATTGAACATGTTTAGCATTTTTTTTTTTTTGTTTTTTGTTCATTTTACAATTCTTGTTTCAAATCTCACATTGTGATCTAATGCATATGATCAATTGCCCAACATGGGAAATTTAAGTTCGAGATATCAAAAAAGGGTCACTAACTAACTTTTGGCTCTTGAGAAGTTTCAATACTCTTTGCCAATTGCATTTTTAATAATCTCATCATTCATATTCCTAAATAAAAAAAAACTTGAAGATTATGTTTATTCTGTTTTAATCTCAGAAATGAACACTAATTTTATGTACAGATATAAATCTTTGAAATGCTTCTAACTTTACATTGGATTTATGCAATTGGACCAAATGTAGCTTACGGCATTTAGGAACCCATGTTAAAGGCCAAAAACTGTTATTAACTTGGCAAATGGTTTTCGGGTTGCCAATACAAAACTAACAATTCATCGCAAAATATTATAGAACTTTTTTCTCTTTGACATTTTTAGAAGTCGTTTGATTAGTGATTTAAATGACCGAATGTATGTACCCTCTTCTTGGCTAGGGCATCAGTGTTAGTTGGTGAAGTGAAACCATAAACATGAAAGCCTATAAAGCAAAATTTCTGTTGTAGATAGACTGGTTTGCCTGCCTGCCTGCCTGTTTGCCTGCCTCTTACCAATTCGTTCACTTTATTATAGTTCTTTTCGGTCATTTTTGGTGTTGTCTTTGTCAACATGATCTTGAATTTCACATTCCAGGCGCATAAACTTTAAAGTTATTTTTCTTGTGTTGTGTGTTGATTTGTCTTTTTTTTTTTTCGGGGTTGTTGTGACTTGATTAGATTCAAGTTTTTGGTTCAACTTATTTGGCATTCAACTCTTTAACGTCTTTCTCTTCCTCCCGTTCTCAACACGCACCCAAGAAAGGCAAAAAAAAAAAAAAAACATATTTTATATGGCTTCAGTTTATTGTTTCTGTCGAAAATTTTGCATGCTTGTGCAATTATAATGTGTATATATATATCTCTCTGTTCCCATCGTGTCTTATGTATTCTAAAGTCATAAACAAAGATATTCCTTTCGAAAGTTCTTTCCAATTGTTCGATTTTGTATGTGAATGGCATAAATCTGTGATTTATATGGCTCAGTCATGCTCAGTTGCTTCTTCCTTCTTTCCAAGTGCAATTAAACTTGCCCCTTTTTTTCTTTCAGTGTTCGTATTGATTGTCAATTTAGCTAAGCTCAGCTTAAGCATATTTTTGTTTTTTATTATTATTCTTTTTTTTTTTACAATTCATGCTTTACCTATTTGTTATTATTACAACATATTTTTTTTTTTTTTTTTCTTTTCGGTTTTTAAACTTTGCTCCGTTATGAAATACAGCAAGGGCAACAACAACACCAACAATCGAAAATTCCCCAAGTGACACTTCAGTTTAATGAACTTGTGAACAGAAACAAAAAAAAAAAAAAAAAAAAAAGAATATCAAAGTCAGCTTAAAAGATTCTGAAAAATGAAGTTCGGAGACAACAACATGCAGATACCCTTCAAAATAAATTCATCCTGACTTTAGTTTAATTACAAAATGCAAGTCAATATCAGACCAAGGTTTGGGTTAGCCATCGATAAAAGACAAAATGTAAAAGATTTCGAGATTTTCGAGTAGAAATTTCTTAAGTTCTTTCCTCATTGATATACCCTTCTACATCTCCGCTTATTGGCTATACAGGGTACACACGAAAACCACGAGAAAAAATGAACCCAAAACCCACATGAAACTCCTCACTTTATGGTCTGGCTGTCTGGCTAATTCCCCTGGCATGTGGTTGGAAAAACTCTTCTGAAACTGCCATATAATTAAGAGCAAAAAAACCGCAAAAAAAGGCATTTTCACATTTTCGCATTTTCAGTGTTTCGATTGAAAATGACAAGAAAAGTAACAAAAACAAAAAAGCAAAAACCAAGAAAAGGGATCTCCGCCACTGTCGCTTGTTTTGCGGTTGATTAATTAGAAAAGTTTTTTTGTTTTTTCGCTACTCATTTCAAAATTGCCTGGTAAATTTTCCAGTGACTTTTCAGTGTCAATTGGATAATTTCGGTTTTGCCTTCATTCATTATTTGTTTGTTTTTGAATTGTTTAGGCTAAAACTATGAGCAAAAAGAAAACGATAAAAAGTCAAACTGAAGCATACAAAAGGAAGTATGTACATATATACGAAAAGAGTAAACTTTTAACCAGGGGGCGTATACTTAATATATGTACAAAAATATGAAATAAAGAGTCTACTTGTTGTTATTGCCCTTTCAACTTTGCCTCCTACTCTAGTTACTTTTGTTTTCTATGCCTGAGGGGAATAGAAAAAGGTCAAGGTCGCTCGCTCGCTCGCTCGGCGAAATGAGGAAATTAAGGAGGAGGTTATTGGAGAGCGCATCTATTTTAACTTAAACTTAAGCTAAACTCATGGGCATCATCAAAGGCATTAAATGACAAGCAAATCGATTCGATTAAAACGCATTTCATGGGCAAATAGAAATAACAACAAATATTCCAAATCAAACAGCTTCCTCTCCTCTCTCTTCTCTCTTCTCTCTTTCTCTTGTTACCCCTCCGCTTGTCTAAATCAGATTCTGAATCGGAGGTCTGTCGACGACAACGTCTGGGTATAATTTCTCAGCTAATGTCAACAATTTGTAATGCATCGCCCCAATGAATTGGCGCCTGAATCAGCTCATTGCCGATCTTAATGACAGAACGTTTTGTATGTGTGTGTGAGTTTGGGCGTGTGTGTGTGTGTGTGTGTGTGTGTGTACTCAATTGATTCTGATGGGCACAACATTTCGTCATTTTGTCTTATTGATTATTTTTTTTATTAAAATTCATTATAAATTATTCGCATTGCCAATCATTGCAAAATAGTCGATCAAATGGCTATTCAAATGATGATGATTAATATATATATACATATATACTACGTGGCCATAATGAAAAATCTATATAAAAATATCATTCCAATTCATATCAATTAACAAATGCATCATTAGATGTCTGAACGTGATATGAAAGCAATCAAAATCCAATCAACTATTAATATAAAGGTTTCTATTTCAATTTCTGTTTACATTTCAAATTTAAATAGAATAAATAGATTTTTCACTGAAATTGTTTTTCATTTACAAAGATATTAGTTTTATTTTAAATATTTCTAAATATTATAAATTTCAAGGCAAAAAGAGGAAATTATTTTTATTTAGTTAATGCTTTTACATAAATGCTGTTTTATCTTTTGCAAAAAAAAAAACAATCATACAATGTTTCCAATTTTAATCATAAAAGTCAAGAATTTCAAGATGTTTCCTTTTTTATTATGATTATGTTGTTACCACTCGCCCCTTGCCATCCCCAACTTCTGCCAGCAGCAGCAACATCTCGTTCCACATTTGTTGACCGACTAATCTAATCTAAGCTTATCTATTTAACAGCAGCAACAGCAGCAGCCAGCAACAACAACAACAACAACAGCAGAATGTAGCGCAATTAGCTCAGTAACTAACAAGTACTAGGAAAATATTTCACAGTTTCAGCATTGTTTTTTAGCCAGCCGGAACATGAACAACATGAATACAAGAGAGAGAGAGAGAGAATATGAGAGAAGAGAGAGAGAGAGAGTGGTAGAGGTGGAGGGGTTACGTAGAGGAGGTGGTACATAACCCTCTTGAAGCAATTAGCAGAAATTGCAAATTAATAATCATGTCTCGTGTGGCTAACTAGAAGCCAACCCACTCACCCACTTAATAGAAAATGAGTTGCACTTGCTACACAGGCAACGTGTGTGGGACGAGGTTAGGGCACGAGGGATGTAGGAGGGAAGGGGGGTGGGGA
Source organism: Drosophila nebulosa (assembly GCA_024703675.1). Classification (NCBI taxonomy): domain Eukaryota; kingdom Metazoa; phylum Arthropoda; class Insecta; order Diptera; family Drosophilidae; genus Drosophila; species Drosophila nebulosa. The sequence goes on from JANFPS010000009.1 coordinate 3,170,811, forward strand.
GGGGAATTAGGGGAAGGTGTTTCGGTCAGGTTAGGTTGGAGGAACAAAAAAAAAAAAAAAAGAAAAAAAAAACCATAACAATTTTTGCCCGGGCATATGAAAAATGTATGCGAAGCAAACTTTAAATTCATTTGCACACACACTGACACACACACACACACACATCCACACACACACACACACGCAAAGTCAGCAGCACGTGGGATTATTGGAGAAAGGGTGGGCGGAGTGGAACTGGTGACAACATTTACCAAAAGGACATGAACACGACCATGTGTACGGGTGTGTGTGTGTGTGTGTGTACGGGTGTATGACATAAGGGCAGGTCGTCAGTTCAGTTTGTTTAAACTGCGGTTTGCTTGCCTTACAGGATGTGGGAGGATGTGGGCGTGGTTCGGGGCGTGACTTAGCGTGCCCATTCGCACTTTCAATAGATGAGGGCCAAAGAAGAGAACAGCAAACGGGAGCGAGACAGAGACAAAGAGAGAAAGAGAGCGAGAGCGAGAGAGAGAAGGGAAAGGAGGGGAAATTAAGGTGGCATCAGAGGTAAAGAAATGTTTCGTGCCTCACTTCTATTTACGCTTTTATCACACAGAAGCGGTCTGTTTGGTTGCTCTCGGTCGTTCGGTGGGCCGCTTCTTAGTCTCCCCTGACGAGTACCCCTCTATACAATTTGTTTTGCTCCATTTCTATTCTCCTTCATTTTGCCCGCCGCCGCCGCCGCCGCCCCCCTCTCTCAATCTACCTCTCTTATCATTATCTCAGCCATTTCGTGTTAACCTTGGGCCAAAGAGCATTAAAACCATGCCAAGTGTTTTGTTAGTAAAGGACGAAAAAAAGAAAAATACTGGACGAAGGCCTAACTTACACCCACACAACCACACACACACACACACAACACAGTCAAAGAGAGAGGATGAGCTAGAGGGCGGCAGGAGGGTCGGTTCGGTCGGGTCGTAAGGTAGTTGGGCCTTGACTCATTTCGAATTCGTTCAAATTGCCATCCTCCTGCACTGCACTGAAATTCCAGGCTCTCACATCTTCTCACCATTCACGGAGTGGTTCTTCTCATCGTTACCTTTCTCTTATTCTTCTTCTGCTTCTTCATCATCCTCATCATTATGTGCTACTACCGTTTCCACCTCCTCCTCACCGTCCTCCTTCTTTCTCTTCTCTTATTCTGCTTCTTCATGTGTTGTTTGTTGCTCTTGATGGCAAAACTGTTGCATTTTTTATGCCATTTTATTTCAGTTTTTATTTTTATGCTCGACTCCACCAAATGTTTCTCATATACAAAACCCAAAAAAGAAATCCCTCTTTCCTTCACCGCATTTAGCTCTCCTCCCCGAACCGAAAGAAGTTTATCATATTGTTGTTTTTGAGGCCGAGGCGGTGACTTTATTTCTTTCTACATTTGTTCTCTTTTGTACATATATTTATTTTATCTTCTTCTGCTTCTCCGATACCCTATTCCTCTCTCTCTTCTCTCTTCACAATGTCAGCGAGTTTGTTTTGGTTTCAATGGAACAGATCTTTCTAGTTCTAATGTCTGACTTACAGAGTGAATCGAAGGCTCTCTAATAAAAACAGTTAAAGACCTTTCACATGCGTTGCAAGATTGTCTTTTAGCCTATTAGAAATCTTAAGAGAGATTTTGCAAAATCGAATAAATGACTCCCACGAGGCCTTCATTGGAAAATTCACAGAATTCTTTACCTTTTTCAGGAGAGAGACTTACGTTAAGTCTGAGATCTGTGAGAACGTATTTAGGACCTCCCCAGTCTGAATATTCATATTGTCTTAAGGGGTCTGAATGGAAGATATAGCAAAGAGCATTTCCCCATCGACTCTCTCTCTCAGGTTGCAAATGAATCCCGATTTACGCCTCCTCTTTCACGCGCTTCTACATATCTGCTAATGTCTATTTTGTTAGGGTCTCTGGGCAATCTGTGGGTCGTCCCTGGTTCTGCATTTCGGCATTTTTTCTTGCTGTTTTTGGGTTTTTTTTTTTCTTTCTTGTTTTTATGATATTCCCCTAGTGTCCCTGGCAATATTACTCGGTTTTCGCATCGTTCTTTTTTTTTGTTTTGGATGGTTTTTTTTTTTTTTGCTTTCGTTTTTGGTTCTTTTTGGCTTTTGCTGAATAAAGCAGAAATGTATTTTTAGTGTGTTGCTAAATGTCTAAAAATATGCGCACCTGAGCCCAACCAAAAGGAGCGAGGAGGAGCCGTCTCCTTTTTTTATTTATGAGCCTCGAAAAAAAGAAAAAAAATGAAATAACGTCGCTTCGTGCATTTGTCTTGAATCTTTGCTCTCTGATGAAGGTCATCTTGAGTTTTGGTTGTTGTTTTCTTGGCTTTATTTTTGTTTTTTTTTTTTTTTGAAGAGCTCCTCCAGCGTCTCCTGCTGCCTCTCTCAGTTCTCTCCCCCGTTCGTTGTGTCTCTGACACACCGTCGGCACTTGCTCTAAATCGATTTTAACGATTTTTCTACCTAACTTAAAGGCGCCTGCGACTTTCAGCTTTAGTCATGCTCTGTCGGCTTATGAATATGAAATGCATTTGCATGGTCAAACCAGGAGGCAGGCAGCAGGCAGCAAGCAGCAGGCAGACAGACAGGCAAGCTGTCGGCGGCGGCGGCTGCTTTTGATTGACAAAACTAAGGCAAGGACAACATCATAAGATTCCATCATCTTTACGTACTTCTCCTCACTTCAACTCTCACTTCAAGTTGACATTGCCTAGATTAAGGTTAATTGATGAGCCAGAGATAGACGAGAAGTGGAGTGACGTGTGGAGAGTGAGAGTTGAGCTCCCGTTCCAGAGTTCTTATATCATATTTTTCCTCCCGACGACTGAGCGACAGCTCATTAATAAGCGGATTTTTGCCCTATGCCAATGTCCTATTACCCTGCCCTGTCCTGCCCTATCTCTTCCCCCCCCCCCCCCCCCAATGTCCTTTGTTCCTACTACTGCTGTTCCTGTTCCAGTTTGCCAAGTTGACGAGCTAATCTAGTATATAAATCTTCAGTTTTGTGTTAACAATGGCCAATAAAAACATTCACTGGCTGGCTAGCACACAAAAACAGGCAGCAGTCTGTGCAAGAGGCCAAGTGGGTGTGGCTCATACTGGCTCCAACATCATTGGGGCAGGTCACAGGGCACTTAATTAGAAAATTTTACTGGCCACTTTTTTTCTACAAAAGTATGCATAATTTATGCAAATATGAAAAAAAAAAACATTCCAACAATTGCAACAACAATAAAAAGTTAATGACACTTAAAAGACATTTGAAGATAATTTAAGCCTTAATAACTTCTGCCTGGAGACTGAAGAATTCCAAATTTTATCATATTCAATCCAAAGATCAGTATATTCCGCTTACGCTAAACGTCAAAAATATTTTAATACAAATTTGCCATTATTCATTAGCCTCTTTGAAATTTTCAAATCTTTAATAATCTCCTACAAGAATTAAATATCAATAATATTAGTTCGAAGTTTAAGGCTTTTAAAAAATGATATTGCAATGTATTAAAGTTTTAAAGTTTTTATTTTCAGTGATTTATATATTTTGTTCGTATTTGTTGTTGGCAGAGTTAAGTAAGATATCGTTTTTATTTCAAGATTACAATGATAAAGAAATCATCATACAATAGAACAAACACGAAAAGAAGAATTGAGAAATTCTCCCAGATTAACAACTGGCTTAACCATATTGACTAAGAATACAAAGAAAAAAAAAAACAAAAACCTGATAAAAGTTTTAAATAAAAACAAAATGCATTATCAAGTAAAGATCATGCAAAAAAGGTTAAGCTGAATGATTTTTTGGCTGTAGCTTTTCTTAGTATTCAACTCTGTGATTCCGAAACAATGATCTAAAACATTTTGTAAAACAAACTTACTGTTCCGGAAATCCCCTTTCTAATAGGCTCGATTGTTTTTTTTTTTTTTTAATATGTATTTTATTATTATTTTTGCACTAACCTTTTTTTTTATGTGGTTCACTTGATTGTTGTTTCTCTTCCAAGATTGTTTCAAACAAATGCAAAGATTTTTTATTCTGTCTGTCTAGCAGCACTTTCTACTTTATGGATGGTTTTAGCACTTCCCACAAGGGCGGGAAGAGAGAGGGAGAGACAAGAAGAAAGGAGAAGAAGATGGCTGGTTCCTTAGAAGAATCAAAACACGCACACACACGCATACACAGAAACAAAATTGTTGCCAAAAATACGTTGTTGATTTTTTTTTTGTTTTTTTTTCTTTGTATGTTACTTTATTTTTATATCAGTATTGGCCCGGCTAAAACCAAATGGCTGGCTAAGTTAGACTGACTGACTGGCCGGCTGTTTGCTGGCATAGAGCGGGGCGAGCACACAATTCTCGGTCTCGGTTGGCAAATATGGGAAATTTGATATTTATTTTGGCCAAATCAAGCCAATTAGCATTTGGGCGCAGAAGATGCCGTCACTCCGCCAGAGGAGAGAACGCCGGAGACTGGTGACTGACTGCTTGAATAAATAGTGTTAGGCAGGTGATAGTGACGGTTATGGGCGACACCGGGCACCGGCTTCAACAACTATCACTTTGTTGTTAACAAATTGGTCAGCCGTAATCAACAATTACAGAACAAAAAAAAAGAATAAACAAAAAAGCATTTACTTTATAAATTATGTAGGGCACTACTCTGCTGGTCGATTTCGATAGAATGTTAATTGAATAATTTTTTTTTGTCGATTTTATTTTTGGTGATTTTTTTTTTTTTTTTTGAATTGAATATATTTTGGCTATGAGTTGAAGTTTCGTTTGATGGCGCGCGACCGGCCTCACCGCGGGAGTGTAAAATTGCGACTGAACTGAACGACGGCAAAACTTGAAAGTGGCGAAAAAAGCCGAATGGCGGCAGCCGGCAAACGAATGATAATGATGATGCTGCATGAGCGGCTAGCAACATAGCAAACACAACAGCAACATACTGCCAGCAACAGCAGCAGCAGCGTGGGAGAGACGACGGTGCGCGCTGAAGCCGGCCTCAAGAAAGTTTGTCAACATTCATTCATGTTGGTATAACTTGGCAGCAACATGTTCGCTTCCGTCATATGTCAACATTCATGTTGATAACAATTGCCAGCAACATAGTCCCTTCTGCCATATGTTGCGCTTTAAGTAAGCCATGTTTCTGCAACATATTTTGTTAGAGAGAACAAGATAAGCCATGTTTCAGCAATATGCTGCCAATCCTATATTTTTCTGTTCGCTTGTAACATGTTGCCAAAGAATGAAGCTTTTCGATTTCGCTTGTTGATGTTGTTGTTTTCATACCCATTTACCCTGTAGGGCAAAAAAAAAAAAAAAAAAAAAAAAACAAGGGCATTGGCGACTGTTAAATGTATATATTCTTCTTCAATAGGGAAATCGATTTAGCTTTGCAGAACACAAGATAACCAGATAACAATTTACCCAAATGGAAATCTTAAGTCAAATTAATTCTTCATCCTCTTTTCAATTTTAAACCATTGAAAAGGCACAACTAATTATTTCTAGATCTCATTCTTGCAATCTTGCATAAATATAAAGGGTAACTTCGGTTCGGTTTTTGTTGATAAAGTAAGGCATTTCTTTGCATTTTGTTGACCGATTTTTAAATTAAAGTTTTAGCTAATTAAAGAAAAAAAAATCGTTATGTTTTTCTTTGCCTTTTGATTGCGTGATTTATATATGTTCACATATATGTATATATATAAATATATATATATATATATATGTATTATAAGTAAATAAATATTCGCCTGCTGTTGCTTATTTATAAACACATTCAAATTTATGAACTCGCGTTGTTGTGTGTTTTATACCCTTGCAAAAATGGTATAAGAATTGCGGTCATAAGTTCATCATAATGCCCTGGAGCTATCTGAGCAAATCCTGTTTCAAATCTCAACTTAACAATGCTCCAATTGATTTGTAATTTTTGGAAAATTCGCAATAATCATATGAGTTGATATGAAGATTATTCAGCTTGAAAGGGTCTTGAAAGTTCGGTGGTATTAAGAGAATTAGCTCAGTTCTCTGGTTTTTAATTTCTTTTGGCTTGCCTTTTTTTTTATATAGATTTCGCATGGCCTAGTAATTTATGGGCTCAAAGGGGAGAAGTTAAATTTATGTTTAAATAACAAACACTTTTTTATTTTATGAATTTAGTATGTGCATGTGTATATGTTGCTGATACACAAAAATGTTGCCAAGAAATGTATGTTGGAGGCCGGCAACAGATGGTGGTAGGTGCTGGTGCGGTCTAATGGCGTGCGCGGTGCAGGGTGCGGGTTGCGGGGAGTGCACGGAGGGCAAATATCTTAGTCAGCGGGCCGAAATATAAATTGTTGCAATCTAAACAAATGATGCAATTGTTGTGGGCGTGGGGCGTGTGCGTTTTATTTATAAAACATTGACGTAGACAACAAGTTCAATAAAACTTTTGTTGAGCTAAGTCGCATGATTTATATTAACAGGGAATATCAACTATTATATCTTTCTCTCTCTCATCGTCTCTTTGGGTGTCTGTCTGACTGGTACAGTAAGTGCAAAATGTATTTCAAATGAATGTAAAGGTAGCTGTTCTGAGTTAAGAATGTTTTCTGTTTGGATTTCAAAGCTTTTTCATGACAATGATGATAATAGAACCCAAAGGCCTGTTTCTAAAAAGCAATCTTATGAGTTTTCCTATTATTCGGAACCAAAAGTCCGCTTAGCAAGCAAAACTGAACTACAATAAATTCAAGCAACTTTGTAGCTTCAAACTTTAACGGTAAATTACATGGGCTCGATATCTTCCTGTCTCGCTCATGCCCCACACACACACACACACACTGTAAGCAAATACAAAACAAAACAAGAAAACGAAACGAAAGGAACAAAAAAAAAGCTTACAGAACTTTGGCAACTTGTTGCATAGTCGCAGCAAGAAGCAAAATTAACAGCAACAACAACAACAACAAGTTGCCTGACCCATTTACTGTTTATTGACAGAGACATTGAAGTGCTTCAATGGTTATGGAGGACAATTTATTATTTAATCTGTTTGCACTTATATATCAAAAATCACAAAAGGGGAAAAAGCAAGAGAGTGAGGGATGTAAGAGGAACTGAGGGAACGATGATAAGCAATAATCAAAATAAAATGTTTACTTTATGAATTCAACAAAGTTGCTGGGCAATTTATGAAACATTCCACAACCACAAAAAAAAAAAAAAAGGAAAAAAGAAAGAAAAAAACACAGAAACCACACAACATTTAATGTAAACAAAAGTCTCAAAAAAACTAAAAGCAAAAATAACATGAGAGATCCAATTGTTCGCTAGTAGTTTCTATACCCTTTCCTCAGCTAACCATAACATTCACTTCACTTTGTCAATTTTTAAAATTTTCCCTTGGATATTTTCCCAAGTGCATTTTGATTGTTTACTTAATATTCAGTGGTAAGGTCATTCTAAGTCGGCTTTATTCATGTTCAGCTCCAAGGAGATGTACTCATTCCTGGAAGAGTAAAAGAATTCTCGTTATAACTATGATCAGAAGAGATAAATGCGATGAAATTAGATCGCAACAGATCAGAATCAGAATCAGAATCAGTATGCGAACGAGTAATGCAAAATAATCTAAATGAAAATAGATTTTTATAGTGAGACTAAAAATAAAGATGACAACAAAATGGAAAATATGTACATATGTATGTATATACATAGATGCAAAACAAATGAGAAGAAATGATTTGACCGAGTGGTCGTCCATCTGGGCATCCGAGGGGCGTTGGCATTGAGTGGGAGTGGATGGCGCCCCCCCAAACCCATTCTAAGACACTAAACCAAACATATGGCGCCAAATTTTGCATAAACATTTCATATTACATACATTGCAAAGAAAACTCAGACACAAATGTTTAACCCGCCATTAACACCCCGCCCCATCCTTCCCTCCTGCCTTCTGTTCATCCATAAAGATCACTAAAATAACAAAAGGCAGCAGCAACCGTACGAGCACCAGTTTCCAGTTTGTATAATTTACATGATTTTGATACATAGTTGCCATCGAGTTGTTGTTGTTGGGGGGGCCTCTCAAGGTCAAGTAGAAGCATTTACATAGCGTCTAGTAATTGGTGTGGCAATTCTTTTGCTTGATACCCTTTATCCAATGGGGTTATTCGATTTCTGAGACATCTACAAAGTCTATAAAAGAGATGGACAAGAACCTAGAAGTTTGTCTACTTTCCCACATTAATTACAGGGCATTGGCAAGTCGATAACACTAATTAGAAATAGAAGAAATGTGGGGGGTGGTGAGAGGGACCATCAAATCATAGGGCGTGGGCAAGCTAATTAATTTTCCACACATCAAAAATGATTTAGATACGCAATTGTTTAGTTTTTTTTTTTTTTCTTTTGGTTTTAAGAAAAAAAATTTTGCCCCAGTCTTTTGACTTGACTTTTGGAAAAATATCGTAGCGAATATATGTGGTTCAAATCTGTCTCCATTAATTGGTAGTGTCATTAATGTGACATTCTTGACCTTTGAACTTCTAGATCATACACATAAAGGTTATTGAAAATGTGTCTCGGTCTTCAAAATTCCTAATCAAATCTTAAGTTAAAGACTCTGCAATTGTAGAATCATTTGGCTTGAAAGTTGCAACGGGCCTCAACAAGAAATCTGAAAAACCAAGCGAAACGATTTTAAAACATGGCATGACATTGATATAGGATGCTTAACACAATTTCGAACCGATCGTGCATTTAATTAGCCATGTATTGAATTACAAACAAAATTTATATGCCCCAAGACCTTTGGGGGCCTACAATGATACGAGAGAGAGAGAGAGATAGAAGGCCCATGAGGAGCATGTGTGGCAAACGTTTTCAGTTTTTCGCACATTCCAGGCACACACCAAGCAGCGCCACATGCCACATACAACGGCATGGAGTTACGGTGGATTGAAGCGGGAACGGGAAGCGGGGACAGGGACGGGGGGATGGTCAGTTAGATGTGTGCTCTCTGTGTGCGTCTGGCTATGCTCCACTAAGGAAAATCTTTTATATACACCAAATGCCGCCACCAAAAACGCCCCTCCAAAAAAAAAAACACACAACACACACACAAACACACCACAAATTGGGTCAAAATAAGCGCAAAAAAAAAGAAGAAGAAGGAAAGTAATAGAGAGAGAGAGAGAGAGAGGGTAAGGGTAGGGGTGGGGTGTGAATTAAGAAACGAAACCATCATAAAATTTAATGCCTCGCCTTATAAATAAACAAGTTGTGTATATGCGAAACACATACATATAATGAAATCGAAATGGGAACTTGCACTTGTTCCCAAAAAAACCAACAAAAAAAATTGCACCCACAAATGTGAAACTTATGCGGACCATGTCCAACTGAAATGAATGAACAAATTGCTGATGATGTCGTCTCCATGCCCCCAGCCACTCTTTTTCCCTCTTCCCTCGCTCTTCTATCCTGTCATCCCTACACACACACACACACACACACACACACACACACACACACACACGTACACCCACGCACACACCCACACACACATATAGCCAATGTCCAATGTCTGGACATGCCAAATTCAAATTAAAATTGCGTGCGAATATTAACCAAAAATACAATACACAAAAACTTGGCTAAACCAAACTAAAAACTAAACTGTATATGTACTCTTTATTCTGTACACCAAACGAAAACTGAACCGAAGTGAAGTGAAGGTCATGAAATTTATTTATTTATCCAATTTGTTGGATTATATCTTTTCGTCAGTTGCCAATTTTTGTGTTATTCTCTGTTGCCGCCGCCATAGACCCCGCTGATTCATTGGCTCGGAAAATATTGTCATCGCCTCGGATGATGGGTGAGTAATACCAATTCATTGGCTATGCAAATTGAGCGAATGCCTCATGATTAATACTCACTCCAAGTGAATGGCTGTAGATAGATGTCTGCCTGACTGCCTGCCTGCCTGCCTGGTGGGTTAACCCAGGTAAAATCATAGCCATCATAGTAAAGTGCAGCACTGCAATGCAGCTATGTGGTGTGCCGTCTCTCTGTGTGTGTGTGTGTGTGTGTGTGTGTGACTAACTTGGCTAACTTGCTCTCTAACGTGTTTGCCAATTATGCAAAATATTCTCAATAACATTTTCCATTATTTTGCATATGGCAAGTAGCAACTGTTTTGATTCCCCTCCTTCTTCTGGCCATTCCCTTCTCTAGCATTTCATCCATTTTTGGCATAGTTTTGCATAAATTTTAATTAAAAATAATAAGAAAAACAAATCAAAGTGTATTTGATAAGAAATAGATTGTTTATCCGCGAGGCCCCCCCAGAAGTTGTCTTTGGCGAAAAGAACACAAAAGGAAATCGCCAAAGAAACTTATAAAAAACAAAATTGCATTTCAAAAGGTCGACATTATTGTACGCTTTCGTTAAATGGAGTCCATTAATGGTAGCTACTTCCTTAAGGACTGATAGACTGCTAGGTTAGGAGGTTGAGTTGAGGTTCCAAAAAATGAATCTTCATGTCCTTTTGATGGGCAACAAATCAAGTTTCCCCTCTAACATCATTTCAAGCATCGGTTCACTTATTTGTGGGTCTTTCTTTATCTCTTCGTATGCAATACCCTTTATTTAGTTAGGGTATAGAAAAAAACGTCACTTAATTGCTTTTCGCTGTTGTCTGCTCGGATTGGCGCTAATTGAAGACAAACTTGCGTTGAGTGTTGAATGTTGAGTGGTTGCTGCCTAGTTGCTGCTAGCTTGCCTGGTGGTGGTCACTGAGAAGCAACATTGCAACAAAACTGCCGACAACCGGCAACTGGCAATTGGCAACCGGCAACCTGCAACCGGCCACCGGTGTTCCGTTCCGTTTTGTTAACTAACTTTGTCAAGAATTATGCGTTCATATTGAAGGCAGTGTCACTAGCATTTTGTTAAGTTTTCTTGTTCAGTTTGCATTAATTGATTTTCAATATAATTTACATAAAGTTTTCTCTTTTTTTTTTCTCAGTTTTGGTATCGCATTGTAACTTACGACAAAATTACACAATTTGACTGCCATCATGATTAATGCGTTCAATGTTTGGGTGGTCAAAAAATTTGGTTCAAAGATTTTTACTTACTATACAATAGAATTGAAATATTTCATTTATTCTACTAATTGCTGAATTGACCTAAATATGTACTTGACTGACTATCTACAACAATATTGAAATGAAGATATACATACATATATATATATATGTAGATATATATTCTTTGTTGCTGCCCAATTGGTATCACTTAACTTTCGGTTCAAGTTCAATTAGCCAGCGTCTCTTTCAAGGCAAAAAGATTAGAAAATGTCAAGGTTAGGGCGGCATGAACCATTAAATGAAGAGCTCATCCTCATCTGATATAATAATAAGTCAAAATACTTGAATCAAGTGCAAAGTAATTAGACTATGTTTTGAACAGAGTTAACCTAATTTTAAATAGATAATAAGCCAGTGAAAACTATTGAATAATGATCCCTTTCAATGTCAAATCTATAACCAGAAGTAATGCCAGGCGTTTACTTCTGATCTAGAAAACATCTTATATCTTATCTTACAAATGAAGCCTTTAGAATGAATGGATTTACTTTTGAAATCAAAGTTTTAGCTTTGTCTATTCAGTTTTCTGGTTTATTTTATTCTTATTTTTTTAGATAATTCATTTGACATTCATTTATGAGTAATTTCCGGTCAAAATTTTAAACAATTTCCTCATACTTTTGATTGTCTATAAGCCCATAAATTTTCAATATAATCCCATTGCAAATTGTATACATAATTGAAATAGTTATTAACTGATTTATAAACATTATTTCCTCATCAATAATCATAATCAAAGAGGGAGAATAGAGAGAGAGAGAGAGAGAGAGAGAGAGAGGGGAAGAAAGAGAGAAAGACGGAAAAGAGGAAGAGAGAGAGAGAGAGGGGGGTGGTAGAGAAAGTGATTTTCCATTCTCTCGCTTTTATATTGTGATAATTAATCAATTATTGTACCTTAATTAGCATTTTGTATGCAATGCAAATTCAATAGTTAAGTAATGGCCAAATATCACGCATACGCCCCGCCTTGCCCTTTCCATTTCACAGTAATCAATTTTAATTCCTAGTTGCTGTCTATGTGTGTGTGTGTGTGTGCACTGAAGAGTGAAATTCAATTTGTCATCCCACCAGAGAGTAACAATTACAAGAAAAAGAAAGAAAAACTAGTGAAAATAACGTTAAACGTGAAAAGAGAGAGAGAGAGAGGGAGAGAGGAAGAGAGATGGGAACGAGAAGCACATGAAATAATTGCATTTTGTTGTTTGGCAAATTATGCAAAACGCATTAAAGTTGCAGACACACATTTTAAAGACACAAACAAGCGAGACAAGCGACAAAACGACAGAACGAACGACATCGGCCACGAACCATGTCAATGACACATTGTGTGGCCACAGAAAGAGAGACAAACTCATTCGCACAGCCAAACGGGGAAACCTCAAACAAGTGAAACAAGCCAAATTTTGCAGAGAAAAGCCAAACCGACTAAAATTCAACCAACTTCTCCTCCAAACCAATTGACTTCCCTTTTTTTTTGCCCATTGCTGCACCCTTTTTACCCCGTTTAGCTTCTCTTTCGGTCCTACCCCGGGCAAAGAATGAAAGTGCATTCTAGAGTTTTGGCTCGATTCTTGTGCATAGTTAATTTTATGCTTATGCTCTCATGTTTGCTTTATGGTAATGTGAGATGCACAACCAAAAGCAAAAAAAAAAAAAACAAGAATCACAAAAACCGAAAAAAAAAATGAAATTGAAAATGTTCATACAAATCCGTCTGGGGGTCGGGGACGGTTGTAGATTTACCTGAATAAAGTATAAAACATTTCCCATAAACTTTCTATAAAGTTCTATAAAATGTTAAGCAAATTAATTACAAATTCTATTTGATTAACATAATTTTAAACAGTTTTCAAGTTGTCGTTATCACACACTCAAATAGTTTTAGATTGAATTAACTTTAATTGGATTCGTTAAAGTTTTTTTTTAAATACACGAAACTTCAATTTTAAATATGACCGCTCCTGGGTGATTTTTTGGGCACTCTTTCTTGGACTTTGGAATTGCTTAAAATGCTTTTATGCAAATGAAGCAGAAATGATGATGAGAGCAATATGAAATTCTGTCGACTTAATAACAAAGTTCAATTGTATCAATTTGAAATGACGACGACAACGACGACGCCGAAGACGAGACGCTACCAAAAACAATGTTGTCGACTATGTTGACCATGTCTCCTCTCAGTCTCAGAGAATCTAGAGAAATTCATATAAATTAAAAATTCAGAAAGGTCCTACATTTCCTTCCTTCTTCTTCTCTTCTCTATTGAAATCATCAATCATAACTCATCAATCAATCAAGCAGACAGATGGACGGACAGACAGACAGACAGACAGACAGACAGAGAAAATCAACCATAAGAAGTAGAACTTTTTGAAGTTTTGCGGCTCTTGAGAGCTCTCCGTTTTGAAAAATGACAAAGAGCAAAAGAAATTTTATGGTCAATTTCAATTAGAACCACGAACGGACACACACACAGAAAACACAGACACACACACATACAACAAGTAGTATCCAAAGAAACGATATGGAAATTGTGCCAATGATATATAGTTGTATATGCGAATCTGTAGTAGCCATAAGCCAAAAGAGGTAAAGGTGGGGTGTGTGTGTGTGGGGGGGTGTGCAAAATGTGGAAGGGGAAAATGAAAACAAATAGCCTGGTGTGAACACACTTTCATCGGGGGCCAACACTATGCGTTTTTGTTGCTTTCGCCTGAATTTCACTAAATAAATACTTAAAACAAACTATTCGCCATAATTAGTTCTCTTCTTCGTGATGATGATGATCTCATAGTTGCTGATATTCAAAATTTTCTCATTTCTCATTTCCATTTCACTCGATGATGTGCTGCAATCGGTCAAATGTGACTGCATTTCACTTAATTGAATTGTGAATCTCTTGCCAAGTGATGTCATTGGCTACTTTGGTGTAAATTGTCTCAATCATTGAATAGATACATATATATATATATATAAATATATATTGAAACAAACGAATGAACACTGTGTAAATAAGGAAGCAGACAAAACGGATATGAAACTGCCGTCCCGAAAGGGGGTTAATGCAAAAGTTCTTGTCTTATTCATCAAAATTGTCTGGCGTGTTAAATGGTTATTTTGTTTTGTTTTATTTTAAGCAACATCTGGCAATTTTAATTACAATTGCCAGCTTTTTTCTACCATGAAAAATTAACACTTAAAATAGTGTATTCATTTGAATTCGATTACAGATTTTATAGTGAATCAAACTAGATGGAAAAAAACCAACTAAGAAACAGAAAACTGATTCACAAATGATGGGGGAAAAAAAAAAACAGATTTAGTTAGTTAATAGCTTATGCTGTAGTTTAGTTAAAACGATTTAAGAACTTTGCTCAAAATTCTACATTTAGCTAAAGTCTTTTTGTGCCTCTACTTGATTCATTTGGCTTGCACCTGCGGAGTGTTTCATGCACTTAGTTGAAGGGACTTGCCAACAACAACTTTAAAAATTATACAGTCTACTTTTAGGGGCTAGGTGTCATGGTCATCCGAAAACAGATATGTTTTTTTTGGTTTTTTTATTATTATAGAGATTTGTATCACATAATAGGCTACATAATAGGCAACTTAATCTAGTCAGAAATTTAGAGTCATTTTAATTAGGCTATAGAAAATATTTAGAAAAGGGTAGGGTATATAGGTAGTTTTAAAGGTAGGTAATTTTTTAGCACGTAAATAACAGATGAATTTTTTTTTTTTAAGGACATTTAGTTAAGTGAAGATCCTATTAACAGATCTTGAGGGTGATCTAAAAATAAAGCCCAAGATCAGCCAGCTATGAGAACAATTTCGTAATTAATGATCCCAAAAGTTTTTCAAATCTTTCTTGTAAATTTTTTAAGTATTTCAATTTCGAAAAACCTTTCAAACAGCCTCCTACTCTGTGTCTTCGCTTTTAGGTTGGCCAACATATATCATCGTCTAAGTATTTAAACGCCCTCAACTATTTGATAGACAGAGAGAGAGAGAGAGAGAACAAGCGCGAGGAAAATGGTGTTCCTAGTCTATGGGCCAAGACTTTCTGTCGTCTGGCAATGCCTTTAGCTAATTAATTTTCATGAAATCTCTCCCTCTTGCATTTAAAGTAAATGTTTTTTTCTATTTTTTGTTGGCGAGCGAACGAGCAAGCGTTTGCAATTATTTGTGCTATTTTAATTGCAAAACTATTTCTGACAATTTAACCAGACTAATATAATTTGGACGAAGAAAATGATGATGATGATGATATCACTTTCTATATGCACACCCATCTCACCCATCTAATAATCTTGATTGTCACGTATCTGGCGGAACATGTCCAAAATGTGACAAAGTGAGAAACAACATTCATGTCATTTATATCATTAAGCCATTATTTCCGCTTATTGCAGATAGTTACGGATCTGTCATCTGTCAACTGTCATCTGGCCTCGTAGCCCGGGCCAGCCTCAGCTCCAGCTCCAGCTCCAGCTCGGGGGCTGTTAAAAGAGGTTCAAAGAATTCACGAGAAATTTGCTAGTCTATTATCAAGTGTCACTCAATGTGGCCATCATCTTGATCATCATCATCATCATCTTTATCATGATCATGACATCATCAAATGGAGATCAAAATCGTTTAATACGTTCGTTCGTTCGTTCGTTCGTTCGTTCGTTCGTTTGGTCGTTATGCATATTTCATTTTATGTGATGGCGTTCAATGACGATGTCGTTCATTAATCACAATCTTCTCAGATAGCTTGCACTATCAGAGCCCTCCGCTTCGTCTGTTCGTCTGTCTGTGGCTGTCTGTCCGTCTAGCTGTCTCTTCAGAGACCCCATAAAAAGACGCAGACTTGTTGGAATAATGGGATAGTTAGTTATCTTATATATGATGCATTAGGGGCCACGGTTAAATTTAAATCTTTTTGGCATTCGTATAACATTTCATTTGGTGAGAGTGCGCAGGCGGCTTGTGTCTTGTCTGGGATATATATTTTCGGTCTGGCTGATTCGAGACAAAATATGGTTTGTCATGTGGAGGGTCAAAACAGTGATTGCGATTATGTCCATGTCCGGGTGATGCTCTCTTATCTTTGAGTGAATTCCTATTTAGTGGTTTTATCCCTATCGGCGCCAAAATAAAGCACCGACCAAGACTTATCCGGCATATCGAATTCCATTTGGCGAGGTGTCATACTGTCAAAATGATTCGACATTATAATGAGATGTAACCAAAGGAGTCTCTCTCTCTCACACACTTACCTGGTGTCCGAGACAACCACGCGCCTACGTTGATGCAAGGGTATGCATAACTGTTTGGGAGCAGGCTTCAGTTCCAGAGCAAAATCATTCTCAGAGCAATCCATGGCCATGACACCATCCTCGCTGTCGTTGTGTTTCTTATCCACTTGAGATGACATGATCAAAAGAAAATTTTGGTGACTTTCAAAACCAAAAGGAAGAAGCAAGGAGCAAAAAAAAAAAAAAAATTACTAAAAATAAAATTTATCCAAATATATTTTCTGTCGTTCTAAGGAGAATTTTTTTCAAATATTCAACAAATTTTTCGGTTGTTGTTCAGTATCCGAGTGTGGTGATTAAAAATAATAAACTGAAACGAATGAAAACTGAATGAAAATCTCCGAGGTACTACACGAGAGAGAGTTTAGATTCTAAAGTAAAGGCAAACACGATTGCTAAAATTCAATTCAATTGAATTTCAAATTGTCATAGGTTACTATGATCAAAGTTTGACAAAGCTGACAGTCTTAAAAACTATTCACTTATACAAAATTTATTCAATAAAATGTTCTTAAGAAACTTCTTTGACTCTCATAAGTATAAAACTTTAAATTGGAGTTCGTTGCAGAGATATGAACTCAGTAGAGAAGGAATTGCTTGCAATGAGCTTACAAAGAAATAATTTAAGCCATAAGTTAAACAGATGAAAAATTATCCACTTTTATGAAGGCTAAAGAGAAAATGCAACTGCCTAAAAGTATGCAGCATATTTTCAAATCAAACATCTATAATATTCCTGTTTCATTCAGCTAAAGTTCGCCTTGTCACCTTTCTACGTTTAGTGAATTAGTTGATTAAATCCTTTCGAAACTATTGGGACAATTCAAAGCTGCTGGACCATTAGAAATTCTGTCGTCTTATTTGCTCTTTAAGGATTATATAAAAAATTATTGCTTAATATGTAATTTATTAAAGTTTCCATCCAAAAATATAAAAACCCAGCTGATGGCAACTCATTTTCCAAATGCCTTAAAAAAAATCCCTTGGGGTTAAGATAATCCATCAAATTACAAAAAATTTGGTTTACGAAAGCCAAAAGGATATCCAGGCAGGTCACCTTTCTGAAATTATCTTTGCATCGGTGACCAAATTCAATCCTAAAGCCAACTCAAATATTTTTTGCCACACAAATGAAATTGCAGTTAAAATGAATTCTGATTTTCATGAACAATTTTCTTTATTAGTAATATTTCAATTATTGAATAACAATTAATACCAGTTATATAGACACCAAAAAATTTATAAAATCTCGATCTAGAAAGCGAGTACAAGAAGTATTTAAAGTTTAATAAAGCTGAACTTGTATGGCCAGAAAATGATTGCCATTATTTGTCATATTGTCAAGGATATGGCCGGGAATAATCACAGAGCTTGGGCTGCTGCATATGGAGCACATATCCTGGGGTCCCCTGACATCGTAAACTCCGCTGGTGTGGACACACAAGGCATTGACAAGTTGGCTTTTTCGGGTAGACCAAACGCATATGGTGCCCGTAATCCTATCACGTTTGGGAACAAAGCTAGTCAACCAGAGGACAAACATTTCGGCATCGAGCGCCTGTTGGGAGACGCCACTCAGTTGCACGGCACTGGAGAAACCAAACATTTCGGAGAGGCGAACCCGCGATGTCATCACCAGAACGGGCAATAGTTCGCGTAACTTCCTACTATGCGTATCGATGATCTTGTCTCTGACCAGAAAGAGCACATGGCATTTGGGTCTATTGAGCAGAACTATGTTGGCATCCAGGAAAAAGGTCTTCGTCTGCCTCACATTGATGCGCTCCATGGTCAGAGCGCGATGATCGTACAGAAGATGACGATTGAAATCCGCAATGAAAATCATACGCTTGCAATCATAATCGGGACAATAGATAGGAGCTCTCGATATAATAAGTTCCTGGGCCATTTTAGTTCCATAGCTAATACCTGGCTTGATGTCAATCAGGTAAAATAAATCCTTTCGATTACAGGGAATTGTGATGAACTGGGAGTAAGGATATTCGTGAATATGCTTGGATTTTCGGCCATTTTTGCGAGACACCATCTTAGACCTTGGATCGCCGACAAAGCCTTGGTACACAGCTCGTTGAACACTTGACGCGGCATAGCAAACCCGAGGAAGTTTGGTCGATGGTTTCAAGAGTTTACTTGAAGTTTTCGAGCATCTTTTTGAGAGAGGTGGCAGAATGTAGTGCAGCGACGGTTTGTGTTTCTGAGAGATCGTTGAAGCCGTCATGGAGCAACACAAAGGTGTGGAGTCCGACTCCGACTCCATAAAATATGAAGTGTCCGACTCAATGGAGCGTGAAGTGGATGGTGTTGATTGCTTCTCTTTAATGAGACCCACCAAACGATCCTCGAGACAGAGACCTTTATCCTTTTTATCACCACGTTGGCCATAGTCCTTGTATATTTCTGGCATTATAATGTGTGCTCCTCCACGTTCTCGTTGGTCTTTTCTCAAGTATTGTTTTTCAATATGATCTTCATATTCCAGTTGCTTAAGCTCCGATTTAGCTCTTTTGTATTCGGTGTCAAGACGTTGCCTTATTCCACTTAATTTGCTAATTAATTTTCTTTTCTCTCTCATTCGCTTTTGCAAGTCATTGGGCATTGATTGGGATCTCATCTTCTTTGTAGATCTCCCTGCTTTGGCATAGTCCTGATGACGAATTGGCGTAGCAGCAGGAGGAGGGCTGCTTGAGGGTGAACTATCCAATAACTCTTCCTCTTCTTCTTCTTCTTCCTCTTTTTCATCATCATCATCGGTTTCTTCAGTTGTAAATCCTTGATGCAATTTTCCCCTATAATCGTCGTCTTCATCGTCTTCCAAACCATAATTGTCAATTTCATAAGTGCTTGGATCGCGATCCTCATATTCAGAGAGTGTATTAGGATCATATGTCTTGGGTGAATCCAATGCCAATGGCTTGGCATGACCTCCAGAATTTCTTTCACTCGATTGTGAGCGCTCTCGAAACATGGGACCTTGCTGTTTGGACCACCTGAAATAAACTCTAGAAGTAGAAGACTGAGAGCGTCTAGATAGCTTCGATTCACAGCTCTTTGAACGCTCGCTACAGGATGTTAGCTTCCTATGTTTCTCCTCCTTGTTGCCATCTCTCTTCTTCTTCTGTCTGTTGGTTCCCCCCTTGGGTTTAGTTGATGGCGGCGTCTCCAAGGCATTTCGTCCGACTGGTGGTGACTGGGTCCGACTCTCTTTTGATTTGTCATCCAAGCTGAGAAAAAAGGTAAAACTTTCGCATACATTACACAAATCGGAGACACCATCAACGTAACGTTGCTCCTTATATTCTTGTCGTCGTTTCTGGAATCCATATTCCAAAGTGGAAGATAGTTTCAATTTCTTATTGCCACAGCTGGTGCAAACGAATCCTTTTCTGTCCATTCCTTTATTTCGAATATGTGTGTGTGTGTATGTGTGTATATGTATATAAGTGAACTGTTTGGAAAATATGTCTTTAAATTTACAAAATTTACTTCTTTTTTTTTTTTAAATTAGAAAAATTAGCTCAAATTTTTAAGAGCCATTCAGAAGTGTGTGTTTATCAATCGAAATTCTACGAAAACTGTGTGAATTCAGGGATAGAAGTTTACTAGGTGAACTAATTTGGATTGAAAGCAAATCCAATGGATGCTTAGGGAAATATTTATTGTAAAGAAGGTCCTCGTTCCTCTCTCTCTCTCTCTCTCTCTCTCTCTCTCTCTCTCTCTCTCTCTCTCTCTCTCTCTCTTTATACAGTAAAATCAAGGCAATTGTTATGTATCTGTTGATCTGAGTTAGAGATGGAGAACTATCGATAGTCCCAATAACATTAAAAAAATTGATTGCACGATACCAGAAAAAAAATAATACTTTTATATGACAATAGGAAATTGAATTAAGAAATTGTTTGAATTGTTTCCTTAACAATGTTAAAAGGTATAAAAAGAAGAAATATTTTAAGGATCTAGTTGAATAGACTTTTTGCAATTACAACTGATTTTTGGTCTGATATTAAAGCAAGCTACGTTTTAAATGCTATTGGGACTATCGACTGTTTCTACTATCGATAGTTCTCCACCTCTAATCTGAGTAGAGTAATCACAGCTCGTTGTGGAAATTCTCCAGCCTGAAGCTTGATTTATGTAGCGTATCAAAAATGTTTGCTTGAGCCAAAATGTTGCTATGTGGACATAAATGAGTGAGAAAGATGTCTTCGACACACCTACTTTCAGTCGTGGCAAAACGATTTCCGTTAGTTGGATTTGCTTGGCCATCTGTCAGATATCACATGATGCTGCGAGCCTCCCCAGACACTTGACCAACTGACCGTGAAATCCCCACACACACACACACACACAGCTGAAAGCAAAGTCACAAATGGGCAAAAAAATTGAAACTTCAACTCCAAATTAACCTTGAGGAATCTATTCCACACACCCCACAGCCATAGACAGACAGACAGAGAGACAACCAACAACTAAAGAAAGATGAAAAAAGAAACTAGCCATGCTCCAGTTTGGCAGTTTACCAGTTTGCCCCAACTGAAGATCTCCATGCCCAAGTGCCATTCAAATTGTCAAATGCCCCGTCAAGTGCGGCTTAAACACTGCGTACAATTGAAGCTGTGATCGGTTACGGGTTTTTAGCTTCGGTTCGGTTGGTTTCGGTCACTGTCGATGATTCAGCCGAAATATGTATGTTGCTTGCTTGATAAGATGTGCAAAACAAATAACGGATGCCAAATATTTAAATGTTTAACCAATTGAAGGTCTGAAATGTGTGTAAAAGACAATTTTGATTTAATATAAATATAGAGGAAATTATTGAACAAACTATCAGACAACGTTCGAGACTCACAGACAAAAGATATATACTACACACACTCAAAATGGTAAGCGTTCGATCGGTGGAGTGTAAAAGAGATTGGTATCTTTGTTGTTTTTGGTTTTTGGTTTTTGGTTTTTGGTTTGACCCACCTTTCGCATCCTTTCGCAGAAAACCTTCTTTGTGACTTTAGTTATTGGTTTTTGTGTGGTTGCTGCGGATGTATCCCATTTACCGAGCAGCTATTTACCACCACCAAAACCGAGCATGCGGTATCCATGAGCATTGAACAGCAGGAATTACGTGAGCTGCCCGAACAAGTGGAATATATGAGAGAGAGGGAGAACTCTCAAATGGATATGGATAGAGCAAATATGATGGGGGCAATGCCTATGCCCAGTAGCCTTCTGACACCACCTGCTCCAGTTGAGGCTGATGCTATGCTGCCCACTCGTTATCTGCCGCCAGCTCCAGTTGGTCAGCTACAACAGCAACAAATGAACCCAACAGCAGCACCAGCAGCAGCAGCAGCAGCACAGGAAGAAGAATCCTCTTCGCAGGCTGCACCCATCGAACCAGAGCCACTTATGCAGCCAGAGGCTGCTGCCGAACAGCAAATGCCCATGGATTATATGCAGTATTTACCACCTGCCCCTCTACAAGGTGATGCACAGCAGCAGCAGCAGCAACAGCAACAACTGACCTATCAGCAATATCAAGAGCAATTCCAACAGCAGCAGGAGCAGCAGCCACTTCAACAGGAATACCAAATGCCCTATATTCTCGATGTGGTCCAACAGCCCATGGCTCCTTCCGATGCTGAAACTTTGGCTGCCTATGAGGAACCCCAGCCAGCCCATGAATTGCGTAACGATGGCTATCACTACAAATCACAGGCCGAAGAGGAGCAACGTCTGAGGCACTAAATCAAGTCAATCATTAGCTGACTCACCACACAACTCGACTCCATGACTTCATCATCAAACGAATGAGAATGAGACGGAGAATGAGTGTGATTTGTCATCAATTTGTTGGTTATTTGTTTAACTTAGTTCTTAAATATATAGCCTGGTTATTTTTTTTTTTTTTTCCTATACCTATGAAAGTTATCATGTTTTCCCCTTGACTGAAAGTTCTTTGTGTTTTTTTTTTTTTTTTTGAAGATTTTATTATGCCGTTTTGGGGTAAAAAGAAAAGGATTAATTTGCAACTATCACTATACAATGAGACATCCAAGTACTACCAACTCTACTGCTACCTACTACTACTGTTCATCATCTTCCCCCACATCGGCTCCCCCGCCCTCTTCCTCTTCGCCCTCGTTCTCGACAGTGGCACCTTCACGCAGCATTTCCACCTTGTGTATGCTGAAATCAATATTATAGAAGGGCACATTAAGGGTGACGACAATGCAGTAGAGAAGAACTTGTAAATGCCTTGTACGCAGCATATATGAGGCACCCTGTGCCTTGGGGAATAACGGATGATCCTTCTCCTGGCAATCGTACATGAAGTAACCGCCATCGTGTCCCGGTGAAAATCCAATAGCCAAAGCCCTCTTCCTAACCATCACAATGCCGTATTGATAGTGACTGAAGAAGTAGATCAATGCCTCGGAAAGATTCATGCGATTAAACTGGGGCACACGATACAATTTGCCATAGCACACGTGCTCGATGTGGACAACAAAATTGATGGCCTCGAGGGAGCAATCGATATTGAGATTCTCTAGCGAGAATTCGTAATCCTCCTTGGATATGTGATCGATGCTGTCCTTGAAGTACTTGTTGCCGCACACAACAATCGTGTCCAACAGATGGGCACTCCAGTCCATCAGTCGATAGACACTAGCCGCACAGCAGGCCATCACATAGCAGGCCAAGTATTGACGGCCACGCAACTCGTCCTCGAAGACAGGTGCCTCGGGATGCAGATTGCCCCACAGAGACCAGAGGCGACCCTCGATCTCGACATCGAACTTCTTCAACTTGCTCACCGGCAAATTGCGATATTTGCCAGCAGTATTGCGGCGATTCAATCGACTCCATACAGGCAGACAGTTCTCCAGCTCCAGCCAACCCAGGGACTCGTTGGTGGCGCAGATCTCGTATTCGGGACGTCCATAGTGTTTGTTCGAGCATTGCATGGGTATGGAAAGATCGGTGAGAAGCTGCAGGATGCGAGCATTGGGTGCGGCCTTCTTGTACGAAAGGATGTCAACCACATAGAATTTGTATTGACACTTCTCCTTCCATTCGGGCTGGGCATTCCGTTCATCGATATACTTTATCAGGCCATCGACATCGGCGAAGAGAATCCAAGAGGCAGTATTCCTTTCCGGATATCTCTTGGGTCCCTTTGGACACTTCTTTTTCTTTTTCTTCTTCTCGTCGTCGTCGTCGTCGCCACCTTCGGCGCCATCATCTTGCTGCTGCTGCTGCTGCTGCTGCTCCTCCTCCTCGCCACCGCCACCAGGTTTCTCCATGCTGCCATAGGGATCAAACAGATGATAGAACTCATCGTGATACATGGCATAGCTGCCGTTTGCGGTGAAGAGAAGTAAATAGCTTCTAGTTGCAAAGGACTTATCCAGTTTCTTTTTAAACATTGTCAATGCAGCAGCAGCCGAGATCTTCTTCTTTTGGGTCGAGGCCGGTGTCCACATGCCCACGGGCTCGAAGCTGCGTATCCAGATGTCAAACTCGTAATCATCAACGGTCACATGGCGGACCACCCGCTCGAAGACCGATTCCATTTCGCATACGCGAGAGGCAATCGCCTTGGCATTGGTTATAACCCGATCGATGCGATAAGAATTCCAATGGTTCAACGGACGCAATGAGCAACTGATGATGGCCAGAGCGGAGGCAAAATAGCAGGGCTTAATCAATGAGAAGGAACCCTCATCCCGTCCCTCCATGGCCATGCTGCCCTGTATTTTGAAATTGCAATCCTTCTCTCGCATGCGATAGCCATAGAGAATGGGACGCGGCTTGTATGGTCGTCGTATTTCCTTGGGCAGACGTTTGCCGGGTTGATGTTTTAGCTCGACCTCCTCCTCGCCTTCACCTTCCTCTTCCTCCTCCATGCCAAGTTCGTCGTATTCATGCTCCTCGCCAGGGGACTCATCTATGCCAGTGTCTTTGTATTCAGGTTTGGCTAAGAAAAAGAAAACAAGTTAATTATTTAGATGGGATGATGTGAGAGAAAAATCCAAGTCCGAATGCATCTTACATTTACCCTTCTTGCCCCTCTTGCGATCTTCGCGTGCCTGTTTGGCCTCCAAAAACATTTGTATGCGTCGATTCTCCTTCTTTAGCTCCTCGTCAATGTAACGCATCTTCTCCAGACGCTGCTCCTTCAAACGTTTCTTACGTGCCGCCTCCTGATCATATTCGGCATCTTCATCGGCCTTACCCCAGCGTCGGAAGCGTCCTTCGATATTATTGTCCACCACCTTAATGGCAGCCACAATAAAGTTCATTACAGTGCAACCCTGAGGATTGCAGCCAAACTCAATGCGTCGGAGCAGGGCGTCCAATTCGACGAAGCGCAAGAGGCAGGCCGGACCCGAACCACCCTTACGGAAACCGAGAGGATTGCAAGGGAAACCAATGAACATATAGAGAAAATTGTAACGCTTGATGATCAGGCAGGAGAAACGCTGACAGACCAACAGAAGGCGAGTGTTGGCTATCAGCAGATCAAGCAGAACCTCACGCAGCGGCATCATAATCGATGACTTGACCACTTTGGTCACTTCCATGCTAATATTACTCTCGCCAATGGCTATGTCGGGTAACTTCTTGGCCAACAAGCAGGCCAAAATGTATTCATAATTCTGATAGTCATCTCCAAATTGATTTGGCGACTCCAAAGAAAATTCAATGAGATCGGCATTCCAAGTGGATATCTTGTATTTGGCAGAAACGGCAACGGCAACCAGGGCAGACAATAGGCCACTCAATTTGGCCATTTCCTCATCCAACTGCGGCAACTGGGTAGTGCCCTTTATAATCCAAGCGCCATCGGGCAGAGTAAGGAAATTGCTCTTCAGAGCCAACTCTTCCTCAAGGGTAAGCACTCGCTTCAAGTCAATGTCCTCCTCCTCTTCGCCGGCTAATTCGTAGCCACGTTTAATCTTCAGACGCAGTGCCCTCAGATTTTCCTTATCCGTACGCAATAGAACCTTTTGGGCCTGCCTATAGATACGTGGACGCTCCAGTTGGGGCTCGGGTAGTTCTTTAATAATTTCGTTAATTATTTGATTGATTAAATCTTCGGCCATTTCCTTCTCATCTGCAGCTGGCAGACGTTCCTCCTCTGGAATACTTTCGATACTCTTCTTTTGCTTCAATTCCGCCGGCTCTGGCTCATCCGTGAAGGTGGGCAAACCCATTTGCAGGGCCGGAAATTTGTTTGTCTTCTGTGTCATCACCTGGAGTGGTCTGATGCATCCTGTGCGTATGCCATGAATAAAGAATTTGCCGCCACGTCGCATTTTCAGGGCATTCAGGTAGAGAACACGACAAAACGAATCGAATGTCGAGTGCATTTGGAGTACGGCCAAACCCTTGATACGATAATCATCGGGATCGACCACCAGACCGGTGCGATTCCTTCGAAACGGATCAAAGACATAGAAGAATTCGCGATCCCGCCAAACGGAAAGAACAGAATTATCGATTTGCAATAAAGCCGCTGGCCATTGTGGCATATTAAAGAGTTGCTGCAAAGCCATGGTCAATTGTGATTCCAAATAGCTTTTACAATCGGCCACATGGCCATTGATCATGAATGGATTTTTTCGCACAGTCGCCTTGAATGCACCCATTAGGAACATTTCCGGCAGATCAACCACATTCAATTCGGGCTTCTTATTCTTCCAGCGTTTGCCATCCAGACGGAATTTCTTTCGCAGCGTTTTATAGTAGGCCACACCGTAACGAATGATATCGTCTATGGTCATGGGTCGCCAGAGTTTGGCCAACTCGAATTCGGAGTAAATCAGTGCTATCAATGAGACAACTAACGATGCATTCTTCTCATTACCCGATATCGGTTGCTGTAGACCATTATTGCCAGCTGGCTTCACCGCAAAATGCTCATTGACCACTGCCCAGAGTTTGTGATAGACTATATTGGTATCTTTTCTCACTTTCGGCTCTTTCAATTTGCCATATTGGGCTAAGGATATTTCGTAGATGCTAAACTCATCGTTGGGCGTCAGGTCACTGAATTTGTTAATCAAATGGACCAAATGTTCGGTGAATCGTGTGGCCATTAGCGAGCATTTGCCTTCTTCAAAGTCTCGCTGACACAAATCATTTCGACCATTCGGATCAAAGATATAATAGGAATTCAGGCAACGTTTCCAGATCAAAAGAAATAGATCTCTCGATACAAATATGCAGGAATTGTATTTTGAAAAGAACAGCGAGAGGGCCTTAAACATATTTGGTTCATTCTTCAAAAGACCCGAGAAATGTATCTTTATGTTCACCGAAGCTTGACGATCCTCCACCTGAGGTATTATATCGAAATCGGTAGTCTCCGATTTATAATTAAAGGCAATACTCTTTTTCGTTAGCTTAACTCCACGCTTTAATATGCTATCCATGGTGCCTGCTGTCCAGAAATCTGGATTCAATCGAAAACTCTCCACATAGGCTATAATAATGCAGGCCACTTCACTCGGTCGGTGATAGTAGCTTGAAAATAAAAAAAAAGGCAAGGCTTAAATGGTTACAGAATGAGAAGGAAATTGGGTCCTGGCGGCATACCTGATGCGATTATCCTCTTTCTTGTCATCTGGATAGATATTACGACTACCAAATACAATTTCTGCCGTAAAAGTCTTATCCAATTCTTTGGGTATATTATAGACGGTGAGCTCCCCGTCGTTTTCTATTAATATATTTTTTGGATTTTTTAGTTGTTATAGCAGACGAAGGAGCTATGTTTTATTTTAAGAATTATGTTGCATAGAGAGTAATACCCACCATATTTGGGCAAAGAAGCCGCTATGAAATCTTCATCCAATTGCTCTTCGCGCTTCTGATAGCCCACATTCCAAGTCCATAGATCTTGGGGATTGCAACCCTCAATAATATCGAAAGATTTCAAGTTCTCACCCTCCAGGCCCTCTTGTATGACACGAGGATTATAGGAGGGGAATGGTAACTCTTCCAAAGGACCAACTTGAGTTTCATTTAAATAAATACGACTCTTGGGACGTTTTAATTCGAGCTGTGATGTGGATTTGGATAAATTCAAATCAATTAAAAGTCCTTTCTCACAAAAAGGATGTAAAAAAATACGCTCTAAGTGACAATTCTTTCTTTTGCATGGCCACTCCACTCTCTATACTAAATGCTTTGTGTGTGTGTGTGTGTGTGTGTGTGTGTGTGTGTGTTTTCCCTGTCCCATGGTCATAAGCTTTTAATGCGACATTTCAAATAAGGGGAGAAAGCGCTGAAAATAGCACGCATACGCCACCGATGCCAACACGACACAATGCCTAGTATAATTGCTCTATATACATATAAACATATTTAGTGATATTGTGTATGTGTATGTGTGTGTGTGTGTGTGTGTGTGTGTGTGTGTTTTTTTTCTGTTTTTTCAGCCAGAAGTTACTAAGCGGTATAAAGTAAGCACGAAATGCCAACTACTAGAGACTGAACCTAGTGCTAGTATTTGTGTAGGTGTGTTTGTGTGTGTGTGTGTGTGTGTGTGAGTGTAAGTGTGTCTATGGCTGGCTGGCCACAGCCGTTTGCTGCTGACGGCCACTAAAAAACATCAGCGTTCGGAGCACACCAGAGCAGCAGTAAACAACGAACAGCGCTTAGTGCCACATCACGGAATCTTATCGCAGTAGAGCGCGGCGCACAAAAACCCAAAACGAAAAACGACAACCCAAAAAAAAAAAAGAACAAAAACTCTAAACGGCAAACGAATCCAAAAGCCGACCAAGTTTTCGCCGAGCTCACGAAGCACATTCATTTGCTTCGGCTGCAGAACAAACAACAAGTCAACATCATCATACATACCAACCAACCCAACCAACCAACCTAACCAACCAGCCCAGCCAACCGACCAAGCCAAGTGAGGCCACAGCACAACGCAACGCAATGGCAATGGCAACGCAGTAGTAGTGTATAGTATCGCAGCGCAGTTATAGCATACACAGTAGACGAGACTTACGTCAATACAAATGCCAGTCCAAGCACCAAGCACCAACACCAACACGAACGCCGCCAACAACATCAGCCAAAGCTAGAGTAGCCTAACCCATCAAGCGGCGCAGTAAACTACGCAACCCTCTCTAAAAGCAGCACTCCAAAAGCAGCTAGCTAGCGACAAATAAGACAACAGCAACGGCAACGACAACGTGTTGGCAAAATGTCAAACCAGGTACGTATGTATAATGGCGGGGAGTAGGTAAGGTAGGTAAGACGACAGGCAGGTTGGTCGGTTGGTCTGTCGGTCGCTAGGTAGTTAGGTAGATGGAGGAGCTGCTTGAAAAGCAGGTGTTTTAATTTCTTGCTGCGCCTAATTAGGCGTCAATGAATTCGATTTTCAAAATCAATAAAAATGGACACAAAATGGGGGAAAAGACCTGCAAGGAATAGCTATATATACATGCACATATGTATGTATGTATGCGTATGTGGGTAGGCATTTATTTTCATAGGGAGGGAAATGCATGCAATAGCTTCAATAGAAATAAGGTGAAATAAAAGAGGAAGATGATGATGATGATGATGATGGTGGGGCAACAAGCAAAGATGCTGAGTTGGCAGAATTGCAAACACAAATGAAATAATAACTTGAGACTTTGACTCTTGGTTGGTCTGAAGTGAATGAGGCGGCCATAATAACAACACACACACACACACACACACACAGCCACCGACAGAGACTTCTTACGGGCACTTGTATGCAATATGTGTGCATATGCACTCTCATATAGGCCGTTGGCGGCAGTGGCGGCGCCACTGTGCCGAAGTGCATTTTAAGTAAAGCGCATTAAAGCAGACAGAGAGGGAAAAGAGAGAGAGAGAGAGAGAAAATGCAATGGCAGCTTCAGGGGCGTAGGATGATGGATGCTACACCATTAACGGGGTTAATATGAATTGAAAAGAAAACTAAAAATTAGTCATACACATCTCTTGATATATCATAATTTCCATTCTCCAAAAATAGCATGCAACATGTGTCATTTGATATGCATAGGTTAACCCACGTACATATCTTTAAGAATAAACTAAAAATCTTTGCTATGTTTATGCTCTGAACCAAAACGGATATCGAATATATATGTATACTAATGGTCGATGACCTTTTAAATGATATAGTGTATCCTGATTATCTTGATTAGCCGCTGCTGCGCCATTCGAAGTCAGCAAGTCGTTTATTCTTTCATATCTTTGTTTATTAACTGATAGCGCAATATCTCTTATATTAGTAAAATAAATTAACACTGTTTGATGCTAGTGAAAGGATATTTTGAGGCAAAAGGCGTAAAGAATTTAAAAAGCAAATCTAACATACATTTGAACTGGAAATTCAACTAGGATCAAAAACTACAGCACAAAATTAAAACCTTTGCCTAATTATGAACAAATATTTCAGATTCTTTTCTAAAATTCAAACTTTTCTAAAGAGATCAATGCTAATCGCCTTTTATAGTTTTTTGTGCATTCTTTTAAGATCTTTAATATGGAATTATTATCATTGACTCATTATTATTGTGAACAGCTGCATTGATAAAAAAAAAAAAAGTCAATGGCAATTATTAAACGCCCATAAACACCAAAGTTAGTTTATCAATATCAATCGAATCAAATACGAATCAAATACCTCCTACTCCCCGCTCTCTCTCTCTCTCTCTCTCTCTCTCAGTGGAGGTATATTCATTTTGTTGTACGTGTTTGAAAATTCCTTTTGACGCTTGACAAACACACACAAGTGATAATAGAGTGTAAAATTGTCGATATGATAGAAGTTAGCCCGGCCTTTTTTTTACTCTACTTGGTGTTTGATAGAGTATTGGTCGGGTTTTCTTATCTGGCGGGCAAACACAAGCAAATAAATGCCAATTTGGCAAATTGCAAAAAGTTGTTCAATGAGTTTTAAAATTGATTTTATGCGAATAATTTTTGGTTCTTTGCATTCTGGTGGGCGTTGGGGATGGGCAGTCTACGCCACTGTTGGTCGATCAGACGGTCGGTCGGTAGGTCGGTCGGTCGGTTGGGGCAGAAAATAAGAACAGAAATGTAACTAACCAAAGCGCAAATGAATTGAAAATTAAGCGACAGCGGCGTAATGCACAGCAACAACAGCTGCAAGTGCTCTAGTGCCAACCGACTGTATAACCGCCCTCCCACTCGCCCTTGTCTATGTGTATAAGCGACGTCGACGTCGATGCCAACGCCTTTACCTTTATCGTATTTCTGTTGCTACAACAACAACAATAATAACGACAGGGACAGCCTGTGGCTGCTGCTGCTGCTGCTGCCGTTGCTGCCGTTGTGCATAGTGAACCGTTTTTATTTCATACGGGGCAGAGCATTGGCAGCAACAACAACCCAACACAACTCTGAACTGAACTGAACTGAACTGAACTGCAAGACAGACAGAAAGAGAGAAGAGAGCAAGAGAGAGCTCGTGAGCAAAAGCAACTAAGCGCGAGTCAGTGCTCAGTTACGGTTAAAATGTCAGAGCTGCAGCAGCAACAATAACAATAGCAATTTTAGATTGAAGTTAACGGTAAACGGTAAACGTGCTAAAATACAATAACAAAATAAAAAACAAATCTACATATATATCTTTAAATTTAATAAAATAACAAATGTTTTTGGATTTAAATAACAAAAAACAATTAACTTCTTTCAGCATTAAAAAAAAAGGAATCGGAAACAGTTGCCAATGAAACACACATACATAAATACACACATACACACACAGGTTTCCCTTTCTATCACTCTTTTACGCACTTTCTCTTTCGCTCACTGCATTGAGAGTGTGGCCCCCCAGCGCAATTGACTTTTCGCTCGTTACATTTGGAGGACGCTGCTGCGCAGTCGACCGCGATTGTATATATTCTTAACCAAAAGGCAAAAGGAAGAAAACATAAAGAGTTAAATAAATTATAAATTGTTGCAACTTGCTGCATTTGGTGTTCCTTTCGAAAATGGCAGCCATGGCAGCAATACAAACAGCAACAGCAACAACAACAACAGCAGCAGCAGCAACTGCAACAACAAAAACCGGCAGCCGGCGCAACAACAACAACAACTCCAACAAAGGGGTAAGTCTCGTAGGTAGTTGTATCTTTTTGTGTGTTAACTTGGCCTTTAAGCTGTTGTCCCGTGAAGGGTTGATTTGTTATGCGTTTGCTTATGACACACGCGCTCCCCCACCTCTTTTCCCCAACCTGGCGAAGCCACAAGACAAATACAAACACAAGCAAAATTCACGTAGCCCAGCACACGTATACACTTAGCGAAAAGAAACAAGAAGTTATTTCCTAAAAAAGGAAGTTCTATGTACATGTGCCCTGGCCAAAGGCTTTGGCAAATTAGTTTGCCATTCAGATTAGTTTGCGCACAAATGTTTCTCAATTACATAAGAGTCTGGTCCCGATAGATTGAAATTTCCAAAGGACTATTTGGTTTTTACGAAGAAATTTGTCGTCTCAGCTCGATATTTTTTAACCTTAAAAGTATGTACATATATTAAAAAGAAGGCAAACAGCAAGGAAGGATAATTTAACAAATCATGTAAAATAGAAGTTCCCCGCTAGTACTTAGAAAGAATCTTTTAGATTAGACAACTGCAATTGAGACCCAAGGAAGCCAAGTAATCCTTAACTACATAATTAACGAAGAACATTAGTATGGAAATTAAAATATCCTTTAAATCTTATTTATAACTCTTGCAGGCGAAATCACGTCGAAATGAACGTAACATTTTAACGTTTTATGAAAAAATCGCTGTTATACGCTACTACGACGAGACGAATATATCTCGAAATAGTCTGGCCAAAATGTTTCACTGCTGTGCCACGCAAATTCGTCGCATATTGGAAAAGAAACGGGAACTTCTTCAGCAATTGGCCACCCTAAGCGAGGCAGATGCATCCATAATCATTGAGGAAATGACCCGAAAACGTCGCAAATTCGAAATGAGCGCCATTAGTTTCCTACTCCATGAATGGGTGGAGCGCTGTCGTCAGCTGCATCTTGCTGGCAGCATACGTAATCAAAAGCTTAAAGAGACGGCCTTGAAAATGGCTGCTGTCCTAAATTTACCTACATTTCGACCATCGTATCGGTGGTTGAATCGTTTTCGCGGTAAATACAAGTACGAGGAAGATGATTTGGGTTATCTGGGTGATAATGCTATTAGCAAGGAGTTGCCCGTTGAAGAGATCATAGTGGAATTTAAACAGGCACTGCCTAATTTCATGCAAAAAGAATTAGCCGACATGGACACCGGAAGCCCATATTTAGAGGATGTTAAGCAAAAATTGGCTAACTTGTCAAGCGAAAACAGTTTGATGTCCGAAGGCGGACTATTTGATGAGGATGATGATCGTGATGATGATGACGATGAAGTGGTAGAAGTTCTGACCTGTGAACCTAGTGTTCTACCCTCGCCATCGACAACGCCAGATGGAGAACAAGAAGAAACGGATGCGCAGGCGCAGGATATGAATAGCCTACAAATGAACGCCGGCACCAGCACACTACTTAATGGCGTATTCCCCCATTTGGCCATTATACATCAGTTTGCCTTGATGAACTCGGATATACAAGCTCTAGAGTTGATCTCACAATTGGGTGTGCATATGCAGCAGCAAGCCACATCTGGTGCTTATCATACTCTTTCTTTGGCCACAGCAGAAACAAATGAAGTCAGAGATGCCGCAGAGCAGCCTTTGGAATTGCCACCAGGCAGTATATATGCCGATATCGATGATATAGAGTTGATCGAGTAGAAGGCTATATATATATATCTATATGTATGTATGTATGTATGTACACTAATTTATACCTTTCTAGAGTAAGTGTCCTATGCTAAGTCTCAAAAGTCACCATGTTCTTAGAAATAAAAATGCCATCTCACCATTCGCTTATCCGGTATGATGATGACATCAGAACTACATTCGGGAGTGGCCAATTGGGGCTTGACTTCAGTCTCCTCTTCTTCCCCAGCCTCTTCCTCAAGCTGTTCTTCCTCCTCGTGGACATTCATTGGGCTATTTAGGACAACCAAGTCTTTGGGGCAGGTTCGCTTCTCGCGCGCATCATGCTCAACCAGACCAAAATCCTTGCGAGCCAATAACAAGCGCTCTCGCATCTCGGCATGCACTTTCAGCTCCTCTGGTGTACGCTGAGGAATCACACACATGGTAAACTCATCGTAAAGTTCACAGCGCTTCTTAAACGGACGAATGAATCGGGATTCTTCGGCCTTTTGATGAAGCTTACGAATCTCATCTTCAATGGTCAGCACATGGGATATCGTTGAATTTGGTGGCTTCTTGCACACCCTTTCACGAGGCGGACAAGATTCAGCTTTCCATTCGGGCGCTTGGGCAACATCACCCAAATAAGTGCGCACCTCATAAGGATTGGCCGAGGGACTCTCGTCGGCATTAACCTCAACAAATTTTTTTAACATTTTTGCAGAATAGTTGAAAAAAAAATATGGAAAAACTTAATAATTTTATATACAAATAATTTAGTAGAACGGCACGACACTCCTTTTCGTTGAGTGTAATCCACAGGAATGACGAGAATTATTCAAAATGAACTCTACAAAAATGTTATTTAAAACTCACTGACCACTTTGCCTAAAACAAATTTACCTAAAAAAAAAAGACTTTAATTCTTCTTATAAAAGCTTAATTTAAATGCATAAAAAAACATACATTTTATTCCATGTAATGCAAAAAAGTCGTATCCTGATCCCGCCAACAAACCTTTACAGAATACAGTTCGCGCGTGATTTAAAAGTGGAGACAATCGATATTTCTATCGAATTGGCGCGCAGTTAATTTCAATATCGATAACAGTGTTGCCAAGTGTGTAAATTGCTATCGATGGGATACATCAACTCTGTGCCCAGCTCTAATAGGGGAGAATAACTACATCTACAAATGCAGGAGCAATATCAAACAAAGAGAATTTGTTTTTCTTATTTTCCGGTAAGACCAGCCCCAAACGCAGCCAGGTTATAAGAGACAGAATTTGTTAAAATGTGGATCCAACCCAAGGAGTTGCTGTTGCCTTCGGCATTTTGGTAAGTTGTTCTGTAAAACGCATTTCATCAATGTTGTCTGAAGGGGGAATGGCGGCGGATGGGAGCAATGTCAGAGTGTCTTGAACGGATGGTGGATATGTGGAGGAGGGTGGGCCATGTTGTTGAATTCTTAAATTAAACACCAACTTCATACACACAAGCATACATTTGTACATATGTATATGTGTCGGTATGCATGTACCTACATATATGTACATATAAGAATGCGTTTATGCTGATTAAATATCACAATAATCTGAAATGGATAATAGTCAAGGAATGTAAACAAATTGAAAAATGTTTATACGAATACGATGCAATAATACAGTAATAAAAATGTGAGATTGTGTGTGTGTGTAATAATTGTGCTATCTGTACCCCAAATCAAAGTTAGTTAGTATACATATTTGTACATATGTACATATGTAATGCATAGTAGCTCATTGTTGTGTATGTTGATAACTAATTGAGATTGAGCAGAGTTCAAAACGCCAAGGAGGCTCAACGCATACCCCACTTCTCTCTCTCTCTCTCTCTCTCTCTCTCTCTCTCTCTCTCACCATGTCTCACATTTTGCAGCGCAATTTCCTGAAAAAAGAATAAAAAAACAGCTGTGCCAGCAACAACAACAACAATGGCTTACAAAATTGATTGCCAACTGTTTTTCGCTGCGTAGAAGAAAAAATCCCCCAAAACACACACCCCCACATAAATACACACGCACAAACACGCATACACTTATATACGTACATATACATATGTATGCATACATGCATTTTGCCTAGCTCAATTATGCACTTGTCTTTGTTTTCCTTTCTCATTCTCTCATTTACTCTATTTAACTTTAACTGTTTCTATCTCTCTCATTTTCATAGGATTTCCGAAATGTACACCAAATATTTTGTCCTGCAAAAACGTCGCGGTCATGGAGAATCCCGAGGTTTTGGCTCCATGCTAGTGGGCACATTTGACAGTGTTATGAATACCAAGCCAGCTCCATATCGTATACTACATCAGACACCGTCTTCGGAGGTTTCTTACGGTAGGTTCAAGAGCAATCATCGCACTCTCACACACAAACATACATATATGTATATTTATCGGTACATATGTACATACATATACATATATTCTCGTGCATCTTATCATTATTGCAAAATATGGAAGAGATTTCATGGGAGGCGACTGTTCGATATGGGTCTATGGCCGGACCGACCGGCATGTGTCAGTCTCTGAATCATGGGATTTGATTGTTTTTTTTTTTGCTTTCTTGTAGGCGTAAGGCGATATTAAATATGTATTATATATTGATTGCGCAATTTAACGATAAGAATTAATGAGTTAAGATCGAGCTTAAATTCTACTTTCCCTTTACATTTTGTGAATGAAAAATAATATTTGAGTAAACATGCAATGCGATAGGGGCCAAGTTATCCTTTTCCTCATTTGTTCATTATGGTTTTCTTGCTTTTTCAGAAATTGCCATTGGCATTACACAGGATGAAATTGTTAAGGACTGGGAATGGCTGCAAACCAATCTTTTTAATGCTCTTAATGAAATGGAAAACGAA
Source organism: Drosophila nebulosa (assembly GCA_024703675.1). Taxonomy (NCBI): domain Eukaryota; kingdom Metazoa; phylum Arthropoda; class Insecta; order Diptera; family Drosophilidae; genus Drosophila; species Drosophila nebulosa. The sequence continues at coordinate 3,207,017 of JANFPS010000009.1, forward strand.
GACGATGTCACAAATTTCACCATATGCAAAATTCAATCGCTTCATGCACAAAATAATCAAGATGACACGGGCGAATCGGCTGACTTTAAGGTGATGACTTCACAATTTCGACAAATCTTTAAAATGCCCGAAGAGGAGCGTTTGGTCAACTCCTATTCAGCCACGTGAGTAATCTTTTTCGCATTTATTGTGTGTAGAAAAACACAATTGATTGAAAATTCTCTTCTTTATTCCATTAGTTATGTAAAGAACAAAATCCCAAGACAGGGACAACTTTATATATCAATGAATCATGTGTGTTTCTACTCATATATGCTGGGTCAGGAGATCAAGCGTATTATACGATTCGCCGAATTGGAAGATATAAGTCGCAATACGAATATAATTTATCTAAAGACTACCAATAATATGACCTACAATTTTACATTGCTGTTCAATGCCAGCGAGGCGCATGTGCTGATTGAGCAGCTGAATAAAATGGCAATACAACAATTGATTCATGATCCCGAAAGTCCTGTCGTCGACCATGATCCTTCACATTTTGCTCGCCTGGGCGGTAAGGCCAATTCGGCTTCCTCGTCCAAGAAGCCTGTGTTGCTACGTGATTTGACGGCACGCCAAAAATCAGAGGAATTTCGTGTCCACTTTCGTTTGCCCCAGACAGAGATTATTGATGGAAAAATCAAGGCCAATATATGGACACCATACTCGAAACGTTTCAATGCAGGCTATATATATTTATCACCAAATTTCCTATGCTTTCGTAGCGATGTCAAGGATTTGGTTAGTGTAGTCATACCCATGAAAACCATCAAGGTGAGCGAGAGTTCTAGATCTAGAGCGAAATATGAAATAATTGTGTGTTTTAAATGATTTTTAAGAGTGTGGAGAAAAAGGACGATGGCCAACAGCGTTTCGACAATCAAATTGTGATTATTACGTCGGAGAATGTGCCTTTTGTATTTGCCCAGATCATTGATCGTGAGATATTGATATCAAAGATAACCGATTTGCTATCCCGCATTCATGTGTAAGTTGTAATCGGATCTTAGAGGAGAATTAGTAAGCGCATATACTAACGTCTGAATTCACTTTACTTGCAGCCCTGTGAGTCGCGAACGTGCCAAATATGACATATCGTGGAGCAAACAAACTGCTCTGATGAACACCTTCCGAACGAAATTCAGTGAAGAAATCTTGAAGAAGCAGGAAGAGAAGTTGGCCCGTTGGGATTCACATTTTCGTGACTTTGGCCGTGGCATTGGCATGTTTCGTACGACAGATGTGATTAATCTAATTGTCGAGGGCATTCCCGATAAATTACGCCAAGAGATTTGGTTAATATTCTCGGGTGCCATACACGACAAAGAAATGAATCCAGGTCTCTATGAGGATTTAGTGGAAAAGGCTGCCTGTATCAAATCTTGTTTCGCCCACGATGACATCGATCGGGATTTGCCACGCTCATTGCCCGAACATCCGGCATTTCAGAGCGCAGATGGGATTGGGGCATTAAGACGAGTCCTTCAAGCGTATGCCTTGCGGAATCCCCAGGTTGGCTACTGTCAGGCCATGAATATTGTTTCATCGGTATTTCTATTGTTCTGTGATGAGGAGAATGCCTTCTGGATGTTAGCCAGCTTGTGCGAAAATCTATTGCCTGATTACTACAAGGATAAGGTGGTAGGTGCCCAAATCGATCAGGGAGTGCTCAATGAGTTGGTCGAAACCCATTTGCCCGATTTGCATGAACATTTAGAGCAATTGGGTGTCATCAAAATGATATCCATTTCCTGGTTCCTCACCATATTCATCAGTGTCATTAGCTACGAGAGCTCCCTGCATATTTTGGACTGCTTCTTCTATGAGGGAGCCAAAATAATCTTTATGATTGCCCTGCAAATCATTGAATGGAACCGCGAGAAGCTTCTCAAATGTCAAGATGATGGCGAGGCTATGTTGGTCCTGCAAACCTATTTGGAAGGCATCTACAATCCGGAATATCAAGTGCCGCCCTCATCAGACAAGCGACGCATGGAGCGTCCCCAGACCCAGACTGTACAGACCCTCATCCATGAGGCGTACACCAAATTCGGTGAAGAACTGACTCAGCAACGCATTGAGGAACTGCGCAACAAGCATCGCCGCCTAACGGTGCGACAATTTGACTTGGACAACGAGAAGACCATTGTGAAAGGTCATCTACAGAATCCATATTTCGATAGAAAGGAAATGCACATGCTGCTCACAATCATTAGGGAGGAGAAAATGGTGTTGAAATCGCTGCAACAGCAACAGAAACAACAAGGGGGCAACCAATTGGGCGAGACACCACAGCTGCAGCATCAATCACCCTCAAGAATGCCAAATGAACCCATAAGCAGACAAGAGGCCTATGCGGTTAACTTTGAGATATTCCATACACTTTTCACGGAGCTAACACCCTGGCGGAAATGCGTCAGCGTGGACATAGGCGAAAAGTTATTTAGGGTAAGCCCCGCATCACAGCGGATCTCATTCGGAGGCAAGTCAATGATTAATCTTATATCCCCTCCCCGTCGTTTAGCTAACTGACAAAAAGGGAACTGGCAGCTTGGATTTTGGACAACTTATCAATGCCTTGGGTTTGGTTTGCTCCCAAAGATATATGGAGAAACTGAAGTTGTTATTTATATTGCATTTGCCTCCCTTGCTAAGCAAAGCAGAAATCGAGCGATTACGTCGTCCACGTCCTAGAACCAAAGATGACGCCGAAGAGGCAATTGAGGCCGAGGATTTCTTTGAGTGAGTTCCAATGGAAAACCAAAAATTACTGGTACAAATTTGTGACCCCAATTGACTCTCTTTCGTTCTATCTCTCTCTCTCTTATTTAGGGACGATGCCTCTGAATCAATTGAAGCTTTGCCTTCTCCTTCGGATCACAATTTTGATGCCGATGATTACGCGTTGATAACCGCCACACAACATTTGCATAATCTAGCTGGCATCTCGGGCAGTACATTTATGGACTTGTCACGCAATACACCAAATCTCTCACTGAATTCGAATGGTATTTGTGGTGGTGGTGGTGGTGGTAATGGTGGTGGCGGTGGCAACTCAACATTCTATGTGGATCTGCCAGGTGCAAATAGAACATCAGCAACAGATCTATTGGGGCTAGGCCAGCAGGGACGTTACGAATCGATTGACACATTTTCGGATATTTCAGATTTGGGAGCAAACCGTCTAACGCCACCAACATCGGATAATGCGGCAGCCACTGGCTCTGCCGCTGGTGCTGGTGCTGCAGCTGCAGGAACAGATCAATTGCTATTGAATGTTGAGACTATATCGAATTTCTCCCAGATCAGTGATCTAGTGGCTGCCACCCGTTTAGAGCGGGCCGATTCCAATGCCACCGATTCACGCAGCTTGGGCAGTTTGGGCTATCTACTGGATCAGCCCGATGAGACCACCGGTAGTAGCCTGCATCAGCACATTCCCCATATGCGTAAAGAGAATTTTCATTTGCTATGGCGAAGCATAATCGAAATCTTGGGATGTGTACTGGATGAGGAAATGCGACGGGCGCGTAAGTATTTATTTCTCAAAGCCGATCATCTAAGAAATGTAATATCAAATTCTGTTATCCTCATCTCTAGATGAAAACCTTTTGGAGATGGGCAATAGTAATATTAAAAAGGAGCCCAGCCTGGAGAGTTTCACACAACTGAATATGGGCGGCAGTGGCGATGAGGTATGAGATTAATAAATAGTAAGATTTAAATGAGCGTAACTAAATTTGGCCTTTCTCTTATCCATCACCAGCAACCTGATAGCAATGGTAATCCCACAACACCGGCCGCCGAATCTTCAAACACAACCCGACTGTTTGTTGCTCTTGAGGAGGAGCTGCGACAAGCTGGAGGTGCAAGCACTAGAAGTAATAGTTCTACTACCACCAATGTATGCGAATCCTGGCATATATCAATTAATCAGTTTATTGCCACTGTTTCGACTGTGAATACCATACAGAAAGGTTTCCAAGTGCCCATACAAATTGTGGAGCAAATCGAGCAGCTGCAAAAAAAGCGACGCAAATGCTTGTCCACCAATTACTAACCACTCAAATCTCTACTCCCACTATCGGTATTAGCTCTAATCTCCAAACTAACCATCCCATCCTCTCCCTGTGCAATGCGATTTCATATATTTTTTTAAAATCGTATCCATGTTTTATTGTATATGTCTATATAATTAGATAAGACAATTGTTTTTTGTGAATATAATTCCAACTATTCCTATCCATATAAATGTATATCCATGGTATTTGTTTTTTTGCATTCTTTGTGGATATTTCGCGAAGCGAATTCTGTAAGGGGACCAGAACTATGGCTAGAATTTACTATTTTAATCCGGGCACTTAAATAGTTGTGGCTTACCCGTGTTTAAATGCGATTAACGTAGCACTGGATATAACAAATTTATGATCACGTTGACGATTGCCTAGGACTGTCAGATATTGGAAGCAAGTTTATATGCGGAATCTGCATGATAGAAGCTAAACAAGCCATGTACGACATGGCCATGCCTGTTAGCCCGGCACTGCTAATCGAATTGTTGCTGTAAACCTTCTAGTCTGTTAAATTTAAATTTTCTGGTTATTCACTGTTAAATTAACATTGTCTGTTAACCCACTATTACGTTAACATTTACTGTTAACCCACTGTTAAGTTAACATTTTCTGTTAACCCACTGTTAAGTTAACATTTTATGTTAACCCACTGTTAAGTTAACATTTTCTGTTAACCCACTGTTAAGTTAACATTTTCTGTTAACCCACTGTTAAGTTAACATTTTCTGTTAACCCGCTGTTAATTTAACATTTTCTGTTAACACACTGTTAAGTTAACATTTTCTGTTAACCTACTGTTAAGTCAACACGATCGTCAGTTTCGCGAGGACCGCCGCCACGATCGGTCAACGTGCGGGTAAGTTAAAAAATTTAAAACCTCGAAATTTCTTAAGTATTAATTATGTCTTTGTATCTTGCAGGTATTTTGGACGAAATAATAACAGAATAAAACAGAAATAACAGAATAAAACAGTTGCATTATGAGGATCAACGCGAACTCTATCATATATAAGCAGCCAATCTATGCAAAGTTTCAATATCCGTGGGTTTTCCTGACTTATTGGAGGATTAGAAATTGATAATTCCATACGCTAAAAGGAGATGCGAATTATTTGTACTTATTTACGTCGATTAAGTGATCAAACATAATGGATAAATAAATAAAAATTAACTAGACCGAACCGAAATAAGTGCACAAATAAAGAAACACCAACCAAAAATCAAGAAGAAAGAAATGAAAGTGATTAAAATTAATGTAAAAGTTGTCTTATACATAGGCATGAAATCCACGTGGGCTCAAAACATAACACAAAAACATTGGAAAATATACGAAAAATCTGAAAAGGCCTCGGTAAGTCACCCAAATCAATTGTTAACATATCTTGAATCTTATAATGCACCAAAGGCCATATTATTATTTATGACATGGGAGGAATAACTTGCTAAATGCTATTTATTTATTTATACTAATAATTTTTGGGAAAGGGATATTAAAACTAAAATATTAGAATCGATTCTTACCTTGGGATCTTACCGCAGTTAGTCCGATAGAAATCTATCCCAGATATCGAAATTAAGCAGGGTTAGGATTTGGGTATATAGCTTTGATAGCATTCGAAATCCTTAGTCTGTTAAATCTTAGAGCCAATGCCAAATAAAAACACGTTTCAGTTTTTTTGGATTTTTGTTCTTTTCTTTTAAACCACATTCAATGTAAATATGTAATTTGGTTGTTGTTTTTTTTTGTTTTTTTTTTTTGTTTTTTGTTGTTTACGGTTAGAGACATATTGCCTGCTTGAGATATATAACGTAGTTTTATTTACTAGTTTCCATATGATATATGCGTTGGATTTTCTTTAATGTCTTCTTGCTGCTGTAAGTAGGTGTTTTTAGTTAGTAAGTAGTTGCAGTAGTTAGTTTTAGTAGTAGTAGTAGTAGTAAGTTTAGGTGTTTAGTATTAGTTATAACTGCGTTTTTCTTTCGTTTTGATTATGTCATAACTTTTGCGTCCTAAATCAGTTTTGAATTAAACTAAATTTGTTTTACATTGGGTTTCGTTTTTGTTTAGATTTTCTTTGTGTAAATAATTATAATTAAAGTTTTGTTTTTCTTGTTTGTTTTTTTTTTTTGTTTTTGGTGTAATTTAATGGTTGTTTAAAACTTAACGGTTAGGCTTGATAACACTTAGCAATAGGAAAACAGAAAAATGTCATATAATAATGGGATTTCCTCTCCCATATTGGTTTGTAGGTTTGGTTTTAGGTAAATTGAGTGATTGTATTTTCATTAATTGGGGGTTCATTCACTTTTTGTTTTTGGTTCAATATAAGTATATGTGTATAATATTAGCTTCATACATCAAGTATAGGTGTATATATGTATGTATATATATATATATATATGTAGATATATATATATATTTGTAAGTATATATATATATATATGGAGCACCGTCGGGCCACTGTCAACGACGCGACGTGCTGGACAAATCTCAATGTTGCATGATTTTGTTGCATGTGTAATGGAGCATCGTTTATTTGTCTCCTCTAAATAAAGTACATTTATGCTTTGTATATAGATATATATATATGTATATATATATATGTATTTTGTATATATATTTTTCTGTATTCTTACTTTTCTTGTCCACCAAAAAAAAAAAAAAAAAAAAAACACAAAACGATTCGCGAAACAAAACGGACGTACATTCCAACAAATTATACATTTTATACATACATTCCCCCTACAAAACCAAACCAATTTACATACAAAATGCTTTTGCGCTTTCTCTTTACCTCCCTCGCCTATTCTAGTTATGTCCCCCTTTTGTCACTACTCTCTAGGGTCCTTAAAAAAATTGGTGCCAACATTTTTTTTTTGTGTGTAAGTTTCTTTCATTTTTAAATGCTCCTCCAGTTTTTCCCCTAACCCACCACCTCCACCTCCCCTCGCTTCCTCGCTTCCTCCCTTACTTCACCTCAGCTATGTGTGTGTATTTTCCCTTTTGACAAATTTTTTTTCGTTTTGTTTATTTTGCAGTTTTTTTTTTCGTATGTTTTTCACTCTCTTTGTGTGTGTGTGTGTTCCTTTGGGAAGCTGATAGTAGGTGGAGGATTGTTTGTAGAAGTGTGGTGGGCGGGTCACAAAAAAAAACAAAAAACAAAAAATTTATTACATTTTACATGCATTGTGAGCAACGCGCCTTTGTATTTGTATTGTCACGTACAAAATCATGCACATTGAATTTTCCATCATCGCCGTGCTCGTAGCCGCGACTCTTCAGTTGCCTGTGGAATATAGAATTTGAATATAAAAAAAAACCGATTAGTAAGCTAAATCAGACAATAACAAGATACTTTAGATTAAAATGCAAGAAAAAGTGTGCACAACAAAAGAAAATCATCGTAAACTCTTGCGAAAAGAAAAATTGAATTCCCTCGTTATCGATTAGTTGTTTTATTTGTTTTAAGTCTTCTCTCGATCTTGATTTCGAATTGGAAATGTCAAAGTTTAAATCTTCAAATTTTGATGCAAAATCACATCTTCATTGAAATGTGGGAAAAGAGTACAATGAAAGCTTAAAGAACTAAAGCAGAATTCTAAATAATATTAAAAATAACCTCGGAGAACTATAAAATATATCTCTGTTTAGCCAAAAATGCAAATCAAAATCAAAATTAAAAAAGGAAAACAATTCCAAGCATAATAAACGTTTGAAAGTCTTACCTAGCCACCGCAGTAAAAGCCAACTCCACATTAAGTCCTGTCTTGGCAGATGTCTCCATAAATGGCACATTATGCTCACGTCCCAGACGTTCGCCATCCTCTCGTTTCACCTGTCGCTCACTGCTACTGCAATCAGCCTTGTTGCCTGTGAGATAAATGTAAATAGTGTTTATATCTATGTAATTTCAAGCCATAATCCAATCAAAAGTACTATTTAACTCGATTGCGAGAGATGCCTCTGTCTGTTCTATCACTCTTTCTCCCTCTCCCTCTCTCTCTCTCTCTCTCTGTGTGTGTGTGGAACTTACCTATTAATACGATAACCACATCCTCCTGTGCATATTCCCTTATTTCGCCCAACCATGCCCGTATGTTGTCATAGGTGGTCTTATTGGTCACATCGTAGAGCAAGAGCAGAGCTGAATGGAATATGGTTAGATGGATATATAGAGATGGATTATTGAATTAGAATCAAAGTGAATTCTCTCATATTACACTGCTCACCATGGGCATCGCGATAGTACGCATGGGTGACGCTACGAAAACGCTCTTGTCCGGCTGTATCCCAAATTTGTAGCTTTACGCGAGTTCCATCCACAACGACCACTTTATTCTGCACATGGTGAAATTGAATTTAATTACACTATACACACACACACACACACACACACATCGCACACACACACACATACATACATATGTATGAGGCATGTGTGTGTGTAGATACATTTAAATACACACATAGATCTATAAAGTTAACAAGGTGAATATTTTTTCATGAAAATGCAATTAATTTTCCACGATATATACATGCAAAAGGAGTTCAATAGGGAAGTGGGGAGGCACACCAAAATGGAGGGGGGTGGACTAAGTCCTGAGGCCAAACGTTTAATCATACATGCACACACACACACACCACACCCGCAATGTCAAATACAAACACACTCACACACACACACACACACAGATACGCAAAATTACTTCTCCTACATGCATATAAGAATTTCAAACGAGTATTCAGAGGGGAGAGAGGGGCGAGCAGCAGCAACAGAAGTGGAGTGAAAGATAATAATTTGTTAGATCCCATAGATGCCTTTGGTCCAGCCACTCAGACAGTCAGTCAATATAAATAGATGCCATCTAAGTACATGTGTGCACACATACATATACACCCATAAAAAAAGTCTAGGAAAATTACAATAGATCAACATCAAAAAGTGTTCCTTAACACACAGGATTGGACTATGAAGCGTCAACAAAAACTTTGATAACTAAAAGAACGTATGTAGCTAAATTTGCTTGACTTTTATGAATAAAATTCTTTATATTGAGATACCAAAAGTTCATGGTTTTGCGTCATCACATAATGAGGTTTCAATAAGATTATTGTGCCCCACAATGTAGGCTACAGGATCCGGCCCTGTCTCGATGTGTGTTGGCCGTGTTTCACTTCAAGTTCATACATTAAATACAACAAATAAACCCCGAAAAGAAAGACAGAGAAAAATGGAAACAAAATCATAGAAAGAGGGCGAGAGGAGGACGGGAAGGGGGGTAGAAGGAGAAAGCATAAAGAAAAATCACATGAATGACAAGAACAACACAGCATTTCATAGTCAAAACACATTGACAATCAACAAGATGAAGTCAATGACACTGAAAATTGAATTTAACTTTTCACACATACACTGAGAGAAAACATAGTTAAAAAGAATTTATTTATATATTTTTCTTGCAAATAGCGTCCATCAGAATCGAATTCGATATTTAAAAATTTTAAATTTGGCGGGCTTAAATTAATAGGGGTTTTTTTTACAGCCAATTTAGCGGTTTTTAATCTTTCCTTGTCCTGCGAAATTCCCTAACGCGAAATGTGATTTTTGCCGTCTGGCAACACTTTCACATTTTTTTTTTTGGCGGTTGTGCTTTTGCTTGCGAATTGTGTTTTTATTTTGTTTAATTTGCGTATTATAGTGAAAGACCGGTGGAAATAAGTGTTATTGGTTAAAATTAGTTCATACGTGTTTAAATTATTGTATATGCGTTTGAGTCTGCACGTCGCGTTTACTCCTAAAAGAAAAAGCGTGAAAAAGAAAAATGAGACACCTCCGACCTGAAAGCCGGCGCAGGCGCAGGTTTCTTAAACAAAGCGCGGTAAAAAAGAAAATGTACGTTTAATTGCAAGTGCGAGAGTGTTTTTCGTTTTGTTTTTTGTATAATACGTTTTCAAAATAGTCAAATCAACAGGTGAAAAGGGCCGAAGACGGCATAACGACGCCGCACTCGCCTTAAGCCGAGTGAAAGAAAGAGAAAAAAGAAGTGTTTTTTTTTCGTGTTGTTTTTTTTGTTTTTGTTTTGTGTTCAGTGTTAAAAAAGTGCGAATTTGCAGCCCTGGACAAAGATGAATAAAAGAATACGCAAACAAATGGCAAGGTAAGGGAAATTTCAACAATTTTACATTACATTACACAATTTTATGTACATATACATATATTCAATTATTTTAGGTAAAATAAGAACTTGCTTACATATCTTATAAATAAGTTTTGGTAGAAATCATTTTCTCCATAAATATATGAAAATCAAAGTTATATTTATTGGAAATCGATCAATTCGAAAAGATTTAGGTACTTAGTAAGCTGTTGGAAAAAAAGGTGCAGTGAGTTGATAATGGTTTATTTTCAATTTGAATTCGTAAATCAGCTTTGGGGCTTTTGTTTGCATCGCATAAATCGCATTTAGTTGCATATTTCTCAGACTTTTCATACTTTTAATATCATTCAATATACATATGTATGTATGTATGTATGTACATAAGTATGTTTTGACTTCCAATGAAATATAAAAACCAGAATCATTCAAGTTGAAAATCAACAATGAGATTTTCTATAGAAATTTCTTTTCAACAAAATGTTGAGCCGTAGGGCGGGAGATGGGGGAAAATACAATTTAATGGAGTTAAAGTCAAGGCAACAGAGCTGCACGAGCACCTCTTGGTGAGGATGAGATTGGGAGGCGATGGAGGGGGGTGTGGGTATGTGAGAGAAATGGCTAACAGGATAATGCCCAGTTGTAGTTTGCTTTTGGCTGAAATTTATGAGAAACCTGTAAATGTAGGGCCAACAACAACAACAACGAGAACAACGACAAAAACAACGACAACGACAAACACATAATAATAAGCATAATAAAAGCAATAACAACAAATGTTGAATACAAGAACAACAACAAAGTAAATAAGAATAAGTAAAACGGCACACAAACACACACACACACACACAGAAACGAAGAGAAAGAGAGAGAGGGAGGAGAAGAGAAAGCGAGAGAGAGAGAGAGAGAGAGAGAGTATGAGGAGGACAAACACAGGACATCAACAAGTCCTTTTCAAGTTCACATGCTTTTTAATAAATAGTCCCCCAAGGAGCTTTTGCGAAAGAGAAACAGATAGAAGCAGAGAGAGTAAGAGCGAGATGGAGAAGAAGAAGAGACTAAAGTAAAAGGAGAAGAAGAAGCAGAACAAGTGGAGAAAAGAGGAGATTGTGATGACAAAGTACAAGAGCTGAACTGAAAAGACATTCTTAAGTGAAAGTAAAAGAGAAGGGACAACCGCAGGCAACCGCAGCGGCAAGTAAAGAAAACAAAGGCAAACCGTAAGAAACAGATTTAGTTAGAAGTAGGAGGAGCAAAAAAATAAAGCAAATAAAGGTAAAAAGTTGGTTAAGAAAAACAAGCAAGTAAGTAGGTGAAAATCGCATTCATAACCTTGACAACTGTTGACAGGAGGCAAAAACACACGCACACACACACACACACACGGACATACAGACAAATTGAAACGATATGAGTACATGTAAGGTGGGTTCAGATAAGAACACCGAGAAACAAAGAGAGACAGAGAGAGAGAGAGAGAAAGAGGTATTAAGAGACAGAGACAACAGTTAGATTAGAGATGAACAACACCAACAAACACCAAAAATAATTCGAACAACAGTCGTGTAGAGTAGAATAGAGACGAGTTTAGTTTTAGGCCAACTCGGCACTTTAATTTCTTACCCTAAAATCAATGCCAACAGTGCTCAAAAAATAGCTGGGCACATAACGACCATCGCGGAATCGTATCAACAACGAGGTCTTACCCACTCCCGAATCGCCCAACATTATGACCTAGCCATGAACCAAATAATTAATAATCCAAGTAAATATTTATACATATACATATTCATTTTAAAAGAAAAATAAAAAGATATAAGCGCGGTTATTGTCGATGTTATTTACAATAAAGCGATTGCAGCATGTAAAAGCCTGTTTTCTTACAGCAATCTGGCAGAGTTACAAAAGTTTTTAATCCCCCCAAAAACCCTTAACTATTAGATGTAGCTCAGTTTATTGAATGCTCCTAATGCTATGGACATTTTTCACACACACACACACAAGAAAGTCCTTCATCCTTTTATCTCACATTTACATTACATTTTGAGGTTTTAATTCTGAAAAATGTATCACATTTATCGAATGGCTACTGTTTAATTCAATGGTTTCTGTTTGAATCTTTGAAATATGCAAACGAGCATAATAATTTATGCCCGAGCATAATGTTAAATGCTTAATATTTAATGCGAACCTTATGAATTTTACATATGTTGATTTAGAGCGGTGAAAGTTCCCATTTTTACTTGGGCCAGAGGGTCCCAAAACCCCAAAACCAAAACTCCTGTTGACTCTTAGGTCGACTCTGTTCCTCTTGCCGTGTGTTGATTCAGTAAAAGTAACAGGAGTAAAAGAGCCCTCCCCGGGCTCAACCATTTGCCACTGAGCATAATTTTCAATTTAATTGGTGGAAATGCTATCTGAAGAGCTGCTCTGCGGAGGCGTAAACTTCGACGCATATATGTATGTACAGATGTATGTTTGTATGTACATAGGTAGATACTTTTATCTAGAATTACAGAGACACGTGTATGCTGTATGCGTTAAGCAAGATACCAAGAAGTAAAAATGAAATTTCATCTCTTTTTGGTCAGTTAATTGACCAGAGCAGAGCTGCAGCAGCAACCACAGCAGCAGCAGCAGTAAAAATTATAATCTTGCATTAAAAATAAAAAAACACATTTTTTGCATAATCGTAATTGGATTTTTCCGCAGTTAAATAAATAAACCAACTAATTTGCACAATTTTCCCCGGAATAAAATAAGCAAACAGTAAAAAACGTAGAAGCATTTACATTAAGCCAAAGAGACTAACCGACAAAAAGACAAACTGAGGCTGCAGGAAGATAGGGAGGGGAGAGGAGGTGAGCAAGGATAACAAAAGACAAGGACAACATAAACTTTAAAATTTCATATAATGCAGCTGACACGCAACAGGAAGTCAGTCATAATTCTGTAGAATTATTTTTTGTTCGTTCTTTTTTCATCGGAAGCAACTTGTTAATAAGTACAAAGACTTTTCCACGCGACTTTTTCTTTTATTCGCACATTTTCCCTCTCTTGGATCAAAGTCAATTCTTTCTTTCTTTCGGTCGCATTTAATTTCCTTTGTCACTTTGTCACATTTATTGAATTTTATGACTTTTTTTTGTATTGTTGTATTTACGTTTCAGCTGCTTATGCAAATCACATTGTAAATCAGCAGTTGGCATCGTAAAAAAAAGGACTCCTCCAGTCAGATAAGTTCGTAAAAACAATTCATTGATGTTGCGCAGCAGCGACTGCGAAATACCCTACAAGGTGAGGGCCATAGACTTTGAGATCGCTTATTATCGTTACCTCTGATCTCAGTAGAGTAAAATCTATGGCAATTCTCTAATTTTTAACCCGGAGCGGAAAAAATGATTTAATCTAAAAGTTTATATTTTTGTAGCACACTTTTCAGCGCTTGGAGTCTACCCTACAATTTGCCTACGATTACGGGGTAGTAGGCTGGGTATAAAACCAAAACCAAAAAGAAGAAGAAGAGGGTATAATACAATACATAAATCAAATTGCGGCTCTCAGGTTCATCAGCTTTTTGTGGCAGGCTCTTGAACTGGCAACAACTCGACTTTCTCGGCTTTTGTTGTCGCCTTTACGTTTTTTCTTTCCTTTTTGGGCAAATGCAAATTGCCAATTTCTTTTTCTTTTTTGTATTTGAGCCCGCGCGCACATTTAAAGTGACAAAGAACTTAAAATTTTCCTCACAGAATAAGTTAAGCCCGGGCAACAATACCGAAAGGGAACATTCCAAATTTTAAGTAATTCGTCCCAAAGTGTCTGAGATAATAAGCTTTACTTCTCGTCTTTTACAAATGGAAATCTTCTCTTTTGTGAATTCTATAAGAATCCGCAAAACTCATTAGCTAATAAGTGTTTTTCGGTTAGAAAATTTAGAAAGGACTTGAAGAATTTATGATTTAAACTGATTTTCGATTGTTGGAAAGACTTAAGTTATGCAAATTGCGAATCATCTGAATGATATAAATAGATAATGTAAAGATGCTCTAAAAATGTATTGACTTGTGCTTTAAATGTTTGATGATATCGTCTCTTATTTAAGGAAAGATTTGTGTTCTTTTTCTAAAAGAAATTAAAAGTTTGATAGTAACCGAATAAATCGAGTTCATATTATGTTTAGATTAATGTGATAAAACATAGTTAGCCAAAATGTAAAATGTGTGTTTGAAATTCACCTTGCCCATAATATCAAAATCCTCATCGTCCTCTTGGCTATTATTCGATGATATCATGCGTATGAAGGCTCGACCAGCTGATTTGCAGAGAGTGGCACCAGCGCCCTCAGAGCCAGGACCAGGAGCGACGACAGAGCGGACTGCATTTGCTCCACCACAACCGCCGGCGCCCAGGCTCCCGCCTCCACCGCCAGCACCAAGACCACCGCAAGCCATATCTAGGAGTGGCTGTTCAGCCACGGATCCGCCAATTGTCGCAGCGGCATGTCCTTGCCAGTCAAGCGAACGGCATTGAGACGAGCCATGAAACTGTTGCCTCCGAATGGCTGTGCTGAGGAAGATGGCTGTTGATTGTGATCCCCACCGCCTCCAAATGATGTTAGTTGCTCCAGCTCCTGTGGGTGCCACGGTAGCAGCAGCTCCACCCCGATAATATGCCGACGTCATGTATTCCAAGAGCAGCGGCTGCTGCGATATCGATTGCTGACGCTGATGGACAATCACGCTGGGACGACGCTTGGGATAGCTATCGTCATCGTCCGAATCATCGGAGGTGATGCCATTGATTTTATCCAAAGTTTTAGGTGGCAATTGCCCGGGTGTAATATGCTGCCAGGTGGGCTTAACCAGTGACTCCCGCCGCGGGGATGAAGAAGCTGTTGCGGCTGACAGCGATGGGGAAGCTGTTAGCGAGGGCTTGCGGGAGCCAGTCAAAGGACTGGCTATGGAATCGCTGCGATAACGAGTTTGTTGACGACGCATCTTTCAAAATTTGATTTGCCTCCTCTGTTTTGGTTTTATTTCTTTTTTTGCTTTTAGGATACTTTTTTGAAACCGCTTAAGTTACTTTTTCTGCAATAAGACATCCATCAATTGAATGCTTTCTGCTATTTTTAACACTCGCTCGTTCACTCGCACACACACACACACACACACACACACACACACACACACACTCATCCATCTTCAAGAAGCTCATTGAGAATGAAATATATTTAAAATAATGCAAATTCAAATTGAAATTTCACTCTCGGCCAGGTGCAAATTGTTTGTAATTTGCTGTGGGGCACACAAACAAACCTCTTGATGCGACTTTGCGATACCCTCTAGAAATAAAAAATGTTCAAAACACTTTTCGCTGCCAAATATACCCTTAGAGGAAGGTGTGGAGTACTCAAAAACAAACAAAAAGCCGCAACGAAGAAAATGCTTTGGGCCACAAAACTGTTGCTGACAATAGCAACCAGCAGCAGCCGCAGCCACTCCCACTCCCGCAAGAGCGGAATGCGCGTGGTCACTAAATTAACAGTTGGCCTAAACCATTTCACGTCCCCCATTTCCCAACTTTCTCTGCCTTTTGCCACATGCAAACATAAACAGCTAACAAAATGTTCCGAGTCCTAATTATCCCACCAAGTCAAAGCCTTGCCAGAGAAAGAGAGAGAGAGAGAGAGCGAAAGAGAGTGCAAAGGACTGTGGTCGAAACGGTGGGCGAGGGGATTACGTCAAACTGTCTAGTTAATGAGCAACCACAAAACTGCAAATGGAAGCGATTTGTGCTTCTCGAAATGTGATTGAGCAAGGGCAAGGGCAACAATTTTCAAAGTCATGGCCAGAGATTAAACACTATTTCCGCTACAATTGCCCACAAGTGATTGGGATTGAACTTGAAATAGAAAATGACAAAAATAGCTGACCATCAAAATGAACGCCCATCAGAAAACCGATTCTCTGCAAACGATGAGTGGAAGACTCTTCCAGTGAATTTAATTGGTTCAAGAACGATACAAGACTCTTTAAGTCTGGCCTAGTTCGAATTAAAGAATATTCATTGATTTTCTACTTGATTTTGTTGCTGAAAAGGCTTCATTATCAAGCTGTGGACCTTAGCTTTTCCCTTGTTCGCCTGAAAGCAAATAACATTTACTTTTTAGAAAAGTGATTGAGAGACAGAAAGGACGATTGAGAAGGGTGGGGGAGGTTTACGAAATGTAAAGAAAAGTGAAACTTGTTTGAACATTAATTTAATTTGCCTTGTAAACAAATTGGCAAATACGTCAATATCTATCAATATGCATACAAACAATTTTCAATTTTGCAAGGCCAAAATCCTTTTATGGCCAGAAAGAGCCTACACACACACACACCACACACACACACACATACCCACACGCATACACACACACACACATACAGACACCCAGGCCTAAAGAAGATGATTCAGTTGTCAGCAGACAACTCGCCATTCCCTTACGCCCGATGTTATGGCAGAAATTGCTGGACCATTATATACGCCTGTCTGCATCCTGTCGATTTACCTTTAGCATGTCCAACGCAAAACAAATGAAACTTTCTACTTTTCCCCATTTCTTTTTTGGCTTGTTTTGTTTTTTTTTTCCTTTTTTTTTTTGGATTTTATTTTCACCTGTGTCACACAGTCATCTTTCGTCTGGCATTCCAACTGGTGTCTGATTTTAAATCGAAGTTTAATTGCCTTAAAGACATAAAAAAAAACCTTCTTCTCAAATGGCATATGAGATAGCAGACAACAAATAAACGAAAGAAAAAAAAAAATGAATTTCATTAAATATTTGATTTAATCGAAATGACATTTTTTTTATTGAATTCATCTGTTGCATTCGTTTTACCTGCAATTTGGATGCAATTTCGTTATTTGGTTTCAGACCAAATTGCAACTGGATGAAATGCGCTCGTTCGCCTTTAATTTGGATTTGCAATTTTGCAGACTGCAAAACTCAAACTCGACATTGACATTGGAAATATGATCTCTCTCTCTCTCTCTCTCTCTTTCAATGCCAAATGGCTAAATGGCTGGAGCTGGTGTTGTTGGTGTTGGTATTGGTGAGAAGCATTCACTTTGGCATTGCAGCCATTGGCAAAGTTTTGATTAAAATTTTGGCCAAAAATTTCGTGTTCAATTCCTGTTGGCTGCTGTACTCTGTACTCTGCCCTTTAATTTGGCACTTCAATTATTTTTGCCCTTCGCTTGAACTTGAAATTTGAAATTTCTAAAGAATTGTCTGTCACTTTTTTGGTCTTTTATTCCTTATGCAAATAATAGCAAATGATATGCTGAGACTTTACACCAAATGTTCTTCAAAATGTCGAGAAGGCGTGTAATGGGTGGCGGTTTTGGGTGGTTGACGGCATTACCTTAATGACACCCTTGCCAAATAAAGATATATTATTTTCTCTTAAAAATTTAACAAAATCTTATTGACCCCATATAGGTATATGTTCATGATCAGCTAAAATCATTTTTGGGCTCTTTTTGAAGGACAATTCAAGCTTCTACTTAGACAATCTTTGGACAACGTTTGAAAAGTAATTTCTTTATTATCTGGAAAACGCATTTCTGGCAAAATATGCTATTTAATTTTCACATTAAAAAAAGTGAATTTAACTTGAATGAAATTTATTATAAAAATTACAAAACTAAATTGAAATAAAACCAATCGCCTTTTAAAAAGTGATTAAATAATTTAAAAAATTTAATTTCCAGGGTATTGAAACTTCGATAGAACCAAAAATTGGTTTGGCCTCCCGGTTTTCATTTTAATTTCAATTCAAGTTTGAAATTTTTTTCTTGGGTGTTTTCGCTTTTTTTTTTTTTGTTTTTTGTGTTTTTTTGGGGAAATATAAAACACTCTACCAATTTACTTTAATCAACTTAAAACGGAATGATGATAACAAAAGTTTTTAATTGGGTTGTCGCTGCTGCTGTTGGCGACAAAGCAAAACGCCCCCTTTACAGCACTCCTCGCGCCCCCCACAGAAATAATAATAAAAGACAGGAAAAAGGGCCAACAGCAAGAAGAGAGTAAGAGAGAGGCCAAAAAGGAACCCAAACACCCAAAAAAAAAGGGAATTTTCGGTTCAAAGTTTAAAAGTTAAGCACGAATTTGGTTGTATTTGTATGGAAGAGGACAGAGACAGAGACCACATTACAGTCCATTGCACAGTTTTCTCGCCCACACAGGGCATGAAATGTAAGCTACAAGTAAGCGAATATCCAGCCCACACACACACACACACACACCAATACATTCGGACATTCAATCATGCATTCAATCAGGCAACTTAACTGAAAATGTACTAGAGCCAAAACCGAACCAAAACCCGAGCCAGACAATAGTTTCCTGATTGCAATGGACAGCTTTAAGGAAATGCCGAGAGACGCTGGCTCCCGAACGCCCACTCTCGCAGCTGCCCCCACACCTACACCCTCTCACCCACCCACACACACACACACACACACACACACACGCATACAAACGCACATCATCGTATGCCTTTTCGTTTTGATTTCAACAGGAAATATCTATCAGCTGTGTAACAAAGCCAATCGACAGACTTCGCGCAAAACATTTTATGATATTTTTGCAAAAAAAAAAAAAAAAAAAAACACAAAACGGAGAAAAAACAGAAAAACTTTTGAAGGGATTCAGTCAATATATTCCATATTCCTATCTCTCTATGAAAGGCACACACATGGCGCGGGTGGGGAGGAGAAATTACGATGCCACAGAGAGAGAGAGAGAGAGAACACAGGGCCGGACTTGCTGCAAAATGACAACTACACAATGAATAACAAACTAGCCGAAACCTTCCACCCTCCTTTATAGACCCTGATCCTCCTACCTACGAGTGAAAGGCAAATAGATAAATTTTTCCTCCTAATCGGCTTAAATTTCCTACAAACTCACGCAATTGGACACCTGTGGTAGGCAAACCTCCACCTCCTCTTCCTTCACTTTCCATTTTTACTCCACTTTGATCTTTCAAAACGGAGGAAGGAAGGACTGGAAAATGTTTTTAATTGCAAAAAAAAAAACTGTTGCATTCTTTCGCTGATGAATTCTAAGACTCTCTTTTGTTGGTCTCTCTACGCCATATCGGGCATTGGGGACCCTATTCTGCTAGCCTTGAACTGGAGGCTAGGAGCCCGGGCGGACAAGGAGCTTAAAAAAGTTTTTGAAATTGCAGCTTAATGTAGCATAATGGACAATATATTGGAACGCAGAGACAGAGTGGCCAACTGCGGAGGAGGACGAGGAGGAGGAGCGGGCGGCGGGGGCGGGGGCGGGTGGGGAAACTGCTTGACGAGATTCTTGTTTTGACCTCCATCATTTGAATGGCTTTAATTGATGCGCATATTGTTCGTCTTGATTCACATTCACATCGTCGACATTCATATAAACATTCACTAATGCGCATTTGAATTGTTCGAAGAACTGGAACTTGGGTCAGGACCAATCAACCAACTGCAAAGAAAAAGAAACTCGAGAAAATTGTTTTCGATTTATATAAAAAATCGTTTAATCCTTTTTAACACATTGCTGGGTATTAAGATCAATTTACTTTCAAAGCAAATTTCAAATATTCACAAATTGTTAATATTTTTTACTTATTCAATTATGTTTATACAAAATGTAGATTCTAAATTGATTCATTCACTCGTATAATTTATTTGATAAATTTATTACTTTCAAGTTTGTCCAACTTCAAAAAGCTTATGTTCGAATCATTTTTTTGAGCAGCTCATTAGAAACTTTTGAAGAGTTCTTTAGACAAGTCCACTTGAAAATATAATCTCATTCTCTTCAACAGAATTTCATAATGCAGTTCTCTAGAAAACTCTTTAGGGAAATGCTAACTTTGGTGCAATTGTTTTGGAACTGTTTTCGAAAAAGAAGAAAATCAATTTTGGTTTTCATGTTCAAAGTTGCGAGTGATTTGTTCTCATCATAAATTGTATTTATTTATTTTTAAACTCGCGCAGGACCTTGTCAATTTACCCAGACATCGAACACACACACACACACACACACACACACACAAGTATGAGATGCGAGCATTAAAAATAGCTGAAAATCAACCAATATATGTTTTTATAATTTCTAAAGTTTTTCCCAAATGTATCGAAGGAATTAAATTCACTTTACGATTGTTTCCAAAAAACGGTTATTCCTGTAATAACCAACAACAACAAAAATGTAAAAAAAAAACTGATCCTTTTTGTTTTTGGCGCACAAAATTCACTTAGAAAATATTGTCCCAACACTCAGCGCTGCCTGTCGAAGCTGCAGCAGCAAAACACAAAACTAAACTGAATGGCTACCAAACGGAAGAGCCAGCCAGGAGCAGGCAGAAGCAGTCAGCAAGCAGCAAGCAGTAAGCAGGCAGCAGCCGCACAGAGTTTTCAATGTCCTTCGCCGAGTTGAGTTCGTGTGGCTTCGGTTATTTTTTGGCTTTGAAATAGCAGCAGAGCAGCAGCAGCCATAGCCCTGGCCTAGAAACGTGATACGAGGGGGAGGGATTTGGGGGAAACGGCAATGGTGGTATGCGAGAGGCAGGTGTATAACAACGAGCACGCGCCGACTTTTCAAAGAGAAGAGAGGGGGGGGACAAGAGGAGAAAGAAGAAAGCGGAGCTAGCAGCATACTGTGGGTGGCCATTTGTGGGCGGAATGAAGCGGAGGGGGTCGGGTGAAGGATTGTTTAAGCCCCCAAAGGCAAATAAAACTGTTGCTGCACTTGAACTTCATTGGCGGCCATTGCTGCTGCTGCGACTAAGGCTACTGCGGTGGCTGTTCGGCTATGTACAAGTGTGTATGTGTGTGTGCGCGCTTGCTGAGTGAAAGTGAAAGGCACAGGCAACAGGTTGTGTATGTGTGTGTGTGTGTGTGTGTGTGTGTGTTGTGTGTTGTGTGAAAGTGGGTCTAACGCGCGCTTTTAACTTTTCGTTGCATACTTAAAACAAACAAAAAGACAATATAATAATTTTTTTTGCTACTCTTGTCAACAAAAGCATTAAAAATAGTATGAAATCCGACTTAGAATTACCCTTTACCAAGTAAACAAGATACAAAGCTACAGTTAGTTAGTGTACTTGAAAACTTAATAACGGGGACTCGGAATACTAGTCAGAAATCTCTGTAGTTTCCTGGAATTTGTTTTGGGGGTCACAAGTATTATTCACAGGGTATAAAAAATTCAACCGCCACATTTATTTTTATAACCGTTTAATACATACACACACACCCACATACACACATACACACACATTTATATATAGGTTGGTATGACGGGGATTTAGGTATGCCAGCCAAAAATAGAAAATCCTCTTGCGATTACCAAACAATATGTTGCCCATTTAGACGGTCACAACACGCAATAAGATGAAGGGTAGCAAGGGCAAGCAATTGAATGGGTCGGGGAAAAGGGGAGATTAGGTGATAGGTACAAATTTTTTATATAGTTTACTTAATATTATACGCCAATTTGATATCAGAGACAAGATGCGGAAATAAAGGTTTAAATGCCCAGTCGTTCCCCCGGGGGGATCAATCCAATGCATTGCCTCATTGCTTTGCTTAATGGGACAAAAGCAAATGGAATAAATCAAACCGAAAATGTAATCCTCTAATTGAATAACCACCTTTAACTAAATATATAGCAAAGTATCTTAGCTAATCATTTCTATGTATCTTAAAGGTTTTTTTTTTTTTTTAAAAAAACTTTCCAAAGAAAGAAAACAATTATCTGAACAACAATTTATATGGTGAATACTTTTCTTTTGAAGTAACTAAAGACGAGCAAGTTGGCAGCAAATTGTTAACTGTATCTTGGGGAAGTTTAACCAGAGCGTAAAGTGAAAAAAGGAAATGATTTTGAGCAAAAATTCAGCTCGTTAGCTTTAAAATTGAGTTGTTTTGTTGCATTGAAGCCCCCAGGAGGGCATCATCTGGAGGGCATCATCTGGTTGGGGGCTTTCTTTTTATTATCTCCAGGCGAGAGTAACGGTACTTGACAGCTGTTGCCCAATTACACACACACACACACACACACACATAGGCATAGCAAGCAAACGAACAGACACACTGACACACCGACACACAGGCTAACAAAGAGGAATCCACTGGAATTGTGCGTCATATTGAAGGAAGGCGGTGGATAGGTGGTTGGGTGGTTAGATGGTTAGATGGGTGGTATCTCTATATAGATAGGCGTATTTTCATGCAGCAAGCGTTGAGCTACGGAGTTGCCACCTAATTTACAATACTACTTCATCATTTTTTTCTTGTTCATCGTCATCTTCATCTCCTTCATTATCATTCAGGGTCACAGGAAAATAAAAATGAGAAGATATGTCACACTTACCGTTAGAGCAATGCCCACAGTGGCCGAAAATGAGCCCAAACGAAACTCGCCCGTATTGTATTTGACCAGAAATGATGTCTTGCCCACACCCGAATCGCCGAGCAATATTGTCTTATGATTGACAGTATCATCGAACGGGGGCGGCTGATGCATATCGACCTCATCATAGCGATACGAACGCCAGCCATCATCATAATCGTCCTCATAGTCATATTCCTCTGAGCCGTAGGCATACATTTGCAATGCCTCGCGTGAGGGTCGATAACCGGGATAACCGGAGACGGCAGATTTTTGAACAGGCGCCATAAGGGAATCATCGTGGTAGTGATGACTGGAGGTCAGGCTCAATTGGCTGGTCTGATGATGCTGATGCTTTTGTGTGAAAGGTGTCGTCGTCGTTGTGGCATTAATGTTAGTGCTAGTGGTAGTGCTGGAGGCTGTGACTGTGGCGGAGGCGTGGGCGGGGGGCATTCCTGATGCGGTGGCGGCCGGTGGCGGGGGATTGTAGCATCCATCTCCGAAGGGACGACGACGTAAACTCCTCGATGCGGGCCTGTGTCGTTTCTGCATCCTCGAAGACATCGTCACTCATGCTGCTGGCATCATCGGGATGGGCAGTCCCCGTTGTAGCCATAACCACAATTTCTTAGCCGCCTCAATATGGGATGGTGTCCTGGACCAAAGCTTTTTTGCTTCTGCTTACTCGCTCTCTCTCTCTCTCTCTCTTTCTGTCACGCTCGTTCGCTTCCTTTGAAAGCTAAACGTAAGCTTTTTAAGCTTTAATAGATGTTGACATTTACGTCTCTCTGGCACGTTTTCTGAATGAATTTGATTTTTTCCTCTTCTTTTCGGGCTTTTCTATGTCCTGGGGCGGGGGTTTTTTTGGCTTTTTCTTCTAATAGTTTATTCTATAAGCTTAAATACTTTTTAACAATATGTGTGGTTTAAATTCCCTAAATGTATATTCGTTAGCGCAAAATTGAACTTTGTATGGGGTTATTCTTTCATTCTTTCTTTCGTTATCCTTTTTGTTGTTCTAGTTTGTTGTTGGTGTTTTGTTTTAAAGCCACTAAATACTATATACTATATATTTATATATATATATATATATAAATATACATATGCGTGTATGTATATATGTATAAATTGTAACTAGCTAAACGTAATAACTAATATTTTATAAGGATTACAATCTAATTGGTGCTGTTTGTTTCTTGTTGTTGTTGGTTTCCTTTTTCACTTTAATTTAAGTTAATTTTTTTCTTGGTGTTTTTTTTCTTTTTGGGTTAAAGCTTTTTTCGTTTTTGGTTTCTTGGGTTTCTCTTTTATTTTGGTTGTTGGTGTTTCTCCTTTAGTGAAAGTATTGCAATTTGATTTTGTGGCCTTTTTTTGTTATATTGTTGATGTTATAGTTGTTGTTGTTATTTTGGTATTTCACTATCACAGCATAAATAAAAATTAGAAATGTCATTAGCCCATGCCCGCCCCCGCCACGCGTTTCCACGCTTACACTCACGCTCACACACACGCACGCACTCACTACTAGTAATAATAAATAAAATAAAATGTGCTATGTTTATATCAGTTCTGCCAATTCCTTTCAATTCATTACTAAAAGCCCGACTAAAGGATAAGAACGGGAGGTAGAAGGAAGAAATAGAAGAAGAAGAAATTGACAGTTTGACGTTTTAGAGGGCTGCCAACTTGTCGTTCGATTGCTGATCTGAGCTGCAAAGTATTTTGGTTATTTTGGCTGGAGGCGGCTACAAATATATATATACATACATACAACCAATTTTAATGAAAACTGACTCAGCTTTGCAAAATATAGCGAATAATAAAAGGAAATACTAATTTTTAAATCTTGGCGCCATGCACTCCGAACCCTACTTATCGATTGCACCACTATTTTATGCCTTTTTAACACTGACGGAATTCTAAGAGAAAGGCCTAGAAGCTAATTGACGCTGATCAACACTAGTAGCGATGTTAGTGTTATTAACACTGGTGAAAAAAAGCGAAAAACGCAAATATTAAAACAATTTTTAATATTTTTATAACTTGGAATACACAAGTTCAATTCAAATAATTGCACTAACAAAGCACATAAGATGACGGGACGCGGAAAAACAGGCAAAGGGAAAGTAGTGCGTGATAATAACCAGGATAACGATATGGACGACTTTTTGGTTTACGCGGCCGAGAAAATTATACAGAAGCGCGTTAGAAAGGTAAATAAATAAAGCAAATGTTGATACAAAATGAAAACGAATGGCCAGAAGTGCTGATATGCAAAATACGCAGCAAACAAAATTCACAACAAGGTCACATGTCCTTGGAGTTTTTTTTTTTTGTTGTAAGGCAGCAGAGGACATCTGCTGGCAGCTGCAGCAACCACCATTTGCTTGCCTTAATGAAATGCACATGTGTGTGTGTGCGTAGGTAGAGGTGTAAGTGTTGTGGTTCGACTGTCGATAATAAAAAATCCATTAAGAAAATGCAGCAACAGCAAATTACAAAAAAGCTACTCTCCACATTTTCTCCCATATTTTTAAAGGGCACTGTGGAGTATCGTGTGAAATGGAAAGGCTGGAATCAACGATACAACACCTGGGAGCCAGAGGTAAATATCTTGGATCGTCGCTTGATTGATATATATGAGCAGAGCAACAAATCCTCGGGAACACCCTCAAAACGGGGTCTTAAGAAAAAGGAAAAGGAGCCCGACCCAGAGCCAGAATCCGAAGAAGATGAGTATACCTTTACGGGAGATGATGTTAACGATGGCTCGGCATCGACACCCACATCCTCGACAAATAACGATATGGACAAAAAGGAAAAGAAACTTCATCATCATCATCATCATCACCATCATCAGCACATCAAGTCCGAACGTCAGAGTAATCGTCGTTCCGAGTCACCGCTGACCAGTCATCAGCATCATCATCATCACCACCATCAGCAGCAGCAGCAACAGGAAGCGAAGAGAGTACGCCTAGATCACAGTAATTCCTCAACATTTATGCCCGAAGCCGATACCAATTCATCTAGCTCCGAAGATCAGCCCTTGATAGGCACTAAACGCAAAGCCGAGGTTTTAAAGGAATCGGGTAGAATTGGTGTGACAATTAAGACATCTCCAGATGGTCCTAGTGCCTCCGCTTCAAACTCGGTCAAGTCCCTAGCACAACAGCAACAGCAGCAGCAACAACAGCAACCTCAATTGCAGATGGAACCAACTGATGCCACCTCTAATTCAACCAAAACAGAGCATATCTCTTTGATTATCTCTGAGCAAGCGTCATCATTAACTGAGTCTCCGTTAAATGATGAGGAAGATGACGATTCGTCTTCAATCAATCAATCTGCTGCTCATCCTCATACTCATCCTCCCCCTCTAACTCCATCAGCAATGGAGAACAATAATCTAACAAAATTAGGCCAAAAGCAACCTCAAATTCTAACACCTTTGTCACCAAGAGCATTGCCGCCACGTTTCTGGTTACCGGCTAAATGCAATATATCAAATCGTGTGGTCATAACCGATGTGACAGTCAACTTAGAAACGGTAACCATAAGGGAGTGTAAAACGGAAAGAGGTTTCTTTCGGGAGCGCGAAATGAAGGGCGACTCGTCTCCAGTGGCTTGAACACAAATCCGAAACAAAACCTCACAAAACCCAATTGTAAATACATGGAAAGCAAAAACGCAACAAAGCAACAGCAACAAAAGGGAGACAAAACATACAGCAAATTAAACCTAGTTAAGATTGAAATTATTTATTGTATTTATTTTTTAAACATAGGAATTAGTTTTGTTGTTTTTTTTTTATTGCTTCGTGCAGCAGGCAAATGCAAATTTTTGCAACTGCTTTAATTAGCAATTTCATTCTAAGATAGATCCAGCAAAATTAGATATATATATAAATATATATATATATATGCATATAGATATATATTTTTCTAAACCTCAATGAAATGAAACTAAAGCAATTGTTAATATTAGCGCTTGATTCTATACTAATTACCCCATTCATACTGCGAGGCCTCCAAAATCATGATCAGCTCTGAGTTTTAGTCAGCCTTAAACAAAACCTTACTTCGTATAATGCAATTCGGTAAATTTCAGTCAAATATTGTATACCTACAGGTGTAAACCTTACCTTACCTTCCCAATAATTTAGACATTTTGAAATGGAACCGCAATGCACAGCTGCTTTCATGATTCGTAATATGTTTCTGTTTCAAAATTGTATTCAACTTTGTTTTCTATTTTAAAAATTCTTTTTTTTTTCTTTTTTTTATTTATATATATATATAATCTGGTGCCGACTGATTTTATATTTGATAAACCCAAAAAAGAGAAACAAAAACAAATACATATATTTTAGATTTTAGCTAATTATAATCTCTACTTAAATTAATATACACATATACAGACATCTATTTATTTTTTAAATTGTTTATATTTATACATATAATTTTAAGCAAAAGTTTATCTCATTGGCTTCAAAAACGATTCCCGTCTTTACATCTTCCCCCTTCTACATTATTTTCTTTCCATCCGTGCAGTGCATGTTGAGTTAAATATTATAGATACTAATTCCAAAAAACAAAAAAAAAAAGGGAAGCCATAGATTTAATACTTACATATAAGAATCTACAAAACATTAATGATCAGATAATCAGATTCTTAAATTTGGACAATTATGAAATTATTGTACTTTGTAATTTGTTCTTCTCTGTTCGCTTGTGTATTTCACTGTTTAGTTTTTTTTTTAGCCTACCGCTCAAATTCCATCTTAAAGTAATGCTATATACAACATATACTCACTAATATGTGAACTTTTTGTGTGAAGTTTGTCACTTAATTATTAACTGTAATGTTATTGCAAGTATCGGTTTGTAAATATAAAATAAAATTAAATTAGAAGCAAAACGAAAAACAAAATCACAAGACAAATCAATTAAAATCAACTCAAAGTTTAATAACTATCTTCAGTGGTAAGAAAAAGAAAAGAAACATAAACAGGATAGAAAATAAATAACTTTATTTGATTCTTCCTGAAGAATATCAAAACAGTTTAATAGCATACCATAGGCAATATTACAATAATTCTTATGTCGATCAAACAAACACTGGATTAATGTTTTTTTTACCTGAAACAAAGTCAAATTCAAAAAACAGTCCTTAGATTTATCTGGAGCTCTTAAACAATATTGGATTAAACGACTTTTACACTTCACTTTAGAGTATTCAGTTTCATGCCAATATCATCAAGTTAATGTCATTTTAACAAATTTAAATATCTAGATCCAATGGAGCCGTGTCTCATAAAGGTCGATACTTGTTAATGAACGAATTAATAATTGGTGCAATTTTCTCGGGTTCATTCAGATGAACGTGGTGTGTTCCGTCCACTTCGTAATATTCGAATAGAGGATTCTTTTTGAGTTCTGCTAATGTGGTATCATAGTACTCTTTTTTCTCATAGTAGGGAGCCTGCAGAGCCTTAATAAATAAGTGTGGGCACTTGATCCGTCCAGCCATCACCAGGGCAACGTCCAAGTGCAGAGTGTAGAAGAGGGAAGTCTTTAGACGATTGTCCCTTGAGAAGTAATACTTGTGTGGCTCATGCGTAGACGGTTTGCAGTTTCTTTGCAGCAGATATTTGCATGCATCTAGGGACACAGATTTGTTGGATCCCTCATGCAAACGCATGACACATTGATCCCATTCATAGGCAGGTGGTTCTGCGCTACTTTGCAGACGTTTCTCTAGCTTCAAGGTGCCTTCCAAACGTTCACTGAGGGCATCCACAATGCTCTTAGCACTGCGTATGGGAGGCTTTAGGACATCCAGGCCAATAAACATATCCACTTTATCGGGAAATAGGGCACTAAAGACAAATCCATTAATCGAGCTCATGGAATGACCCATTATTGAGATCTTATCCCAGTTGTATTCATCCATAAGCCGACGTGTCAATAAAACGTAATCAATTGAGTGATACGAAATACCCGGCGGCATCCAAGAGGAAAGACCATGACCCGGAGCATCTATACTTAGAAAGGACAAATGGGATGGTAGCAATGGAGCTAAAGTATCAAAGGTTCCAGCATTATCCTGCCAGCCATGCATGCCGACTATGGGACGCACATGCTTGGGACCATACCATTTTCCCGATATGTGACCCCAGGGGACAGGAATCGAAATCTCCTCATACTGCAACAGAGAATAAGTTAAGTCAGTAGCAAGTTCTAGAAAGCGGATGTAGGCATTTCTTACATGTTTGGTTAGCACTTTAAGCGGATTCGTTTGACCATTACCATTACCGTTACTAGCGTGTCGCACAACCATCAGCTGTTGCCCCAATTTGAGAAGACTTCTTTGGACTTTCATTTTCTTGCTTATCTCGATTTGTCTTGCTGTTGCGTTAAATAACCAAGCACAACTAGTTCGTTCTATATCTATTCTTTTTTTTTTAATTGCAAGTCATTTTGCGTGTTCTCTGCAGTAGAACTAATAAAACCTTTATTAAGGTTGTTTGAGTTGTGCTAAGATGTTAGGCGCTTGTCACATTTATTCCTAGTGTTTTTCAACACTGCTGGTTTATGCGTAAGAGATCGTAATTTTGTCAAAAAACAAGCACTAGTACTTGTTTTTAGTAGCAACAATCTTGTTCAGAACTATTATAAAAAATTGAGA
Organism: Drosophila nebulosa; assembly: GCA_024703675.1. Lineage (NCBI taxonomy): Eukaryota > Metazoa > Arthropoda > Insecta > Diptera > Drosophilidae > Drosophila > Drosophila nebulosa. The sequence goes on from JANFPS010000009.1 coordinate 3,236,414, forward strand.
TTTCAAATTTCTCACAGCAATAGAACTCACATATTTGCTCGCCGCATAAACGTCAACCTGCTCTCTTTCTGTGTGTGTGTCTGTGTGTGTGTGTTCTCTCTGCTGTTTCCCCCACACACTATTTTTCAAGCTCAACAGCTGATTACTTTGTTTTATTCAGTTCTGTTTTTGGTATTATTTGCATCAGTTTTCCGCCATAATTAATCAAATTAATTTGAGCATAGAGCATATCCAACAGAATTATGTCCACATTGAGCCAAAGTAAGTAATGGAACGATCCATAAAGACTGACAAGGAGGCGAAGGCGGAAACCTTGACCTTTGACTTTGATTGAAGTTGAAGTAAGACGCCAATATGGGAAATTTGCATTTTCTATGACAACACAACAAATTCAGCAATGCCGCCGCTGTCGATTTGCATTCCCTTTTGATTGTTTACTTCGCTTTTCCATTACCTTTCGCTGTTAACTAATCGCCTGGTCTGGTCCGCTAATCACAAAAAAGACTGATAATGATAAGAAGCTAGAGAGCTGCCATTGGACCCATAGCTAAACTTTGGAATTGGGTTAAAAGAAATATTCACAATTTTCATTTGCATTCTTCGACTGGCTATTCTAGAGGCTGGCAGTTTTAAAATGGATTTGGAAGATGTCTTAAATGGCAGTGGCAGTGGCTCAACCTGCGATTTGAATCACCGTTTTCGCCATGCTGGAGACCTAACCGGTGAGCCAGCTACCCGTCAGGTAAATAGACTTTGAGCCCTCAAGGTAAATGTCGTCGCCTCTAAAACGGGTTTGTTTAATTGTCGGTTTGCAGTTCGCTGAGATCAGCATTACAGTGCCCTGGGGTCATATCTCTGGAAAATGGTACGGCCCCCAGAATGTTCAACCAATTTTGGGCCTACATGGCTGGCAGGATAATGCAGGAACATTTGATCTTCTCGTCCCTTTACTGTCACCCGAAGTGGCATTTCTCTCCATAGATCTGCCGGGTCATGGGCTATCGTCTCGATTGCCTGATGGTTGCTATTACAATTCAGTGGATAATCTTTACGTGATACGCCTTATTATGAAGCAATACAAATGGGAGAAAGTCTCGCTGGTGGGTCATTCCATGTCCTCGATTATATGTTTCGTCTTTGCCGCTGTTTTCCCCGACAAAGTGGACATGATAATTGGCATTGATGCTTTAAAACCGCATCAACGACCTTATCCTTCGGTCATACGCACCATGGAGACCCGATTGGATGAGTTTTTGCGTGAGGATGAGCGGAATCGCAGCAAAAATGAGCCACCAAGCTATACATATGACGAACTGATCGAACGAGTGTATATTGGCACGTTTCATTCGGTCAATAAGGAGCACTGCAAGCATATAATGGCTCGCAATATACAAAAATCGGGCAAGTATCCCGATAAGTATTTCTTCTGTCGTGATCGCCGATTGAAGTTCTACAATTATGCGATTGGCTCCCAGGAATTGTGCGTTGAAATGGCACATCGCATCACCTGTCCCTATCTATTTATCAAGGGCACACAATCCTCCTATTTTGAGGATAAAAAATATTACGATGAGGTCCTGGATGTACTTATTAAGAAGCCCAACTTTGAGTATTTGGAGGCAAATGGCTCGCATCATATGCACATGAATAATCCAGAGGATATCATTGGACCGGTCAATAACTTTATACAGAAATTTGGACCAGCAGCTGCGGCAGCCGCCAGACAAAAGGCCAAGGAGGCCGCAAAGGAGAGCAAGCTCTAGTGGAGGCCATCAAATCGAGCTTATTTATTAGCTGTACACAGGATTGCTCAGGTTTTTGCAAAACTGTTTTAATTTTTATTTTTTTTTTTATATACATTTATATATATCTCTACTTAATGATTGTGTTGATTTTATATATATTTACGCATATACATACCGATAGGTATGTAGATTGTGTGAGAGATGCTATAAATATACCATCCAAGTATACATTGTATATATATATAAACATATATGTATATGTACCTATGCCGCAAAAAAAAAAAGTTTGTGAAGGATACTGAACGAGAGAGGAAACTGGTTAGGCCAGTTGGTATTTAGCTTAACCCTTTGAAGGTCTTTGCTTTAATGCTAAACTCAATATGTTCCCACCAATTTATTGAGGGGAATTCCGAAATGCATTCCAAGCTAGTTAATGACAGAACATTTGTTCAAATTGTGATGGGTTGATTCCATTTTCAGGAAAACTATAAACCATTATATACTATACAATGCGTTACCTTTAATTTGTTTGTGGAGCTTCCCAATTAGTTGTTATGTTAGATGAATTTCTTATGTGAGTTGTGTGGGTTTTACGAGTGAGTGGCCAGGCAATGTTCACATCTAAATGGAATCACTGTAAAATGACCAATGTGAAATGATTCCACCCGGCTTTGAATACCATTTTGACAAACGTAAACCTTGAATGGGTTAAAGTATTTTAGGTTAACAATAAAAGATGCCGTTGGCCGGTCACCGACTACCGATTGCCGACTCTTATGTGGTTTGACTGCAGGGAGCCCATAAAAAGCCAACAGTTGACCTACATTTGTTGTTAAGAAGAATTCCCCGCTCTATCCACTCCAAATACTACGACTCCTGCGGCTTCAGCGGCTCCAGCGGCTCGAGCGGCCCCAGCTTCTCTGCTAACTCTCTCAATGACAGCGAAAGTGTTAATAACCGGAAAACCAGTTTCGGTTTCCTTCCTTCTCTGTTTTAAACACCGACTACCAACAGTTGTTGCATCATATTTCTAGACTCTTTCTTGGCAACACAACTTCGGTTCGTCTCGGTTCGGTTGGGTACGCTTACGCTTTGGCGGTCAGCTGTCCGATTTACATGGAAATGACTTTTTAAATACATTTCTCATATCAAAATGAAACAAGCAAAAATACAACAACACCTCCAACAAACACACAAAAAAAAAGGAATAATTTCAAAATAAAGATTCCAAAGTAACTTGTTGGCCCTGCAAGCTTCCACATAAGTATGTTATGCATAAATTTAGCATTTCTGATTCAATGTGCTCCGCTTGCTAGTGCCTTTTTCTCCCTCTTTATGGTCCGAAGCGGCAAATTTCTATATATGTATGTATGTATGAATGCTCTGCTCTATGATAAATGATCACATAAAGAGCCATTTAATTTGGCGTAAAATTTTTGATATTTACTGGGAATCGGCTTAACTTCATTCATCAATTTTTATCGTATTTTCTGTATTTCGTGTTTACAGATGTAAAATGAGGTTAAGCGGCTGATTGTTTTTAAGATCTAATCAATGAATATTTTTTAAGGTAATCATCTTCAAAAAATCTCACAGGTTTGTGTAAAATTTGAAATTGAGGTTAAGTAGAAATTTATGAATGAACTTGATTAAAACAAAAAAGAGTTAAATTTGAATTTTATGATTGAATTCGATAAGAGAATCTATGATATGATGTGGTGTATGTATGTATGTATGTATATATCAATGAGGTGAGAAGAATTATGAATGAGTTTTGTTTACGTTCAGCAATAACGCTAAACAAAAAACACTTTGAAAACAATATTTCTCAAGTGTGATTAAGTGGATATTAAAAATATATGAGTTACACTTAATATTTATGAGGCATACACAACGATATCTATTTTTTTTTTTTTCTGTGAAGCTTTTATTTTGTGCATTTATTTACAAGTTGAAGATTATTATGAGCTAGCTAAAATCTGAAGTTTTAGCCCAAGTTGTTTGTTGACTAGGCTATTTTGGAGGGGGGGGCAATAGCTCGACTTACTTCTGTTGTGCTGGATGGGCGGCAATGTATTCCAATGCCCTTATGATGGCTTCTGGGATGGGTGGCGGTGTTGGCAAATGGTCACCCTGTGGCTGGAAACCATTCTCATCGGCGACATACGACAAAACGATGCGGCTACCATCGGGAGCAACATATTCCGAGGTACCGGTAACTCCATTAGCATTGCCAGCCTCCTGAGATTGAATGCCGTTTGTGGTTTGGAAGGCAAATCGGTAATTTCCTTCGGGATCGGCTGGTTCACTTTGTTCGCTCACAATCTGGGCATCCTTGTCAATATTATCCGCATGGACGAGCACCAGGGCACCAACGAGTAGGGCGATGAGCGACTATACATAAGGATTTGAGTATTGATGATATTTGGATTTGACTTCCACTTGTTTCCATCCAACCACACACTCACCAGCTTGAACATCATGTTGCTTGTACTATTCTCTAATCGACACTGTTTGGCTGATCTTCTGCGGCAGAGGCTCTTATATAGAGGCAGCTCAGACTTTTGGTATCTCCGAAGTCGACGTCTCTAATCTGGTTCTGAGCAGCGCCGCTTTAAACTAAATATCAAACTTAATATGTAGTTTGAGCAGCAGCAGCACCAAAAAAAAAAAAAATGGAAAAAAAAATATCAAAAAAGCGAATGGTGAATAAAAATTAAAAATATTTGGCTCAAAATCGTTGGCAAAATAATGATGGCAGATGATTGTCATGCAACGAAGTTCTGATACTCTAAAAAGAGTAACTCTTAAAAATCTTTACACACTTGTTACGTAATCGTCTAGAAATACTCCAATCCAATGTGGGTTGATTCTTTTTTTCTGAGTCTCTTATGCCTACAATTTAATACTTATTTCAAGTTATCAAATATATTTTTTACATAAATACGCTGATCTGTCCAGGATCGACTGAAATAAATGTTGTTCCTTCTGAACGTCGACACATCCAATCGATAAGAAATAATTGAAATGTTATACTACAATTTGTTTAATTAATTTCTGCAAGAGTATTCAAAAAAGGGCTAACAGAAATTCCAACTAACTGGAAAAAAACTAAATCGAAAATACCATTTGAACCCATTCAAAGTGGCTGCTGTTAAGTTCCACAAATCTGCACTTAATAGTTAATAGTTTTTACGATTTAATGACGCATGTCACCATTAGTTTGCGTGTGTTTGGTTTCTTCAAAAGTGAGGCTTTAATGACGCCCCTGCCTAAGCTTGTGTCCCCTCATAAATCTCGTAGCCCAAATGGAACGACAAAAACTAAAAAATCCAAATTAAATTTTGTAGATTTATCATCAGTTTTCGATTTCGATTTCGTCGATTTAGTTGAGGGGGAGAACCAGTTGAATTATTTAATTAAGAGAAGAAACAGCAAGTTCATGGGCTTATTAGCATACAAATTTGTAGCTGAAACATAAATTAAACTCTCTAAACAAAATGGGCCTAACACTCAATACTAATGAAATGGACTCAATCAATTCCCAAGCCAGGGCGCGGGCAGGCAACGTAGAACAACTTTCAGGCCTCCAAACATGTGCCAAAATATCGTATGTCTTAGGACACCAAACTTGATCGGCTGGCTGGATCGGAAACATCTCACATCTTGAATAAAATCAAATGAAATGGAATGGAATGGAATTCCGAGATTAAAATTAAGCCAAACAAGTTTAACTATTTTTTATTCTAAATACAACGAGTATTTAAAATACGAGAGTACGAGAAGCCAACCGCCAACCAATGCATCCATTTAAATTAAATTTTATGCAAAGCAAATGACTTTCAATTTTATTTTGAACTCAGTTAATGGTCTCGGGATAAAATCCATATTGGTTCACATGATAAATAACTTGCAGTTCTCTACCATTGGGAAGGGTATATAGAATGTAACCAGGTTTCGTCACTTCTGTCGTTATATACATATCCAGTAGAGATTTCTCATTGCATTCGCTTTTATTGCTTGATATGGGTATGGGTAGGGCCATTATCTGATTTAGTATCATAATGACTACGATGCAGGTAATCTGTATGGAATGGATAATCCAATAATTAGAGATCTGCTTCACCATTTTCTTCTGTTGACGACAAAATCTATGTTAGCTTGAAAAATTCTACACTGAACAATTTTCATATCCAGTTGAATGAGTTTTCAAAAAGTGTGTCAAGTATTTAGTTCTACGAATTGAATATTTTTATTTAAATTCTAAATGAATTCAGAACTTATGTTTCTGATTTTCTATTCTGATTTTCTAGTTTGTTTGATACTTGAGCTTCTAAAATAAGAGAATATAGATTCAGAATCTTAAAACTTTTGATATAGTCGTTGAAATGGATGTTCGCCATGAAAATACATGGCGTTATCATTTGATATCAATCATTATGTAAATTGCCTTAGTTAACAGATTTGTGATTGAATCGCAAAACAAGCCCATGTGTGACTTCCCTTGGCATTGCCTCCCGAAGAGGAAGTGATTTAAAGACTGTCTTATTTTTTTCGAGCGCCTTTCTTAATTGATTTGTTTTCCGTATTGACAAATGATATTAGCGATGAGAACTAGAAATACATCCATACCTACTATTTTTTGCTAATTTCTTGCGAAAAGCATTTAACCATCAATCAATACTGAAAACCGAAACAAAACTGTAGCTGAACTTCAAGCACACACACACACACACAGACACACTGATTTTTGATCGATTATCAAGTTGAAGATGAACTTTATTAGAGCTCCAGGGGGGAGCATCTATGTACATACATACATAGATGCAGATGCAGATGCGGTTGCGACGTTGGCAGGGACAGGGGCAGGGGCATGGACACGGGAATGATGACCTTGTGAATCTTCGAAAAGCTTTCTAAAGGTTGATCCCCAGAGCACCTGCCACTCAAATTCGAATCAAAACTAAATTAAAAGTGGGCCCCTTGGGCGCCCTCATTGAAAGTTGTAACAGAAATAAGCCGAAAAATATATATTTGTATGTATGTATGTATGTATGTATGTATGTGTGTATGTATATGTATTTATTTTTTCTTTCTATATTTGATTATAACATTTAGTTAAATGAAACCGAAACCGAATTACCAACACAAAACTGAAATTGTTGGCAAATGACTCATGTTTTTTTTCTTTTTCTTTTTTCTGAGGATTTTTGTATTTTTTCTTTTTGTTTTTCGATTATAAGTAGAGTTGATCATTGTTTCATTATGAAAATATGATAATACGAAATGAATTTTAGTTGTTGTTTCCATTTTTTTTTTTTGGCAATTATTTGTCTTGCTCCCTTTAGCAATTGGAACCTGTTTGCTGGGCTACATACTCCAATCGAACTTCATATAAAAGCCACTCTTCAGCTAAACAGAGTAAACAGTTGCCAACTGATCTTCAGACTTCTTACAGCAAGACTTAACTTCCAATCACCACACTATCCAACCATGTACAAATATGTAAGTGAAAGATCAGAGAGAGGGGAAGGGGTTGAGCCATCCTTCCTTCCATCTCGCTCTCTAGCCACTTTCCTTGATCCTGTCCTAATCACCTGTCTTGCAGCTGTTTTGCCTTGCCCTGATTGGCTTTGCCTGCGCCGATAATATCAACAAGGATGCCCAGATTCGTAGCTTCCAGAATGAGGCATCCGATGCTGAGGGTAACTACCAGTTCGCCTATGAGACCAGTAATGGCATACAATATCAGGAGGCTGGCAATCCCAATGGAGTACGCGGCGCCTTGGCCTATGTCTCGCCGGAGGGTGAGCACATCTCGTTGAGCTATACCGCCGACGAGGAGGGCTATCATCCAGTTGGTGATCATCTGCCAACTCCTCCACCAGTGCCCGCCTATGTGCTGCGCGCCTTGGAATACATTCGTTCGCATCCACCAGCACCGGCCCAGAAGGATCTGCAGTAATAGGCTGCACCCACATCTGTCCCCCAAACCACCCCCATTCTCCTCCCCCCAAGTCATTATTTGTCTTCTTTTTTTTTTTTAATTAGTTCGTATTGAAGAGACATACTCACATCGTTGTAGTCATACGTAGTTATCGTTAATAAATTGCAGAAAACAAAACGACCTCCAAATGGCTGTTTCACACCCAATCCTCAAGAAATTTGCTTTTGCAACGCCCCATATAATATGGTAATTCCATATTAATTAAATTCAAAATTATGACGCGGGTCTAGCAAAGCGCATAACAAAGACATTCCTTCGAATAAAATATGTATGTTATATGTACATATAAAAAGTTGTCGCAAAACTTGTAGAAAAACTTGTTTCAAATTATCTGCACATATGGGGCTACAGAACCAAGAAGAAAGATGTTATGCTAACGAATCGTACAGCGGTTGCATAATGTGATAAGTAGTCCAAATTATTTATTTAAATACCTAATAAGTATTTTCATATTCCAGTCTATCCACTTTCTCAGCCCGCATGAATTTACATACAAACGACCAAAAGCTGAATGCGTCAATGAAGTGCCATATGGTTCGGTTCGATCTAATTATATTGATATTAAAATGTAATTAGATCGCTGCTATATTCTGTTAGAGTTCGCTTCAGTTTTTTGGGAGGTAACTGGGGCAATGATCAAGCCTTTTTTTTCTAACAGAAAGATAGATAGACGTTATACATATTCGTTTTCATTGGCATTGAATAGGATAATGCCAATTGAAGCATGAATTGCAAAAGTAATGCTTAAAGAAATTACATCAAATGTGATTTGATTGGCACTATTTTCTTCATTATTATTGATATGGATGATTGTAAAAGCGATGGCAGATAAATTCCCCAAAAACCTTTTATTTCTGCACAATTTCTGAAATGACTAAAAGGATTCAGCATTTAAGGAATGCACAACTTCTTTTAATTAACATTCAATTTACTTACGTTCTTTAAATCAAAGAAAAGAGTACAATTTGCATGTAAATTTATGATTTAATCGATCGGTAAAACGATTTGATTTGATTTATAGTAAGTTCGTCGATGGCCGAACTTGTTTCTAGGCATTTGGCAAATGGTTTCATTCTTTTGATAACAACAAGTTGGTGGAGAAGATGTTTGCGGTCAGCAACCCGGAAAGAAGAGCGAACAAAAGTGCCACACAAATGTGTATGGTCCATCCAGTTTTATGAGTTTTCAATATCTTGGAATAAAACATGCATAAATATATGTATGTATATTAATCAGACAAACAAAAGAAAAGAACGTAACGCACAGAAATCAGATAATGTGAATATTATGATGACGAAAACGACGACGACGATGATGATACGTAGGATGGTGGTAGTTAACAAGAAAGAGGTGGCTATGGTTATTTTTATATACATAGATAGTGTAAGTCTAATAAATTATGTATAATTAATTGCGGAAGAATACAATGAATGATTTATGTATATATATATGTATGTATATAAGGTATATAGAAAAGAATGAAAACATTTGCCTTATGCATGTAAACATGAATGTAGGTAGGTAGGTAGGTAGATAGTTAGATAGATTGGGCTTGGATTGTATATAGGATTGGAGTGGGCTTAGGGTTTTGGGTTTTGGGTTTTGGGTGTTGGGTGGATGTGACAACTTACAACAACTGGCAACAAAAACTAGAGCTAGAGAATAGGAAACTATGAATATACATCTACAATTTATGGTTAGATCAGCCTTCTTCTGGTGTTTTATCTTATTGTTTCTTAATGAAATATTAAAAACACATTTGGCTTCAGTTTGCCATCCTCGGTATGTGTGCGTATATATTCCAAGGATCGTAATATATAATCTGGTGTCGGTGGCGGTTGTGGCAAATGTCTGCCCACCACATGGAAGCCCAATTCATCAGCTATATAGCGTGTCTCAATGGGTATACCCTCGGGTGATTCATAACTATAAATGCCAATCGTTTCCAATGCATTGCCAGCTGCCTGTACATCGATGCCGTTGCTTGTTTTAAAGGCAAACTTAAAAACGCCCTCATCGTCCAACGGGGAGACCCGATAGTCTGTTATTTGAGCGTCACGTTCACTGGCACCCACCAAACGGCGTATGCGGCGTATACGCACTAATCTGGCTGCATCCAATACGCTCCAAAGTAAAGCCATCGTTAGCACCAATATCAACTGTAATGCGTATTTAAATTCATTATTTTACGTTTGAAATAGTTCTTAAAATTGCTTAATTTAATTTAGTTTTGTTTTTAAATCAGTGTCATCTTCTTCACCGTTGTTAATCCAATTGAAGCCTGAAGCTGTTACTTCATTTAGATGATTTCAATTTACCGCCTAAAAGTATGCACATAATTTTTATTTTTTCAGTTTTGAGGCAGTTCAAAGCTATATTTGGGAAACAAAAATAACGTGCCTATTTTTGGGCTGCAAATTCAAAAAAAAATATTATTTTCTCTACGTATAAGAAAATATATACGAATACTCCTTTTCGTGTGATACTAATCCTATGCAAATTATTATTTCAGAGCACTGTTCATTGCAAAAACAGTTTAATCAAATGGATTTCGTTCAAAAACTGTAGTAAACTTCAAAAAAAATCAAAAAAAGGTATGTCAACTTTTATATTATATTATATAGCATTTTTGGCATTTACTTCGATTATACTCAAAGGACTTTTTTGCTAATTAAACTTTATATTGAAATCAAGATGTTTTTTTAAATCCATTTTATTGCTGCAATTGTAATCCATTTGTTGCATTCATTGTTTGTCGTTGTTTATAAATTTTAGCTCTTATTCACATTTTATTAAGCAAATTTCACTTTATTGTAAACACTTGACTTACAAATTGTCGCATTGTTCAGCTACCACGTTTCGTTTCTATTCTACTACTACTACTATTTTTTTGTTTGTTTGTCTACTGCCTTTTTATTCTCTTTGTTTTGAAACACACGCGCAAACGGTCACACTGGACAGCACAATGGACGTCTGTTAGGTTCAAAGTTGGCCAACACACTGCCAGCTGGCGAGAATTGCTTATTAACTTTATATGAGGAAAAACAAACGTGCAGAGCAAAGCATAGACGAAAATCAAAATTCAAACCAAAAACAAAACGAAAATCAATAAACCATAAGAAAGAAAAAAAAATGATAAAAAAAAAAAAAACCATAATACGATATGCCAATTGGTTTTGGGCATCATCTTTTGTTGTTAACTCGTCGAAGTAGAAAAAGCAAAAACAACAATTCATTCATTTCCGTCTAACAAGTTTTTTTTGTGCTAATATTTCTTTATTAAAAATTTATTTCTTTTTCTAATGTTACCGTTACGTCAACAAAAGTTCTCTAAATTCAATTTCAACTCAGAATTTATGAGGACAATGTGCACAAACCGAGAGGAAGGAAGTTTCAATTTGGTACGGGATGCCAAATCGGAGCACATTTTATCACGATCTCGCGATAATTGGATATATTATATGATTATCTAATATAATATTCTAATACGGAAGCTTTGCGTGTCTCTTTGCTCTAAAAAATTCACATAAATTTTATAGTATTAAAATAATATTAAAATTGAAAAACGATAAAAATCAAAGAAAATAGGCCATCAAATCATAAACAAGAAACCTGAGTGGATTGGACTGAATTGTTGATCCAAGAATTTGGCCAACTTTACGACCGTTTTTTTTTTTTTTTTTCATTTTTGTTTGTCTTTATTATGAATTTTTGACGAAATAATTAACGGTATGTTAGTTCCGTATGGGGGCAAATCGTAATAGTTCTAAAGCAGCTGGAAGCCAAAACAAGACTGAAAAGATTCTCGTAAGACTCAGAGTTAGACAAGCGCAAATCAAGTCTTTTGTGTGTCGATTGGCAGAAGCATTTATGTTAATTCTCTTTTGGATTTATAAAGCAATTTACATATCCATATTAGATACAAACATGGTTTAATATAATTAATGTGATTACCACCAGATTGAGGGTATTGAAGTGAAGTGAAGGTATAAATAGAGGGAGCGAAGGTTTGGGGGTGGGGTGATTGGTGGATAGGTGTGTGTGTGTGTATGGGGGTCATCTAACTAATAGTTCACACACGCATCTCGAAAAGAACTGGTCAAGTTGGTTTTGTTGTTGTTGTTGTTGAAACAAAAACCGCTTTTACCATATTTCATAATCTAGTATTTCGGGTTTATTATTGTTAATTTCTGCAACTGATTCTTAAAGGCTAAACTATTTGGCATTATTTAATTAAGGTGATGAGTTGTTGGACTTGAAAGATTTACTACAACTTGATTGTATCTTCTGCTATGCAAAATTGTTCCATACTCACTTGTACATACATGCATATTGGATATATGTACATATGTACATAGTAGAATATTGATTGATTGGCTGATTGATTTAACAGTTTTTGACACCTTGAGCACCGGCGGCGGCAACATGTAAGCCGATCAATATGATTGAGTTATGCTAATGTGATAACTTAGAGTCGTGCAAGGTCTTTGTCGCATTGGCACAGTGGTGCAAGTGCTGCACAAATTTTTTTGACTCACTGATTTATGGCTAGAACCAGTTTGTTTTGCTTTCACTCTTATCGCACAGAAGTTACGCTTATTGGCCAAATAATACAAGTTCAATCAGCTAAACACTTTTTATACATATATGCAAGATATACTATATACGGAGGCTATAAACACGATTTGAAGCGATGATAAATTGTTTGTGACAAATCAATAAACCTTTAACATTTCCAGTTTCTTCTTGGCTTTGATAATTATACGCTTAAAACAAAAAAGTTATTCGTTGATCAAATTTCAAGCCAATTATGCCAAAAAATAGCATATAATTAACATATTATATACATACATATATATTTTCCAATCAATTTTGTTTTACCATGACCTTTCTCTATAAAAAATCGAATACTTAAAATATGGCAAACGAAATGTTTTAAAAGGGTTTTGACTATCATATGAAATTTGTGCCATTTTACTACAAATATATATAAATTAAGAAAACATGAAACATGTTTAGATGGACTTTTTAAATGTTCAAATGTTCTTGTCTTAATCGGAAGCTTCAATGCGAATTCTTTTTCTGCCCAACATTTTGTTACCACTTTTAAACACAATTTGCCTCACTGTGATTGATAATGACGACTGTGGATGATGCTGATTTGATCCAAAATGCAGGGACACACCTACCTATCTATGTATGTATCTATCTACCTACCCAAAATTAACCGAAAATTTTCATTGTTCGTGTCTAATAGCCAAACAAAAATCTAATCTTCTCTGGCTTTTTGTCTCTTAATAGAGACAAGTCGCAGGCTATTAGCCTAAATTTCCCATAAATCAAGCTCAAGCATATCAAACTAGTTGCTGTCTCTGTTATTGCTGTTTGTGCTGTTGCTGTTGTTATTGTTGTTGTTGTTGTTGTTGCTGTGCTCTTGCATACCTGCATTAAATTGAGATTGAGATTGACTTTGAAATGAATATGGCACAAAGAGATAGACATATATAGACTAACAGTCAAAGAGACGAATAGACAGAAACCAAGAGAAGGAAGAGACAAGACGCAAAATTGAAATTATAGAACTTTCCTCAAATGCCAAGAGAGTCGTCAGCGTGTTGGTAGAGAGCAAAAGCTTCCTTATTTTTGTTGTTTTTTTTGGTGTTTGCATTTTGCCAAAAAAAATGTTGACTGTTAATTTTTGAAATCAGGCATCAGTGTCAAATTAACAGTCAAGCTCAGCTGTTCGCATTCATATATTGCAGTTAGCGGTATATTTTATTTTAACGGTTCTGGATTGGTTTTTTTTTGTTTTGTTTTATTTTACGTCTCGACGATGTCGTTTGGCAAGGTTAGTGCGTTCAAATTTTCTACTAAAACCAAAAAAAAAACAAAAAGTTGATGAAGAAAATCAATATTTCCGATTAGCTACCACTACTACTACCGATCAGCATCTGTGTCCTTTTATCAAGTATCGTTGCGGCCGTAGATCGAACAATTTACTATCGCAATGTGCCACCAAATGCTGCCGGTTTGTATTCCTTTGAGTTTCAAACCACCAACGGCATCACCACAAAGGGAGCTGGGAACGAGCACGGGGCCGTTGGAGTCGTTCAATATGTTTCACGTGAAGGCTTGCCCATCACTTTCTCCTATGTGGCAGATGCCAATGGTTATCAGCCCACGGGCGATCATTTACCGTTAATTCCCACGCATGTGCTTAAGCAATTGGAGTATATACGAACGCATCCTCAGGTCGATGAGCGAAGATCGAGACGTTGGTGATGTGATGCAGAAACATGAGCAAGAGCAGTAAGAGGAGTAGAAGGAGGAATGGGGCAAATCTTAATCTCTCAATTGGATCAATGGATAACTGTGTATTAGCATAAAATTATAAATTGCATTTTAAATGACTGTCTGAATAATGAATTGTATACGCCGTTACACATACATATTTATCAAATCATATGTACATGCGTATGGCTTTGTGTGTGTGTGTGTGTGTATGGAATTTTATATTTATATTTAAACTTGTATTTATGTTTATGTTTTCAAATGCAAATCTCAATCCCAACAACAACAACATCAACAAAAACAATAATAACACCAACAAAACACTGAAGCAAGGAAAACAATAAAACAAAAGTACCTGGACCAAACGTACCAAATTTATAGCAAAAATAAATATTATAAACAATTACACAATGAAAAGTAAATATCCAAAGTTTTTATCCATAATATTTCACCCAAAAAAAACGCAAACTGTAATGGAACTTTTGACCTCCTAAAGACAGAAATTAAATATAGTTTATATTCTGTACGTTAATGTGATGCAGGTGAAAGAAGATTTTTCTAATTGAAATCAGAGGTCAATAACAACTCTCAATGAAGGAACTCATGACAAACAAATATTTTTACTTTCATTTTTATTTTGATTCCTGTTTTAAGACAAAGGCAGTTCATATTTGGCCAAAATGTAGATTTTGCAATGCGGAAAACATGATATATATTTTTTTCGGCACATGCTAATTTGAGTGCTTTATTTGTTTTGCGTGTGCAAAAGTCAATCATTTAACACCCCAAAAACAGTTATCGAACTATGAATGATGTCTCTATATAATTTACATCTTTAAATGGTGATTTAAAAGGGGGCAGCCTTCAAGTTGGTGCGACCTTTTAGAACGACGACGACGACTTTCGTTTTTCACAAAAAAAAAAAAAAAAAAGAGGCTGGAAATCGATGCCACTTGATTTGCATTTAGGCCCCTACTTTGTGGTGAATTAGAGCTGTTCGTGTTGAGATTAATTAAGGTCAGTTGCATAATCTTGACCAAGATTGGTGATTTAAAATGTAACCGTTTAGAGCAAACTAATAAAACAAAAATTTAATTAAAACCCAATGCTTTTAATGTCACCGACTCAAAACGATTTGTTTTTATTTTTCTTGTTAAACCATGACCATCAAACAAGTTGCTAATGTTCATGATGGTGCTGATTGATGCACCTGTTAAAATTCCCCAAATTCGAGTCAAAGATCTAATTCCAAATTTTTGGATAAAACGTCCTTGGGCAAACAAAGGCAAAAGTGCATAACTTACTATCAAAAAGAATCTATGGAATTGCTTTGACAATTATCACTTTTGATAGAAATATGAATATGAAATCTTTTTTGCTTAGTTTCTTCATGTTTTCTTCTGAAAATTTGAATTATTCATAAGATTAATGTTTTCTGTTCGCGCTTCTCTTTCAGCAAAAACATTAAATTAACTCTCTATAATGTATGTATATAGATATTCTTTATTCCACATATTCATGCTGGAACCGGCTTTAGATCATATTTCATGTCCCCCTTGGTTACGATCCAATGTACTGAGAGAAATAACCGATAACTTTACTCTTGATATCGAATTCCTTTAGGGAAGAAAAGAGACTTCACTCATATTTAACTTTCGTTGAGCTAAGAAATGCAATTAAGTCTTTGGATCAGGTCTATTTGCTTATCTAAAACGATTGACAAACCCGATTTGTTTACTAAAATAAACCTGATATATATGTCATTATATAACACAACAAAATAAATCAAGGTTTAATGACTCTTAACTCAAGAATTTGCATATTCCAAAGTGCATGTGCCTTGTTGTCTAATTAAATTTAGTGCATTTTCGAAAATTTCTAGACGATTCGTTAGTTGTTAACTATATAGTTACTTCCCATTTCGCTGAATGTATGGCTAGTCTGGGCAATTTGTTAGCCAACTTGTTGGGCCTTCTCATTAAACTATTGCGTTAAACGTTAGTTTTTTGGTTTTCTTCTTTGCCCTGAGTCATCCACGTGCCAAACTGGTTGGATATATCCAACCAGTAGCGACGGCTATAGCTTTTGCGTCTCGCACATCCCGATTTAAATGTCAAACGCGGGAGTTATTGCCATGGCATTGTCTTTAATGGATGTTCTAAGAGCCGTTTTTGATGTCCGTTGAGCTGCTAAATGTTATTAACAAAAAACACAAAGATCAACACAAATAGTTAAGTGTGGCTAATATAATTTATAAAGCTATCGTTTCGGACAGTTAATTGTCTCGTTATCTCAAAAGAGAGAGAGAGAGATATGACTCAATCAAATGACGATAATTAAACTCTTTTTTAAGCCCCTAAAAAAATTCCTTTTACTATTTTTTCAAGCAAGAGAAATCCCTATCCCACTTTTTACGTGTCTATTTTTAGATTGACTGTATGCGGAAGAAATGAAATTTATAATCTTGTCATAGAAACCTTCTCCAACCTGTCATGGAAATCAAGTTCCTGTTCCACATAAAGGGGGCATTCGCCCTTAGAGATACCCAAAATCTGTCTATCTCATTGGCCCCATCAAAAAAAAAGTTTTGCTTTGAGTTCAAGTTCATTTTTGCGGTTTCTTTTTGTTTTGGTTTCTCTCCAGACCTGGTACTACATATTTGTATATAAATATGTCTATGTATATTCGACAAACCTGGCAACAAACTCATCATTAACAACATCGTCCACAATCATGTTTCAAGATGTCTTATCTAAGGCGATTTACATGCATACCAAAAAAAAAAAAATACCAAACGAGATTATATATTTTGTTTGTGTTTTCTTTTCACATTGATTTTTTGTTTTTGTTGTTGTTTTTTGCACATCGTTTACAATAATATATTTCAAGTTGCTTGACATATATAAAAAGTATCTATATATATATATATATATATAATATATATGCCTTGATAGATGTATTTCGTGTCTGAGTGTTTCGATTTGGCTTTTACATCGGTTTTTTTTTATTATTATATCCAATGGCAGAGTAGGAAGCAGCAAAGAAAGTTTGTTGTGTTTTCCAATTTTTATTTAATGTTATCGTATTAAGATCTATATATATTTATAAATGCACATATATACATATATATATATATATATATATTTATATATATGCATGCATACATATACAAGCAAATGTATATATACTATATATATATATATATATATATATATATATATGTGCATATAGAATATTTGCAAGTAATTCTCATATTATCATCTAGGTTTATACATTGATTTTTTTTTAGTGTGAAGGTTTCTTGTAGGTTTCCTTTTTTTTCTTTTTGTCTATACTAAAATCTAAGCCTAGAAAAAAAAAGTCATTCCGAGACATGGTATATATGAAAAAAGAGAGATCCCGGCAAAATTGATTTCAAAATATATATATATATATATTAGAAGGAGGGTGGCGGTCGGGTGTAGGGTGAAGTTGGTGAGGTGGTGAGTTGGGAAGGAAGCTAGAAGAAGTTAGAACTGAACAATTTTCTTTTGAATTTTTTGTTTTAGTTTACATTACTGGAGTGTAGAAAAAGAAATACATAAGCTAAAATGTATAAATTATGCAAATAACTGTACGATTTGTATGTATTCATGTCTGTATGTGTGTGAGTGTGAGTGGGTATATGTGGGTGTCTTTATGTGAGTGTAATTGTCTGTGTCTGTGTATGTGTGTGTGTGTGGTGTGGTGTGGTGTGCAAAAAAGTCCATCAAAGACCTTGAGCCGCGCTTATGTAAAAAACATTCCTAGAAGCTTTGCGCCTAGCGCCTGTGAATCTGCTAAAACCTGTAAGAGAACAAAGAATTATGTTTTAGAATCAGATTGTTCAGATCGATCAAAGCTATATCGGCTAACGTTTAGGGTAAATGCAATCAGAAAATAGAACGAGAAGGCATAAATCCAATACTTAATAACCGAAAGCGAAAGAGAGCGAGAGAGCAAATTTGTATCGGTAATCTGAGATTTGGGAGGATGAGATTGCATTTCCCTAATTGTTCTTATTGCGTGACTCACCATTCCTCATCGCATGCCATAATAGTAAAGTTCTCACGGCTCTGCCCCTACAGCCAATCCTAGTCGGTTTTGGACTCCGTGAATTCCTCCAGGGCAAAGAAACTGCCGCTGGAGGCACGACCACTGCTGCTGCTGGTGGCAGCCACTGTTGTTGTGGTCACTGCACCACCCGCTGATGTAGCAGCAGCTGTTGTTGTTGCCGCCGACACACCTGTGCCTGCTCCCGATGCCTCTGAAACCTGGGCCTCCTCTTGCCCAGATGTTTCGCCCGCGGCAGCTGCCGCTGCAGCTTCCTTTTCTTCAGCCTGAGCCGCTTGGGCCGCCTCCAGAACCTGCTGCTGGACTTGTACAATGGGCTGACCATCCTCTGTATAGGACACGGAAACGGGTATGCGAGTGCCATCCTCACTAATGACATGGGGTCCCTCTTCGCCATCTTGTCCCTGCTGGATAATAAGCTGGCCCTCGGCGTTCAGCAGAGAGGCGTCAATCAGTTGCTGCTCATTGTTATCGCCATGGACAAGGACCATTTGACCGCTGCCATCTGTCATCATTTGGAGAGTTTCACCCTCTAGACCCTCGCCGGACTGCAGAACGCCGACACTTTGCAGTAGCTGTTGGATTTGCTCAGGATCTTGCACAATGATCTGATTGCCTTCGGCATCGGTAAGGATGTGATTATCCAATTGCAGCAAGTGACCGTTTTCATTTACAATAAACTTGATTTGGCCGCCATCCACTTGAGCCTGCATGGCCTCATCGAGTTCCATGGCCACTTGTTGTTCCCCACCAGCAGCGACGGCTTCGCCCTCCACGGAGGCTGCTCCTCCCACCTCTCCTTCAGCTGTTTCCGCCGATTCGGCAACATCGCCAGTAGCTGCGTCTGAAGTCGCCTCGACTTTTTCACCCTCATCGGCGGCAGACTGTGTCACCGTCTCCTTGACAGTCGATTCTGTTTCTGCCTTTGCTTCGGTCGACGACTTAGACACATTTGTCTTCTCGTTCGACACCTTGGACCCGGCGGGTCCAGTTTTGCCGGCGTCGGAGTCAGTAACTGCAGCAGCAGAAGCCTCATTGTCATCATCTAAACTGGGCATAGATACGGGAGCAGCTGCAGCATTATTGGATTTACCCTCATTATTGGGAGCTTCGGGTTCAGCCTCAGCCGTTTTGCCACTCTGCTGGGACGATTCCTCTTCGGCCTGATCCAAAACCGGCATGTCAATGCTAACTGATACAGGGGCATCTGGGGAATCCTTCTGATTTTGCTCACCATCTGTGGGCTGCGGTATGGTTATATTGAATGTAATGCCACCGCTGCCCGCTTGTGATGTGATGACCATTTCACCGCTCTTGCTGGTCTTACTGGATGCTGCCTCACCACTGTCCGCCTTCTCAGAATGCAATTTCTCAAAGAGACTCTCAATGTCGGCTTCCGAATGTTCCACACCGGCCTCTTCGCCAGCTGCTTTGCCAGTCGCCTCGCCGGGCTCATCGCTTAGCAGGGCTGTGGCAGCGGAATTGAGAGCTGTATTTCCACCAGCCGTTGAGCCCGCCTTTTTGTTGTCACGTCTATGGGTTTCCATATGCTGATTGTAATAGGTTTCCTGTATGAAGGTCAACGAGCAAATGCTACAGGAGAAGAATCGGATATTGTTCTCTGCCTCGGCCGAGGCAACCACAGCTGCAGCAGCAGCAGCAGCGCCTCCTCCACTTGCAGGCACCGAGTCACTCAGGGCCTCATCGATGGTCTCCTGCAGCAATTTTTGTGTATTTAAATTTGGCTTTGGCGAGACAGCTGCACTGCTTCCCGAATTCTGATGCACCTCAAAGTGTTTCACCAGCAGCTCCCGCTTGGGGAATGTCATCGCGCATGTTCCGCACTTGAAGTAATTTGTCTGATGCTGCTTGGCGTGAATGGTGGCAGCATCGCGTGTCTCGAAACGTTGCGAACAGAGACGACATTTAAAGGGTTTCGGTTTGGCACCCGTCAAATGCTTACGCATATGCTCATCGAAGATGCCCTTATCCGTCGACTTAAACTGACAATGGTTGCAAGTGTAGAGGGCAGATCCGCCTCCCAACGATGAAGATTCATTTGAAGCTGCGGCAGCGGCAGCAGCATTGGCAGCTGCCTGGACTGGTGCCGCAGCAGCTGGTATGGTTGTGGTGCTTGTGACCAATACGTTGGTAGCATGATTGGTTTCCATATGCTTGCGCAAGCTGGTGTCATTGACGAAATTAATGTGGCACATGGCGCAAGTGTTGTCCATTGCCGTGTTATGATCACGCACCATGTGCTGCTTCATGGCTCCAAAGTGAGGGAAAATCCTGCGGCAGGTTTTGCATTGGAAGGTCTGCTGTTTGCACGACTCGTAATGGGTATTAAAGAGACGCATGTCTGAGGTCTTGTAATCGCATGAAGTGCACTTGTAGATCTTGGTGGCTTTGCGCTGAACCTGCTGGGAGCCCGCCTGGGGAGTTGTGGGCTGACTCGTTGTCTTTAGCTGGCCTGAAAATTAATAATATTGAATGTTTAGCATCGCTTTGTGTTCAATCCGAATTCGATGCTCTTGGCATCGAGGCTTACCCGATGTCGTTTGTGCTACTTTGCGTGTGCGTAACAAATCCCCACCGGGACTATCCTCAAGGGAACGATTTCCAGATCCTGCAGTCAATTTTTGCATTTTCATGGGTGGGCCCGTCTCTAGGCCTACATCCTCATTGATGGCATATTTCTTATTCAACAAACTGATCAAATTCGTTTTCACACGCTCCACGTCGTTCTCCAAGCGATCGTAGTAGTTGACCAAATTGGTGCAACGCGAGCAAACATAATCCTCGCCACAAACGATGACCAGAAAACCCTCGCCCACCAGTTGGGCCAATTTATTTGGGAATTTGGTGGATGTGTGCGTGGTGCACATTTCGGTTAGGGCTGTCGAAGGCTCACAGCGTTCATCGCAAATGTAGCAGCGGGTGCCCTGACCGCCAGATGAATCCAAATCGCTGACATTTTGCTGCACATTGGAACTCACGCCGCCACCGCCGCCAGCTCCTGAACTGACCGAACCCCCTCCACCACCACCACTCTGGACCACAAGACGCGTCTTCAATATGCGGGGCTGGCTGGGACCGACGACAGTTACAGCACCACTATTTAGCAAATTGTTAAATTTGCGGTAGGTGGCCGGTGTCAATTGATTATTCATTTTGTATTAAATTTATAATTATTTCAATTTTGAAAACTGTTTCAAGCGCAACACGCGCAATGCAAGCAGCCGCTTTTTTTTTTACTTTTTTCTCTTCGTTTTTTTTTTCGATAATCCGTGAGCAGTTGCCGATGCTTGAGCTTTGTCGCCTGCTCCGAAATTTGCTGTCTGTATTTAGTTAAATTTTGTTTTTGTTAACAACAAATTGTTATTTTTATTATTTTGTTTTGCTTTCTGTGGTGTTTTGTATTTAATTCTCGTTCCTTAGATGCCGCAGCGTCACTTCGACTGTACTAAGTCTCGCTGGCTGTAGTTTTTTCTTTAGGGTTAATCAGTCTGCCTGCTGCTTGTCTGCCCGCACGTTTGATGATCTAGTGGTCTCGCTCTCAAGCATGTCTGCTACCCTGGAAAATGACAGATGTGCCAGGATAGTCATCTCGCTCACACGGAAATGGCGGCCGTCGTTGGTGGTGGTGGGACTGTCAAGCCGCGCGATAACACGTACATTGCATGACGAACATAAAATCTAAATATTTTTTGACTTTGTTTTTTGATTTAGGCGCTAAGCTAGTTTTATTGATAAGGGATTCATTTAGTTTTCATTTATATTTTCTAAATACCATTTCAATTGTTAAATCTTGATGGTGACAAACATGTAATATTATTTAATAAGATCGTGCGTTATCTAAAATTAGCATGTTATAGATGGAATCGTTAAATTTTGAATCGAAATTAGAAGCGAAATACTCGTGACCCGCATATTTCGAAATCCCGAAAACGCTGAGTGCTACACGTACGATTTTCGTGACACGAAATTTCCTTTATCGTGTGTGGTCCATCTCTGGGAATAATGTATATTAATTGTATTACCCACTGGCGCCCTCTTACGTGAACAATAGCATCAGCGTCACTAAATTCTAGCCTTAAAATGGCCAAGCTTATGTCAGCTGACTTGCTGACTAGCTGACCAGGGCTGAATAAAGCTTTGTTGCTTTCTTGGACGTAGCTTAGACTTTTGTTGCGCTATAGTTGTTGTTGATGTGGTGCTTGTTGTTGTTTATGATTTAGCAACAAATTATTTAATCTTATCGTTATTACACGAACAAGCAAATGTGGCAGCAGGCTGCAACGCAGGCAAACCAAACGAAATGCTGCTGCTGGAGCTAAACATACTAACCTTGAACATTTGGTGAGGAGCAAGTAACAAATCCATATACGAGTTGTTGCATGTATATAAATGTACATAATATGTTTATTCAGGGGCATTCCTTATGTGTCAAGTGATCGAGGACTCCGGATAGAGGCCATTTGTAAGGAGTTAAGCAGAGGCAAATATGACATTGTCTCGTTGCAAGAGGTCTGGTCCCAGCCAGATAGCGAGCAGTTGCAGAAGGGAACGGCAAGTGTTCTGCCATATGCCCATCATTTCCATAGCGGAGTAATGGGCGCTGGCCTCCTGGTGCTGTCCAAATATCCCATTTTGGGTACTCTCTTTCATGCTTGGTCGGTCAATGGCTACTTCCATAGGATTCAGCATGCCGATTGGTTCGGCGGCAAGGGAGTTGGTCTGTGTCGTATTCTCATAGGTGATCAGATGGTTCATCTCTACAATGCCCATCTCCATGCTGAATACGACAATGATAATGATGAGTACAAAACGCATCGGGTCATCCAAGCCTTTGATACGGCCCAATTTATTGAAGCAACCCGTGGTAATTCGGTTCTTCAAATATTGGCAGGGGATTTGAATACCCAACCGCAGGATATCTCATATAAGGTTTTATTATATACATCCAAAATGCTGGACAGTTGCGTATCGGACGTCTTCCGGACAAATGAATGTGAGAGGAATTCATATACATCAGCTAAATCCTTATCAAAAAATCCACATGGCATTCGCATTGATCATATATTCGTACGAGGAGCAGATCACATCAAGGCAGAGATTTTGGAGTACTCGCTGCCCTTTCCAGAACGTGTGCCAGGTCAAAAATTTAGCTTCTCCGATCACGAGGCTGTACTTGCCAAAATTAAGCTAACCCGGGCTTCGATTAGCGAGTCCAGGGCAGCCGTTTGTGAGGAGTCACCATCGATAACTCAGGAGCAAGGAGGTAGCGGCGATGCCCCATGTCATTTAGAAGTTATTCCTTCTAACGGCAGCTCCAATGGTCCAGCAGTTGATGAAAATTCCAGCTGCTCCGCCACTTCTCAGCCAGCAGCCCGAACCGCTGCCCTTCACGAAGCTTTGGCCCTGTGCGATGCTTCCCTGCTTCAATTGAATACCGATCGCATACTCTACTATAGCGCCGCCACCTTCCTCTTTGTCCTGCTTATCCTTTTAGTGGAATTTACTGCCCCCATTGGCATGCGAACCATATTTTTACTCCTCAAATTCATTGTATTTGGCGTAATTTTATTTTGCATTTTTATGGCTTCCATCTGGAACTATATGGAACGCAATGGTGTTCTACAGGGTAAGAAATCCATGGAGGTTATGCTGCATCATGCCCAGAAATATGAGTATTTTTACTAAAAGCTCAGCATGACGACAATTCGATAAAGTATAGAAGCTCAACATGCATTTACAACAAAACCCCCACATCAACAAAATAAAGTTTAAAGTGTATATTTGTAGTAACTTAAGTGTATCGCCCATATCCAAAAAACTTTTCAACTGACTCTGCCTCAATCTACGTATACAGAACTACATTCTATAATTGTAATTGTCACAATTTAAATAAACAACGGTCTCTAAATATGATGTAAAATAAGGTGTCAAATTTAACGATATTAATTTAAAAATGAAATTTTTTAATGAAAATGTCCTGCTTCAAATTTTCCGCCATACGGCGTTGATAATTGATCGAAAATCGTAAGCAACCGTCGAAACTATCGAAAAACATGAGTAGCCTCCGATAATTTATCGAAAATCATGAGCCATAAATATTAGGGGATAATTTACAAATACAGAAATTCAGAATTATGGACTTTTTACACGAATCGGTGGCCCTTGGTGTGGACTTACTGATCCTGGGATTATGTGTGCGGGAATATGTACATTGTAAAAGAACGTCCAAAGTGCTAAAGGTTAGTGTACTTTTGCAGTTTCTTTCACAATTTAAGTATTCCAACTAAGGCTTGTTGTATTCTCTTACTTGCTACTCGCCAGTCGGCATCACAATATAATATTGATGGCGATTTGAAAGCAATTGTGGATAAGCAACATGATAAAAAGGTGCCCTATGCGGTAATCCGTGGAACAGTGACCCCGATTGGGGTGCCCCTGCGGAGCACTTTAGTGCCCAGTGTCAGTGGAGTACTGCAAATTGTGAAGCTACATGAACACCGGGTGACTAGGGGATTTGCCGGCTTCTGGACGGAACACCACAAACTGTTGCATCAGTCCGCCAACGAGATGCCCTTCGAATTGAAGAATAAGGAGTTTGGCGTGGAGATTGTTGACGCGTTGAGTGCTGCAGTCTTAGATGTGGATATGGTCTATGACAACTATGAGCCATCTACTTTGACGATATTCGATCATGTATTTGGATTCTTTTCTGGAGTAAGGCAACGTGGGCTACAAACTACCGAGGAAGTACTGCGCGAGGGAAGTTTTCTCACAGCCATTGGGGAACTGGAATTAGATGGTAAAAACGCTGCGCATGCAACCCTCCAAACAGGGACCCCTATTTCTGACTACAGCCACAAAGTCGACGTTGATAAAACGTTTCGAAGATGCTAAATCGTCAATGCTGTGAGTTTAATTTAACTCAAATTTCTTTATGTTGATGTTTTCATCCAAAACTCGCGTCCTTTGTAGCTTTAAAATTATATTGTGCAGCTCTATATCTGTCGTCTTGGTGGGACTAATAGTCAGAAAGTTGTATCGCAAAAAGAAGCAGGAGCGTGAAGAGGCCAAAATACGTAATCGTCTGGATCTGGAGCGTCGTGAGAGGCGTGCGCGTTCGCGTCCACACACTCTAAGCCAAGATCAGCTGTGTGTAGTCTGCTCAACAAATCCCAAGGAGGTTGGTCCTCACTTAATAACAGTTACCCCAGTATCTTTTATTTTTGGCGCTTTCTCTTATTTTCATTTAACCAGGTTATCATACTGCCCTGTGGACATGTGTGCCTGTGTGAGGATTGCTCTCAAAAAATCTCGATTAGCTGCCCAGTTTGTCGTAGCAATATTGACACAAAGGCAGCTGCATTCATTGCATAACTCATTAGTTCGATTGACATTGTCCATGAAGTACCTGTGTCTCAGCTTTCGGTATATGTTTGTTATTTTTTTTTTGTCCCTTGTGATACGTCGTACGAAAAAGCAATTTTTGAATTAGTTGTCATCTGTTTCAATGTGTATACTTCCACCTACCAAATTAGACTTTTAAAGCACTCATGTATTACAAATATTTGGGACAAGTGACGGTGTTCTTTATGTACATATATATTTATATAAAATGGTTCAACTATTTGGCATTGGCTTGTTGTACTTAATTAATATTTTCCCTGCATAATGTTTCTATATTCGCGCTGATTTTCCAGTAGCTTCAGATAGACCTTATATTTGGAGTTGTGAAACTCTATAGTGCTGGCATTTGGCTTAAGCAACTGACCAGTGCCGCCCATAGCTTTCGATGCGCGCTGAAAGTATTTTTTATATTTTAAGTATCCAATACAAATTGGTTATTTAAAAATACTTACCTCTAGACTATCAAAGTGGCCAGAGGCAGCTGCGCCTAGTGCGGCAGCTCCTACTAAAACCATTTCCTGTTCATTGGGTATTAGGGCAGGCAGATTGCATATATCCGCATGGGATTGCACATAGAGTGGATTTTTGGCTAAACCGCCACAAAATAGAAGCGTGTGAAAGGGAGCACGCTGGTGCTGGTAAAGATTCTCGATAATATGTCGTGTTCCATACTAAAAAGAGATGTATATTTATATGTGAATCAGGTGAATTTTGTTATCCTTCGCAACAGATCATTTTGCAGATTTTTAATCTAGAAACACCCAATTCGGGTTAAAACAATCAACAAAATTTATGTTGGAAAAAAAGAGGGCGTTATCTACTTTCAATATGCCTATAATAAATTATCAGAATTATGGTCGTATCAATTTGATATGCCAATATCAGATATCGGCTATCTTAAGTTTGAGTAACATAAACTTAAACGCATACATATAATACATATATAAAGTTTGTTAAGTTTTCGACAAAATACATATAGTTCTTAGAGATCACTTCATTTGAAATACTTACGGCCAGGGCCTGAGTAAAGGCTAAATATTTAATGGCTAGAGATTCAATGCCGCGTGTCATATCCAGACCAGTAATCTGTTCAAAAAAAATTTTATTTAAATTTATTTTAAATTTCAAGTATTTAAATGCGATTCTTACAATGCCACGCAGTGTAGGATCAGCAATGGGTGAACGATTGCCATGCAAATCGGGCCAGACATGAACATCTTGGGTGAGGTAGCTGATTTCGCTGAGTCCCCGGGACAAGGCCAGTTGGGGCAGCAAACCGTTGAGATACTGATATATAAATCTGATATATATATGCGTTAATTATCGAAAGCCAATGAACATCAGTCTTAACTTACTTATCTGCACCCAACTTGTCTTTGAGTTCTTTGTAGGATTCGTGAGTTTTAAGGACATGATCCAGTAAGTGGCCAGCTACACTCTGTCCACCCTCATTTAAAAAGTATCCAGGTATAATGGCATCTTGATAGGGACCCCAAACACCCTGGGCAAAACAGGCTTGTCGAGTGATGCTCATATGGCAGGTGGAAGTGCCGGCTATTAAAGCCATTTTACCCTGAACATCATCATCAGAAGAGGAGGACTCGCCAGATTGGCAACCAAACATTCCCAATGCTCCCGCATGTGCATCAATCAAGGAAGTGCTAACTACCGTTCCGGCGACCAGACCTAATTCCTGGGCTGCCCGAGGGGATAAACCCTTGGCTAGTTTTCTACCTGGAGGTTGAACATCGCTGCCCAATTTCTCAAAGTTATTGTTAGACAATTCCTCTAGACCAGCAGCTTTAAGGAAATTTCTGTTCCATGACTTATTTGCTGCATCATAGTTCCATTTGCATACCACCGAGCAGAGGGACCGGGTATCCACTTCAGTGGCCCGCCACGTGAGAAAGTCAGGAAGGTCAAAGATTCGCCAGATCTGGTTAAAAGTCTGACTTAAATTAGTTTTTAGCCAAAGCAGCTTAGGTATTTCCATTTCAAGGGAGACCTGACCACCAACATATTTAAGAAGTTCATGCTTAGAGGCGTTAATTTTGGCAGTTTCCTCCTCGGCACGATGATCCATCCAAAGTATTATATTACGTTCGGCTTCCCCGGTTTTGCTAACGGTCAAAGGTTGACCCTTCTGGCCCAAAACCACCAAAGAGCAAGTGGCGTCAAAGCCAATGCCCTTCACTTGTGACTTATTTGCGACGCCGGCAATGACATGCTGTAAACACATATATAGAAAACATATCAATAGTCTGTGGTTAATCTAATCTAAATCTAAAAAGACGTCTCGTTCGACCGACCTTAACAACCTGACAGATCGCTTGCCATATATTTTCTGAAGATTGTTCGTAGTAGTCTGGTTCTGGTGTCCAGGTTTTGATCTCCTGCACAGACTGCTCTATCACACAACCATCTGCCGAGACCAAAGCTGCACGGGCACTACCTGTGCCAACATCCACGCCCACAAAATATGCTGCAGTTGGAGACGACATGACGCTGCTGCTCCTATTGATTGCCTTGGCGGTCAAATAAATGTTATTAAGTATATGGGAACAAGTGGAGGTATATAGGGGGGGAATGGTTGGAAGAGGAATGCTGCACAAAACCAAACTCGACGAGCTCCGAACACGGACTGATAAGCTCAGCAGTAGCAACCTGATATAGGCGGCGTTAGTAGCTCTGCCGTTTGAATATTAGTACATACACACATGAATATATATTTACATATGTATGTATATTGGGTCTGTGCCTTCGTTGTGTGTGTAAGTGTGTATGCTAAGGTTGAGACGGGTTTGTCAAGATCTCTCACGGAAGCGGGTTGGTCTTTATAGTATATGGGGTAACTAACTGTAGTTAGTTGTGGGAGGAATAGAAATTCCAAAAAAACACATGAACTCAATGAGCTTTACCACTACAATATGTCGGTTCTGGCATCAAATCGTATGAGTCGGCACTATAAAGCTTCTTAGTTTGTTCTTAAACATTTCTTTTTAATAAATCTACAATTATATTTATTTATTTATTTGCTAAAAGCACACCTGATTAATTTGGAGAAAAAAAAAACAAACAAATGGAACGTACGCAAATTAATTCAAGTTTCAATCTCTGGATTTCAAATATTCAAATTTAACAGAACGTTTCGCTCTCCCTCTCTGTAGCTAAAAATACGCAATTTAACCCCTATGCAAGCCATCGGTCATATGTGTATGTAAATGTGTTTTAGAATCTTAAATTTTTATTCTTAATCGACTGGTGAATTTTTTGGAATGTGGTTTTTAGGAACAAAAGAAATATATTCTTTTTTAATGCTGTTAAATATAATGTAGCAACTAATATATTTTTACAATTAGCTGTTTTCCAAATTTTTTTGATCAAATTGTTTGATCCACATGAGGGCTAAAAATTGTCCATTTATGAACAGTCTGGCAACTCTTCTCTCTGCAAACATATGAAACCGGCAACAGCATGGTGCGCATTAAGAATCGGTAAAATAATAAACAAACAATATTTTTTGTTATAAAGACCCAAACAACCACCTTAAAACCATCCTTACCACACCTCAGATATATAGCAGTGCAAATAGTGCCACAAACCACCACAAAAACGCTGCGCCTTAATGATAACACACTGACCAAATGCCTCCTCGAAAATGTGGGGAAACATTATGGAGTCTATGGTTTGGGACTCATAGAGCATGGGTTTCGGGTCAAATACTGCAATGAACGTACCAAAATAGCAATTATTCGCTGCCTGCACCGTGGACAACATTATGTATCAAGTATATTGCCATTGATAACACTGGTAAGTGGATGAACCGTGGGGAAATTGCTTTTCGGTGGAGATTAATAAATCATTGAATTGCTTTTTAGATAGGTGACGTGCGAGCCAAATTTCGCACCCTCTATGTGGGAGCCACCATAATACAATGTAACAAATTCGTAATAAAACATCAAAAGGAGTTTCTAGATAAATGATGGGCCAAGTGGAATCGGCCAAGGAGCGGCAAGATCTGTTAAAGAGCGTAATGGAATTTGATATGGATAGATAGGTAGATAGATATATAATATTTATACGGTATATACACACAATGTCATATTATTAGGAGTAAACATATTCACAGAAAAACTATACAAATTTTGCTAAATTTGGTATCAAAAAATGTTTTAAACTTCAATAAGAAATTTGCGACTCGGCGATTTTGCCAGACGGGAACTAAATTGCTTAAATCGATGACGTAGATCGGCAAACGTCAACTTATGCCTCTTGCTGATGACATTCAGATAGATGCCCAATACGACAACCAAGCCAGACCAAAGGTACCTGGACAAAAACAACAACAATATAATTAATCCACAATATTTACCAAAAAACTTAAACAAAAATTAAACTTACTGTAATGTAAATGGTTTGCTGAACAGCACAAATGAAAAGGCTATTGTCACAGCTTTGCGCGCTGTGGTTACTGTGGCCGCTATTGGCGCTCCACTGCTTCTGACTAATGCTAAGACAAACTGTATGCCCAAGTAGCCAGACAGACTGAAGAGAAACCCATAGCCAAAGGTTTCCAAAGGATGCTGGAAGCATAATCAATAAATATAATACAAAACGAATTATGTACAAATGCTTACTTACCTCCAGACAAAAAGCAAATCCGCTAAAGAAGTTACCAGTGACCAGCATAATTACAAGAAGATAAACAAATCCCAAGCCGTAGGAGTAGAAAACCACTTCACTACTTGGAGCCTTGTGATCTCTCATGGCCTTCTCCTGAACATTGCCGATGGCAGCGTCACACAGCAGGGCTCCCGAGATCATGCCCACACCCCAAAGGTTAAAATTTGGCATCATTTGCGAATCAGCCAAAGTAAACCAGGCTAACCCAATGCACATGCATAATGCGGCACCAAAATCCAAGGGACCATAGCGCTTACCCTGGATCAGAATGCTTCCCACCAGCACGGGTATGAGCTTGCAACATTTGAAAATTACCTGAGTGGGATAATTCAAATAACCCAAACTTGAGTTGGACAATCCCATGGTTCCCAGGGTGAGACCAGCCAGGACCAAATATGTGCGAATTGGAATGCACCGGGTAGCAGGTTTCACTTGCCAAAATGATACACCACTGGCCCTGTAACTTTCCAGCCGCCGTTCGACGAGCCCGAAACCTATATAGTAACCGAACTGGACAAGGGTGAGGAACCAACCGTACGGCTTAAAACCCTCCACTGTAAATATCAATTCCTGCAAATACCCATAGAGTATGTAAAGGACAAAGACTCCGGCACAGCTTAACAGGAATTGTGTAGTTCGATTGTAGTAAGTGAGGTCGAAGCACAAAATTCGCAGCTCTGGCGGGGAAGGGTCTCCATTAGAGGATCGTCGCTGTAGATTGCCGGATTTTGCTGTTGTTGTTGTTGCTGTTGTAAACCCATTGATGTTGATAACAGCTCCGCTTCCGTTTCCCGCCTGGCTATCACCCTTGCCCATGCCCATTCTTTGGCGACCTCTAGTGAATCTCTATGTGTCGGTGCGACTATGAGAGCGTAGTGTGTGTGATTTAAAAATCACTGCCACGCAATGTTTTAACGCAAAAGTTCTAATTAACTAAGTCGTTTCTGCATGCTTCTCAATTAATCGCTGCTGCCTCATTGCTCTTTCTCTTTTTTTGGCGCTACGCGTAATGTAAATCGTTTCCAATTGGAAATCTTAACAAGTTTTATTCAAAAAATTATTTCTTCGGCATATATGTTTGTATTTTGCCGAACTGGTCATTCCCCTACACTGGCAATTGGAGATAACAATGTTGTTCACGATTATTTAAAGTCACTGTTGTGACTTTTAGAGTTGTTAGGTTTACACAAATTGCAGTCCGCACGCCTCACGCATTAAAATATATATAAAAGCAAATTTTTAAATTACATATTGAATGGCTTTTGTTTTTTAATAAGGCTTACTTTTTTCTTTAAAATAACATTTGACCGCGTTTAAAAGTAGTGATTGCAGTTGACCCGGTGACAGTTTTGCGCATCTCCAATAAATATGGCGTCCTTTCGATAACAGAAGAGAATATAAGAAGAGCTGAAAAAGTGCCGCAGAAAAAGTGAATTATTTTTTTTTAAGTAATGTTTTAAAGCAAATTGTGAAGTGATTTAGTTTATAAACTTATTAACAAAATGGATGTACAACCGCCTCGAGGTAAGCTATATCAATTGAAGTTGTCCCAACAGAGATTTGCTGTTTCTTTAATCTTTACCTTGCTTCCTTCCCCCTTGCCTGTTTTTGATCACATTTTTTATACTATTTTTTTTTGTTTGCTTTTGCAGATGCCAGTTTACGCAATATAATAGACAAACTAGCGGAATTTGTGGCACGGAATGGACCCGAATTTGAAGCAATTACCAAACAAAAACAGCAGAATAATCCCAAATTTGAGTTTCTCTATGGCGGAGAGTTTGCGAGCTATTATCAGTTACGGGTGGCTGCCGAGCAGGCCAGTGAGTATATATAGTAGGCCAGAGCTGAAACGCTAAAGTTTGCAAAATATTAAATTCAATATTATATTTTCATTTTCAGTGTTGAAACAGACAGCACAAGGTCAAGTCATTCCAACGCAACTGCCACCAGCAGCAGCTTCTGCTCTTTATTTGCAGCAGCCACCGCCAAATCAAGCACTGCAACAGCAACAGCCTCATGGTGTGACAGCTAACGACGCACAAGACAATATGCCACAACAATCTCAACATTTATTCCCGCCGAATGCGGCGGGAGGACCATCAGGTGCTGCACCACCTCCAACAACTCAGCCAGCTAATGGCTCGGCGACAGCTCTGACCTTAAGTTTAACAAGTCAATTGGATGCCATCATAATCCAGCAGTATACACTAAGGGAACAAGTCAAGCAATCGGATGCTAATCTAACGGCACAACATACGGTAAATAGAAAATTGTTAAAATATATAAGATTCACTTACAGGTTTCTTTATCTTTATATACATATATACATGTATATATATATTCTCCTGCAAGCATTTTTTTTTTAATTAGAAGGAGTTTCGGGGGGGGGGGGGGGCTGTTTCTCAAAACATTAATTCATCAATGGGCCAAGATCTTCCTTATTTGACCTAATCGTTCTTTTCTGAAAGAGCTTATCATTAAAATTTATTTTGTACAAGTCTAAATATCTAAAACAATTTCTTTTTTAAATGATTAATGATTAATCAATAAAACTGAACTATGAATAGCTGGATCAGTTTTTGCTGTTTTAAGTGCAGCTTCTAGTAATGAAGTTTCAAAAATCATGACCTCTACAGATCATGAATTTCTGTTTTAATTCGAAATTCTCCTATTATTTTTTACTGAATTTCATTTCCATGTAAGGAAATTTTTTATCTAAATATGGGCGTTGTTTTCAACAAAAAAACTGTTCTGGTGTCTTTCACATTTCTTTCGGTTTAATTTTTAGTCTATACTAGATAGATACATTAATTTGCTATTCGTTTCTCACTGTCTAATGTTTCTATAATTGGGCTTGCAACACAACTTCCTCCTTCACTTCTTGCCTACGGTATTCCAACACTTGAAACTCCCTTATAAAAATGCTGTGTGCGTGTGTTTTCTCTACTTTCTGTGTGTATGTACATGCCAAAGACACAAAAATGTTTTTCAGCTCTTATTATGTACTACCAAAATCGTAAAGAAACGATGAATATTACTATCTAATATATACATAGTTTCATTTTTTATAATTTTGTTTTACTAAAACTACTGAATTTAACGATTTTACAATGCTACATTAAATTTTTGCTTTATTGTATATTTTTTGAAACATAAAACCAAAAAATACCGAAAAATATAAAAAAAACCGAAACCACTCTTCATACAAAAAAAAAAAAAAAACCAAACAAAAAATGTATCTCGTTTTTAACGTAAAAAAACATATACAAAAATTAAAAAACAAAAAATTTAAATAAAAACGAAAAACGAATTTTGTGCGCCAACAAATGAAATCTGAACTAAATACGCTCGAACAACCCCAAAAACCTGTGTGCACCCATCAACTTTAGGCGCTGATGACGCAAAAATCAAAGCAAATTGACGAGGCGATGGCAACGGCGCAGACAACACAGCTGGAACAATTGGCCAACGAGCAGAACATAGTGCTGCGCGATTTCGATAATGTGCTGCAACCGATCATTGAGTCTTGCACCAAGGACAGCATCTCGGCAGGTAAGAAACTAACGAGTCTTCGCTTAAGATATTCTTTTCAATAAAAAATCAAATTCCATTAGTTTATTGCTTGATCCTTTAGAGCTTAAATGTAACAAAAGAAAAGATATATGTATATTTATATATACCTAATGTATATACATATATATATATATATATATATATATATATTTATATATATTTACAAATTCTACACTTTAATATCACAACACTAAATTGCCAAAACAAAAAAAAACAAAAAGACTTTCTTATTGTTTGTACAATTTTTGTTAATTTGAGTTTTATTTTTTTTCTTTGAATTACATCGAAATCATTTGACAATATGAGTAACCTGTTTGATATTCGCAATTTTAGGCAAGAACTGGATTTTACAGCATTCAACCGACAGCGCAAAAATCAATGTCGTTTTACAATATCTTTTAAAAAAGTATGCCTCAGTTTCTATATATAATTAATGAATCTCAAACATTTATTAATCACCTCTAATTTAAATTCTTTCTTTCAACGAATGAGAAAAACAAACCAAAGAGTAACGAGAGTAACATGTGTAACGAATAGCGAGTTACGAGAAAAGCAAGCGAGTGAAGCCCGCCCGCATGATGATCGTTTTCGAACAAAACATAAAAAGATGCATTACACACAATATATAGAAATTTTATCATATTTCAAACATATTATTTATTTAGTTATTAGATAGAGATTTTAATTTATAAAACAACGATATGAAACCAAAAACGAAAGTGAATATCCAACTAACATACACATGCGCACACATATCCAAGTCCAAAGCACAGGAATCAACATATTTTGGCCGTGTCTGTTAGTTGTTGAGCCTTTCCGAAAAAACTAGACGAAAAAAATATGTTTTTTCCGTTTGTTAATTTATTTTTAGGGCTTTGCTCCAGGGTTCAACGTTTCAGCAAAAATTGCATCTTATATATTTAGTTAATGATATACTCCACCATTGGTAAGTTCGCCCAAGCATATTCTTTTCAATTAGTATTAAGTATCTGACAAAAAGATAAAGATGAAATCAAATTATGCAGTACAAATGCAAAATCGGTTTATTATGCGCTTTGTTCACATTTAGTTTGTCTTTTTTTTAGTGGTAAGCTTTAAAAATTTCTGATATACTTAGCTATGGATACTTTAGTTGTTTCATAATTTTGAGCCGATTTTACATTTGTACCGCCAATATTAGCAGAAATCAAAGAAAGTCTGAACAAGTTAATCCTATTGAATGATAGGGACACTAGAGAGTGTTAGTTAGTTTTAAGGACTAAGAGAGTGTGAGGTTTTTAGTTTACTTTAAGACCCAACCAACAAACACAAATCTACTTTCAGCATGCGTAAAAACATCAGCGATTTGAAGAACAGCCTAGAGAATGTCGTCATTCCGATGTTCTGCAGCGCAGATTTAAGTATGTATCAAATGAATAGACGACATTGAACACTTGCCACTCATAGTTAACATTTGCAACTCTTCTCATTCGCAGTTGCCAGTGTGGAACAGCGGCAGAAATTGGCCAAATTGCTCTCCCTATGGGAATCGAAGGCAAAGTTCTTTGATGCCTGCGTCATATCAAAATTGCAGTCACCGGAATCATCAATGCAGGAATATAAAACCAATCTGCAGAATACCCATCATGATATTGTTGCGAAATTTTCACAAAACACCAAAGCAACTTTGGATAAGTAAGATTAGAGCAAGACTCCAACTAGCACAAGTCATTATTTTTGTTTTCCTTTGTATTGTAGCTATCAAAAACAGCATCAAATATTCATGCAACATGCCACACAACAAATTAGTCAATTGGAGCAACAAAAACAACAGCTGGAGCAACAAATTCTCTTGGCCCAAAAGCAATTACACGCTGCTCTTCCGTCGTCTGCATCAGGTCAACAAAAGTCCATACCGTCGTTAATGTCACAGCGCATTGCCATGCCGGGAACGGACCAAGCAAAGCAACAACAACAAGCACATGAACAACACCATCAGCTTCCACCGCATCCACAGGCTGGTAACAATTTGTATGCAGGCCCCAATTTCCATCAGCAGCAGCAGCAGCAACAACAGCAGCAACAACAACAACAGCAGCAGCAACAACAGCAGCAGCAGCAACAACAGCAGCAGCAACCACAGCAGCAGCAGCAGCCACCTCCGAACCATCTTGTAGATCCGCGTGAACCTAACTTTTTCATTCCGGACATGTCTAAACCGCCGCCAGGTTTTGCCGGCGGGCCCATGCATCAACAGCCACCGCCGCCGCCGCCTCAGTATCAACAAATGCCTGGCCAACAAGGACCTGGTCCAGGCGGAGACGCGCCTGTTGATCTTGGTGTACTAAATGCAGCCATACAAGCTGTAATGCAGTTGAAAAACCAACAACAACAGCAACAGCAGCGACATCCCGACGACCCAAATCAGGCACAAGTACAGCAGCAACTCCAGCAGCAACAGCAACAATTGCAGCTACAACTCCAGCAACAACAGCAGCAACTACAGCAGCAGCAACAACAGCAACAACTTCAGCAGCAACAAGCTTCCTTTGCTGCTGGAGTCCATAATTTACGGCCTGGCCAACTTCCAGTGGGTGGCAATCGCGAAGCAGCTGTGGATTTTGCTATACTGAACGCGGCAATAAAGGCCGTACTGCAGCATCCACGATCCGAGGACGGACACGGTCATCCACCAGAGCAGCATCAAACAGATGAAGATTTTCAGCTTGGTGGTGGTGCTGGTGGCGGCGGCGAGGGAGAGTCTGGTGATGCTCTGCCACCCCAAGCGGAGCCACAACTGCCAACAGGTCCCTATTACGATTTGCCAGCTGGTCTAATGGTGCCCCTTATACGCCTAGAGGATTACAATTACAAATCTCTGGATTCAGCGGATATACGTGTCCCAGCTCCGGCTCCACAAAGTGAACGCCTGACAAATGCCTTGAATGCCTTTTATGCGGCACCATCGCATGATCGACCACGTGATAAGTAAGTGGAAAATAGTTAAATTAGAAAATTGTTCGGGATGAGCCCTAAATTATTTCTTTTTTCTGTCCTAATGAGCCTCACGAGAACTCTTGCCGTCTCATTCATTTTTACTTTATGAGACAATTATTTGGCATCATCCCAAATAAGGAGAAATTTCATCCTCTAGAGGATGTGAACGTTATTTATTTATCTCTTTACCGTGTTTCATTTACAGTGAGGGCTGGGAGAAACTGGGTCTCTATGAGTACTACAAAGTAAAAAATGCTGCCCGCAAGCAAAAAGAGGAGGAGATTAAGAATGGCACGAGAGAAAAATCACGTTCGCCTAGCCCTATTATCTTGGAGAAGCCCAAGCCCAAGAAGGGTAATAAAAGGAGCTATAGGTAAGGACTCATTGGCATTTAATATTTCTGATAAAGTTTCTTACTTTTGGTTTTTTTTTTTTTACCTCTAGATCCAAGAGTCGCAGCCGGTCCCGTTCGCATTCCCCTGTTAAAAAGGATCGTTCCCGTTCCCGCTCCAAATCTCGTTCAGTGGAAAGAGTTTTGACTCCACCGCCTATGCAACGCAACCGTAGTGCTGGACCTGGAGCTAGTGGCGGTGGTGGCGGCAGCGGCGGGAGTGGCGGCAGCAATCGTAAAAGTCGCAGTCAACGTTCACCGCGTCATGAGCGGGACAATAGCAACGCTAGTAACAGCAGTAGCAGCAGTAGCCGAGAAAACCGTAGCAACAACAACAACAACAACAGTAACAATGGCAACAATTCTAGGCGCGTGGAGCGTGACAGATCGCCCACACCACCAAGTTTTTTGTAAGTTCCCGACCCAGCACTTACCCCACATGTTGTGTAATTCTTTTTGTATTTATTCTTCTTATCCTTTAGCGGCAGCAATTTTGCCAAGCCTCAAGACTTTATCGAGGCGACCAACAAAGGGCATCAAATGTTAATGAAAATGGGTTGGGCTGGTACGGGTACGGGCTTGGGCTCCAAGAATCAGGGAATCGATACGCCCATCTCAGGTGGTGAAGTGAGAGATCGTAGAGATATGTACAAGGTGAGCATAAAGCATAGATCACAGATCTTCTGAGCAAAATATATGCATGATCAATCTATTAACATATTCCCTCTGTTTTTTTATTTTTCAGGGTGTGGGCACCAATTTAAATGATCCGTTTGAGAGCTTCCGGAAGAATAAAGGCGCTGCCTTTGCTCATCGTATGCGCACCAGAGACGACAAAAGTTAAAGGATCCAACCACTACCACCACCACCACCACCACCACCACCACCACCCCAAACACAACAACAAAATATTAGTTATTTTTCTGTTTCCAGAAAATAGATTTTTATAAAAAGCAAACACAGATTTCCCTAAGCTAAGATATTGTAGCCCGTTTGAGCTGCCTTGGCATTAACCTTTTCCAAAACCTGGATAAGGCCCTTGCCGGGTCCGCATTCGAAAGTGCGTGGAAATTTGACACCCTGTTGCCTCTCGTACATCTCATGGAGGGTTTGTTCCCATTTCACTGGTCGGACAATTTGCTTCGGCAGCTGAGTTAGGATATGGCGAGCGTGCCTATACGGTTTGCCATCTACATTGGAATATACACGTATAATGGGATCTTGCAGTTTGATTGTCTTCAAGGCTTTAACAAAGGGAGCCACCGCCGAGTCCATTAGCGGTGTGTGGAACGCTCCACTGACAGCCAAGCGTTTCATTCGTCGTATTTTCAAGGCTTTGGAATTCTTTTCGAGAAACTCCAACGCCTCCACATTGCCGGCTATGACTTTGCAGTGAGGATACATATAGTTGGCTATGCCACAATAGGGATTTTCTACGCCGAGGTCGACGCACCATTGTTGGGCTTTTGAGCAAGCCTCTCCAATATTCGTATCAGGGCCATAGATTGTCATGGCCATGGATCCAGCTGCTTTATCACAGGCCGCTTGCATGGCAAGAGCTCTTACCTGGACCAATTTTAAGGCCTTATCGAACTCCATGGCTCCCGCATAAACCAGGGCAGTAATCTCACCGAGACTGAAGCCAGCGGCAGCCACACAATTCTCTATGGCCCTGGGACGCTCCTCGCGTAGTTTCTCCAAAGCAGCCAGCGAGGACACCATCACCGCCAGTTGAGCGTATTCCGTTCTATTGAGTTTCTCACGTGGTCCTTCCAGGCAAATTTTTAAGAGATCGTATTTGAGAACATTGTTAGCCAGCTGGAAAATGCGACGTGCTCCTGGAAACTGAAGCAAGTCCTTAGCCATACCAACATACTGAGTACCTTGCCCGGGAAAGAGCACAATGCTGGTGTCTTTGGGATCAATAGAGGGCCTCTGGCGTGTCGTTTCTACCGGCTCAGCTAAATCTTTAAGCAGTTGCTGCCGTCTAGCTGCGTCTGTGGAATCCACAATTGGAGCCGAATCCGTTGTCGCTGTTTTGGCTGCATCGCTGCTCCATCGGGCCCAGGTTGAATTGCCAAGGAAACGGGATTGCCTTAAAATAAATAAATTGCGCAAGTTCACGTTCATTACGGCGGCAGCGGCGGCACAGCTGATCACGTTCAAAACAAAAACGGAGATGCCAGTCTTTTGGCATTATTGCTCAGTGCCGCCATCTTTCGCCTAACACTCAACACATTACCCTGACAATGTAACGCCGTCTAATTTGAATTGCAATTTAAATTTGGTAAGTAATTTTCGAACTGTTAATACTAACAAAAATGAAATCAACTATATGTTCGAACGATATATTCAACAACAACAACAAAACATTCAATGTTCATGCATTTCCGTTTTGTGACTACTGCATGTCAGCAATATTTTGTTTTTTAGCCAATGCCATGATTTATGTTAGCAATGCCACTTATTGGCTATTAGTCACAACTAAATAGCATTTCCATGAATCAGTCCACGCATGTGTAAATTTTTATATAATTCCCCGAATTTACGTTGAATAAGAGCATAATTCAGTCGGAGTTTTGGTTTTTTCATCATCAACGAGCAACATTTTTTCTAATTTGAAATTCTCAGGGAATCGCAAAGTTTCTTGAACTCTTTAAAGGAGACCTTTTTGCGGCAATATCAAAACTACAGAAATATCGAAAAAACTAAAAAACAAAAAAAAAAAAAAGAAAAAACAAAGGTGAACATTCTTTGTGCAACTAAAGAAGTCGAAGGCTCTGACGCCGGGCCGACATAACTTTCGCTCTCAAGCCATCAACAACAACAACAACATCATCATCATCCATAATAAAAACACGCCACTCCATGCCATCTCCCACCTTCTCAGAACAGACAGCGACATTCCCTTGGTTTGGTTTGCTTTGCTTTTTCCTTTCCCTTTCTTGTTGCCAAGCTGCAGGATCAAATGCTCTCGTCTAGACTGTGAAGACGAATCATCCAGAGATGCTATCTTCTGCTCTCTTTCTATTAGAAGCATAACCAGTTTTTGCGGTTCTTTTTGGTTTCATTTGGTTTTTTTTTTTCTTCTTATTTTTTGTGTGTTATTTTGGCAAAAACCAACAAAAACTTTGCCCAGGTAGCATAAAGTAGACATCGTCGCCGGAGATCGTTGACATGAGGCAAGTGGCGGGCGTCGATTAAATCAGGTTGTGAAATATTTTTATGAATGGCTGAGGCTCTTGGATCAGGCGATCTGCATAACTTAGTAAATGCCAAATGAGAAGTTGTTTTTGTGCAAAATTCCATGCTACTACCGGAACGTGCCGTTATCATTTAAAATTCAACAAAAATTTGAATGAACGAAGCGAGCAATTATTCGCAAAATGCCAAAGGACACACGCTTCGAACCGCCTACGTGAGCAATGGCCAAGAATCGCAATTGCGTTTTTAAGAATTGCTCATACGCCCCATATGCAGCGACTGATATGGACTTAGTTCAATCGCTCGGGCTCAAACTGGGACGGGCATCAAGCACAAACAAAGCGCTTCTTCCGCATGAGAGAATGCGCCAACTGCGACGATCGCCAATCGATCGAATGCCGACCATAAAAACTCGGCCGAAAAGTGTGCATTGACCGAGAGAATAACAACGACGACGACGACGACGACCATAATCTAAATATACCAAACCCCAAACTCAATTTGAATGCAAAAAGACTCTGAGACTTAAAATAAGAACAATCGATGCTGCGGCTGCTGCTCAAAGCGAAATGAGATGATGATGCAGATAATGAAGATGATGACGATGACGTTAGCTTTGGGAAACTAACGGTATAACGACGTCAATGCATGCTGCACCTGTACGAGACAAAAAGAGAGAGAGAGAGAGAAAGAGAAGAAATGGAGGAAGGGTGAGATGGTCAGAATTAAGAGTGAGAGTTGCATTGAAGTTAAATATTCTAGGCATAACCTATGGTAACCCGTTATGGTAATTTATACTACGAAATTGGGCAACGTTTTAAAGAATTTTATTTCCACGATAATATTAAAATATTTTGACCAACTTATTTTATTTGAAAGGCTTAGATGCTGTTTATTTTCCTATAATTAAATTGTATTAAGCTTAACAGTTGATAAACAGTTGTCATAAAGATTAAATTCTGGAAACTTTTGCATTAATAGAATTCCATTTCCATTTGTAAAACAATTTCTGCCAAATCATTTTTACGTCTTGGCCCTTTAAGAGCCCCGAGCCAGGTGTCACAATAAACACACTACGTATCTTAGCATAGATAGATACAAGCACGTGACGATGGGCACGTCGTCATGGTGATGGTAAAATCTCCATGAATGAATTTATTGGGCAACTTATCAGTCAGTAAACCGCAAAGCACCCAAATCGCGAATTCCATTCGATCGTTTGCTAGACAACATGAAGCGTGCCGCTGGAATTCCCCTAGCAACAAGGTAAAATAGCCAATCGTCGGCGTCGCAGCCATGTGGTTGGTTGGGCTCAGCAATTTGCTTGGACTTTCTCCAAAACAGGTGGGCGCTAGGTGCCCGATGTCCCTCAAATCGCTGCTTCCCTATTACTACTACTTATTTTGTAGTGGCTTGTGCTGCTGCGAAATAAAAAGCAACAAATTGTCGTCTCAAGGTGCGAGATTAGCAATTCTGTTGTAATTAATCTAATCTAATTCATAGATGATGATGGTATGGGGGATGGTTGTGTACACATTTCGATGTCGATGTGGTGGATGGTGGATGTACCGGCCGATGGTGAGTCACTTGTTGACATGATTATGTTGAAATACGAAACTTTGAAATCGTTACTTGCCAATTGCCATTGCTGCTATAAGACCCACAGACCCAGCGCCAGGCTGGCAAAGCTTTTGGAAATTTTGTGAAATACTCATGATATTTCTATGATGTCGGCAAACGATTTATGACCTCCGGCAAGGATATTAGGCTCCTGAAATGTTTAGCTCATCAAAATATTAATAATAACATTAAATTACTTATGATTATGATATTTAAATTAATTAATGAAAGTTTAACAAATAAGATTTTTACATTTCCCAATCCTTTCACTTTTCAATGGTCTAACATATTTTTAGAAATTTGTATGACTTTTTAAATGACCAATAAT
This sequence comes from Drosophila nebulosa, assembly GCA_024703675.1. NCBI lineage: Eukaryota > Metazoa > Arthropoda > Insecta > Diptera > Drosophilidae > Drosophila > Drosophila nebulosa. The sequence goes on from JANFPS010000009.1 coordinate 3,278,752, forward strand.
CATTTAAACATTTTTACATAAAAATATCAGTTCAGTCATACATATATTGTATACATACGTACATACATATATCATTTCATTCATAAAATTTTAACCGCAAAGGAAGGAGGACAGGGACAAGCCTTTTTCACTGACGTAAATCTTAGCGGCGCCTGCGCAACTCTCCTACTGCCATCTCTCTTGCTCGCGCTCTCCCATCCCGGTCGCTCTCAGTCGGTTGCGCCACCCTTGGGCCAAAGCAAAAGAACCAACTGGCACCAACGGGCAGGAGCCGACGATTCCACTCGGCAGCCGATTTACATGCCGGCCATATAAAAAGCTAACAAGTTCGTTTAAAGCTTTCATTTTCATATCAGTTGACGTTCGGTCTGGTTGGTTGGGTCACGATCACCGAGACGAGTTCAATGTGAATATATCACGCCAAGAGCAACTTCATACAATAATAAAGACCATACCATACGCAGTGTTGACCCCTGAAAGTGACAAACGGGAGAAATACCTAAGACTATAATTGCAAATGAAACAAATTAAAACAAATACTTACCTCAAAATGAACATAAAGGTAAGAATTTTTTTTTATCTGTTGTTTTTTTTTTTTTTTGAATTGTGTGTGTGTGTTTTTTGGAAAACCCCGATCAAATGCCAATTGTGATAAACTATGATAGATGTTGTATGTATGTTGTTGGCAACTATCAGTCGAAAATGGTTGGAAATTCCTGCTGCGTGCCAACATTACGATGATTGAAAATATCATGAAAAAAAGGGTGTGATTCCTGCTAAAAATATCATTAAAATCGAAGCTTTTGTTCTCCTGAAGCTAAAACCAAAAATTGTGACCGCAAAATGCGGAAGAAACCAGCCAGCCAGTCAGTCAGTCCCATTCCTCCAGTTGCCCCCCTCCGGTCAGCAGACAGCAGACAGCAGCCAGCAGCCAGGGCACATTACATAATTTCCATTTAATTTCTGTTTGTTTTTGTAATCGGGGAAGTTTCGATCATTAAAAAATTTATCATCAATTGGGTTGCAACGACTTGGAAATGCGCTCCAGTTTATGAGATGTTTCGTTTGCCCTTTTTAAAATTTTTTTTTATGAATATGCTTTTGACCCAGTTAAAGGTCCAGGAAGAGCTTTGTGAGAAGAATATACAGATCATTATAATGATGTCACAAAGTCACCATGAGAAGATCAGGAACTGTCACCACTTAAAGCTTTATTGGCATAGACATAGAGGTCCATTAAGGATCTCAATGAGAAAGGGACTAACTTGTATCTTAGAGGGAAATGGATGCTTCTATGAAAGAATATGCAATGATTTTTTTGTTAGAAGAATCAATTTCCTTTCACAAGATTTGTTCCGAGTCCCAGTCATTCGTCACACTTGCTGCCGGGGAGTAATTATTCCCTTTAAAAATCCACATGTAGTCCGAATTTTCGAGTTTAAATTTAACTGACTTGAAACATTTTTGCTCTCACCCTTGCAGCTCAATCTGTGCCGTTCGCTTTTGCTGGCTCTCATCGTTTCTTGCCTGCTGCAGGAGGCCCATTCATATTGCTCTTTGGAGAAGATGAAAAAGTTTGCCATGGAAGCCTGTGAGCATCTTTTCCAGCAGGATGAAGCTAGCAGGGATAAAAGATCTGTAGACTACAAGCCGCATCACCTGAATCGATTGGGATGTAAGTATATATTCATAGTAATAAGGTCACCAAGTCACTCAACTCGTGCGGAACACTGCCTTAAGTAAATAATTAATAAATAAATAATAATAATATTTACAAAAAAAAAAAAAAATCACAAAAAAAACAAAACAAAAACAAAAAAAAAATCATTTACATAAAGCAGTTCCGTTTTTCGCATTCAACTTAACCGTTTTCAAGGCTCCAGTTCAAGTTCGAATTGTAATTGTAATTGTTGTTTGTGGCCTTTGCTTTTTTGCGCTTTTCCAGTTGGCAAAATGCACGACAAACATCATTACATCAGTCGCGGCAACTTTCCAAATGGTGGCTATCTGAAAGTGAATCGGGAGCATTATCACATTTTGAGCGAATTGGACATTATACCACGCTACAAGCCAAGGAAGTTCCACCACGAGAAGAAGGAGCGTGAGCGCTACAAGCGAGATCATTCGGCTAGCTCCTACAACAATATACCCTATTGTTGTTTCAATCAATGCGACGAGGAGTTCTTCTGCTAGGCGTTCACCCACTCCTAAGCTCCCTCAACGCAACGCAACGCCACGCAACGCAACGCAACTCAACTCAGCACTTAGTCTCATCAAACTGAACTTAACTGAATCCGTCCTTAGTTTTAGCATTAACCAAGCGCGCCAACTCTTATAGAGCATCGTGTACCTAATTCTGTTGCCAATATTAATAACCATATAACATTTATATGGTAGCAGAGATCTTTTTTACAGTATTACAATTCTATTAGAAAATATTTAAAAGAATTTTAAGCATAAATATAATGTATATATAATAACTAATCATAAATATTAAGGGAACGTGAAATTTCCCTCATTTGACATTTAGATAGCAAGAAGTCAATCGACTTTAAATTCAGATAAGAACTATCTACATTTTATACGTTAATACCCTATGTATCATGGAATGCAATCGTACCATGGCATATCACTCTATATTGATAGATTGAACATGCATAAAGTCATCCCGTCGATTCCATTCAATTCAACTGACTGATCAATGTCATAATTATACGTTTAATCACAAAAAATGTTGCTTAAAATATTGTTAAGTCACACTTATATATCATTTTATCTAACTGATCACATATCTGATTACAATTTCGTTATATAATAGGCACCCTTGCACACCTTACACTGATATTTTCGACAATCTGGCACATTGACCGCTTCCAGGGATTTAAAATATTTGCCCACCATTTGAAGAATTTCGTCACGGCGTCTTTCTAGAAATTCAGCACCAAAATCTTCATACGTATTTACACAATGCATAAGCATGCGATAGAGCACAGTTTCTGTTGACACAAAGGTGTTCAATGTCCGATCAATGGAGTCCACGTTCTGTTCTACAAAGCTGCGAGTCATTTGCAAAATCAACTGCACTGCCTGGTCGCTGAAATACTTGGCCAGAGCATCAAAGACATCCATAAAACTGCCCAAATTGCCAATATGCTGCACAAATTTGCCCCCAAATTGAAGGGCCAAAGATTCAAGATTCAATATCGTTTTGCCACCACCTCCTACAGTGATCAAATTGGGTAGTATTGTGGATCCAATAGCTCCAGCTATCGAGGCACCTTGCATAAGATGTGAATTTATTTCGTGTAAACTAAGCAACGCCTCCTTATACGGTATATCATTCAGAGTGCGTATAATATCAAATTTTTTGACTGTATCCGAGGAGCCGCCATGCAGCTTGCCCGATTCCTGGCTTATTTTATTAATGACCTTCCTAAAAATCAATCACAAATATTAGAAGACGTTCAAATATTTATGTTGGCATATATGTATTTAAAGTTACCTGGTCTGATTTCGAAGCGCTCGTCTCAACGATGAGCCATTGGTAACCTTGGAAGCAATACGAAGGTTGTTAATAGAGTGTGTAAAGATCACCAGGCTGGAGGCTATCTGCAGCATGTCAAAGCCACTCAAAGTATCTTCATCGCTGATTTTCTAAGGAATCAAGATAACAGTTCTTAGTTCAAATTCATTAAAGAGAAACAATTCCCAAATACAATTTGCTCACCAAATACAAATCGTAGACGCCATGGACCACACCCGTGCCCGATAAGACAATAGACGACACATTAATGCCCTTCACGGCGAATTGAGCAGCAGTATGCACTTCTCTGCCCGATGATGCTATAGTAGTCAACGCTTTTGTGGCTCCGGTCGCTCCGAGTCCCACCACACCACCAGCCACACCTAGCCAATTGCTGCGTGCTTCTCGATCGCTGAGAGATATGGTCTGGCTGTGGCAACGTCGGTCTACCAGACGCTTTAGAGAGCGCAGAGTGCTATAAGCTGTAGCAGCCACGCCCACAGCGGTTGCAGCAATTACCACAGGACCGGCCACTGGAATAGCTAAGGCAGCAGCAACTGGAACAGTGGCCACCATGCCACCCACTGTGGCCACTGTGTCACCGGCATTGAGTATGCGATATTTGATATTAGATGCTGGCGTTGGAAGAATCATTAATTCAACACCCAAATCCTCATCATTGGAGAACGTATAAATTCCATTGTTGGGTGCTATCATACAGCCCTTGGGCAGGGTATTGCCGTAGACATATCTCTGCCAATTGGGATAGACCCGTCCATGCTCATCAATGAAAATCATACAGCAACCCTCGCTGGTGGCTTCGCTGTTGGTGTCACCCCTCATGCATTTGCGGGTGCGAAAGACAGGATGGCAACTGAATTGAGTGGACTGCAGAGCCAATTGTGGATCCGTTTCGGCAGTGACCAGCACATAGACAATCGCCGAAAGAAGGATTCGATTTGTATATTTTCGTTGCTGCCATATATTTTGAAATAGTTCCTGTCGCTGCTTTGTATTTTTAGCTGTATTCTCGCAAATCAAATTTGCAATTTTTTGCCTCAAGACGTCTGCCTGATCGGGAGACAGCCTATAAATAGAAATGTCGCAATATAGATGATTTATTTTTGGATGTTTACTTGCATAACCTACGAGTCCCAAATGATTTCTGAACGCAGGCCGCTGCTTAAGGCGAAGTCCCGTTGCACCTCATAAGCTGAGCGGGACATTTTAAAGGCAATTAATAATACAAGACACTTAATGGAAGACAGTAAGTGGACATATACTTGACTTAATCACATATAGCCAGACTAATTCGCTTTCAATTGTTAAAATTTATTTCGTGTTGTCGTTGTTGCTTTTGCATCAAAAGTACCGTTGCTAAGCTGCGCGCCAGCCAACTTTGTTGTTTTTGTAATAGAGTTGCCGCGTGGTGGCAAAAACTAGTGTGTCGTAAATTTAGAAGCGCTTATACGACATTCATTGTTCGTGAACTGGCATGGACACCGGCGAAAAAACCTCAGATAATACCTTTTTTAAATATACTTATGCCAAAATAGTGATGTTAAGATGCAACATTGTAATGTTTGGATATTTCAAATTTTACCTCATTCTTTCGGCAAAACTCTATGTAAAGGGATTTCGTCATTGGGCTACGCCTATGATTTAAGCTTGTGAATTTTAAAAAGCATTGGCAACCCTTTGCCACCAAGGCCAGACTTGAAAATTTTGGTTTGTGTTTCCAAATGATTAAAATCATTTTTGTTTTGCCGGGGAAAAGTCACCCCCGAGAAAAAATGTTGAACTACGAACCTGCCAATATGCCTGTCCCCGTCCTGTCTTGGTCCAAACACACAAACACAGCAAGCAATGTAAAATGTGAGTCGGTATCAACAAAAAACAAACATCAGAATCGTAACCACAGCAGCAGGCAGTAGTTAATTTTCAGTTACATTTCAACATCAGCACGCGCCGGATACGTTTTCAGAGTTTCTACACATAGAAAATTTAGATGAATTTTGAAACTACAAAAAAGTAAAATAAGGAAAACCAACCAAAGCCCCTATAGCTAAAGCCAGGGACTGATCGATATTCAATAGCTGGTTCGCCCTCTTTTAAATGGTATCGCCGCGTAAGTCGGCAACCACATCCTCAAGCAAAGTGATGGCGTAAGTAACTTTAATAACAAACCAACCAATTTAATCCAATTTTTTTTTCGTCTATCTGTAGATCCACGGCAAAGAGTTGCGAGAGTCTCTTCTCAGCCAGCTCTCGGGAGTCGGCCAGTCTGATTTATCAGCGCAAACAAATACCGCGTGTGGGCATGAAATCCTCGAGCCATGGCAGCAGTGGCATTCGTCAGCCATCTATGGTACCCAACAACACCAGTGAGATCCATCAGCGGGTTATGTCGGCCCGTAATTTACGGATGAAAACTTTTCAAAATCAGTTGGCCGATGCCCAGGCAGAGATTGCCAATTTGGCTCACGAGAATCGGATGCTGCGCACTCTCCACAAACGTCAATCCTCAGCTTTGAATAAATACGAGTCTACCAATGCGGAACTGCCGCAACTTCTGCATTCCCATTCCGAGGAGTTGCGTGTTTGGCAGACAAAACATCGAAATTTGCAGACCATCAATAAGGATTTAGAAATGAAACTGAAGCAGAAGGAGGCTCTTATATTATCACTAAGTGATCAGAATAAGCACTACAGTCAGCTGAACAAGGATAAGTAAGTTTTTTTTTAGTAGAGTTCCCGAAATTTCAGATGAACTAAATGTTTAGCTTAATCAATTGGAGCCAAATTTTTTAATACGACATAATTCTCAAAAGGACCAATTGTACACAGTTACACTTGAATTGATATTGAGTATTATTTTTTTTAGGAATCTCGATGAACGCCAAAAACTGCAAGAGAAGTTGCGTTCATTGGAGCAGCGTCTGCAGGACAAGGACAATGACATGAAGCTAATGGCTCGCAAGATACAACTTGAGACGAAGAATTTCCGCCAGCAGTTGCTTAACGAGCAGAAGAAAGGTAAAGAGGTAATGCTAAAACTGGAGAAAGCTCGTCTCGAACTGAGTGGCTATCGCAAACTAGAAGAGTATACGGTGAGTATTAAATCAATTAAGTTGTTCTTTAGACGTTCATTCAATTGGAATCATCCATTCAGCTGGGCGTGAATGAGAAGGGCAATCCTTTGGCGTCCGGACGACGTCCTAAATTGGGCGGCGTTTCCGTAGAAGAGCCAGATAAAATTGATAAGCTGGAGAAATCCCTGGAATTGCTTGACAAAGCAATTGAAAAGAATAATCAAAGTGAATTCAATGCTTTGGAGGATGTGTTGGAAACAGATTCAATGTTTGATTTTGATAAGGTTGTCGATGCAGAGGAGAAAAGTGATCTGCTGTCACCGCATGCAGATAGCAAGATACCTTCACGTATGACCAAGCTGCCAACTCCATGTCAAGGCAAACCTATGGGAGTTACCGGAGGAACGACCCGTTCCAGTCTTAGTCATTTAGTGAGCGCCCAAAGCAAGACTTCGGGTAAAGGAGCCAACTCAAGACTGCGTAGTGGTGCTGGAAGCAATCTCAAGAGTAATATCGGTGGCTCGGCCAATAAACGCCGTGACACAGATGCCCGACTCTCTTCGACTGAATCTAAAAGTAATAAGCCGTCTCTAAAGTCATGGAACTAGATTATGAGGAAGACTACGAGAATCAAGATGCTGACGATAGCTTTGGTCTTATAGACAAATGGTGTGATGATGTTAGTGGTACTCATGACAATGAGGCTGATGAAGACAATGCCAATGAGCTGAGTTTGGTCAATTATGGCAACTACATGGATAGCAAAAGCAGTAGCAATGGCGAAATAGATGCCATGCTTGAAGAGGATGAGGAGGATGATGAAGAGCAGGCTGAATCTCAGGAATCGCAGCGTGATGAAGATGAGGTAAACGTTTGTGTAAACACTTTTCTTCAAAAAATGTGTTCTATTGACCGTATTCCTATGTTATCTTAGGTGTCCAAGCCAAATCCTCGTGCTTCACGTGTGAAAGAAAATATGTCCAGCATTCGCAAACAAATTTCCAATGATCACAAAGAGCGTGAGAGTTTCCTCAATGCTTTTTGCCGTCAGTCGTCCAGTAGCAATGTGCGTGAAGATGCCAAGAAACGTCCTGGTGTAGCTCCTGGAGTAGGTAATTCGTTGGCCGGCAGTCGTAAGCATACCTTGCTAGCTGCCCTCAAGGCTATTGATGACAATAAGGGCCAGGATTAGCCCGCTACACTCATACCCACGCACAAACACACACACACAGACATGCGCACACATCAACATGAAACGCACAAACACACCGTAAGTTTTACTTTTGACTACACCACAAAAAAAAAACTTTGATTTTGTCAATTTCAATCTAGTGCCCTAAGCTGTGTTAAGTTATGATCATGATCTATGTATATTTTGTCGAATGCATTGAAAGTAAAGCCATTACACTGGGGTGAATTTTGTTAGAGCGAGAGCAGCAGGAGAAGGAGGAGGGGGATGCAGTTTACTTGAGTCATCTCTTAGCTCTGTCTCTCCTTCTGCTACTGTTGCTCCGGCTCTAACAACACTTTCCAGTGTGAGCGCTGAAATTTTACTGTTTTTCGAGTCCATTTACGTTTCTGTTAGGATTTCACCACACCTCCTCCCATTTCATACTCTGATGATGAGACTCATTTTTGAATTAATAACGAATTTTATTAGATTTTAGATTCTACAACTATGAACTAAATCGAGGTGTCTTAACTTGTCTGCTTGCCTCGCATTTTACTGACGGCTCGGGAAACCTTTTTGCGCAGTTCCTTTTGTCGTTTCATTTTGGAGGCCTCCTCGGCCCGCTTCTTAGCTCGGAAAGTGCTGAGACGTTTCTTAGTTTCCAGGCGATCGCGTGACTTTTTATCCCTATAGTTGGTCTCTATCATTTTCATCATTTTGGTGACCTTTTGCTCGTATGGTGAATTAACGACAGCCACACGTTCCAAAGCCTCTTTAGGATTTTCTGGACCCATTTTGGGTTTATCCTTATAGGGTAGAGCACGTTGCAGGGCTTTGGGTATAACCAAAGGACGAAAGATTTTTGGTTTGCGCACAATCTCTGTATACAAACTGTCCGGTTGGGCCTGATTTTGAAGGGCACGCTCCCGCTTCAGTTGACCCATAGTTTTCATGCCCTGCCATTGGCTCTTCTGATCGGCAGGCATCAGCAGCGTTGTGATGGGGGCATAGAAGCGTGGCACTTCCACATGGAACCAAGTGCGACAAAATACAATGTCACTCAAGAGAATTTTATCTTCGAAGGTGGCTCGGAAGGAACCCTCAGGTGTGTGATGGGACTTCTTGATCTGCCCTCGAATGCCAGAGACTGTTTTAATTTTGGCACCCTCGAACTTGGCTACCTCCAGTGAGGAGTTAAACATGTCCTTTATGTATGCTGTCTTCTTATAGATTTTAAAGGGGTGACCGACTAGTTTGAGCTTCTTCATTATCTGCGAGGATTTGTCTAGTTCGGTGACACAGCCGGTGGCCGCTATGCGGAAGCCCAAACGCTTCATTTCCTCCTGATCCTGCCGGACTGTTTGCAGAGCCAAGAAGCCAGTATTCTGCGGTGTAATCGGACCCCAAAAGGTCATACTGCAGGTGACATGATTCGGCGTATACTTCAAATAACGATGCCTGAAATTGTCCTCCACTTTAGCAAAGATCGATACGGTTTGAAAACGCCGCCATCCCATTGAGATAATGAGGGGATCACCCGTTTTTAAAATCTTTTTATACCAGCGATGTTTCTTTACTTTGCAGTTGACATAACCCACATTCTCCTCGGTCATATTGAGAGCTCCCACCAGTACGGGATAGCTGGGATCGAAATGTTCAACAAATTCGGCTGGCAACTGCCTGAAACCCAAACGCACATAAAGACCAGCACGATAACCCTCAATTTGTATCCTTAGCTCGTTGTCCAGATTGGCAAATTCGGATTTGTTGAGTTCACTTTGGCGCTGTGCCTCGGCCTTTAGATCTTCATAAAAGGAATGATCGCCAGTGATACGACCCAAGTCTTCTTCTTCACCCTTTTCGCCACCTTTATCATATTCCGCATCAAATTTGGCTTTCAGCTTTAGCTTTTTGGCCATTAGCTCCGATTTGGTTAGATTCTCTTCCTCAACGCGAGTCAATTTACGTTTTACTGCCGACGAAGCAGTCGGCGGCTCCTCCGTCTGCTCCTTTTTGTCTTGAGGCTTCCCGCTATGCTGTTCACCGTTTCCAAATCTTCAAAATCTCCGTATACCTCACTCTCAGCATCGCTCATGTCATCCAAGCGAAGCAAAGTCTCAGCATCTTCGGAGGCTTTCCATTTTCCGGTAACAAAACAGTTTTTAATAAGCTCCTTATTCTCCTCCGCCAACCAATTGCGTGTGGCATCTAAAAAAGATTTCGAAACAATAAGTAATTTTTGTCTAATCCTTGTAGTTGGACTCTTACCATTTTGATATTGGAAAAGGCAGCTTTCCTCTTTGTCCCGTATGTCCTTATCCTTTTGCATATCGGTTTGCTTTTTGGAAGCCAATCGAAAGAGACCACCCAGTTCTTCTTCGTCATCCGTACCCGCAGCATCCGCATCCTTCTCCTGATGACGGCTTTTCTCGCTTTGATTATAGATACCGTACACCAAGCGCATCAAATTCTTAGACTCGGAATGACGCTGCAGAAAGGCATCCCTTGCCTTTTCAGCCAGATTTGATTTCCAGCTCATATTGTTGGCCACAATGCGGGCTTCATCATCATCCTCATCCTCGTCTTCTATGCCTTTATTATAGTCATTATTATCAGCACTGTTTCCTGTTAGGTTTTGATACTCTTCATCTTCGGAGGAGTCGCTCCCATCGCTGTTCTCATCTTCGTCCTCTTCACTATCTTCACCACGCCAATCATCTGCAATGAACTCTCCTGCTTTTTCACCCTCATCGTCGCTGGAATCAGCTGCTTCTAGGCCAGAGTCGTCAGCTATTTCATCGTCACTATTTTCAGGCTCATTATCACTTTGAAAATCTTTAGACTTGATTGCCAAACCATCGGAGAATAGACGAAATTCCTGCTGCTCCATTTGCTGATCAATGGTGGCCTTCTTATCAATCAATTTAGTGACAAGCTCCTCCTGTTCGGTGGCCTCGGCTGTCTTCTCCTTGTGAGAGTGCGAGCCCTGCAACTCAATGTAAACTGCATCCTTGTCATAGACTATGCCTCCCACACCCGACATGGGAGCATAAAGCAAACGCTCTTTTTCCAACAGACTTCGTTTCTTTTCAGTGCCGGGTAAGGGGCACGGATCGGGTATCACATTTAGCTCGTCTATGCGAGCATCTCCTAGTCCAGCTATATGAACCATATGCTCTTGCTTAAGAGGAACCCCACGCACATATCCATAGAGTATGACCTCACGATCGCATTTGGGATTACGACGAACTTGATCGGTATTCGTTACATCCTCCATACGATCCACCAGCAGATAACTATGAGCTCCACGCCAGGACAATGGACGAAACTTCATCACTGAGATGAAGCGACCCAAGTTCTTCACCTCATTTCTTAAATATTCTCCATGCAGCAGTCCAGAGAGGTAAAATAACTTGGCTCCGTCGTATACCTCTGTCCAGAAGCGATGCTTGAGTTCCTTTTTGCGCTTCCTCAATTGTTTGGATTCTTAATCATATCCAAATGGGTGAGGACGCCCATAATCTTTGGCATACCATGCACTTGGCATATGTTGAGGAACTCGAAAATTTCCATTTCGAATCCATAACTGGCATCGCACCAGCAGCAGCACCAGGTCTGCACATTTGGCTATGTCAATCATTGAGTTGATATCGTTGTTGCACTCTACCAAGGTGATACGACGCTTCTTAGAGGTAACTATGGTAATGGGACCCTTGATATCCGTAACATTGGTCCGTGTAAAACTCTTAATCAGATCCTTAATTAGCGTTGTTTTACCCACTTTTGGTGGTCCCACTATGGCAATTAACACTGGCGGCGGTTCATCTGGTGTCTGATCCACTACAGGTATGTGCTGCTTTTTGGCCGTCAAATCCTCTTTACGGCGAAAATTGCGTTCGGCACGCTGCGCCGAGTTAATGGCAAATGCCTTGGGATTCCTTTGCCTCGCCGTAAGTTCGGGCTCCTTTTGATTTGAGTCTTTTTTAGCCTTGTCCTTCTTTTAACAGCCTTAAACACCAGACTGACGTGCGCGATGTTGCTTCCTCTTGTCCTGGCCAGCATCGTCGGCCATGGTGCAGTGGAGAAAGAGAAATTAAGCCAAAATAAAAATTGAAAACTAAATTGGCGCTGCACGTGTTGGATTATAATGCTTGGCAAGTGGCCAGCTCGACCGTCCACGGTTTGATAGGGATGGGTCACCTCCGATAATTCAGCCTGTTAAATTTGGTATTTTCTTGAAAGAAAAGTTGACAGCTCTCCGGCAAACGAACTCTTGCAGCATTTTGGTATTCCTAAAGGCAAACGGTCACTTTTTTTTTGCGAATTTGATTCATTTCAACAATTTTTTTAAAATATTTGTTTTAAATGTCAGAATGGTGCCGTTCTCTGTGCTAAGGTGGCAAACATAATTACAAACATTTGTGGAGCAACAGAAACAAGAATAAACGTGTTTGCGGCCAAGAAGAAGCACAACCACAGCTAGCTCTGGTAAGGGTGAAGGTGAAGAAAAGAAGAGAAGGGAGGTAAAGCAGCAGCAGGAGAAGGAGCGGCAGCAGCAGCAGCAATAGGAGAAAAAGAAGAAGGGAGTCCAGCAAAAGACGGAAAAGGTGAGAATAAGTTAGCCGGTTCCTGTTAACAAGACAGGATTCCGTTGCCAAGTGTGTGTAGGGGGTGTAGGCGGGAGTGGGGAGGTGCGGCCGGGCCTGCTGCCTCAAAAAAACCCAATTCAATGCCAAAACTCTAGGGCCCGACCTTGCCCTTCTATTGATTTCTGAAGAACAACGAAAAAAATTGTGAAGTGAAATGTTAAGGCCAAAGAAATCCCGAACAGATGCAAATCACAGCTGAAGGTTAAACTTTTCTATCAGGGACAACAAAAACCCCATTCGGCCAGCCAGCCAAGAAGACCCCACCACGGACTGTCCGATTTTTCTTTGTTTTAACGACAACAACGACGACAATAAAGAATACAAAAAAAGACAAAAAAAAAAATACATGCAAAAACAGAAAAAATATGTAAGACAGAACGTTTCGATTGAGATTCGCATACATTAATTTCATGTAATTGCATATGCACGAATATAAAACCGAAAACAAAACAAAAAACAAAGCGACAACAAAAAACAAATCCACTTGGTGTCTGTCTTTTATATCGTTTCAGTCGTCATCATCACCAGCGTCGACGTTGTCGTTTGTGGTCGTCGTCACCATCATTACTATGGAAAGCCCTTGTGAATCGGAAAGCTCCTTGGATGGTGGTTCAATGCTGCCACCCAGTCCAGTGTCTCGGGAGCAGCTTCAAAAGCGCATAGAATCGCTAACACAACAAAACAAGTAACTACTTAAGAGTGGAAAGGTCCTTCAAATTATTTACACCGAATTCAATTTTTTGCAGAGTACTCAAAGCTGAATTGGACACCTTTAAAACCAAATGCAAAGTCGTCCAGGAGGAGAATCGTTGTCTGAAGCAGGCTTCTGTTATAATTGTTAGTACAATTTATTAATATAACTCGTTAGTACTCGAGCAGTTTTGGATCAGTTTAAAAGAGTAAAGGAAATCTTAGTAATCTCCTTGCTAAATAACAAATTGTCCATTCCATGTTACCTAGTCTTAAATCCGTGCTGTTTAAGGAAATTCTCACTATATGTATTTTTTATAGCAAGCGAAGGCCGAGCAAGAGGAAGAATATATATCGAATACATTGCTCAAGAAAATTCAAGCCTTAAAGAAGGAAAAGGAGACTCTGGCCCATCACTATGAACGCGAGGAGGAGTGTCTTACAAACGATTTGTCCCGTAAGCTGGATCAACTGCGTCAGGAGAAATGCAAATTGGAGCAGACGCTAGAACAGGAGCAGGAATGCCTGGTCAATAAGCTAATGCGCAAGATTGAGAAACTGCAAGCTGAGACCGATAACAAGCAAACAAATCTGGAGCAGTTGCGTCGCGAAATGGTTGAACTGGAGAATACGCTAGAGCAAGAACAGGAGGCTCTGGTCAATAAGCTATGGAAGCGCATGGATAAATTGGAAACGGAAAAGCGTTCTCTTCAAATCAAGCTCGATCAGCCTGTTTCAGATCCGACAACACCTCGTGATATTACTATCAATGCCAACGGTGGCGATACTGCCACCCATTTGACTTCCCACATCCAAACGCTGCGCTCCGAAGTATTGCGTCTGCGTTCCAATCTTGCTGCCGCCCAAAAGGAGACCACCATAAAAATGCAACAATTTGCCCAAGAGGAGAAGTCCATACGCGAGGAGAATGCTCGATTGCAGCGCAAGCTGAAACAGGAGGTAGAGCGTCGTGAGGCTTTGTGTCGCCATCTCTCCGAATCGGAATCTTCCCTAGAAATGGATGAAGAACGTTTCTATAATGAGAGCCTATTGGGTGGTGGTGGTGGCGGTGGCGGTGGCCCTGGGGGAGCAGTCAATGCCCAACGGCAGCGCACAATAAGCAGTCCCGTCTCGCATAGTCCATCAAGCAGCCGACCCTTAAGTCCAGGCACAGCTGGTCAAAATCGTTGCCATGCCTGCGGGCAATTTGTGGTACGTAGTGAAATATTCCAAATATACATATATTTAATTAATTTTTTTGTATCATTGCAGAATCGTCGTGCCAGCGAACGCTTCATTAAGCCAGCACTGCCAACACCTATAATGCTAGGTCTAAATACTTCCGCACCAAATGTGCTAACCTCAACCAATCCATTGCTGGCCAGTGGAGCCAACAGCATCTATGGCTCCAATACAGGAGCGACGCCATCGACCGGTTTCCTAGCCAGTTTGAATAGTGAACGTCTAAGTTTGGGTTCCGTGGGCATGGTTCCAACAGCGGGCAACAGTGGTGGCAGTGCCACATTTTTGGCTGGCGGCATGCTCTCCCTAAACAACCAACAGCAACAGCAATATCAACAGCAACAGCAGCAGCATCTTCATCAGCTCACAGGTGGCACATCGAGTGCCTCGTCCTCATCGTCCAATTTGATGAACATTAGCTTGAACAATACGTCCAGTGGAAACTTGGTCAATAGCAGCAGCAACTCCTCCTTATCGGCCTTTACGCCTACCAATCAGCCCACGGCGGCTGCTACGGCTTTTATCCAGCCAGCCAGTCCCATGGATACATCCACTTGCAAGGATTAGAGGTAAATTTTCACCATAACTCGGGGGATATCAAGGAGGAGGCGAAAAGGCATAATAAAAGATGTAGGAGTTTATTGAAGAGATGCAGTCAGTTTAATATATACATATATATATATATCATGATTCATGGCATAATTTTTTCTCACTCACACACATACATACTTACACACATACACACACACACACGCGAAACCAGTTAAAACAAAAGTAAAACCAGAAACATAATATAAGCTTCTTCTGGCAGACGACTCAAAGTCGCTTCAGAAATTGATATATATAATAATATATGTATGTATAAAAATATATGCATATATATATTATGGTTAATGTGTATAATGCATGTTCTTTATATATTTGATGAAAATCTCTAAAACAATTTCAATATAATAAATATATTCATATATATATATATATATATATATATATATATGTATGTGTATATGTGTGTATATCGGAGTTATCCTAGGCGAACGAATATTTAAAACAGCAACAGCAAAACAAAGTACTAATGTTTAAGAATTTACCGTTTCCTTTTCCTTTTTTTTTATAATTTACTTTCGCCTTGGCGCAAAACCATATGAATTTATATAAAGAAACAAAAAGTTATGAATTTTATTCATGAAAAATCAAAGCAAACACTGAAAGATAAAAAAGATGAAACTTTTCCCACATTTTCCTCGCTTCATTTTTTGGTGGGCATAAACACTTTTTTTTGAAGTAAATATAATGTAAGCCAACAAAATAAAGTTCAACAATTAAAAATACATTGCCAGTTTTATTGAAACAAAAAAAAAACAAAAGCAATTTACACTAATGTTTTGTGCAGTCACGCGCCAAATTTTGAATATCAACATATCATTTTAGCGTTCAGTGTTGTGGTACACATCAGTGTTGTTAAACAATTTAACTATGACGGGAAAAATCCAATTAATCGATACATCGATAGTAACATCGATATTTTTTCCACCTCTATATTCGAAAATTTGTAACACTGGCAAATGTTTTTTTCAGTGTTGTTTTGTTTTTCGATGTGCGGGGTTGTGCGGTCGGTCTGTCATTTTGTAAACTCCATTTCGGTCAGAAAATGTTTAGGTTTTGAAAAGTATTTGCCAATGCAGAAAGCTAAATTGTATGTGTGCGGTTTTTAACGAAAAGAACTTGTCTCACGCGTCTACCTCTCGAGACGAATGTGCGTGTGTATGTGTGTATTAGCGACTTCCGCCACAGAAACAAATAACAAATCAAATCCAAAAAAGCAACAAAACAACAGGAAAAATAATACAAGCAATTTTTTTTGTATGTGTGTGTTTGTGTCTGTGATCATTTGACAGAAGAAAAGGCGAAAGAAATAAGTAAAATAAATGACAGAAGCAGCAGCATCAGCAGAAATATATATATACATATGTGCAAAAGGCGAAAGAAATGCGAAGAAAAGTGCAAAGTAAAGCGAAAGTTTAATTCCAACTACAACTTTCTCAATATATATTTCTTGGGATTTTGGCCAGATGCGTTTTTTAAATGATTGCTCCTCGTGTTTACTGTTATTATGGCCTTATTGAATAAACTGTTCTTTCCGTCGGCATCAGCAGCAACAACAACACCACCACTACCATCAGTTGTAGCGTCGGCGTCGTCGTTGGCATCGGCATCTACGCAAGCAGCGGCAGCGACGCTGACCTCATCAAACCAGCAGCAACAACAAACGGTAAACTCAGCAACAACAACAACAGCAGCAACGCTAATTGGTAGCCAAACAACTACAACAACAGCCGGCGTAAAAGCATCGGCAGCAACACAACAAACTTCGCGAAATTATCTAAGGTAAGTGCCTAAAAAAAAAAACTGTTTATTTGAATTCCCATGTGTTGTGTGTGTGTGTCAACAAAACAAAAGGTGTGGTGAAGGCAACAGCTGCAAACTGCATTTGCTGTCGAGCAGTTGAGGTAAAGTAGAGGTAAATGTCGAAAAAAATGAAGGTAAATATATGATGAGTTTTACACCTCAATATGCGCTGTTGCTTCTTCTTTGCGCTATACGCAAATTGGCCATAACATTTTGATATTGTTCGATTAGCCAGGTCACGTACGCCGCCATTTAAATAGTACATATACAAAGACTAAGTATACAGTAAAGTTAGGGTATATGAAAGCAAGAATAAATATAACTGTATAACTTAATATGACAGATTACTGAGTATGAATAGTGCCAAGAGATTGTAAATATATAGATGTATATTCTCTTTCATACCCTGTAAAGATTGTACAGAATTGGCTACTCTATTTCATTTACATATCTTTCAATATCTAGTTAATAGTAGATGTAGGATATATAAGATTCGATCTATAACAAGACAACGTAAGGAAATTCTCCTTTCTTTCTTTAATGGCCCCCCATAGTGCATTCGGTAGACCAAAAATCAAAATGAGCCAACAACAATAACCAAACGATAACGCCCCCTTGCCTACCTCCTGTCACCTCTCCCTTGCACTACCCACAATTCAACTGCGCGCGCAAATAACTAACACTGTTTCGGATCGACTTCGTTTTTTGGATTCGTGAGGCCGTCGTTTGGTTTGGTTGGTTCGGCATTGTCGTCTGTGGGCGTTTATAAATGTGTGTGTGTGTGATGGAAATAAGACCGGACGGGGGACGGATGGCGGGAGGAGTAAGTATGTGGTGGGGCATGCGCGGGCACGTCAGGCGCAAATGTAAATAAAAGCGAATCACATGACTTGCTAATCGGCATTTGCGGCCTGCTCTCGTGATTATTATGTCATACAAATTGTTGTTAGTGCCTGTGCCTGTGCCGCCTGTGCTTGTTCTTGCTCTTGTTGTTGCTGCTGCATCACCATTGTTTTTGTTATTGCTTCTGTTAATTCATTTAATTATTATTTATTACACTATTTAAATTACATATAGTTTACTGGCAGCGATTCTTGCTGTCCTGCCCACAGCACTGACTGCGATTAATAATTAGGAAAATAACTAATAATTGCACCCCATAGAAAAAGGGTATTCTAGTTTTACGACTCTATCACTATATACATATGTACATATGTCCATATGTATATTCTTTATCGCATTCTTGATTGAAATCTGGAACAATTCCCATAATATAGATAGCGACTTACAAAAAAATAATTGTTAAGAAACTTGGGAAGGGTATACAAACTTCGACGTGCCATAATTGGTAATATTATCAATCAAATCAGATCGGAGTAGTCGGATCGTCGGTTCGTCGCTTTGTCGGTTGGGGTCCCGGTCTAGCAAATTTTTTTTTTAAATTCGCATACTGTTTTTTTCAAAATGCCTTTGTTGCTGCTTACCCTCGTCATATATCATTAAAAATTTCTTTAACTTTTTTTTCATTTTGTTGCTGTACTGTGTTAACTTGATTAGCGCCTCGCCTCGTTGGCTGTCAATAAGACCTGACCGATAAGGGGCGAATAGTCCACAAAATAGGGCCAACAAATGGAAACAAGAAAAAGAAGAAAAAGTAATAATAAATATAGCATAATGGTGAAATTGTCAGTTTCGAGTGCTCAATTGCCCAATATACGAAATAAACGGAAGGTGTATACATTTTTATGGCCTTGCCTGTTGTTGCCTGCGCCATCACGTGATAGACAAAACAAAAAAACACTTTTCACTTTGCTAATTAAGTAAGAGCAGAGGCGAAAGCAGCAGCAGCAGCAGGCGCAGCAGAGCATATGTATATTATTTTTGGGGTATTTGCACTTTGTTCACCTTAAACTATTAACCATTAAGTGTTGACAGGTGTTTATTGTCTAACTGTGAGCCCTCGCCCCTGCCTACTGTCCGCCCACCGTCCCTCCCTCTCATCGTTTTAGCTTTAGACTAGGTCAGGTTTTAGTTTTTTTTTTTTTTTTTTGGTTTGCTGTAAAATCGCTCGATCATAAAAAACTACAACAAACACATATGCACATTATGTGTGTGCGCATTTGTGTGAAAGAATAACCACAAGTGAGAAATGTATAGAATTTTATAAGTATGAATGCAGATGTAAAGATGTGCCATAAATTTTGATTTATACTATACATATGGTATATTGTATATAGACATATATACCTTAAATTTAGTCGCAAACATACGCACAAACTCTGGGTAAATTTCCATGACAAATTTCACCTAAAGTGAACGATGAGATACTGCTTCTATATATATTATATTTTGTTGTTCTTTTTCTTTTTCGCGTGTTTGTCTGAACCTCACTTATCGTTCATTTCATTCTGTTTGATTTATAAAAATATCGTAGTTTTTGTTTTCGTTGGTCTTTTCTTAGTTGTCTTCTCTTTTTTCTTTCTAAAAGTAGAATTCAATTCTATATAAATAAATTTTGCACGATAGAATGAAACTCCCTCCCAAGGACGTGAAAAAGATTTTGAAAACGGGGATGACATTTGCCGTCGAAGGCTTTGGATCCCATTGATTATGACCTTTGCAGTGCCTTAAGTAGCCAACTCATCTTTGATTGACTTGTTTGTTAGTAATACGTGTTGATTGAGTGAATCAGTCTAGTTCTAAACCTGCGGCGCTGGGCTGTTGGTGGTTGGTGTAGTGAATCATGGTCATATCGTGACCATATTTAGACATTTGTTAGCCAGTTGGTCACATGACAGCAAAAAACCAATCAAAAAACCTTTAAACCAAGCAAATTTCGTTTTGTTATTATTATTAAAATTTTTGTGTTAGGTATTTCGATATAAAAGCAAAATATAAACCAGACCCAGACCCCATGAGACAGGCAATGGGAGGAATGGCAACGGCAACGGCAACGGCATCATGTGGCGTTCCTTAACGCAAATTGGCAAGTCATTCGCATTCGTCTGATATCTACATACAAAAATATATTTGCGTGTTATTAGCACACTGGTATTAATTCCCGATAAGTTCGGGGATTTTGAGACCAATGCAATATCAATATCAATATCAGTAACCCCCTTCCTTCCTCCTCCCACCCCATTAATAGTCCCAGATACACTACGTTCCCCCCCGTATCCTATATAGCGAATTTTTACTGTGATTTCAACTGGCAACTTTCACATGATGAGAAAATACCAATAAATCGCCAAATATACTACGTCAAAGGCGTGTAAACACACACAAAACACACTCTGTGTACTGTGTGTTTGAATTAGCACTCGATTGTAGAAAAGCTCTCTTTAAGCAATTTTAGGCACGTGTGAAATCCAATAGAATAGACACGGGGATGGGGGGTAGTGGTGGTGGAAGTGGGGAAAAAAATATCTGTTTGATTGCTAATCAAATCAAATCGATAAATCCAAGCCACACCACACACAACCACAAATCAATCTTCACCTGGCCCCCATTATAATGAATGATTTCATTTCCAAAAATTTTATTGTAAATTAGAAATTCATTAATAAATGTTGATAACTGACTGTAAATTGTTCAAGCAAACACTTGTCCCAGACATCAATCAAAAGCAATCAGCGCAGCCGAACGATACTGCCTGCCGGACACCCCGGCCGGGTGAATAGGTGTGATTTCTTACATGGAATATTGTTACGATATATTGGATTGCCGCGCCGCGCGCCATCAAGTCTGCGGTCCACACACATGTCAAAAGGGCTTACAAGTGGGTGGGGGGCTCTTTATATATATGTATGTACATATATACACTTTTAAGTATATTAAGTAGAAGTCACACTCACTTTCGTGCAAACGAGTCAACAAAAAAAATCAGCACATTTCAAATTTTAATAACGTCGCCGTCATCGCCGCCATCACACTATGGAACAGAAATAAAGAAATCAGAAAGCAAATAATAATACAAATTAAGATGATCTCGACGGAAGATTACAGGGATAAACGAAAGTCCCTGAATACTCCCCTTGTCTTCCTTAATAGACAGGTAGGCAGGTCGAAAAGGAGAACATTGTCATCCTCTTGTCAAGATTTGTTATCACATTTCGTCGATTACTGGCCCATGGTGATGACGACGACGCCAATGCCGAGTTTTTGTGCTCCATGTGTGAAGAAGACAGACTGGGTCCGAGTCCGAGTCAGAGTCGCGTGGTCTGCTTGGCCCAAAACAAGTCATATGAGTGAGTTGTCGTAGCCAGTTTGTTGCTGTTTTTGTTATTGTCAGTCAGTCAGTCATACTGTCACTCATTATCAGTCAGCAGTTAACAAAATTGCCTTTTTTCGTTTTTTGTTAAGTTTGTTTTTGACTTTTGCTTTTGTTTTTGCTTTAATGGAAAAACAAACAATATTACGAGTAATGAGCCCTCCTAAGACCTGAGTAAACTTTATGGTGATTCTTAGGTTATACCCCCGTTCATAATTTAAGGTCTTGAAAAGCTCTATGAACATAAAGCTCAATTCGCTGACATGTGAACAAGTGTTTGCTGCTTAAAAGATATTAACAAAATAGAATCATATACAATATCTGGAATATACTACATATACAAATGGGCTTACACATACTTAGGTCTTCCTATGGGCGCTTTCTGGGCATGAATCAATCAACATTCAAACACACCGCTACATTCAACAAGTTCTCAAAATTGCTTCATCAAGTATTGTTGTTTGAATTTTAAATGTGAATGTTACAAAAATAGTATTTGACTTAAACCTAATGATTTGCTAAGTAGTTAACGAAGCGACAGACAGACAGCAAGACAGATCGATGAAGTCTGTGTCCGTGTCATATATTTAAATGTTAAACATTTCGTCACGTTACAACAAATTAATTTATTATTTATGTGCCATTTATGTCTACTTAAAATACTCTTTAAATTGAGTTACGCCTTTGAGTTCCTGTGAGAAGTTTACTTACATTGAAAATATAAATCATCGCAGTAAATATCACTATGATCCGATCTGATCTGTATCGAGAACTAAAACGTGGTGGAGGGGAGGGGGTGCCACCTGTATTGTGTTTTTTTACAGTTCTGGAAAGTGTGGGTTGTATGTACATAAGTATTCATTGATCGATTCGATTGTTTGTCTTGATGAGCAGCAGAACGCCACGATGGTGACAGAGGTGCGGCAAGGGAAAAAGACACGGTAGTGGGGGATGGTGGGCAACAGGGGGTAGCAGGGTGCCGATCGTCTGTTTGCATTGAGTCTCAAGTGACAATGACAATCACTTGATGTAGTTGCTGTTTGTCGTCATTTTTTTCCCTTTTTTCGCTTTACTTTGTTTTGCTCCTCATTATTATGGGGGCCGACGACTCTTCAGAGTTTTGTTTGTGCCTCTATGTGTGTGTGTGTGTGTGTGATATTTGCCTGATAATTTGTTGCTGTTTTTTATGTTATTATGGCCATTACCTGGCCCACCACTCACTCTCCCACTCGCTCGCTCACTCTATCTATCTTCCCCGAAAAATGAGATTGGCGAATTTGCTTTGAACTTGACATTTGATTTTGCGCACTCGAAAAAAAGGTGAAGGTCAAGGTGGCCCAAAACCGATACAAACTGATTTATATATATACATATATATATACTTATATGATATATACATATGTATGTATATATAATGATAGTCAATTTGCTGAGGGGCAGCTGCTGCTGCGTCTGTCATTTTCCATTGTCGTCGTCGTTGGCATTGCGTTGCGTCGCTGCGCTGTTGACGCAGACGTTGTCGTCGCGTTGCGTCGCCATCATCAGTTGGTTTGGGTCATGTGACTTGTTGTATGGAACAACTGGTTGTTGTTGTTGCTGTTAATTTGCTTTGTTGGAAATCTGTTTTTATTTGCCACGCTCTCTTTCTTTCATTCATATACAAACACAAAGACAAAGAAGCAGACATACACAAACAAGCACACGAACACAGACTATGTCTGAGAGAACGTGGGGCGTGAGGGAGGCAGGAATCTGTAATATGGATTGATTGTTCTTGTATTTTGTAAAGTCATTAACAGCTGTTTCCCTTTTTCTTTTTGGTTTTTGTTACTGTTCCGACTTGATTTTCTGATAATGCCCAACCCATATCAATCGCCTCACTCCCTCCCTTCTCTCTCTCTCTCTCTCAATGTTCCTCCCATACATATCAATCAGGGCAAATAATTTAAATCCCGCAAGCTAATCAAAACATAATCCCCCCGTATGATAACAGTTTTGTCAGCCAGCCACTTGATTAGCCACTTAAATGGCAACAAGAACAAAAAAATATCAACCTCGACCGAATCAATCAAAATTAACTTCAAAACAAGAGGAGGGAGCGGGACAACAACAATTGTGGGAGGGTGAGAGTAAGAGTCATGGTTATGGTAACGGTAACGGTGAACGAAACACAGAGTGACAAGTGGACAAGGGGAAGTTTAGAAGAAATCACAAATATAAATAAAAAATTTCCTACATTTATTGACAATTGATTTTCCGGTTTCTAGATAATAGATATTTGATTAACCTTGATGTAATGTGACTGTGATACAGCTTTTAATCGTTGATTCTCTTTCTCATATGTATTTCTGTACATCTATGTATAATGTATGATATTTTAATAGTTTTTATTAAAATGTTGTCCACTGTATGCATTGGCATATGTGAGTAGAAAGTGGAAGCAAGATAGCCATACAATGCGCAATCTTCAAGTGCCCACACACAGCATACATAGCTTACCCCCGCCACACCTTACGCCCCTCTCCCCACCTCCCACCCCACCACTCTCCACCAGTCGCCACTTACCACCACTCACATGTGTATGCATGTTTCTATGTATATGTGCTTGTGTGTGTACTCGTCTGCATATATTTATGTGTATTTGCTTAATATTTGTTTGTGGTTCGCTGTTTTTTTTTTGTTTTGCTTGCGTAGCTGCCTGAAAAAAAGCATGTGATCCAAGAAACAAAAAAAAAAAAGAATAATAATAACCAACAGCAACAAAATAATAGAAAAAATATACAAAAATGCCTGAAAATAAGCGCCTGCTATATCTGCTAGCGGCGACTGCGATAAGTCGTCAACTTAGCATTCGTTCGATAATTATTTGTTGCTCTCGGCTCTCGGTACTGACTGATCTCTTGACCAGGTCAGCCTCATTCACAGCCACAATCACAGACCAGTCCCCCTACCCTTCTCCTCCTGCCGGCTGCTGCCTCACCTCGTTAAAAACACAGTCCGCAGATATATTGCTATCAAAGTCCATTGCCACATTTTATAGTCTCTCTTTCAGGTTTGTGTGGTTTTTGTGTGGTGAGGACGTGAGAAAGGGAAAGTTATAGAGATAAGGGGAACAAGCAACACTTCACCCCCAAGTATGATAAAGAATCCTACAATTAAGCATGAAAGAGCAAACAGAATATATTTGATATATATACTGTAGACTAGAGTGGTATATATAATTATTAGGTTCTCAATCAATTGCTGAGAAATCATTGTTCTAGAAATGTTTAATGGACCTTTATAAGAGGAGATGTTCCCAAACTGGATTCAATTGATTTTGGCGCTACGCAAACGGACGAGAACATGACACAAATTTATACATATGTATGTACATATGTATATACATATGTACATATATTGTCGGTAGTATACAGTGTTGGTATGTGTAGCCTACCAGAGTTTTGGTTGCATCTCTTCTTTATCAATCGATAAGCTTTTGATAAATACAAGTCATTGTGCCGCCCTATAACTCCAATTGGACCCTGACCCATCCCTCCCCCTTTTTATTTTCATTTTCTTCAGTTTCATAAACAAACTCTTTATCACTTAATTTATCTATTTCGTTTCTTTTTCGTTTTGTGTCAACAATTCAACTAACTAATCCATCAAAAAACCATTAATTGTTGGGAATTTTGATATATACGCGGTTCTGTTAAACAAAATATTAGCACATCAGTCTTTGACAAGTCTTTTAGGCCACATGATGCTCGTTTTCGTTTCACAGGCAGCCAACGAGCGAGCCACCAGGCAGCCAGCTGGACGACAGCAGCGTTGCTTGCAAATCATGTGAGTTCTCCACATTGGATGTGCCGCCATGGTGGGGATCGTCATTCAGTCAGTCGGTTGGTTGTATTATCTACATAAATACATTCTACATAACTGAGTGTCGTGGTCGTCGCTGGCGTCGACTGAGTGTTGCCGTTGTCGTTGTTGGTTGGTTGTATGTACTTACATACATATATCGATTGCCAACTTATTATTATAATGCATATGCGAGAGAGTCAAGTCGAGTCAAGTTGAAATACATTCCGTGCCGTTCCACTTGCCGACTAGCTAGGCACGGGACCAGACCGGATCGGTTTTGGGGACGCGAAACCGATACCGATACCAAAACCGAAACCGAGAAGTAGTCACTCGCTACGGCGTCGCTCACAGTTGTTGCCCCATCGTAATTTTGTGCCTGCCTTGAACTTCATTTGGCGTCTAGCATCGTAGCCATAAAGATATATCGGACGCGTTGTCGTTGTCGTTCTCGTTGTAGTCGTCGTCGTCGTCGTCTAACTAACTAACTAACTGTAAATGAAATTACACAAAGTTAAATTGAAACGAAAATATTAAGCAGAACAGAAACTGTAACTGGAACTGTAACTGTAACTCAAATTCCAATTAGTTGTTGTCGTATGCCTACGTCCCCGTTTAAATACAAGTAAGCACAATAAGCCACTAGGCTGATTGTTAGCCTTTTGGCCCGTTTGCCCCTTGGCCAGGTTCGGCCTCAATTCTTGCTCTTTTAATACCAACTACAAACGGAATTACCGACGCCGCCGAGTCCAACTAGGAAATATAATCAACTGGACACACTCGTGATCACTAATGTCTCCGTTTTCGTTTCTGTGTCGCTGTGCCGTCTAATCTTTACCGCTATATGCGTGTGTGTTTGGTTGTGTGTTGTGCCTCCCTCTGTCCCTCTTGTCCATTACAAAAACACTGAAAAAATTCCCCCTTTCCACCTTATCGCATTGCCCATAAAACATTTATTAAGCTCTAAAACAACTTCATCAGCAGCAGCACCACCATCACCCACCATCTGCACCACCATCACCCACCAACTGGCTGCCTCACCTACCTGCCCCCCACTGAATCCACTTAGCCCCTAAAAATACATCAAGAATTGTTTAATTATAGCCTTGCATTAGTTTCTTAAAGAAATTTTTAGCACTACTTATGGATAAGCACATCAAAAAAGCACCACCCATCACCCGCTCGCCTCTCCACTTCTCTCTTTTTGCGCCATCGATCAATTTATAAAGCTATTAAAAATCAATTAGCTCAAATCTCCGTTAAAGAGTTAAAGCAGCTAAAATGAAATCTTAAGTGTGGAAAGAAGTGCAAAGAAGTGATAAGAGTGGGAGCAGGATTTGAAAGGGGGCGCCGGGTGGGTGAGGAGTCACAGAGTGAGAGAAAGGGATATCAGAGGGAAAATATTGAAGAAACAATGAAAGTACTACAAAGATTAATAATAGTAACGAAGAAGACGAAAGGGTGGAAGAGTCGGATGAGGGTGGGAAAATAGTTGGTGGGGCCACGCTTGTCAAATATTCCTTGACCTGGCCTAGTTTGATTTGCTCCAATTTTGGTTGATTGAATTATAACGTCAAGACCATCGACCTTATCGCCCCCTATTTTTTTTTTTTTTTTTTTTTTTTTTTTTTTTGGGGCTGTAAAACATTTCAAAGTCTGTTTGTGGCTCATTTAGGCTTGGTTGGTGTGCGGGACATGGCTAAGTGAATTGAATAACTGATTGAACGGGTGACTGAGCGACTGAGTGATTGAGTGACTAATCAATTGTCACGTGCCAAGTGTTGGTTTCATTCTTTTTACCCGCACCCCTCTAAATATAGTGCCACCAATCGGCGGATGACAATGAATGTGCATAACAAGAGATCAAGTCTTATGTGGGAAAAGGGAGAGCAAAAAGACCTATTCGGAATGTGCCTATAATGATGATGAGCAATTGCCAATTGGTGAATGAAATTAATGACAACAACAAGTAATAGGAAAAGTCTTAAAAGATTCATCGGGTTTCATTGCTCGCGTGTCACGTGTCTTGATTCGAAAAGAAATTTGTCATCTTTTTACAATTTCCTTCTTACAAAGATTCTTAAAGGGGTTTTTACCTTTGCGAATTTTCACAGACTAAAACGAGGGCAAATCTTGGCAATATCTAAACAATTAATCGATTTTATCCGTTTCTGTAACGCATTAACACTTGACGATGATCAAATAGTCGTCGTTCGTAGTTCAATGTAACTTGAAATCACTTTTTTGAATAGAGTGACGCATCTAATCTCTGGCAAAAGTGCCAAATAAATGATCTTTATTTTCAGTTGATTATCATGCTATTTTTGGATGAACCTACAAATGTTTAAAAGAGAGAGAGAGAGATAGAGATAGAGAGAGAGATAGTGTGTGTGTGTATGTGGGTGCGGAAGTGTGCCAAAAAGTGTTTTTGCGTCATTTCAAAAATACAATTCTCATTATAATCATTTTGTCTCGTACTTTCTTTCAATGTTTCCTCTTTCTCGTTCTCAGCCACTTCCCCTTTGAGGGTAGCCAGGTGCGGATATTGCTTTACAAGGATGGTGAGAGTCGTCGATTGCTGTTCGATTCGCATGCCCTACAGAAGGTGATACACAAGGATTCATCGACATCTTCATCATCGTCGTCTAGCAAGTTCCTCAAAAATGATAAATATTCATCCTCATCGTCCTCGCAGCAGAATGGCAAGATCCAAGCTAAGGCAGCAGCAGCACATTCCAATCAGAATAACAGCAACAACTACATTGAAGTGTGTCCCGAATATGGTTATAAGGTGAGAGGAGTCCCCTACCCTCCACCATGGGTGTGGTGTTTATACGCTATATCTCATCTATCCCTCTTGCCTCTTTCTTTCTCTATCCCTTCCACTCTGTTCTTGCCTGCAGCACAATCGACCCAATGGATCTGATATTACCCCCTTGGGTGAGATGGTATTTGGGTCGTTGCCCATGTCATTCTGCGGGACAGCTCTGAAGGTTCATTGGCTAGCAAAACCATCGCGAATACTCTGCTCTCAGGTGTTTCTAACGCCCACGAATAATGGAGTGGTGGGTGGACCTGGAACCAGTGCTGGTCACTCCCCATATTCCACGCTGTCGATGAACAGTCTCACAACGCCCCGCAGTTCCATTTGCAGTGAAATGGGCTCCATGGATGGCCTGTCAATGAACTCCTTCTCCATGCCATTCAGTGTTAGCGTTGGTCGCCAAATGAGTCTGACCCCGCCTTTGGATGTGCCCTCGCTGGTCGATCAGCAATCGCTATCGATTAACTCGTCTTCCCAGGACAGCAGTGGACCACGTTTCTCGTCGACCTATAGCAATGCCACTGATTCAGGTTACTCGGCCAATGCTAGTGGCGATCAATGGTCATATCAGTATTCATCTACACGCAGCAGCCTGGGAAGTGTACTCTCCTCCTCGGATCAATCTCAGTCGGCAGCGGAAGCCATGCGCAAGCTGAGCATGGATTCAGCCATCTACTATGCAACAGGCTCACCCCATTTGGATGAATTTGCCAGCGATGGCTGCCTGCAGCGTCGAATCTCGCGCAACTTGCGCACTTCCTTCGAAAATGAGCATTCCAAGAATGACTTCATTGGCTTTCTCAGTGATAATTATGGTCCAAGTGGAAACGGTGGTGGCGGAAGTGCGGGCAATGGCGGCGGCAGTGAAGGCGGCGGCATGGCCGCACCTCAGTATAGACGTGCCAGCTATTGCGCCAATGAGTCGCGTAGCAATCCCGAGATCGGTCGTCGTCAGGCCAACCTGAGGCGCCGGGCCAAATTGGGACTGGCTGTCTGCATAACGATGAGTGAATCTTTCGAAGAAGAAATGGAACTCTTTTGCAGCGAGCACATTGCTTTACTCGAATCCATGTTGAGTCGTCTGAGAGCTAGCACAGAGCATGCCTATATCAATCACAAGAACTTTTTACAGGTAAGCCTATCTTATTGATCGGCCCAGTAAGTCCTATCCTAATCCCATACCACTTTTTCGTGCAGATAATGTTCCAGGCCTGGCAGGATACACAACAATGGTTCAGCGATCTCTTTACAGCTCGCGGATCAAGACACCTGTCTGGCTGAGCATTACCACCAGTGGTAGCAAATACTCAAAAACTGTGGCCGAGCGATTCATCAAGGAGCTGTGCGATCTGCTCGCCTTTGCCGACACCAAGGACTCCAATTTGTAAGTAACTAACCAGCTTGCTAGAAAGATCGATTGATTGCTAACGTCCTCGATCACTTGCAGTTTCATCAGCACCATGTTGACGGGCATATTGACGTATCATCTCGGCTGGGTAGCCACTGTGTCCGCTTTCAATAGCTCTAGCTCAAGGAGATCGGCGGCCAGTTCGGCGGCGATTGAGAGGCGAGCCAAGCTGCTGCAGGTGTCCCAGAAACATCCGTACAATGCCCTGTGGGCCCAGCTGGGGGATCTGTATGGCGCCATTGGCATGCCTACAAAGCTGGCCAGGACCATTATTTATGGAACCGAGAAGTTGTGGGTGGAAAAGCTGCTAAATGTTCTGACCTACTTCATACGGTGCAGCGAAGTAAGGCGAGCTGCCAAGAGGGAGGACTTCAACAAGGATTTAATCAATGACCTGGTCAACCAGAGTCAAAATCAGGAGAGGCAGCACAAGTCCTCGCCGTCGCAGCTGCGACGAATAGGCGGAGGCGGTGGCGGTGTTGGTGGATTAAGTCGCACGGCCACCTGTAAACAGAATCTGAATGCCATTGTGGACGACGATGATGACGAGCTACTGAGCTGTTGTGGTCCAGAGGACGAGGATGAGGAATATGAACTTTTACAGGGGCAGGGGGATTTGGAGGACACTGTGGACAGCGATGGCATGCAGACACTGAAAAAGAATGAAATTCCCACTGTTCTTGCCTTTCGGGATTCGCATTTTGTGCAACAGGAATTGCGTATTGGCAACTACCTTATGGACACAGGCATTGAAAAGAAGACTCTGCTGGCCCGCCAAGCCCAGCAATACTTTCGCACGGGCAAGGATGGCCGGATACGGTTGACTGTCACCACGCCTGATAATGTCGAGATGTGCATGGAGGATGAATCGAATGGAACCGGATCAGTGGGTACAGGCGGCAGCGGCAGCATCGACGACAATGCCATCGAAGCATTGGAGTTCGACGACGTGGCCGAACCTCCACCGACTACAGGGAAAAAGGGCTTCTTTTGGAACATGGGAACCGGCGTAAAGGAGGGCTTGAGTCTCAGCGATTTGATGAAATTGCAACAGGGGGTGAAAATGATCAATCGCAAGATGGAAAGGCGGTGCAGCAGTTTCTCTGTCGATGGGAATCCACCATCGCCCAATAAAATAAGTGAATGCGGCAAGGGAGGCGGCGGCTCTGCAGGCATTGGGGAATTCGAGGCCCTAACCTCTGAGAGGCGAGCCTCGCACTTGTCTCTATCCGATCTCATTACACAGAACAGCATGGGCAAATCCGGCCGCATGACCTGGGGCATTGAGCCCATCAAGGAGAATGTCAGTTTGGAGGAACAAATCCATTTTGATCTCTGCCATAAGCTTATCGAGCGGGAGCACGGCATTTGCAGACAGACATCATCGACCGACAATGGCAATGGTGTTGTCTTCGTGCTCGGCGAGAATGAGCCACTGATTAACATCAAGAAGAGCAACGAGGATCTGTCCTCCGAGCAGGAGAGTGGGATAAAGCATCCGCCGTCCATGCCCGTACTGTGCGCCCTCCATCAACGCACCCATGACAATGCCAAAAAGCATTCGGGCATGAAGTTTAATTTCGAACAATATCCTCAGATAGCCACCAATTACATGAAGAGCAAGAATTTACACATGTCCAACTACGATCTGTTGATGGACAAGGCCACCAAATTGGAGGCCAGCGAAGCTGCAGCTCTTAAAACAAGCGATAGCGCCGTCACCCTACAGCAGCCGGACGGACTAGCCACCAGCAGCGCAGTTCCATGCCAACTCTCGCCGGAACCCCAGCGGCAGCAGGACCAGTGAGCGGTGTGTAGTGTGCTCGAGCGGTGGGCTAAGCTTGGTGGCACGTATCAGACACCATCAAACGCCACTGAATTAGAATTCGAAACAGATGATATGCATTGCCACAATCCGCAGGGTGGCAAGCTCCAAAGTCTTGCAGCCAGTTAACTCTGCTGCCTCCATAGACACTCTTAAATCGGCTCCAGAGCCACAGGTAGTCTCTACCACTAGCACCAACAACGCACAACCGAACTATTTGAGGAAGCAGCAACCAAAGCGTGTCCCATCGGGACGCAGTTCCGTCTCCTCGGTGGCTGCCAAATGTGCGGCAGTGAATGAAGCTCAGCAATTGCTAAAACTGCCGGTACCTGGGATTAAAGAGTTGCCGCAGGAAGATGAACCGCCTGGAGATCAAGTCAGAGCTGGCTTTATACCTTCGCTAATGTTGAGCGTTAGCGATCATTATGTCTCCGATATGGTATTACAGGTACCGTCATTGCCATTAACCCCATTGATTCCTTAATATTTACTAAGCCTATGTCTTTTCACCTTTACAG
Source organism: Drosophila nebulosa (assembly GCA_024703675.1). Taxonomy (NCBI): domain Eukaryota; kingdom Metazoa; phylum Arthropoda; class Insecta; order Diptera; family Drosophilidae; genus Drosophila; species Drosophila nebulosa. The sequence continues at coordinate 3,310,216 of JANFPS010000009.1, forward strand.
GGAACCTGTGCGCCTCCCAATAAGTGGGAAACCAGTTTACGTGATGATCTGGCGCTGGCCGCACGTTCAGCCTCGCTTATATCCCAGCCAGCAGAAAACATAGCCATTGTGGCTGATATGGACAAATGTGATGTGCGTTTGATCTCCTCCCAGGCGCAACAATTCCCGTATGCCGGAGGTCAAAGCGAACCTGTGGGCATGTCACAGCTAGTATCCAGCATGTTGGAAACTGTGCAGGCTATGCATGCCGGCGGTATACCACCGTATGAGGTAAGGACCCAGTTCCCTTGTACTTTGTATAGATAAAGATTCTTAATACTAACGATCGCCTTCTGCTTCACTTATAGTGTCTCTCCTATTTGGAATCGAAGCTACAGGAGATTTACTTGCACTCGGAAACTTTGGCTGCATTCCTGCTGGAAACCGATCATTGCCGCTTAAGTGATATAACCAAATCGCTGCAGCTTTCTGAGAACGATGTGCCCCTGCTGCTATCCATTGCCTTTATACATACACCAAAAATAAGTCGCAAATGTGGCATAAGTTTTAGATGACAAATCCTTTGATGCTAAAACAGACAGGGATAGCAATATAGGGACAGGGAAGATAGGAACAGGGAACAGGCCCAAAAAAACCAACTTCCACCACCAGGGACAGGACAACAATTAATCAATGAAATAATTTATAACCAAAAAACAACTGACCATTGCCAAAAATTTTTTTCACTCATTTGTCATCAGTCCAATACGAAGAAACAAGCAAAAAATCAAGAAGAAAGAAAAAAAAACAAATACTCCAGCGAATTTGCATATTTCACTGAATTTGTGATAATTTATATATATATATTGTACATATATAAACATATCTATGTATATAAATTTAGCCTACGTTAGTGGTTTACCAACCAACCCAATCCAATCATTCAAACACTTAGACTCATCAAATCTCCAATCATAAATTAGACACACATCCATTAGGATTTATCATATAATCGCAGTCACATGAAGAAGTATTGTAAATTATTTAATTTAGTTATAGTTTTTGGGGCTTAGCAGCGCCACTCGAAAGACCAGCGTTTTTCCATCACCTAACCACTGACCACCTCCATCCACCCACCCCCAATCTGATACCCACTGATATCACCGATCAGCATATCATACGCTGTGTGTGCGCGGCTTGTGGTTTGGCGGCGAGGTTTGGCTGGCTGAAAACGTTTCTTTCTTTTTTGTTGTTCTCCCCGCCCCCCTCCATCCCCCTTTTTTTTGGTTTTTTTATTTGATTTAGATTTAGTAATTTATGGTAGCCATAATCTAACATTAGATTTAATTGTACGCAAACAACTACATACAATGCATATATCAATAATTAGCAATATAATGTAATTTATAAATACATTCGAGGAGAATCAACTAATTAACTTTAAAGGAGCAAGGAAACTAAAGAAGAAATTATAGGCAATATTGAAAACATTTGTATACTTTTTGAGAAAAAAAAAAAGCTGAAACAAAACAATCAATGAAACCAACAACAAAAATGTCAATTGCAACTGTGTTTAATTTTCATTTTGTTGAATGATGCTAATGGATTGCCTTCGAGACTGGCACGATTAAGTGTTAAACGAAATTTGGCTTCATGATGCATAAACTGTGTTTATGTCCCAATAAAAGCTGCGACCTTTTTTAAATGATTAGCATGTCTCCATATCTGTATGAAAGAGTTAAATTTGATTACTTAAGTCGATTGGCACAAACATCAGCTTCTAGCTAAATTGTTGGTTATACATAAATTAATGCACATATGGAGGACCCGAAAATGCATCGGACCCTGGTCAAATCGGTTAGTACCCTGCTGAGATATGGCTTCCAAAAAATAATCCTCTTTTCGTTTTTTAGCTCTTAATCCGCAAACCTTGCCGCATGACGAAAAGATGTCCTTGACGAATTGGTATCTAAAAAAGGATTGGTCATCTAAGGATGCAGGTCAGAGTATTTTTGGAAAATGTGTTTATTTTTGGTAATTTTAAGGATTTTCTAAGACCTTTTTATATCAGTGACTGCTTCTCGAATAGTACATTGCATTCGCAGGTTTTACAGTCTTTGTTTCACCTGTTTTTCACAAATCAAATTCAAAAAGCATTAAGCATTAGGTTTTAGCGGCAAATTGCGGTAACGTTAAAGAGTTCCTTTAAATTTCCGTTACCCTCAGTAGCTCAGGTAGCGATACCAAGTGTGCTGTTACACGCACAAATTAACAGTGCTCGGTCGTTTTCGATAAGTTAGTTAACACCGTGCTGTTAGACGCACAACACTGCAGTGCTTAATCGTTATCGAGAAATATTACGTAAAATGTTTTTAAATTTCGTTGAAATGTTGGTAAAACGTGGTTGATAATTATATATTTGAACTGAGCTTTAGATGCCAGAAATGGTAAATTAGGATTTATACGAAGCTAACTTTTTAGAATTGAAATTCTTAGTTAAGTACTAGCGAAAAACATAGATATAAATTTCTTTTTTTTCAACTCCCAGAAGGACCTTCCAGGATCTGATGGGGTCAGTCGATGCGGCCTCATCAAGAAAATCGATCTAACCAAGGCGCACCCTGATAGTCCTTGAAATAGCCGAATTATAAGGACTTTGATGGTTTTTTTTGGTCAACTTGGCCATTTTTGCGACTCACCCCCTTACAAAAATCAAGGATAATTTTTTGAAGGATAATGAAACTCCTTGAATGCAGATTGATAGAGTTGAACCTGGCGGTTCAGAAAATGTATGTCCTCACAAAATCGGTAAGTATCCTGCAGAGATATCGCTTCGAGAAAGTAATCCTTTTTTCGTTTTTTAGCTGTAAAATCCACAAATCCTGCCGCAGGACGAAAGGACATGGTTTTCTGGAATGTCCTTGAGGAACTCTACCGAATGGCATCAACAAAAGTATGGGTCATCTAAGGATGCAGGACAGGATATTTTTCTAAAATGTCCTGTCTTTTTGTCATTTGGAGGACTTTCCAGGACCTTCTTGTTGTCAGTCGACGGCGCATTACCAGGACTACCATCTGGCCAAAGGATATTCCAATCGTCCTTCAAACGGCCGAGATATGGGCATTTTTCTGTTTTTCGACTTGTAAAATTTTTGCAAGTCCTGGAATGCCCGAAACGAGGAAAAAATCGTTAGAAAACGCAAAATCCTTGATATCTCAGCTGTCCGCAGGACTATCGGGATATCCTTTACACAGATGATAGTCCTTTAAGAGGCGAGTTGATTGACACCAGTTTCGTCCTGATCCTTTAAAGGACTCGCGAGATATTAGCTATTTTTGATTAAGCAAAACTGTCTCTTTTTTTCAGCTCCCAGAAGGACCTTCCAGGATCTGATGGTGTCAGTCGATGCGGCTCATCAAAAAATCGATCTGACCAAGGCGCATCCTGATAGTCCTTGAAATGGGCCCGAGTTATAAGGACTTTTATGGTTTTTTTTCGTCAACTTGGTCATTTTGCGACTCACCCCCTTACAAAAATCAAGGATAATTTTTTGAAGGATAATGAAAATCCTTGAATGCAGATTGATAGAGTTGATCCTGGCGGTTGAGAAAATGTATGTCCTCACAAAATCGGTAAGTATCCTGCCAGAGATATCGCTTCGAGAAAGATAATCCTTTTTTCGTTTTTTAGCTCTAAAATCCACAAATCCTGCCGCAGGACGAAAGGACATGGTTTCTGGAATGTCCTTGAGGAAACTCTACCGATTGGCATTAAAAAAAGTATGGGTCATCTAAGGATGCAGGACAGGATTTATTTGGAAAATGTCCTGTTTTTCGGTCATTTAAAGGACTTTCCAGGACCTTCTTGTGTCAGTCGACGGCGCATTACCAGGACTACCTGGTAGGCCAAAGGATATTCCAATCGTCCTTCAAACGGCCGAGATATGCGCATTTTTCTGTTTTTCGACTTGTAAAATTTTTGCCGTCCTGGAAATGCCCGAAACGAGGAAAAAATCGTGAGAAAACGCAAAATCCTTGATATCTCAGCTGTCCGCAGGACTATCGGGATATGCTTTACACAGATGATATTTTCTTAAAGAGGCGAGTTGATTGACACCAGTTTCGTCCTGATCCTTTAAAGGACTCGCGAGATATTAGCTATTTTGATTAAGCAAAACTGTCTCTTTTTCAGCTCCCAGAAGGACCTTCCAGGATCTGATGGTGTCAGTCGATGCGGCTCATCAAAAAAATCGATCTGACCAAGGCGCATCCTGATAGTCCTTGAAATGGCCGAGTTATAAGGACTTTTATGGTTTTTTTTCGTCAACTTGGTCATTTTTGCGACTCACCCCCTTACAAAAATCAAGGATAATTTTTTGAAGTATAATGGAAATCCTTGAATGCAGATCGATAGAGTTGATCCTGGCGGTTGAGAAAATGTATGTCCTCACAAAATCGGTAAGTATCCTGCAGAGATATCGCTTCGAGAAACTAATCCTTTTTTGTTTTTTAGCTCTAAAATCCACAAATCCTGCCGCAGGACGAAAGGACATGGTTTTCTGGAAATGTCCTTGAGGAACTCTACCGAATGGCATAAAACAAAGTATGGGTCATCTAAGGATGCATTACAGGATTTATTTGGAAAATGTCCTGTTTTTCGGTCATTTAAAGGACTTTCCAGGACCTTCTTGTGTCAGTCAACGGCGCATCACCAGGACTTCCATCTGCGCCAAAGCATATCCTAATCGTCTTTCAAACGGCCGAGATATGAGCATTTTTCCGTTCTGCGACTTGTAAAATTTTTGCTAAGTCCTGGAAATGCCCAAAACGGAGCAAAAATCATAAGAAACCCGCAAAATCCTTGATATCTCAGCTGTCCGCAGGACTATCGGGATATGCTTTACACAGATGATTCGTCCTGATCCTTTAAAGGACTCGCGAGATATTTGCTATTTTTGTTTAAGCAAAAATGCCCTTATTTTTCAGCTCGCAGACCTTCCAGGATCTGATCGTGTCAGTCGATGCGGCTCATCAAGGAAATCGATCCGACCAAGGCGCATCCTGATGGTCCTTCAAATGGCCGAGTTATAAGGACTTTTATGGTTTTTTTTCGTCAACTTGGCCATTTTTGCGACTCACCCACCCCCTTACAAAAATCAAGGCTAATTTTTTGAAGTATAATGGAAATCCTTGAATGCAGATCGATAGAGTTGATCCTGGCGGTTGAGAAAATGTATGTCGTCACAAAATCGGTAAGTATCCTGCAGAGATATCGCTTCGAGAAAGTAATCCTTTTTTCGTTTTTTAGCTCTTAAATCCACAAATCCTGCCGCAGGACGAAAGGACATGGTTTTCTGGAATGTCCTTGAGGAACTCTACCGAATGGCATCAACAAAAGTATGGGTCATCTAAGGATGCATTACAGGATTTATTTGGAAAATGTCCTGTTTTTCGGTCTATTTAAAGGACTTTCCAGGACCTTCTTGTGTCAGTCAACGGCGCATCACCAGGACTTCCATCTGGCCAAAGCATATCCCAATCGTCCTTCAAACGGCCGAGATATGAGCATTTTTCTGTTTTTCGACTTGTACAATTTTTGCTAAGTCCTGGAAATGCCCGAAACGAGGAAAAATCGTTAGAAAACGCAAAACCTTGATATCTCAGCTGTCCGCAGGACTATCGGGATATGCTTTACACAGATGATAGTTCTTAAAGAGGCGAGTTGATTGACACCAGTTTCGTCCTGATCCTTTAAAGGACTCGCCAGATATTAGCTATTTTTGATTAAACAAAAATGTCTCTTTTTTTCAGCTCCCAGAAGGACCTTCCAGGATCTGATGGTGTCAGTCGATGCGGCTCATCAAGAAAATCGATCTGACCAAGGCGCATCCTGATAGTCCTTGAAATGGCCGAGTTATAAGGACTTTTATGGTTTTTTTTTCGTCAACTTGGCCATTTTTTGCGACTGACCCCCTTACAAAAATCAAGGATAATTTTTTGAAGGATAATGGAAATCCTTGAATTCAGATCGATAGAGTTGAACCTGGCGGTTCAGAAAATGTATGTCCTCACAAAATCGGTAAGTATCCTGCAGAGATATCGCTTCGAGAAAGTAATCCTTTTTTCGTTTTTTTAGCCTCTTAAATCCACAAATCCTGCCGCAGGACGAAAGGACATGGTTTTTCTGGAATGTCCTTGAGGAACTTTTACCGAATGGCATCAACAAAAGTATGGGTCATCTAAGGATGCATTACAGGATTTATTTGGAAAATGTCCTGTTTTTCGGTCATTTAAAGGACTTTCCAGGACCTTCTTGTGTCAGTCAACGGCGCATCACCAGGACTTCCATCTGGCCAAAGCATATCCCAATCGTCCTTCAAACGGCCGAGATACGAGCATTTTTCTGTTTTTCGACTTGTAAAATTTTTGCAAGTCCTGGAAATGCCCGAAACGAGGAAAAAATCGTTAGAAAACGCAAAATCCTTGATATCTCAGCTGTCCGCAGGACTATCGGGATATGCTTTACACAGATGATAGTTCTTAAAGAGGCGAGTTGATTGACACCAGTTTCGTCCTGATCCTTTAAAGGACTCGCGAGATATAAGCTATTTTTGACTAAGCGAAAATTCCTTTTTTTTCAGCTCCCAGAGGGACCTTCCAGGATCTGATGGTGTCAGTCGATGCGGCTCATCAAGGAAATCGATCTGACCAAGGCGCATCCTGATAGTCCTTGAAATGGCCGAGTTATAAGGACTTTTATGGTTTTTTTGGTCAACTTGGCCATTTTTGCGACTGACCCCCTTACAAAAATGAAGGATAATTTTTGGAAGGATAATAAAAATCCTTGAATGCAGATCGATAGAGTTGATCCTTGCGGTTCAGAAAATGTATGTCTGGCGAAATCGGTCAATGTCCTGCGGAGTTATGAGCAGTTTTAGGTTAATTTTGTACGTTATTTTAAATTTTTTGAAATTTTGTAGCATACTTTTAGTGAATTTTGAATAAAGGAAATTTAACAGAAAATTTTTTGCTGAGTCATTTGGGTTTGGTTGTTGTTGTAATTGGTTTTTTTGTTGTTGTAATTGTTGTTGTTGTATTTGTTGCAGCGGTGGTTGTTGTTTTGCTGTTGTTGCTCAAATATGCGAAAAAAACGCACCAGAAAAATTTAAGTACCAGGCGAACAGAAATGCATAGCAGGTAGATAATTTCTTAAACACTCATATAAGTATGCAGCACTTTTTTTACAAAAATGGAAAAAATTTTAAACGAAACGGCCGGCGGTCGCTGCAACGGACATTTTCGCAACGGCTAGTTTGAATTTGCGTCGGCCGTTAAATTCAAACTGGAAAAAATTTTAAATCATCCACCTACTAGTCACTTCTGTTGGGCCTGGTGTTTTGCCTATTTTTCAGTACAAATTTGGGACTCTCGCGGGCTGAAAAATCGGCCGGCCGTTTCGCTTAAAAATCCAGCTGAAAACACCAGGCCAACAGAAGTGACTAGTAGGTGGATGATTTAAAATTTTTTCCAGTTGAATTTAACGGCCGACGCAAATTCAAAACTAGCCGTTGCGAAAATGTCCGTTGCAGCGACCGCCGGCCGTTTCGTTAAAATTTTTCCAGTTTGTAAAAAAAGTGCTGCATACTTATATGAGTGTTTAAGAAATTATCTACCTGCTATGCATTTCTGTTCGCCTGGTACTTCACTTATTTCCGGTGCGTTTTTTCGCATTTTTGAGCAACAACAGCAACAACAACAACCACCACTGCGACCACAAAAAACAACCCAAAAACAATTACAACAACAAAAAACCAATTACAACAACAACCAAACCCAAATGACTCAGCAAAAAATTTTCTGTTAAATTTCCTTTATTACAAAATTCACTAAAAGTATGCTACAAAATTTCAAAAAAATTTAAAATAACGTACAAAATTAACCTAAAACTGCTCATAACTCCGCAGGACATTGACCGATTTCGCCAGGACATACATTTTCTGAACCGCAAGGATCAACTCTATCGATCTGCATTCAAGGATTTTTATTATCCTTCCAAAAATTATCCTTCATTTTTGTAAGGGGGTGAGTCGCAAAAATGGCCAAGTTGACCAAAAAAAACCATAAAAGTCCTTATAACTCGGCCATTTGAAGGACTAGCAGGATGCGCCTTGGTCAGACGATTTCCTTGATGAGCCGCATCGACTGACACCATCAGATCCCCGGAAGGTCCCTCTGGGAGCTGAAAAAAAAAGGAATTTTCGCTTAGTCAAAAATAGCTTATATCTCGCGAGTCCTTTAAAGGATCAGGACGAAACTGGTGTCAATCAACTCGCCTCTTTAAGAACTATCATCTGTGTAAAGGATATCCCGATAGTCCTGCGGACAGCTGAGATATCAAGGATTTTGCGTTTTCTAACGATTTTTTCCTCGTTTCGGGCATTTCCAGGACTTGCAAAAATTTTACAAGTCGAAAAACAGAAAAATGCGCATATCTTGGCCGTTTGAAGGACGATTGGAGTATCCTTTGGCCAGATGGTAGTCCTGGTAATGCGCCGTCGACTGACACAAGAAGGTCCTGGAAAGTCCTTCAAATGACAAAAAGGCAGGACATTTTCCAAATAAATCCTGTCCTGCATCCTTAGATGACCCATACTTTTGGTGATGCCATTCGGTTAGAGTTCCTCAAGGACATTCCAGAAAACCATGTCCTTTCGTCCTGCGGCAGGATTTGTGGATTTTGGAGCTAAAAACGAAAAAAGCGATTACTTTCTCGAAGCGATATCTCTGCAGGATACTAACCGATTTTTTCAGGACATACATTTCTGAACCGCCAGGTTCAACTCTATCGATCTGAATTCAAGGATTTCCATTATCCTTCAAAAAATTATCCTTGATTTTTGTAAGGGGGTCAGTCGCAAAAATGGCCAAGTTGACAAAAAAAACCATAAAAGTCCTTATAACTCGGCCATTTCAAGGACTATCAGGATGCGCCTTGGTCAGATCGATTTCCTTGATGAGCCGCATCGACTGACACCATCAGATCCTGGAAGGTCCCTCTGGCAGCTGAAAAAAAAAGGAATTTTCGCTTAGTCAAAAATAGCTTATATCTCGCGAGTCCTTTAAAGGATCAGGACGAAACTGGGTGTCAATCAACTCGCCTCTTTAAGAACTATCATCTGTGTAAAGGATATCCCGATAGTCCTGCGGACAGCTGAGATATCAAGGATTTTGCGTTTTCTAACGATTTTTTCCTCGTTCGGGCATTTCCAGGACTTGCAAAAATTTTTACAAGTCGAAAAACAGAAAAATGCGCATATCTCGGCCGTTTGAAGGACGATTGGAATATCCTTTTGGCCAGATGGTTAGTCCTGGTAATGCGCCGTCGACTGACACAAGAAGGTCCTGGAAAGTCCTTCAAATGACAAAAAGGCAGGACATTTTCCAAATAAATCCTGTCCTGCATCCTTAGATGACCCATACTTTTGTTGATGCCATTCGGTAGAGTTCCTCAAGGACATTCCAGAAAACCATGTCCTTTCGTCCTGCGGCAGGATTTGTGGATTTTGGAGCTAAAAACGAAAAAAAGCGATTACTTTCTCGAAGCGATATCTCTGCAGGATACTAACCGATTTTGTCAGGACATACATTTTCTGAACCGCCAGGTTCAACTCTATCGATCTGAATTCAAGGATTTCCATTATCCTTCAAAAAATTATCCTTTATTTTTGTAAGGGGGTCAGTCGCAAAAATGGCCAAGTTGACCAAAAAAAACCATAAAAGTCCTTATAACTCGGCCATTTCAAGGACTATCAGGATGCGCCTTGGTCAGATCGATTTCCTTGATGAGCCGCATCGACTGACACCATCAGATCCTGGAAGGTCCTCTGGAGCTGAAAAAAAAGGAAATTTTCGCTTAGTCAAAAATAGCTTATATCTCGCGAGTCCTTTAAAGGATCAGGACGAAACTGGTGTCAATCAACTCGCCTTTTAAGGACTATCATCTGTGTAAAGCATATCCCGATAGTCCTGCGGGGAGCTGAGATATCAAGGATCTTGCGTTTTCTAACGATTTTTTCTTCGTTTCGGGCATTTCCAGGACTTGACAAAAATTTGACAAGTCGAAAAACATGAAAAAAACGCATAACTCAGCTATTTGGTGTTCATTATTTCTTGGGCACACTGCTGCAAGTCACATAATTTGTGGAAATGAAAAAACATACCATGCGAATATTAACAGTTAATGGTTTAATTTTAAATTAGAAAGGAAATGTAAGGCGTAATGTTGGGCAGCTCGATTTTAAAATTAAAAAATTTATTGTCGTTAAAAAAAAAATAGGCAAATATAAATTCTTGTTTTGCGAGCTCGTTAGACAATCAGGGCGAAATAATTTGTAATATTTATTATAATTTTGTTGACAAAGAAATAGTAGAACTGAACTTTATCCAACACTGCCATTTTGGTAATACAATCGGCTACCTATCGATAATTCCAAGTGTTGCCACACCAGTGAGTTTAGCGTATTCCGTAGAAGTGCACCTTGGCATAACTCAATTAATAACGATGGCGACTTTGGAGGATAAACTTTTGGGCGAGAAGCTAGAATACTATTGCAGCAGCAGTGAAGGTGAAGATAACGCCGAGGATAATAATGGAGAAGAAAAAGATAGCCGCTCCAGTGGCAGCAAAGGTTTGTTTTTACTGCTGCTGGCAAATTAGCCATTAACAGTGATCTCGTTTCTCAAATAGGGACTGGGCTCACCCTTGACACTGATCCCAATGCCGCTCCGGCAGGTGGCTTCCGCAGCCGGCAACAAGGCTCCACCAATACAGGACCCAAAGGTGTTGTGAAAGATTGGCAACGTTTCAAGCAACTGGAAGCTGAGCGTCGCGATGAGACTGAGCGCCAGCGGTTGGCTTTGGCCAAAACATTGAGCATGACTACAGCCACATCGGCCGAGGATGAAGAGCGTAAACGTCAAGAGGAGCTGGATGCTGAAATGGCAGAACTAATGAGTGAAGATTTCCTTCAGCAGTATCAAAAACAACGCATGGCCGAAATGCTACGCCAAACTGGGCACAATCAGCAATTCGGGAGGGTACAACAACTTGCCAGCCATGAGGAATTCCTATCCAGCATCGATCAGGAGAATAAGCACACCACCATCATTATACACATCTACGAAAAAGGTCTTTCGGCTTGCTCTACACTTAATAAGTGCCTGGATAGCTTAGCTCAGGATTATCCATCCATCAAGTTTGCCAAAATTTGCAGTTCCGTTGCCGGAATGAGTAGAGAGTTTCGTACCAAGGGATTGCCCGCCCTCCTGGTATACAAGGCACAGGCCGTAATTGGCAATTTTGTACGCCTAACTGACGACTTAAGTGACGATTTCTTTGCTTCCGATGTGGAAAGTTTTCTCATCGAACACGGCATCATAGTTGATAGAGCATTATATAACTAAGTGTATGAGGGTGTGTGTCATCTCTTAAAGATCAAAGCAGCTTCTCAAATATGACCAAATTTGTGTTCTTTAACACTAGGGTTAAGTACTTAACAGTAGAATAAGTGCAAAAGTGTCACCGCTTCAATGTGCTCGACAAAGGCTAACAAACTGAAAAGTATTAAGTTCCCTTTATATGTGATTTGTCCAAATAATTAAATAGTTAATATGACAATCGCTGACTACTATTGAAATACACCGATATAAATAATCGGCCATGTTTACACTTACACTGAGGCGAAGTTCTTATGTGTCTTCTTTCGAGCTTATATACCATTTTTTGATCTATTTTTATAGGGCATTTTGTGGGAATTTAGTATATCAGGACAAATTAAGCACTGACGCGTTTAGTTTTATAAGAACCACTCAAGCTCAGAATCAAATTTGAAATTTGCAGTATTTATTTGTTTTGCTGTGTTCTTTTTTATGTTGGATTTTTTTGCTTTTCTTTCCCATTTAATAATTAAGTTTACATTATATGTATGATTTATTTCTTTTTTGTATCCACGATTTTGTTTCATTTTATTTTAATATTATAATGGGAAAAATGAGAGCGACAAAAAAAAAATGAAAAGAAATCAAAAAAATATATTTAATATTATATATTCGAAATGCCAGTGAAGCATTTATGATCTAAAATTGAAATGGAACATACCCTGTACACACTAATGTAATTAATAGTAATTATGCTAAATATATAATTTAGTGGCTAATGAATGTACTTCACTCAAAGATTTATACATATATATGTATATATATATATATATATATAAACTTTATATAGCTTTTAGCATACCTTATGATTATAATAATAAAATAATGAAAAAAAAAGTTACACACAATGAAATGATTTTTTGCTTTGTCAACAAATTGGTGTTTCGGTTTGGTTTTCTACATACTTATGAAGAAGAGAGTTTCGCCAAAGACTGAAGTCACAAACACATATGTATATAAATATATGTAAATAGTCATATGTACATACATATATATCTTGTTTGTGTTGCACACATAGACCGAATAACTTTAGCAGGATTTTTTTGTTGCTTGTGAAAAAAAATCGGAAAGTTATTTTAGATAGTTATATAGAAGGAGGGAGCACAGACCAGAACAGTTTGTTCGTTCTTTTTTTTTTTGGTTAATACAGGGTAGATTTGTAGGCGGGGCAGTGATTATGATTCGTATGTGTGTGTGTTTTTGGGCATGAATTATGAGAAATAATTTTAAAATGGTTCGAAAGATTTCTCATATTCGGGAGGTTGTCAGGGCTATCTAATAACTACTTTAAGTTTATGATGTATGTATAAAGAACAATGGAATTTTTCTGAAGTCATCTCTTGGGATTTCGATCATATAAAAGTTCTTATTCCTTACTCAATCTGTGGCTAGAACATATTAATGGTTATATATATATATATATATAGTTACGCATATAGAAATATGCACAATATATATATATATATGATGACATATATATATACATATACATATATATATTTATAGAAAAACATTTATATACGAGAATAGGCTAAACAGTATTCATCCCAGCTAAGAACCACATGGCGTCGTTTTTCTCCCATTAATCCTATTAGAATTTAATTCCAGGCCCCCTGCCTTACCCCATTATGAATTATTATTTGTAGATTATGCACCGAAAACAAAAGAACTTCTACAACAGTGGTCGTTCGATTGCGATTAGATAATACCTGGCAAACACTAGCATTTGTCAAGGATTTTTGGAAAATAAGTACCAACTGTCATTTCTACAAGTTTGCCAGAACAGCGTAACTGGATTAGCAATAATATTGCTCTAGAATGAGATAACATTGAGAATAAGGTGGTTCTTTCCTGGCTAGGCCGATTACCTTGCATAGTTAGGTTATAACTGAAATGTTCATACAACGAGATATACATACATACATACATGTATGTATACTATATGCTATATACAAATAGTTCTAACTTTTCGTATCGCAATTCCTGCGTGATTTTGCTTTTTGTGTTATTACATTCTTACATACTAGGAAAATGTTCTCGATTTTAAATGTGTTTTTTAGTTTCATTGTTTTATGTTGTTTTGCTTTGATTTTTTGTTTTCTTTTGTTTTGTACTTGTACGTATAAGAGAATGGTTGGTAACTCTGATTATTTTGATTGCAAGCGAGTGAGTCTTTAGTTACGATAAAAAGAGAGAAAGCCTTCTTCTTTGTTAATGTTTTGGAAAGAGAGGCACAGCTCTTATATAAAAGAAAAAAAATGTTTATATATATATATATATTTTGAGATGAGTTGCTTAGATTTCTCATCTCTCATTTGTGTTTTTGTGTCGTTGTTCATTTTGTTTTCTGAATGTATTTTATGTTCTTCTCTGTCGTTTTTTTTTTTTTTGTATATTCAAGTTCATCAAGTGCGAGAGTTGAAAGAGATTCTTGGCTAAGACAAACAAAATTTAAATTGAAATCTCGCTTCATTTCGTTATAAAGTGTTTCTTCTTTTGGTTTGTTTTGTTTTGATTTGTTTTTTGTTTTTTTTTTAAATAAAATTTGGCAATTTGTTGCAATATCTCGTTAAATGTTATTTCTTAGTACATTCTCCATTTTGTTTTGTTTAACTAAAGAAAATCAGCCTTTTCTTGCTATACACATAAATACATTATAAATCTCTATATATATATATATAAGATGGTTTGGTTTTGAATGTTTCTCGTTATGTTGGGATTGTGTTGGTCTAATAACAATTTATCAATTATTGCTGAATTAGAAAGCAAAACAACTCAATTGAATAAATTTGTACAAGTCAAAATAATTCCGAATTCGGGCATCGATTATTTGGTTTTAAAAGCAAATTATTAAATAAAAACATTAAATTCGAATTGTTTGTTGAAATTTAAAGAGAATTTCTTTTCAGAGTTTTTGTATAGATTTTTGCATAGATCAATAAAAAGAAATCAAATAGCTAATCGATCGATTCGAAAGCAATTAATTGAATTTACAGTTAACAATCGTACCGGTTTTGGTTTTTTTTTTCCACTGAGAACTCATTACAATTTGGTATAACTGATAAATCATTATGCCTACAACAATCCTCGGCTATGTCAGTTGGTTTTTTTTCGGTTAGGGGGCAAGGGGGAAACTAAAAGATTCTTGCCCCCTTTTGGGTTTTTTTTTTTAAATTTGTAAATTTCTAAATAGTTTTTTTAAACTGCTTGAAATGTATAGTTGCCGGTTGTTGTTGTTGCTGTTGCTGCTGCTGCTGATGGTGGTGGCGGTGGTGGTGGTAATGGTGATGATCATGGATCCTCCTCCTCCTGCTTCAAGTCCCTGATAATATGTATTTACTCTTTCTGTTACAGACGCGGCGGTTTGAAGCTCAATGTGGTTGTGCTGCTGCTTGTGGCCAATTGGTGAGAGTCCAGAGTGTCCATTTGATGATCTCCATCTAGACCGATGCCCAGGCCGCCGCCACCACATTCGGCAATGGAATTTCTCACCGATGGCGGTTGCTCTGCGCCTGGCAACAGGCCCACCATTAGCAATGGCTTATTAAGTGGCGGCGGCTGGTTGTTGGTGCCAATCGGATCGCTGCCCAGACTATTGCTACTGTTGCTCTGGGTATTGGCACCACCGCTACTGCCGCCACCAATTTGCTTCTCCTTGTTCCGCCGCAATGAGGAGCGATATTGACGTGGCACGTTGATAAGGAGACGACGTTGTTGCGAGCTGTTGCTAGTAATAAGATTTTGGCCAAGTTGGGTATTCAATTGTTGTTGCAGGTTTGTTGAGTTGTTGTTGTT
Source organism: Drosophila nebulosa (assembly GCA_024703675.1). Classification (NCBI taxonomy): domain Eukaryota; kingdom Metazoa; phylum Arthropoda; class Insecta; order Diptera; family Drosophilidae; genus Drosophila; species Drosophila nebulosa. The sequence continues at coordinate 3,325,486 of JANFPS010000009.1, forward strand.
GTTGTTATTGTTGTTGTTGTGGTTATTGCCGCCAATCCCGACAATTCCGATGCTGTTGGCATGTGGACGACGTGCAGCATATTGTATGGACTCGGCGCTGTTACTCAAACGGATGTTGCCAACTGTTCGGGGTATCGCGGCAGCAAGAGAGAGTGTATCACACAGGAGGAGAGACAACGGGGGTAGGTAACAGAGAACAGAGTTTCGAAAAGAAAAAGAAACACAAACATAAAGAAAGGAAGAGAAAGAGAAAATATATATATTTCTTTAAAAGATTCTGTTCGTTTGTTTCAGCGGCAAGTTGATTGTGTTTGTTGCTTTCTTTTAGGTCTTATGTTTTTTTTTTTTTTTTGCTTTTTTTTAGCTGGCTATATATGGGTGGGCGTGACTGTGATAAGAGAACATAAATAATATTAGTAAAACAAAACGTTAACGCAACAAATGATAGAAACAACAACAATTACAACATGTAGAGGACACATCATTAGGATAAATGTAAATTAAGAATTATGTGAACACAAGAGCAAAAAAACGAAAAACACACATTTTTTGTCTCTTTAATACGCATAATAAGAAAATAATAATATTTTAATATTGTATTTTTTTTTACACCCAAAGCATATACACACACACGCACACTCGCACACCCGCACACACACAGAGTGAACTAAATTTATATAAATTCATAATAATATTTTTGTAATTAGCATGAAAATAAAGTTAAACATTTAATTCAAATCATAATTAACATTGATATAATATTCAAACAATACAAAATGATATATACATATATGTACATCCATATCTGGAGTGTATGTTGATATATGTATGTACATATATATTTATAATGCTTGCAAATTTCAGAGATTCATAGCTTTTTTCATTATGAATTTACTTAACTCTTCAATAAAAATGTAAATGATTGTTGTGATATAGCTATAAATCGATTATCTCTTGAATATCGAACGATTTAAGTCAATGTTTACCAGACTTTAGTTTAGGAATTTTGGTTTTAAGTTCAAAAGCTCTGCTTAAATTCGTCTTGGTACTTGAACACAAGTTTTTAAAGTTTCTTTTCGAAATTTGTAGGCATAACAAATAATAGGCATAAATTATTATGTATATATAATCGATTAATAAACAAATATATAAATTCTCGATAAAAATATTATATATAAACATATCTGTTGAATGTTTTAGTTTTGGCAAAGCATGAATAATATATGATGAAATTTGATAATTTATGTATATTGAGTTTGAGTATTATATGGATTATTTAAAAATGGATGCAGCAACAAATGATGAATCGGAGGAATGGGCTCATTTTTGTTGTTTGTTTGTCTGTTTTCTTCTTATTTTTTTTTTTTTTTTGTCGAGTTCTACAAAACACAAGACATTCCCATTTTACTAATTTATAATGAAATTCTTATTTCAGAACAGAAAGTCTAAAACATTAAAAATGACGGTGATGAAATTGTTGTTATTCTGGCTCCGGCTAGTGCTGCTGCTGCTGCTGTTGTTGTTATTGTTGTTGTGGTTGTGAATCCTTTGATGGGCAGATGCCTCAAAGGACTGATATAGAGTCGAGGCATTGCTGGCCAAACGTTGACGATGTGTGGATCCACCACCGACAGAAGAAACAGTGGCCAGAGGAGTCGAATGTCTAATGTAATGTGCATTTCGGGCATGAGTGGTGGCTGAAGGATATGGATGATGTGAATATAATTGATTGGGATGTGAGTGCTGTTGAAATTCATGGGATTGCAATGTGTGTTGCAGCATTCTGCCATCCAAGAAATCACAATCGCTATCGTCATTGTCATTGTCATCGTCAGCGTTAAGCTCGTTGTGTTTATTTGGATTTTTGGTTATAACAACAACAGAACCGGGTCTAGCAGCACCAGCTGGAGCCATTGAGCTGGAGCTTAAGCATTGTGTGGAATAATAATATGATGTATTGAGTGGATAATGGAAGAATGACTGCTGCATTGGCACTTTATCCGCTGCTTTATTGTTGTTGCTGTTGTTGTGGTTGTTGTTTTTGTAGTAGTTGTTAGTGTTGGTGATCGTAGTTAGTCCTTGATTTTTACCCGAATTGGCATCTAGGAGCAGACGTCGATTTGATTGCTGTCCAGCAGAACCAGTTGTTAATAGAGTTGGCGGTGGCCTCAAGAGGCCATCCTTGGAATGTAATTGTTGTTGTTGTTGTTGTTGTTGTTGTTGTTGTTGTTGTTGTTGATGTTGCTGCTCCTGCTGTTGTTGCTGCTGTTGCTGACTGTAGCTATCGTCGGTGTCCATCATGTCATCAAATTGCTGTTGCTTGCGATAGAAATGATAGAGCTGAGCTGAGCCACCTACTCCCATACATCCTCCAATTCCCACCATGCCTGCTCCTCCTCTTCCGCCTCCAACAGCAGCCGCTGAAGCCGATGCTACTGCTCCCTGTCGCATATCTCGGGTGCTGCCGCCGCCCAAGTAACCAGCTGCTGCAGCAGCAGCAGCCAGGCAACAATTGCTGCACGTATCCAGGGGCAGTTGCAGCGATACCACGGCAGCATCTCTCGGACCCAAGAACCATTCGGAACGGGTGCGCATGCGTGCGGTTTGGCGTTCATGGACCTAACCCATCGACAATAATTACAGTTGGTGTTTGTTCCAGTGCCAGAGAGTTGGAGTGATGTGAGGTGGTTGTTGTAGTTGTAGTTGTTGTTGTTGTTGTTGGTGGTGGTGGAGGTGGTGGTGGTGGTGGTGTTTTTGTTTTGTATTTTTTGGGGAGTGGAACGAGGGGGGATTCAAAATTTCGCATTAGAGATTTCTTTGTTTTGGTTGTTTTTTTTTTTTCGATTTTCTTTCTCTTACAAATAGCAAAAAAAAATTGAATTTATTGTTTTATGAAAATTAAAAATTACTAAACAATAACAAAGAACAAACAAGGGAAAAAGTAATTTTTAAAGAAATAAAAAAAGGGAGAAATACAAAATGAAATTTATTATTTTTTTTTTTTTTAAGGTGAAAAGTAGGAAAATAAAGTGCACATTTGATTTGTAAAGCAAAAAGTATATATTAGGGGTATTCATTTAAGTCATTTAGTTGCAAAACGGAAACGATACTGACAAAAAATGAAGCGTTCAATTTGAAAGAGTACAAAGATCTATAAAGAACGTGAATACCCTTAATGTTAAACTGGTTAAGCACAAAGTTACTAAAGTGTAGGCATGACATTCTCTTGATTTATATCCTTGTAGGCGGCAGATGGCAGGCATGGCACATATAATGACTTGATCTGCAGTGATAGAGTGGAATCTGATCTGCTTCCCCCTTCTTATTAGGCAGATCGAATTGCTTTATCATGGCAATGCTATACCAAATTGAAGATTTAAATGTTGATTTGCCAAATTTCATTCAGATCGGACTACTATATTATAGAATTAGGCAACAAGAAGTTAAACAGACAGACTTTAACAGGTTTTTGTTACAGACCAAAAAGGCATGCAAGGATATAGAAATTGCGGCTGGCCGAAATTCAATCGCAAAGTGTTCGTTCGTTTCGGTATTTGTAGTCTTTGGTAAACAATACGAAGCAGCTGCAGTAGAAAAAGGACACCGCCAAACAAGCTTAGCGTCGTCTTATTACAAGTATTTTATCTCGTTTTTTTTTTTTTTTGTTTTAAATTTAAACCATTTCATTCAACAAATAATGCAATTTCTTAGATTGTTTTTTTTTTTTTTTTGTTTGTTTGTGTTTTGTAGTAGTAGAAGTTGTCAAATCTGAACAATGATTAAATGAATCGAGTGTGTGGTGTGTATAAGAAACAAGCAACAACAAAATACAAAGATTAAAGTGCCAATAAAAAAAAAAACAGCATTAACAAATACAAAATGTTACCACAAACAAAAAATATTTGGTTAACACAAGAAACAAGCAGCAAAACAAGACAAGACAGAGACAAGTGACTACTACTACTACATCGAAACGAAATACAAATACAAGTGCACATACATAATATACATACATACATACATATTATCAGATATATCATTAAACTTAGATTACTAACAAACAAATACAAATACATCAATTAAAGATAACAAAAACAAAACGAAAAAAAAAAACACATACAACTTATGGTACATGGTGTAATGATTGTACTACTAATACACGAAAGATACGAATGATAATAAAAACTGGCAAAGCAAAGTTAACAGAGGACAAAGTGAAACAAAAAACAATTAATAACAAAGATAGTTGTACAAAAAAAACTTAAATTTAAGCATATAGATATATGTATATACAGTGTTTAGCTTTGATTCTTGTAAACTTAACATCTAATGGATCTACATATATTCATCATTTTTTTAGCTATAATCCCACGAAGTCAGCTAGACCCCAACCTAACGTTTAGCAAAGATCTAGGATAAAAGTATTTCAAATCAAGTTAAGGCCAATTAATCATAAGCCATCTTGGACCAAATCCTGAAAATAGCTTGCTTCTAGCCCTCAGACATTAATTGTCATCTTTTAGAGAGGTAAGTTTAATGAAAGCAAAAGACTTTCAACTAAGGAATCAAATTCATACTTTTCTGTTATGTTAAACATTTTAAATTTAGGTTCATCTCTTTCTAATTTAAGCTAAATTAGTTTTAAATTTCAACTATTTTCAATTCGAAATATATACGCAAGTTTTGTTTATGGTTTTTAGTTGTATTTTTCACTTTGTTCGTTTGTTTTTTTTTTTTTATTGAGTGAAAATGTGAATTGAAATTTTTTATAGATCAGTTTAAGTTGGCGAATGTGTGTATGTGTGTGTGTGTTTTTGTGTGTGTGTGTGTGTGTGTGTATAAGTAAATAGTATAGATTAAATGTTGAAATGTGTAGTGGAATGAGAATTAACATTAAGTTTAATCAATGTGTACAAATTATTAATTGTAATAATAGTATAAGAAAAATGTTGAACTTTTTGTGTTGTTCTTTGCTTTTTTGCTCGTGTTCTTTTTGTACAGTTTTCAGTGACCGGAATGGGAGGGGGGAGATGGGGTATATAGATATATATTTAAGTAAGTATTTTGTACCTTGTTCTTCAAAGGGATTGTGTGTGTGTGTGTGGGGGGGGGGGGGGGATGCTTTTCGAGGCTCATACTTAAGGGTTAAACACTTATATATAGAGTGTGTTGGTTGTTTGTTGTTGTAATTGTTGTTGTTGTTGTAAAAAGGCAGGCTTTTAGCAATTTTTTGTTTGTTAATACAGAGTAGAAACATAAGACAAGTGTGTAATAGAGAGAGAGAGAGAGATAGCAATAGGAATGGAAACAAAAAATAATAATAATAATTGTAAAATAAACTCAAATTAAATCAAACAAAAAAGAAAAGAAAAACGCTTGTATATATATATATATCTCGAGAGAGAGCGCGAGAGAGAAGTTTATAATATGATATAGGTTATCTATAGAATGTGTGTTTGTTTTCTTCTGATCATATTCAAAATCAAATTAAACAAAGAAAAAAAAAAAAAAAAAATAATGAAAGAAAATTAAGAGAGTGGGGAAAAAAAATCAACTTAATGACTAAAATTAGAGTTTGCATATTTCATTTTCTTGTTTTCATCCTGCAAAATAGAATGGAAAACTTGAAAGAAATGTCAAAATGTGAAATTCGAGCATACTAAATTCTAATTGATCTCATTTTTCAAGTTGCTAGAGTTTGCAAGTCACGTCAAAAAAATGTTTTTCGTTTTCATTTTTGGGGTTGGGGTTATGGTTTTTGGGGGTTTCTATACGGATATTCTAGAGCCTGGATAGAAATCATCCCTCACCTGTGGCAAATATGAGAGACTTTTGGTGCTCTCCGCATAACGATTAACGGCTCTGAGCTCCTCCATGGTCATGCCGCCGTTGTTGCCACCGTTGCCGGATGGCCCAGTTGCTGCGCCACCAGAATTCGAGCTGCACGAGCTGGAGTGACGTATGCCCCGATTGCAGCGGCTGCATGTGCGCGGCTTGAGCTTGGGTGGCGTTGCCTGAGGCACAGTGGATGAAGGACCAGCAACGCCAACGCCGCCGGCACCAACAGACGCAGAAGCACCTGCGCCAGCCTGACCATCAAGGCTCTTGGTGCCAGCTCGCAGACGTCTCTGATGATGGCTGCCGGAAGTGGTGGTCATGTTCTTCTTTTTATTCTGACGATAGCGGCGCTTCATCACCACCTCCTCTTCATCCTCATCGTCATCATCGTCGTCATCATCATCGTGACGCTGCTTGTGACGTAGGAATCCTCCTCCAATTGCTCCTCGGGTTGGCAGTGGCGGCGCAATGTGACTCAATTCCAATTCGGCAGCAAAATCATGTCCATGTGCATGAACATGACCATGTCCGAGTCCGAGTCCGCCATCTAGCTCATCATTGTCCTCGTCCTCATAGTCATCGTAGTCGTAATCGGTGCCATTGCCGTTGCCCTGCTGCAGCTGTTGTGGCTGTTGCTGCTGCTGCTGCTGCTGGTGCTGTCTCTTCGCTGGCAGCGGAGATGAGGTCATGGCAAAGATGCCTGGACCCTCCAGCGACACCGACAATCGAGCACAACTCTCGATGAACGAGTGCTCCGGTGAGACGCCCAACGAGAGAACACTGTTCTCCAAGGCCGAACTGGAGCTGGTCAGCAAAGCGGGCGTCGAACGGGATTCCTCTTGAGCCACTATAGTTTAGATATAGATTAGGAATGGGGGAAGGTATTCGTTTTATGATTTCTTTTTTTTTTTTCCGATGAGTAAGAAACAAGCGTGCAGATTACAAATACATAGGCAAAGCCATAAGCGAAATGGACAGGATATGTGAGTAGAATGGGGAAAGGCCACCAGATGAAAGAAACCACCCAGAACAAAATATTCGAGAAACCAAAAACAATAAAAACTATTTACACAGAGTTAGCTCATAGACTGTTTGATAGATAGATAGATGGATAGATAGACAGATAGAGATAGATATTTATGTGGATAATGTATGTATGTCTAATGGATAAAAATCCTCTTCTTCGGTCAACAGAGTAAAGAAATAACATATTTCTAAAACAAAAACAAAAAAATAAACACACGAAAAACTTCAAGTGTCTATATAGACCTACATATGTATATTTATATACCTCTAAATATACGTTACTATATACGTATTCATTTGTATATATATATATTTGTGGTACTCACGTAAGCCCCAACGTTCGCATTGGCATTGAAGCCAAGTCTTCTCGGCTTCCAATGAATGTTGCACTATTGAAGAGAGATAGATGGAGAAAACGAGAGAGTGTTAGAGATAAGAGACAATTATAAAACGGAAATTCATTATTACTAATGTAAGAAATAATATCTAAATAGGTTAAAGTCAATATTCATTGTCATAGCAGGAGATAAAGAATAAAGTAAACAAATATTTCAAATCCTTCACTGATGAATCAACGTAATTTTGATATTAAGAAGAAACAGACAAGTCATTTGCTACCAGCGATTCAGTTGGTCCCTAATTCTTAGCCTCGTTACTCCCCCTAATATTCCCTGAACTTATTTTAAAGATTTGAGTTTAGGTTTTCTCAACTTACATGCATATTTCTGTTGTGCCAATTTGCCACGCGGCGGCGGCGGATATTGAAAACTGCATATCCATTCATCTTGCACCTTTAGAATGCGTCCCGTGACACGAGCATAATACTCATAATTCTCACGTCCAAAAATATCATGTGTGGCAAATTTATCAATTATATGTTGCATGATCTTTGTGGCCACCTAGGAGAGAGGGAAAACCATTGTATTAGTTCGTTTGATCTTCAAGATTGAATTGTATGTATACTCACCTTAAACTTGAGCACATCCTCCATGCGAGCGGTTTTGCCATCGCTAACGCAGGATTGAAAGAAACTTGGGGCCACAGAGACACCCAGGGCCTCGCTGGTCATACCCGTGGAGGCGTGGGCGGCATTGCTGGCTATTACACGGAATGTGCCAAAGAGTAAAACTAAAAGATGTTGCGTATATTTCGGCAAAGAACCAAAAAGTCTGCAAATAGAAGAGAGAAAAATAAACAAATGATTGAGATTGAGTTTTAAGATTGATCCGAATTGAGACAAAGAAGAATGGCCTAGGAGACGAGATGGATGGCTTCTTCTCTTTCGAGTTGGAAATGTGTTGTCGTTGTACCGTTATGTGACTTTGTCGGAGACGACTTAACACGATTTGCCCCATTTAAAATGATGTCCAAATTACGCTTCGAGTTAAGCCCTATCAAAAGGCATTTAACACTCTATAAGACTCAAGCTGCCGCCTGGTGGGCATGGGACTGCGTTTGGGTCTCTGTCTGGTTTGGTTTGGTCTGGTCTGAGGTCTGGTCTATTGTGTTAATAATATCTTTCCCTTTTGCGCCCTCTGTTATCATTATCGTACAACTAAATCGTCTCGTCGTCTTGTTTTGTCTTTTTTCTTTTCTTTTCTTTTCTTTTAGTTTGTTTGTTTGTTTTCTTTCTGTCTTTTATTTCCATCTTTCTTGCCACCTTGTTCATGGCATTTTCAATGCATTGTCAAGCGAGCAAGCCCCATTCCCGCCCTTCGCCTCCATCTCTGTCTCTGGTCTCGTCTTTTTACCAATTTATTTTGTTGGATATTCAAGTTTTCACTTTTTAGCGCCACAATATATAATACGAAACATTTGTTGCTGCGCTCGTTCGCCCGCTCTCTGATAGCTAAAGCTGGGCGAGGAGAAGCAGAAGAGTTGAAGCATTAATTGATTGAGTTGGGGCTTTGGCTTCGCCTTCGCCTAGCTGGCTGGCTGACTAGAGCTACCTAGCTAGATGGGTTGTGTAATGTGGATGGACGGACGACGTTTAGGAGGAGACCGACCAGTTTTTCTTCTTCTCTAAACACACTAAAAGCCAACCATTTTTGTTTCGAAAAATCATTAGGCACGCCAAAATGAAAGTGTGAACAATGTATCGTAAGCTAGACAGAGTCAGCAAATGGGAGAGAGACCGACGTGTAGAGAGAGAGAGAGAGAGAGAGAGCGAGAGAGAGAAAGAGAGACCCAGACATACATCGTACATAGGATGAAGCAGACTTTCTTTGATTATTATTATTATTATTATTATGATGATGGGTAAGTCGGTAGTTGTGGGCTAGGAATATGAGTCAGTGCACTTGTAATGAAAAATAACATGACTAATGGAACGCCAAACGTAAGGCCAACTCAACCAACCTGACAGTCAGCCAGCTCTAGCTCTATATAGATAAGAGATCTTTTACTTAAAACAATATACCTACACACACACACACACGCACACACACACAGAACATAAGGAAATATACGATAAAGAAAAACAAAATGTTAAATTTTACAACTACCTTTATCTCTCTGTCTCTTTGTCCCTTTTAGTTATTGAGCTATACAGGTACATATGTACATATCTACGTATGTACATAGTGTAATTTATATCCCTGAACATGCACAAAGTATATAGATTCCTATAGAATCAGTTAATGTTATTGGATCTCTTTGTTTTCTTGTGCTTGTAATCTTGTAATTAATTCGTTTATTTTGAACATTAATTCATTAACTAAGTTCCCCCATTTGCATTCCCATTTCCATTTGCATCTATCAAGTCGAATAATAAACATTATATCGCGTTTGTGATGCAAGGCCGATGATGTCTTTTCCGATTTCACATTTCACAGTTCCTGTGAAAACTTTTAAACAGACGCCAACAACAAACAAAACGACACAAAATATGACAAAAACAACAAAAACGATACAAAAATCTCGTAAATCCACTTGTCAAGTAAATACTTTTCAATTGTTTTATCTGTCAAAGGGAATGATGATGTTTCACTTTATCACTTCCTACTGCTCCACTGCCACCCCCATCGCCACCTCCACCTCCGACTCCTTACCCTCTCGTCTTCTCTTGACTTTATCACTTAACACATAATTCAAAAAAAAAAAAAAAAAACAAAACAAAATCAAACTGGTTCCTCTGTAGGGCAGCATCTCATCATCATCTCCGCATATCTCATACGTAACACAATATATGTGCCATATAAGAAAGAAAAAAAGACACAAAAAACAACAACAATATAAGTATGCATGTACATACATCCATCCATCCATATGAAGAAAAGAGAAGAAAAAAAAGTTATAGTGAAATATTAAATACAGTTACACAAAAGCAAATCAAATGTCGGCGGCACTTGAAAAGAAAAGAAAGAAGAAGAAAAAAACCAAACGAAACGAAATGAACTGAACTGAAAGAAAACCTTATCCGACATATTTAGTTATGTTTTTTTTTGTCGTTTTTATGAATGAAATAAATGAAATGTGATTCATTCAAATACGCAGAAGCTACGCATGAAGAATACTAAAACAAACAACAATGCGACAAAACAACAACAAAAACAAAAAACTATTTAGCATTAATTCATAGAAGAGCCGGTTTTATTTTTATGTTAATACCAATTCAATCGAACTGAGCCCATGTACATACATACATACATATGTATACAAAGTTGTCTCCACGTAACTCTAGACGATTGTATAATAACGCATCCGACTGAATCTCATCTACTCCAATCTGAAGACCCTACGACTACGACGACTACTAATGGCCATTCAATGTAACCTCATCAATCACAATTACTCATTGATTTCTAACAATTTTTTTTGTGGGTTTTTAGATAACCAAACCAACAACAACAAAAAGAAATAGTAAATAAAAAAAAAAAATCATTTTGATTATTTTACCCTTATCTGTCTGTCTCTCTCTTTCGGTCTTTCCTGTCATATCAATCGGGCAGACATAAACATTTATTTTGTTTGTGCCTTCTTAACGGCATTCCATGTAATTAAATGCAATTAATAAACAATTTGTACGCACATTCCCATTAACAACAACAACAACAACAATATGAACAACAAACAAGCAACGACAAAAAATGCAAATAAATATAAATTGATAATCCTTATCTAGGCATTTGCGCTAATGTCCAACGCAGAATTTTCAATGACTTTGATATTTAGCACCCTTTTTACATACGTACATATGTATAATGGGTATACATACATGTGGATCAAAAGAAGAAACTTTAAATATATTTAAAATGTATTATTAAATGTATTAATATTCGTTTTTCCATCATTTCGCAACGGTTTCGGATTTGTTTGACCAAAACAAGAAATTGGGCTATAGTTTTGATTTAGCAAATGGGTGTTTTTTCTTTGTTTTTACTTCTTTTTAAGAAATGGTTATTAAATCGTTTAGTTTTAGTAAAAAAGTTGTTTTTCATTTATAATTCAAATATTCAGCTACGCATTTTTCAAGATTTTGAGGAAATATGTCATTTGGAAAAAAAATTTACAGCCAATTTGTTTTTTTTTTTTTTCGTTTAAAAGTGGGTTATAAATATGATAAGCACTGTAGTTTGTATCCCCACAACTGTCACCCAATATTCGATGACCGTTCGATCTAAACAAGCATCTTGTAGGTGCGAAGCTGGAGGATTAGAATCTAATTAAAAATTACAATTTATTTCCAAGTTTTATTTCCTACAGGGTAACTCAAAGTAAGTGCCGCCGCCTGCTATCAATTTCAGCTACCAAAATATTGGCCTCTATAGAGTTCATTATGCTTTTCAAGAAAAAAAAAAAAAACAAAAAGAAATGAAAACTGATAAGATTAGGACCGACCGAACACCGATCAACACGGTTTTCTCTTCTGGTCGACCGACCGATAGTATTTAGATAGTTCCTTAAGCAAATATAGAAGAAATGGGCTTGGCGATCATTGACTATGAAAAAGGCTAACCTCCATTAAAGAAGAAAACCCTGAACTATGCTGGTAACTTATGTGAACTGAAAATTAAATTCAATGATTTTCCTTTGAAAAATTTAACCAGAAATTCACATGAAATTTGTTATCCATAACTTAATAAATGAGCAGACGCAACAAGCTAGTAAACAAAATCACAAAATTAAAACAAAAACAAAGTTCATCAATAATTTGTTAACTCTGCATTTCATAAGAAAACAAACAAACAACATTAAAAACAGATATTCCAATGAATTTAACTTGTGGTAAAGGGTGGGGTGGGAGGGTGTTTATTCGTTTAACTAGAGAAAGACTTACTTTGCCTGATGATATCGGAAAATTATTAAAATCACAATTGATCAATCATCAGAAATTGATTCATAGTAGTTACGCACAACAAACCCGAATGCGGTTTCGAAAATGAGGCACAGGAATGACTATTACTATGATTGGACATCCTATACGTATAAAGGGCGGGTGAGTAGTGTCGTGAGTATCTATTATATTTTTGCTTGCTTAGCACTACACAACACACACACACACATGAGATTGGAAGCTTGGTTAAATCGTGAAGCTGACCATATCTCAGCTTATACATCTTTGGAGACTGCAAAATCAGCATCAATATGCATCAGTTGTCGTCGTGTTCAGTTAACGCCTTCCTACCCCCTCCACATCTCTTGTTCTTTGTGTGGCGGCGTTGGATTGAATTGGATTGTATACACATACATACATATATGTATATAAATATATGTACATCTGTGTATATATTTTAGCAGATGCGAAACATAACCGCAGCAGAAGCAAGTTTTTTATTATCGGGCCACAACAAAAGACAATACGTCATAATAATGATGATGAACAAGCGAAAGAAACACCAGCAACAAGAACAACAAGACTAGCCAAAGGCAATGGCAAAGCCAAAGGCAAAGGCAAATCGCAATGAAAACGCATACACGAATATATATGTATGTACATACATGTGTATCCACCGATAATAAAAAGCAGTTTCAACATATGAAAATAAATATACTAAGTGTGCAAGCATCACAACGATGATATGTGTGGATAATACATACTTATGACTCTGAACGACGACGTCGACGACGACAACGACGACGGCGACGACAACGACAGAAGCAACTACATATGTGTATATGTATATGACCTACCAAACCCAACCCAAGTCAACTTAACTCAACCCAACCCATCCAAGTCCAAGTTAAGTCAAGCAAGTAGCAGCAACAACAGCAACAGCAACAGCAGCCGCGCACTCTGTCACCAGGCCAACGACCAATGCAAACTGAAAATTGTATACTAGTCAACGAGCAAGATATGCAAAGCGATCTGCAACAATGTCAATAATGTTGGATATTAGTGGATTTTGGATATTAGATGACCAGAACCATTAAAGACAGGGAGAGAAAGAGAGAGGGAGACGACATTTCTGTGGAGTTCTTTGTATGTCTTTTCGATCATTTTCTGTTTGCCGTTTAGTGTCTATCCGTTGCCATATGGTTTTTTATGTATATGTATCTGGAGGTTGCCTGCATTCACGAAGCGAGTTCACGGAGAGAAGAAGAATCGAAAGCTGCTCCACTGACGCACATATTATACCTTCTCCTACTTTGTATGTATGTACATATATGTTGAAGATCTTGTTTTTACATTACTTAAATTTTATCTGGTTTAAGGCAAAAGAACCTCCTAAATTGATTTACAGTGGTCCCACACATTGTGCTTGTTTTTAAACAATTCTTTCATAATAATAATAATCAATCAGGAAACAGCAAAGAAGCTCAGACACAAGACATCGATGTCATCGTCGTCGTCGTCGTCCTCGTCGATGTCTGTCTACGGGGGGATGGGGACGAGACGCAACCATAATGGACAATGCGGCTTTGTCGTCATTCCGGACGCGATGCCCTTTGCGTTTGTGTCGGCGACTGTTCCGCTGCTGCAGCAGTTGCTGCAATTTTTTTTCTTTTTTTTTTTTTGCCATTTGTTTGTCTAGACCAACACAAAAGCGGGCACAAAATGGGTATTCTCTTTTCATTTGCACTTATCGGTATTCGCAGCAGAGTTTGTGTCGTTTAACTATTGTCCAGGGCATGGCAATTGTGTAAATAACCAGGGAGACGACCTATTAGCTGCGGCAGCAACAATAAATAAAACTTAAGTCATAACTAGAAGAGAAAGAGCGGAAGGCAGCTGCTGGGACGGCGGCTTATGACAAGGTTTAGTCTTCTAAATCGCATCTGGAATCATTTCCGGGAGGAACTACCAAGTTTGATTTTAATCTAAAGCACACATATATACATGGACAACCGATTTAAGAGCTAGTGTGGCATATTTGTTGTGCCGAAAACCTGTGAAGGGCTAAGGGCCATGCGAGCAACAGGCGTGTATTGAAAAAGCTTACAACACGCAAACACATAGAGAGAGAGAGAGACTGTGGTTGGAGCTTTTATATTTTAAGGGTCAGGCAACAAGTTGAAGTAGCAACAGGACTCGAGTCCTCTCCTCCAACAGCAGAAAAAGAGACAAGGCAAGCTTTAACGCTCATTCCCTCTCTCTTTCTCTCTCACTCGCTCCAAGCTAGCACAAACGTCAGCAGCAGCATGTTGATTGTGATTATTTGTTATTGTAGCCATGGCTAGTTGTAAATTTCACACGCAAAAATAACAAAAAATAAATAAACACAAACACACGCACAGCAAACATTTATAAAATTTTATTTTTGGACTTTTCTGTTTCTATTCTCGATTTTGTGTTTCTATTCTTTCTCTCTATTGCAAAAACGTGCAACAATGACGTCGACACGAACTGACAGCTGCCGACGCCGCCGCCAGCTAGCCAGACAGTCAGCCAGCTAACCAGGAGGACCTGTTGTGTTGCGTCGTTTTACGTTTTTCTAATTGATACAATGTTTCAAACGCGTGTCTATTTTTATCGGCAACAGCAGCAGCAGCAGCAGCAGCAGCAACAACAACAACAACAACAACAACACCAGCAAGGAAAAGGTAGAACAAAATTTTGCGCTATTGCTTAATGTATTTGTTGTTGTTGTTGTTGTTGTTGCTGTTGTTGGGTGTTATTATTGCAATTGTTTTTGCTGTTGTTGGGCTGCCCTAAAAAGTAAATAAACAATAAACAAATTTACAACAATAAAATTTGTGTGCGCGCGCTCTTTTCTCTTAATTTGGCGGTCGAATGTTACGCATTGATTTTTAAGAAAATTTATGTTTTATTGAAACTTTTGGATGTGCGTGTGTGTGTGTGCGGTCTATGTGATTTTAGGGTGGCTCAGAAACTTTCACAAACCAAAAAGAAATTAAATCAAATGATTCTCTAAATAGAAGACTATAAACATGAGACTCATATGCGAACTAATTTTTTAAGTAGAATTCAAATTACTTGCACGTCCGATTATCCGGATCAGATTAATTAAAATCGGTAAGACTTGATGCAGATTAAGTAAAGTGATTCTTGCCTTATGTCGATTTTGATTGACCGAATTGAGTCTGGTCGCATAGCGCATAAGCGTAAGTTTGGACAAAACTGGTAATAAAAGTCCGAATAATAAACGATACTGATCCAACAAAAAATTTCATTTACAATAATTAGTGGTTGGCAAGATCAGTTTTGAAACCTATTATTCTTGCATTTAAAAATAATTCTAGATGAAGGAGAACTAAGAAATAATGAGGTCTACAGGCCACTCTAGTGTGGGTGTTTACACACGCACATTTAGCACATTTTTTATTTATTCACTCTTTTTTTCCTTGTTGTTGTTGTTTCTTTTTTCTTTTAATGTAACCAATGGACTACTGACTGGCACTGGAACTGGCTGACGTAGTAGCCATTGATCACACACAAATGTTAAACAAATTAACACACTGAGTAGAGAGAGAAATAAAGACAAGCAGCAGCAGCAGAATGGAAAAAACTAAGAAGTCGGGGAATGAGAGGTGGAAACGAAATTAAAGATTGTCAGTCAAACAGCTGTCAACGTAATTCATCAACACTGGTTCGATACACACACACACATTAACACACACAGACGCATGAGATAATATCGATTGCTAAGCGGCAGTCTCCCGCTCACCGCTCACTTGTAACAATTGCAAATTGCAGCAATCATACAACAACAAAAACAAATGCATTTCTTTCGTTAATTGCGTTTGTGTGTGTGTGTGTCGGTGTTTGCCCACGCTTTCATGCTCTAATTCAGCTTTTGGTTAGAAATCGATTGCAGCAGCAACAACAACAACAAGAAAAAGCAAAACCAAAACATTTAAGCTGAAGAGCCTTTAACCCTTCACTGGGTTTTGACAGTTGCATTCGAATTTGGAGCAAGCCGAACCCAAAAGGAAAACGAACCAATCAAAAAGTATGATTAAGAGAAGTGTAATTATTAAACAAGTCCTAGTGTTAAGTCTTGAGTGAAGAAAAAAATAATTTAAATATTAAGACGTTAGTTTAAGATTTACTTCGAAATTTTCCGGTTTCTTCTGAGATACCACCAATGTTGAATAGGTAGAGCTTCACTGTGCACTGAATGATGAAAGAAACGACCGGTTTTGGTATAAGGAAGGAAGGATTCATGTGTTTTTTAAGCAAGTTTATCTTTCTATCCGCCGCACTCAAGGTTTAATTAAGTCGAAGTATCACTCTTTGGGGGCCATTATTGTCGTCGCTTCGTCGTTTTAGCATGTTCAAGTGAAAATTGGTGAAAATCCGCGCGCATACACAAATGTGTCAACAAGTGCCAGGCACACAAACACCAACCAACACACACACACGCACACTCACTCACTCACGCATACAGAGAAAAAAAGCTTTCCACTGAATTAACTTCCACTTCCACTCCATCGCCCCCGCGCTTCCTCTGGACTCCTCCTTCCCTCCCACCACTCCTTTTTCGTGAAGATTCTTAAGCAGAGTTGCAACCAAAAAACAACAACACGAAAAAAACAGAAAAAAAATCTAGATCCGGTTCAGCAAGTTTACCGCAAGCTAGTTTCGAGCATGTACGAGTATGTGCTTGTGTGCGTGTGTGTGTCTGTGTGTGTAAGTATTTTTGTGTGTGCGTGTATGTGTGTATTTGACACTCACCTGTGTAAACGCTCCGTTTGCTCCGCTTCATTCTGCAACTCGTTGATGGCAAACAATTCCATCTCACCCTGCCGACCAAAGATGCCATTCGGTATCTTCCTTAAGAACTTTTTAAGAACACTAGCTATGGTGAATACGGAATAATTATCGACATTGACCAAACGGCCAGCTTGAAGAAAATGTATTAGCTTCTTCATGGCACCCTGATGGCCAGGAGCACGGAATACATCGCGACGATTCGGGGATTCCTTATTCAGTTTGAGTATCAAGACAAGTAAAGGTCCTGGAATGTTGTTGTTGTGTTTGCAGACCTCTTCGAGGGGCACACCGAATTTAACCTTCTCCAAGCGATATGGATATGATGGGGAGGTGGCTGGATGGCCGCAAGAAGTAACCACATTGCCAAGATCGGCGGCACGACGATGAACTCGTTCAGCCCAGCTGGACATGATTATAGAGATGAGGATGGGAGCGGGAGTGGGAGTGGGAATGAGAGAAGGGTGGGTGGCTAACTGATGAGCTTGGTGGAAAGTTGATGTTGAGATGTGCGGTGAGGGTGTGGGCTTTTCCTTCTGCTTTGCTTGCTTGCCTTGCCTTCACGCGAAAAATGTGCCTGAGAGATTTTTATGGTTTTTTACATTCATGTTTATCGTCTATCTCTCTCTTTCCCACTCTCTCGTACAATCGGTATCTTTATCTTTTTTTCTCTCTTTCTTTCTCTCTCTCTCAATCAACAAACGGGACTTGGCTTCGTTGTTGTTTTTTTCTTGCTGTGTTTGCTCCTTTTCTCCTTTTAATTTGATATGAAACGACGAAATTTCAATTTCTCAATTTCAATTTTAAATTCTTCAACTCAGCGTTTTGATTTTCATATCATCTTTATCCATTCGCTTTTTTGTTGTATTAATTTTCTTGCTTTTTGCCTCCTGCTGTATGCACTTTTTCAGCTGCTTCTTTCTATCTTTTTCAGGCCAACGCCTCTCGGTTTATTGTATTTATTTGTTGTGTATTTGGGTTGTTTCTTGCGTTTTTGCTGTCACTTGGAAACTGATTGTTTTTTCATTAATTGTACTACTACTATGAACTGTTATTTGTGTTTTTTTTTTCAATCTGTTTTCAATCTGTTTTAATTCCAAGACCGTACATATCCGCGCACACGACTTTCATCAGGAGGCTAAAAAACAATAAATACAACAACAACAACTTAGGGATGAGAGACCGTCGATGAAACTAAGCATAGTATCGATAAAATACCTATCGATGGAATGCCTACACCCCGCTATTTAATGCCAACATCCCGCTATTTACAGCCGCTTGGCGCCACTGAGTTCTGTTATTTAACAGAATGTATTTACTGTTGGTTAACAGACTCCGCGTGATTCGAAGTTAGCTAACATTCCTCCCCCTCTTCTTCTTCCATCAGAAAGATAAAGAAGAAGCAGAGGAGGTCTTAGCCAGTGTTGAAATATTGCTATTGCAGTGTTGGAAAACTAAAAATTAAAAGTTTTTTGTTGTTGGTGTTGTTCTTGCCGTAGCTGTTGTCGCTTCGAGGTGAAACAAATAAAAGAAATAGGTTTAAAAACAAAGCCCACAGTTGCAACTGCATTTTAACTATATCCCCCGCACACACCCGCTCCAGCACTACTTGCAGAAAAGAACAACTAAATAGGTAAGCCACGCAACGGGCAACCAACAAGGCGGAGGTCATGCTCAACACAAATTTTACAAGTATTTTAACCACCCCCACTGACCCCTTCCTCCTCCACCACCACCATTACAAAAAAAACTTTCGATTACAAAAACAACAACGGAAAGCAATATATAAATGAAAAAATAAATATGAAAATGAATAATTAGCTTAGTAAAAGAAATCAAAAATTTTCAAGTTCAACCAAACGAAAGATAAGCAATAACAACAATAACACGAGCAACTAACTTGTTCACCTTGAAATCCGTCGTCATCGTCAAGATATTGACCCTGCAAAAGCATATATATACATATATATATATAAATATATATTTATATACATTTGTACAATATATATATATATATGTATATGAATATGCATTTAAATATACATACGTAGTTACCTATATAACAAACATTTCTTTTGTTCATCATAGAAAGCACGCCGACAATTGCTAGGTGAACAAATGACCACCGCCTCCACATCGCAACATGCTTCGTCCACACTGATGGCGGCCAACGCTGGCTCAAGCTCAGCAGCAGCAGGCACGGGAGGATCTGGTTCAACGACAACCACATCGACACCCAGTAGCTCAGCTGTGCGCGCTTTGGCCATGGAATATAAATCATTGCAGGAAGAACCTGTCGAGGGATTTCGCGTCAAATTGATTAACGACGATAATCTCTTTGAATGGGAGGTGGCCATATTTGGGCCACCAGATACATTGTATCAGGGTGGTTATTTCAAAGCCCATATGAAATTCCCGCACGATTATCCCTATTCACCGCCATCCATACGCTTCCTGACCAAAGTCTGGCATCCGAATGTTTATGAGAATGGGGATCTTTGCATATCGATATTGCATCCACCTGTCGACGATCCCCAAAGCGGTGAATTGCCATGCGAACGCTGGAATCCCACACAGAATGTGCGAACGATTCTATTGTCGGTCATATCCTTGCTCAATGAACCGAATACATATTCGCCAGCAAATGTAGACGCATCGGTCATGTATCGGCGATGGCGAGACTCACAGGTAAGCAAAATCTCCACCGGCTTTCTCATCCCAATCTAATTTCCCTCTCCTCTCTTAGGGCAAGGATACGGAGTATCCTAATATCATACGTAAACAGGCCCTCGCCGCCAATGCCGAGGCCAAACGGGAGGGCATTGTTGTACCCATGACTCTGGAGGATTACTGCCTTAAGCCCACACGAAAAGTCAATACAGAATCTGGCTTAGATCCCAATTTTTATGATGATGATTTTGATTTGGAGACCGAAGATGATTTGCCCACAGACGATGATTTCGATGACGATGACGAGGATGAGGACGACGACGATGAGGATGAGGACGAGCAGCAGCAGCAGAAGGAGCTTAGTGCCGACATTAGCAAAAATAAGTGCAACAATAATGGACTGGGAGTGGCAAGGGCAGCGGCTGCAGAGGCCGATGGCGATGCCGAATCGGCCGATGATAGCGGTAAAGGGGAAACCACATAATTAGTACCCAACCACCACCACTACCACCAACTAACCAACCGACCCTTCTTCATCCCCATCATTTCTTCTTTTACTCCTCTCGCTCTTCTAGGCCCTAACAAATAGGCCAACAATTTTCATTATTTCTTCGAAAAAAAACACAAAAAACAAAAACAAAAAAAAAAAAATTAACTATTATTAATATGATTAATGTATAATTATAAAGCAGAATTAAGACGAAATTGATCAGATGCAACTCATATTAGGCTTTAGTTTAATTAATTGATTTCTGAAACAACAACATGCGAAAGTGAAAGCTAAATTCAAACGGGCAAATAAATTTTAAACAAGTCAAATTATCAAAATTATACCTAATCTTCGGAAGAGATTAATACATACTTATTTATACATATATATATATATATTTTTTTTTAACACGACAAGCAAAAAACCATCTTAGAAAAACATTTTACCTTTAAATCACGATTTGGAAATTTCCGTTGTCTCCTATAACCAATAATTTTCTTGCAGAACTTGGTTTTCTCTTAATTTTAACACACGGATATTATATCATTCATAGATTCCACATTAAATTAGTGCTATTATTTTTTATGTGCGAAATTGTTATTCGATAAAGATATTGATTTAATTTTTTAATGTTTAGCTTAGCAATTGTTTACAAATTGCATTTTCGTTTATCCAAGCTTTAGTTTTGAGCATTTCTTAAAGTTTGTTTGTTATATAAATTGATTTATCTGCTTGAATTTAGCTTAAGATCGAAATGTTTATCATTTTAAGAGAGTTGCTGATTTTGATGACTTTATTTTTTGTTAATATCATAAATATTTAGTTAAAAACAAAACAACAATCTAAAAATTATTTCTCCTCTCGGATTAAAAAAAAAAAAAACAAACAAAAAACAAAGCGTTACTCTTATACATATAATTGTCCTCGTTTCTTTCATTTAAACAAAATCAGCCATGTATAAACCTTTAAGTTAAGTTGAGTATATGAAAGCAATTATATAGAAATCAGGGACTTTTTCAATTCCTTCAAACAAGAACAACAACAACAACATTAGTAGCAAGAGCAACAGAAAGGGGCAAATTTAAGTATAATATTAACACAAACAACTATAGAAACAAATAAAAGATGAAGAAGAAGAAAAGAGAAACAAACTCAAGCAAACAAACAAATATGAAAAACAACAACAACAACCAACTGATTATCATTATATACAACATAAAATGATATATATACAATATATGTATTAGATCTAAAATTATTATTTATGTGCAAGCAATTCTGGGGCAAACAACAACTTTTTAATGACTAAAAAGCAACCACGAACCGATACAACCTAAACAAAAACAACAAATATCTCCCAGCGAGATTAAAAATACAGAAAACAAAAAAACACAAAACAAGAAAACATCCTAAGAAAACCGAACAGAAACAAAGTTACAACCTAACAACAACAATCAACGGATTTCAAATATATATAATTATATATATATATATATATATATAATACAAAACAAAAACAAAAAAAGAGAATCTAGAATTAAGCAAATTTTTAAAATGATCAATGAAGAAAAAGCAACAACTGCAATATAAGAAACGAAAAACCGTATTGTATAAACAACAAATAAAAGCCAAATAAAATGACAAAAAAAGTTTATAATATCTGTATGTACCCAAAGTTGATTTGACTTTGGATATAACATTGAACAAAGAGAAACGCTAACTTTTGGATTTCAAATCTAAGAAACACATCTCGAATTCAATTGGCCGTGCATTTGTTGTTAACCAATTAGTCGAAGCTAAAGACAAAAGTGGAGAACTCAAACACTAGGTGATGATTTTAGCTAGGAGATATATTATAATCAGGCAATTTCAAGCTGTTCAATTGTCTGAGGTATGGGTAATTAGAAATATTGGCTACTAACCTGTTAAGAACCTTTTGATTTTGGTAGATCAATCGGCTTATCCATTCTTCTCGTTAACACCATCTTTAAGAGCAAGTCTTCTGATGATGTGGGCTTCTTTCTACTTACTATTAAATCCGATAATATCAAATGGAGCGCATATATATTCCTTTTCAGTATAGACATTAATAAATCCAATGAATATAATTTGATTCAGAGCTAGAATGTGCGTATGTAAAGGCGCAGAAGCAAAGGCGACATGATTACTTGGCCTTGATCGGTTCAACTGAAAAGGAGTGAGATGGCATGCTCTTGTTTCCGTATGATATCATCTCTCGAACGCAACTGAAGATTAACTGCAATTTGTTGGATATACTATATATCTCGTCTCGGGTTCTGTGGTTACATTATCATTTCTTTAGCTGTTTATTATTTTGTTCAATTTTTTTTAGATTTTTGTCACCAGCTTAGCACGTTTTCGCCAAGCCACCAAACCGGGCGTCAGATCCTTGTCGGTAATGGCAGGCATGCGAATCAGCGAGCTATAGACACCAATATCAGCCACCGACATTTGTGAGCCACCAAAATATTGCTGCTTCTGCAGACGCTTTTCAAGCAGCCTAACCATGGCCACCTGAGATTTGTGGGTGGTACACCGCAAGAGTTGATAGCATATGTCCAAAACCAGATCAATCTCATTGCAAACGGGTGAGCCTTCGTAACGATATTCCGCTGGGCCCACACGACCCAAGTACCGTATTATGTTTACTTCACCATAAATGGGTACATACATGGTCGGTGAACTGATCATTTCAGTGTGTTCGCCTATCAATGTAATGGTTATAGTCTATGATGTGGTTTTCATTGATTTACTTACAATTTTTCCATATTAAGGTGACATTGATTTTGGGCAATGATTCATTGATGGGCACCTTGGCTAGATTTTGTTCGAATTCTCTTGCCGCTGGTCCAATGTCTGCCATTGTGGAGTGTGTAAAGGTCTTTACGTCGATTGTATAGAGGTCGCGCCAGGCATTCTTCAAGGCCAACAAAGCGTAGGGTATAAAATTTGGATGGCCGTTGATGACTATATCCTCGAGTGGCACCTAAAATACATGGGAGTGAAAAGGTATTACCTTTTTTTTTTACTTCTAATGGTCACCATTCCAAGCCTTACCTCTTTTAAACCACCATTCTGATAGGCTGTCGTATGCTGGATTGTCTTGCCGCATAAGCCGAGACCGGCTCGTATCTTGCCCAGTTGGGTCTTGAGATCTTCCAGTTGGAGCAACACCTTGTCCTGACGGGCGGCCACCGCTGATGTGTCCTTACCATTGTTGACCTGCAAGAAGCAAGATGTAAACGATTATTCAAGACAAGTTGGCGGCGTCCAGCTGGGATGGATGGACGACGACCCCAAGGACACACAAGAGACAGCAAGCAACACACACACACACAATATTTCATCATCAAATTTCATGTTTTCTTTTTTTTGTTGTTTCTTTATGGTTGTTAGTCGTATAATTGTTTATAAATAGATTTTAGTTTATTTGTAGTTGTTGTTGTTCTTCTTCTCGTTTTAACCTTTAACAGTTGCTGAATTTGTCGGCCTAAAGTGTCCAAGTCAAGTGCACATGTGGCGCTGCTGCTGCTGTTGCTATTGCTCTTGTCTCTGCCGATCTGCTGCTGTGGGAGTGACTGGATCTTCTTAATTAAGTCTACAAACTTAATAATACTATATATAAAATCGAAATGGTTGATTCTTACACTTGAGCCACTGCTGCTGCCTATGCCGGCGCCGGTGCTGGGACTGCCCGACAGGCTCACATTCTTCAGATCATACATACAGGTGGGCAACTTAATTTCGAATTGAGGGAGTAAAGTTTTCAGCTCGTACATTTCGCTAACAAAATATATATATGTCCGTGGGAACAACTAATAGTGTGACCATATACCATCAAAGCACATGTGGTCGTGTTCTGATTTTCATCGAAATGTTTACTTTTGCCGGTTAGTTTATACATTTTTAAAAACCTCGGCCATTGCATGCTAAACATTGTTGTCGAAACTAATATTGAAAATTTAATAAAATGATAATATTCCAGTATTTCAGAGTTTAATTTAAATAAACTAAAAGTTTTCCTCATTAATGTAGATAACTATTAATTGCTATCGATATCTTTACACGTGTATATATTATCGATAACTCATACTACGTATCTATCGCCCTTAAAATAAATTCAAATTCAAATTTGGATCTTTTTAGAATACAATTGCTGCTCGCGGATAACAGAATAGAAAAGAAAATTTGTAATGTTTTCTAAAATATCTTTCATGTAATTCTTAATAAAACATTAACTATAATATTGGTTTCTAAGCAATTTTAGCTTTTGGTGGCCCCGGCTTATGCTTGGGCAGGCGTTTTATTCTCTTATCCACAATATGTCTGAGACGACGGTCCGGTTTCACGAGTTCACTCTCATCCATCGGCTCAATAACCTGGCCCTTGCGTGTAATTACTGCGGGACGCGTTAACATTCTAAAAGCTGTTTCGGGAACAAAGTTTCGACCAATTGGAGCTCGTATACTAGCCTCATAATCAGCCAAAGATTTGAAAGGAAATGGCACCGACGAAACCATATGTGCGCGGGTATCTTTGCTGCTTGTCTCATTGATGTAAAGATTATCTTTGTTTTCATCACGACGCTTTTCGGGGACAGCAAGCTTGAGCAGCAGACGCTTATTGCGACGTTCCATTACTTCGGGAGATATGCCTGCGCCTGCCCAAGAGCCCCATCCTGGCATGGCCAATTGCAGCTCAGTGTTTTTGAGCTCCGAATCTTTTTCCTTGTCCTTATTAAAGTCAGCAATAATATCATCATCCTCAAACGCTTCGGTTAGGGTTAGTTGTCGTTCAGCTTTAGCAGCTTCTTCTTCATCGAAATCAGCTTCTATTTCCCCATCTCCCAGGGCATCATTCAGACGGCCATGCGATGCTTGGGTCCAATTCAAAGTTGTCACTTTGGTTGGATCTATTGAGTCAATGACGGCAGACGGCTTCTCTTTAACTTCAGTCTCTTCCAAATCATTGGATATGGGAGTTGTTGCTACTTTCGTTTTCTGTTCTATATCCTCACTGTTGAGGGGCTCATCGATTTCGACGCGTTGGTTTGTTTTGTTGAATGTTAGATCCTTAAGATTTTTTAATGTATCCTTCTTTTTCTTTAGTTGTTTGCCCTTCTTCGCTGGCGTTTGCTTAAGTTTGTCTGCTTGCTTTTTAAGTTTTTCCAACTTTTTGGTTACTTTTTCCTTTAATATATCTCCATGCTGCTCGAATATATCTTCCAAAGTGGCATTTTTTGACAACTTTTCCACCTTCCAGCCATTTTGTACAGTAACTTTTGTTTTTTTCGGCTTCTTTTGAACACTTTTCTTAACTTTTGGCACTTCGACGCTCTTTTCTTTCTCCTTAATTTCTTTGAGTTTCTCGACATCATCATGATGTTGTGCTAGTAATTTTTCACTTTCATTCCGCTCAGTCCAGTATTTACGCCAATTGGGATCATCGGTTTGATCTTCGTTAGTGTTACTCTTGCCTTTAGATTTGACTTTGGTCCAGGGATTGAAAGGATCATTATCCACGGGGTCTTCTTTCTTAGCCTCCTCCTCCGCCAGATTCAAATTAGGCGATTCCTCTTCGCTGTCAGACTCGTGCTGCTTCTGAGTTAACTGACGACTCACTGCCAACTGTTCGGCCAAATCCTTACGCACGTCCCTATCATACTTGGCCCGGACCTGCAAATTCTTTGCCCACGTGCCAGTATTCTTGTGCCTCAAGCTAGCTCTCTCTTTCACTCGACTCTTTTCCAACGCCTCGAGCTTCTCGAGAGCTGCCTCTGGATTGGTCTTTTGCAGCAATTCGAATTCTTTTATCTGTTCCAGCATTTTCTGACGCTTTTGCAATTTGTGATACTTTTTGGACTTGATCTTATTCTGCATTCTAGCCTTGGCCGACTTTTGGGATTCACGCATTTTGAGGTACGCCAATTCCTTACGGCGTGCAAAGAGCTCATCTCTTGTCAACTTCTTCTCTAACAAGGCACGCTCCTGCATCTCCAGTGCCTTTTCATCAGTGAGATCTCCAATTTGCTTTTTTCTTAATTCCCGCAATCTCTGATTACTTTCTTCGAGCTGTTTAGCCAGATCCGATTTGATGCTTGTCTTAAGAGGCTTGGCATGGGCAGAGGTGTTCACGTAAATGGTCTCCGAGGGTATGGGAAATATCTAAAGAAAAAAGGTTATAAAATAATATTGGTCTAGTATTTTACAGAATGTACTTGCCTGAGTTTCTGCTGAACGCTGCTGAGCCACCACAGCATCCCAACGTCCTAGTTTCTTGCTGACTCCTTCATAGCCTATGGTTCGTTTTATACGATCCGCCACTGGCTTCTCCAATGGTTTCTCTAGCACTTTCTTAGTGCTTTGGACATTCTTCAGCTTTTTCCCTGTATTCATATGCTTAGATGAGGTGCGCAGGATCTGTACGAGGTCGTTGAGCCCCACGGCCCGTGGCTCGGCAACATTTGCCGATGACGACGCATTCGAAGATTTGACCAACTGGAATTCATCCTGCAACGGTTGCCGCTCATCGCGTGTGGACCGCTGTATATGCTGAACATTGCCGCGACTACTGATAGCCTGCAGTAGCTGCTTGTGCGACTGCGGATTGTATTGCTCTTCATCATCACTCATGTTGTTACAATTCAAAATTTACAAATTTTAGGAAATTAAACCACGCGGTGTGCGCAACAGCTGACTACTGTGGCTAGAACATAGAAAAACGATACAGTTCAGGGAAATAATCGATTTTTTTCTGTTACATTTTGAGTGCTTTTCAACACTGTCTATTGCCGCCGCGGTTATAAATTTCACAGCACTGTGCGCCACTGCCGTTTTGTTTGTTTCATTGTCCGGCGTTTTATTTTTTGTTAACTAACAGAATTGGCCTCAAAATATGGCCGACACTAAATCCGGGCGCTATGCCAATTCCAGTGCGAGCAGTGGTCCTAGTGGCAGCAGCAGTGGCCCCACGAACATCTCACAATTGGTCCAGGGACCGGCTAATTTGGAGTGCAAGGACTTTCAGGAATATCTACGGACGCGACAGACCCCAGAAACGCTAGAAAAGCTTTATAATTATCCTCCTATATGTTTGGCCGTTTATAGGGATTTGCCAGAAATAGCCCGTCAGTTCATTATACGCATTTTGTTTGTAGATCAACCTGTACCGCAGGCGGTCGTCAGCTCTTGGGGAGCCCAAAGATGTGCCAAGTTAGTGGTCTTAACTCTAACCGAGGAATAGAGCAAATCAATTTACTATGTTTATTGCAGAGAACAGCAGGAGGCCACCAGTTGTTTGACATCCCTGAATGTGTGGCGAGTGACGGCTATTCCAGGTGGATTGGCTGCTTGGGAACTGTCGCCAACGTTCAAGAAGAGCGTTAGACAAATACTTTTAGGCGGTGGCAAACCCTGGCCCATGACAAATACACTAGAAAAAGACTCAAAGCCCCGCGATATAGCCTTTCTGGACTCGTATGCAATGGCACGATGGCGTTGTGTTCTGCATTACATGGTGGGTACTGGAAATCGCAATGGCACAGATGCGGAGGCCATCAGTCCAGATGCTGTACGGATTCTTCTGCATGCCAACCTCATGAAAAGAGATGAACGCGATGGCATAACGATAACGCGACAGGGATTTCAATTTCTCCTGCTGGACACTAGGGCCCAGGTGTGGCATTTCATGATGCAATATTTGGATACATGCGAAGAGCGTGGCATATCGCTACCCGAATGCCTATCGATGCTATTCCAATTGAGCTTCTCCACACTGGGCAGGGATTACAGCTCGGAGGGAATGAGCAATCAAATGCTGGCATTCCTGCAACATTTACGTGAATTTGGCTTGGTCTTTCAAAGGAAACGTAAAGAGGGACGCTTCTATCCCACACGATTGGCTTTAAATGTTACCAGCAAAGAGTCAGCGGATGCTGCCACAGCCATAGTTACCTCATCAGCGTCAGAGGAGGAGGAACGTATGCAGGATCGTGGCTATATTGTGGTGGAGACAAATTACCGTGTCTATGCCTATACGGATTCGCCCCTCCAAGTGGCTGTTCTTGGACTCTTTACCGAGCTATTGTATCGGTTTCCCAATTTGGTTGTTGGCGTACTCACCCGAGATTCGGTGCGGCAGGCCCTAAGAGGTGGCATCACAGCAGAACAAATTATCTCATATCTCGAGCAATATGCCCATCCCAATATGAAACTTGTGGAATCAGCCATCAATTCGAAATCCTGCCTGCCACCCACAGTTGTTGATCAAATCAAGTTGTGGGAAATGGAACGTAATCGTTTTACCTATACCGAGGGTGTTGTCTACAATCAATTTCTGTCACAAAACGATTTCGTCACTCTACGGGATTATGCTCAATCCATTCAAGTGTTGGTCTGGCAGAACGAGAAAACCCGCACAATGGTGGTGCAAAAGAATGGCCACGATGATGTTAAACGCTATTGGAAAAAATATTCCAAAAGCGGTGGCTGAACGTTCGTTATTTACTAAGTTAGAGGGATATTCTAATTTGCTTTCTTTTAAAATAAAAAAGGGATCTTCGATAACTGATGGCGACGGGGGTTTGGGGTTCAGTAGTCGGTGGATTTCAAATATAGTTATATATAAAAACTTAACGAAATGTCTTTTTTACTTTGTTATTTGGAAAAGAAGAAGAAAATCCACAGGCAGACATAAGCTAGACAAGGGCTGCGAAAGTGAGTGAGATGCCATATATTTTTGTGCTTACTCGCTCATTAAAACATGCAAACTTATGGATCTTAACGTAGTGCGGCTGCAGGTGAATTGTTGCAAGTGACTTCTGGCTGAAAGGTTCTCCTCTAATTGTTTTTCATTTTAGCAAAACGGAGGCGTTCGTCCTCACGGAACTTAACGCGTTCGGCACGCGACTGACCCTTAAGGGTGCGAACAATCATATTCTCTTGGCAATGATATTGGGGATCATAGGTTCCTACGTCCGGCTCTAAGTCCCAATCTTCTTCACATTCCGCCGCTTGTTGAGGTCCAGGATCCACCTGTTTAACGCTTGATACTGGTTTCTCCTCATTTATGTTCTGCGGCATATCAATCTGATCTTGACAGACTATGATATGATCCTTTTGCAATGAAACAAAAGCGAGGGAAAAATTTTAGTCGGAGAAACTTTACGCGTATAGACCTTTTTACCTGTAAGTCGGCTGCAATCATGCGATGTGTTGGATTAAATGGGCACACTACAAACATATTTTTCTTGTTATTAGTGCGGACACAACGCGCTAGATGTTTGGCCAATCGCCCACGCAATAGTTTATGATTCTTGTTTAAAGGACACGTCACCATATCGTTGAAAGAAGGGTCTTTTACTTTGTCCGACATTTTCGATTAAGTTAAAGAACAAAATGAAAAAGTACTGACTCTTTCGATAAATTCTAAGAAGAAAAGGAGGAAGGATAAGGTGGGTGAAAAGGTGCAAAACCAAGAAAATGATAATGCATTAGATTTAAAGGCCCAAAACTAATTAGAAATTTAAGAGGGGAGAAGAGTAAAAAATCGTCTTAAAAGCCCTTTGACAAGTTCTTGTTAAATTTGGAGCGATTGTTGGATCTCTACGAGCGAATATATATAAATTATTAAAAAGGATGACTATCACGTAGTTGTGTCTTTTTCGATCGCTTTTACTCTTTCGTTTTAGACCTCTCTAATTGAATCTTTTAGTGTGGAAGTGGATCAAATATCTTGTCCATACTCAGCAGATTCTTTAAGATTAAGACTTACAGTTTTAAAGTCTTACCTTGACTAGAAGCTTCCAAACTAAATTGATTTCCAGCAGTTAGTTGTTTATCAGCGAAAGGTTTCTACAATACTGAAAAACTGAAAAAAGTAATTTCTATGACGTCTCTTAAAATCAAATCCAAGTAACTCAAGCCAAAACAGAATGCTCTAAGGTTACTATGTTACGAATGGAAGGAATCAAATTTCAATAACTAGTTTGATAAAATCTCCAGTGAGAACCAAAACAGAGTTCTTCCCAATATATGCAACATATATTTAAAATGCGAGTATCATAATACATTCGATTTTACTCTTGTTTTATGACAAAATTCGCACCATGTGAGGCACAATCTATCACATGTACCCACTGATATATGACCATTTTTCATATAGAAAACTATTACTTAGTTGTTTAGATAGTCGAGCATCTGGTAGTAGACGAATTGGGACTAAAGTTAGACACACACTTAAACTCTGTTTTGCACTGCAAAACTAAAACAAAAAATAAAAAAAATTAACAATTGTTCCATATTGAAAAATCAACTGTTCTTTATTTGTAAAGAAATGCGTTTCTTTTTCACTCCATTCGCACATTTTCTTGTATTTAGGTTTGTTTTTTTTTTTTACACACTTTAAACGTTACGGTAAAAACGTCATCTCGGTTGGGCTAGTTGATGTTTACGCCGTCTCCATGGGCTGAGCAGCCGTCTCCTCGGTGTACTTGCCCTTGTCCTTGCCCAATGCTGCCAAACGTCCCTTGCCGCGACGCTCCAGAATGGCCTTGCGATCCTTGTCCAGTTTCAGCTTAACAATCAAAACTTTGCTGGGATGGATGCCCACATAGACGTTGGTGCCGTTGGCGTTTTCCCGCTGGATCTTCTCAACGTAGACCACGAACTTCTTACGGTAGGCTTGGACAACTTTGCCAACCTGGTTGCCCTTGAAGTGGCCACGGATCACCTGGACCTCGTCGTCACGGCGAATGGGCATCGAGCGCACATTGTACTTTTGACGCAACTCCTTGGAGAGGGGTGCGGACATCAGGCGACGGCGGATGTGCGATGGGGCCTGGAAGTGACGCTTGCGGTTCTTCCTGCGCGACGACGAAACAAACTGATTCAATTTCATTTTGCTGGAGGGCTGCTATGTGTTGTAAACAAAGATAGGAGAAATACGTAAAACTTTAGTAATTTGTCCACAATCACTCTGCATAATATCACAATCAAGTAGAATATAAAATTCTTTTATAGTTTCCATTGTTTATGTTAAATAATATTAACGGATGGGTAACTAATTTACGAATTTTATTTCGGAAACCTACCTACCGTCGTAAACACAACGAAAAGAAAGAAATTTGACAGCAGCGAGTGTCGGCTAGAGATATGAAAATGCATCAAACTATCGATACATGTTAGTGATGACACCGATTGTCGGTTTGTTTAAATTTGCAATTACAAACATTTTTCTTTTAACATTTGAAATGCATGCAATTTATTGCTTGTCATGAGTAAAAAAGATTATATTAATATTTAATTCAGTGACAGCATGTCTTAAAAGCTCTAACTTTAATTTAAACGCTATTTTGTATTCACGATTAATACAAAATCCAGAGAAATTAAAGTTTGCTGGTATCGATATACATTTAACCACCACTAGCCGTGGATATGTCAAAATTAATTGTCACAATTCGATAATAACATATTTCGGGGTTGCAAAGCGTCTTTTGATCCGATACTAATAAACTTTATAAATATGCGGATAATTACCTTGCTTTGTTTTTTTTAATCTTCTAAGCTAAAAACAGGCACTTCGAAATAAAAAGAATATTGCGCACATTTTTTAACACTGGTAAAAACTAAATAGTTGCGCGCCAATTTTAAACTTGAGTTACTTATTGTTTGAAGTATTATGCCATGCATAAATTAAGGCCAATTAAGGTTTATTTATAAATTTCACTTGCATTTAATGAACACAAAACTGTTAAGGCAATGAAAAATGTTAAATTATCCAACACTATTTCAACGGTTGCTCAACAGTTGCGTGGGTGCGCGCTCCATTCAGATTTCAAGTCTGTTGAGTTTGTGGCTGGTGGTGAAAAGCTTTTCAAATCATTTACGTACTCCTCTTCGGAGCAGATCTCTACAAGATGTCTGACTGGAGTCTAATTGGAATTCAGTCGCGTGTGTGCTGCCAACTGTTGCGTTAGGCCAAGCCATTTAAGAAACCAATAGAAAAAGTTCTGTCCATTTTTTTTCAATTTACTTTAATTGAATTTGATATATATATTCAACATGATGAACAGCCTGAAGAAATTGCCCATGCGCATGGTAAGTAACTGCCGCCGGATTCAAAAATACTCTCCCGCAAAAAAAATTAATTTATATGTGATTTAAATTAATTGGTTTAACCATTTATTTTATGTGTTTTTAGGTGGTTAATGCTGCACGTCAGCAAAGTGCGGCCATGTCCTCGGCAACGGGTTTGCCACCACCGTTGACATATCTCACCGACGATGAGAAGATGATGAAGGAGACGGGTGAGTTGTTGTTGTCATTATTGTTGTTTTTCCTGTTATTGCCGTTCCTCTTACTTTGTGTTACTTTGTAACTGTAACGTTTGATAAGGCGTATTAGATTTCGAATAGTATTTTTTTTTTTATGATTAGCGGATTTTTTTTTTATATTGCGGCTGTTGTTGTTGTTTTTGTTGCAGATATTCCTTTCAGTTGATGTTACGCAACGAATTTTTAAGCATTTTGTTATTGTTAATAATTGAGTTCAATTATTATATCAACCTCAACAGGTTTTCTTCTGTTTTAGGTAAATGAAATTAACTTTTTCCTTTAATTTTATATATTCTTTGGAATTTTGCTGATAAAACAGTTTTTTTGTTTTTTGTATGTGAATTTAGTGTAATGGCAAGCGGGTGTAGAGTGAAGAGAGAGGGGAGTGGCTGTTTTTTTTTTTTTTTTTTTTTTTCGGGGGGACCAGATAAGCACACTTTGTTTTCTCTTTTTTCGTGTTTTAGATAGTAGAAAAGAAAAATGTGTAATATACATAAGGTACATATACTTAATAACTGATAGGTCAATCAAGTGAAAACCATTTTGCTTTTTGTTTGGAATTTTTTAAAATTTTTCCTACTATTAATATGTATATAGTATATACATACATGTATGTATATGTATGCATGTTTTGTTGTGTTATTTTTTATGCCACCTCGCTCTGTATTTTTGCACATTTGTATCAGTTGAGAATCGGCAATTGAATCAATTTAGTTAATGAACAAAAATTATATAATTTAGTATGGAATGGAAATCTAAGGAAATGGAAATGCGAAAATTGAATTTTTCCTTAGTGTTATACGGAGTTTAGAAAGAAAGGATTACATAATATTTTATATGCCCAGTTGATTTATTAGTTACAATTTTTAGACTAATGTTATTCTCAAAACTGATACATTGCTGGGATTATACTTATTTATACTTATAATTATAAGGTACATAGATGTGAAATTTTTATTATTATCATTTTATTTAGATTTATCATTTTATTTTTTATTTACATGTGCTTATAGTAAGTTGCATCTACGCCCCTTTTTTTTACATTGTAGGCTACTTTTATCTTTACAGATTTTCTCAAATTTAAATCCAATTGATTTTAAAAATATAAACGTACGTTTGAACGTAGATATACGTATATGTACATATATATTTAATATATGAATAATTCTTTATATACAAGAGATATAATTCAAACAATTAAGACAGAAAAAAAAACGCAATAAACTTAAATTAAAGTGAAAATCTAAGTATCTGCCCAAATTTACATTTAAGATTCATGGCTAAAGGATTACAGGATCTAAGGGCACAAAATGTGCCTTTTTGCTAGAGCAATCGTTATTTGGGTAGGTTCAAGTTCAAGGTCTGAGCTTATCAAAACATTTTTTCTCATAGAACATTTTATATATTCGAAAAGATTCTGATTAACTCACCACTGAGTGGAAACAGGCAATTTAGTTAGGTGAGCGGAGGGTGGGGGAAGTTAAGGTGGTCTGTTCGAAGTAAGCACACACACAACACACACGCACACACAAACTTCTTGAGATACTCTTGTGGTAGCTTTTTCTGCTGTTTTAGCTTTAGCTTCAGCTTTTGCTTACGCCTTTGCCTCATCTTCGTTGGTCTTGATTGCTGAGAGACCGACCATTTCGAATTGAATGTGAAACATAGAGAGTTCGAAGCGTGCGGGCGGCGGCGTTCCCGGTGCGTGTATCGTGGGTGGGTGGAGAAGAAGGAAGAGGAAGAAGGGGTTATAGAAAGAAGAGAACTAACAATTATTCCTTTTGGAGTCGTCGGTCAGTCGGTTGGTGTGTGTGTGTGTGTGTTGTTGTTCACAAGTCAAGTCAGCTGTGAATTTAAATTATAATTGTGAATTCCATAGCGTTACACTTGTGATAGAGCAAATTAAAATTAGGCAACTGTGCCACGCCCCCGCCTAAATGTGCCCACTGTTCTAGTGAGTGCGAAGTGGCAATGGGTGTGCGTGGTTCTTGGTTGTGTACTTCCCTAGAGAGTTGAATTAATTGATTTAATTATAATATTAATATGCACAATTGATTCTTAGTTGGGAAGTTGACATTGTATTACTTTTTATCTTGTTTTATTATTATTTCCGCGCCTAATTGAGTTCCATAAGGAGCTTATCACTCATTATATTATCCATGAATGAGCTCGTATATCAAAATTCATACATACAAATAAACTGTTTATGGTCTGATTGCTGTTGCGTAATACGAGCTGCATGCAAAGTGGCTAAGTACATAAGCTAAAAACGGGTTTTATTTGTTTTTGTTGTTTGATCGACTGAGTACAGTCAGCAATTCAAAGCAATTACTTGAAATTGTCAATAAAACTATCAGCATACCTTAAGGAGCAGAGGCTCCATTGAACCTAAGTACAGTTGCCTCTAGAACTTATAGCTAACCCAAATAAAGCAACAACTTGTCCGGTACAGTTTGCCCTCAAACTTTTAGTAGCTTTTACCAAATTCTATGGAAAAATTCAACAAAAAAAAAAAAACGAAAAACATTTCTACAAGAGGATAGTAAACAAAACAACTCCCAGGACCTCCAGGACAGCTGTTTAAATTAAAGTAAAAATTCATTTGGCTCGACTATGGCAGGTGGCATATGGCAAAAGTAAATTATTAATTATGTATATATGTATACACATAATCAATTATTCAAATTTTTCCCATAATATGCGACAACAGCAAAAAAGTAAAAGAAACCATTTGCAAAACGTACTGACCAAAAAACGGCGTAGTACGGTGAGGTGAGGCAAGGCTAAGGGAAGGCATTTTGTGGGTGTGTGCCAGTTGTTGGCTTTCCAAGCAAACCAAAAAGGAAAATAAAAAACGAATGCTTAAAAAAAGATCAATAATAAATACATATACAAATATATACATATGTATGTATGTATGCATATAACTAAATTTATATTCTATATCTGAGAGGGGCAGAGAGCCACCAGCATAAAGAGATTGAAAGGGAGAGCAACACGCGATCGGAAGAACAAACGTTTGCTTTTTGCTGATAAAGTTGACACAGACACACGCATACATAGACGCAGACATACAATGTATAGACCATCATATATATCGTTCGTATACCTCACTTAACACAAATGAAAGCCCGGCAAAGACAGCAGGCCTCCAAAAGAGAGACCCCCGCGACAAGAACTTGCCGAGGGGAACCTGTTTGATTAACGAATTTGTTCAAAAAAACATGCCTTGAAAAGCTCCAAGAAATCCGATTGTATTTTGGGGAAGCTTTCATTCCACATTAGAGAGCTTTTTTTTAAAGATCACTTTAGATTGTTTGGTATTTTCATCACATGCATCCTTATCTTATGTACGATAGAGTTCTTCTCAAGTATCTTTCTTGAAATTTGTCTGTATTTATAATTATGAAGAAAATTTCACTTAAGTCTAGCTTTTTTTGCATCTTGCTTTGGCATCTTCTTTCTACAGAAGTAATTTTGTATGAGAAACCTTCTTCTGATGTATCTTTTCTTTTGCACTTTAGTCTTCTATTTCAAATTCTTAAGAATTTGGTTTTAAGAATCTGTATATATTTTATAAAATCGTATTTTTATGTATCTTTTTAGTCGCCAAACTGGCTCAGGATCAAATCCTGCCCCTGGTCAAGAAAATGGACTTTGAGCACAAATTCGATCCATCCGTGGTAAAGGCCGTTTTCGAGAATGGCCTGATGGGCATTGAAATCGACACAGAGCTGGGCGGCAGCGGTTGCAATTTCATGACCAACATCATTGTCGTGGAGGAGCTATCGAAAATTGATCCTGCTGTTGCTGCCTTTGTCGATATCCACAATACTCTGGTCAATTCGCTAATGATCAAATTCGGCAATGCCGAACAGAAGGCAAAATATTTGCCAAAACTTGCCCAGGAATATGCCGGCAGCTTTGCCCTGACCGAACCCGGAGCCGGCTCCGATGCCTTCTCCCTGAAGACTGTTGCCAAAAAAGATGGCTCTCATTATGTGATCAATGGTACAAAAATGTGGATATCCAATTCGGATGTGGCTGGCGTATTTCTGGTCTTTGCCAACGCCAAGCCAGAGGATGTAAGTACATACATACTTGGATATGGTACAATACTTTGAAGAGTCAGACAACTGTATATCAAAGTATGCACCAATTACCAATGAATGCAATTATCAATAATGCAATTATCAATTAATTGAATGATCGCTTAGTTCAATTTGATTCGCTGATAAGAATGATTAGCCTAATCAATGTTTGTTCTCGTTTTTTCCAGGGCTATCGCGGCATAACCACATTCATTGTGGATCGCGAGACACCCGGATTGATTGTAAACAAGCCAGAGGATAAACTGGGCATCCGTGCCTCTGGCACTTGCATGCTTACCTTCGACAATGTCCGTGTGCCCGAGGAGAATATTCTGGGTACTTTCGGCCATGGCTACAAATATGCAGCAGGTTTCCTCAACGAAGGACGCATCGGTATTGGCGCCCAGATGGTTGGCCTGGCCCAGGGTACTTTCGATGCGACAATTCCCTATCTATTGGAGCGCAAGCAATTCGGTGATGCCATCTACAATTTCCAATCGATGCAACATCAAATTGCCACCATTGCCACTGAGATTGAAGCTGCCCGCTTGCTGACCTACAATGCGGCTCGCCTGCAGGAGCAGGGTGTGCCATTCCTTAAGGAGGCTGCCATGGCCAAATTCTATGCCAGCGAAGTGGCTCAGCGGGCGGCCATCAAGTGCATTGACTGGATGGGCGGTGTGGGCTTCACTCGTGATTTCCCACAGGAGAAGTACTATCGTGATGCCAAAATTGGAGCCATCTATGAGGGCACCACCAACATGCAACTGAGCACAATTGCCAAGTGCATTAAGAAGGAATACTCCGGCTAAGACCAACGATCCATTTGGGATCGAAGGAGGAGCATTTAGGATTTTTTAGGATTTTACTGAAAGCTGAGATATCGTACATCAGATACGTCAAGTGCATTTAAGAGTTGGAATCGGTTTAAGGGCTTTGCCACATTAATCGATTCTTTCCATGTTATCTGTATAGCATTTACTATAACGCAATTTTCCCTGTTATATATATTGTATCAAATACAACGAAAAGAAAGTTTACTTTTTATTCCAAAAACAAAAACCAACAAAAAACACGATCTACATTCATTCTTTAAGGATTCGCTGTGGTAAAGGCAGCCAAGAGAACATTGATTGCGGTTATCATAAAGACGCCCATTACTAAAAACTCATTGGTCCGGACATAATGTCGACTGTGTCTGCGTTGCTGACGTCTCTACAAGAACGTGTCACAATTAGTTGCCATTGGCTTAATGTTTCCAATTGGTTTTTACCTTAAAGATCAGCATCATGCCAACAAATAGTTGCAGAACCAGAGAGAGCACTACCAGAAACAGACTAAAGTAGAAAGTGGGTTCCGCATGATTGTAGGTAATTAGAAAACGCAATTGATTGGCATTAGCGGAGAGTAAGGCTATATCCATGAGGCCTAAAGAAATGATGAAATTATCATATTAAAAGGAATGGATATGGTAACTTGGGGAGAGATCCACGACTAAGACTTCTAGATGAATGAGTCTTAAGTTTTCTATATATCTCTCTCTCGCTCTCTCTCGCTCTCACCTTCGGCTACATTTTTATTTGCAGCATAACTTTGATCACCCGATACATCGCTGGCACTTTGCTGGCATTTGTCTTTGCTGGATTTAATTTTATTGAGTTTCATTCGATTGGTCCCTGTTCCCTGTTCGTTCCCTGCATCCTCATTCCCATCTTTGGCCGCACCGCTACAACATTGCGATGAATTGGGGGTTAGATAGACGTCCTCTGAGTTTGGCTCCTCTTGAATGGTAACAAACACCTCGTTGTTGCTGGTCATTGTGAATATTGTTTTTACTCTAAATATTTGTATTCAAGTCTCTTTTTTTCTACTTGCTTTGTGTTAAACAATGCGAAAAATGAAAGCTTTTACATATTCTGTAAACAATTTAAACTTATGCGGTTTTGGACTTTTTGCGGTAAGTTGATAAAAAAAAAAAAACAAGAATAAAGGGTATCAACATACTTATGTATATATGTATGTGTGTGTATAATGTATGTATGTCAGATGACACTGACCCTAACATAAAATTTGTACATAAAAATTTGGGTCGCATCCCAAACACACACAACACATACATAAAGTAAATGTATCTGTATCTTGGGTTTGTATTACAGTTGGATCAAACTGCTTATTTAGATGAACAAAATTGCCTGTTCCCTGACGTGCTGGATGGTGGATTTTTTACTTCTTCACAAATTTTTGTGATCGTGTAAGTTTTTGCCTAAAAGTATGCATCACTTTTCCCCCCGTTGATCTAACAGAGTTTTGTGACAGACTATTGTGTATAACAGAGCTCTGTTATTGAACCGATTATCTGCGCGATTTCCCTTTTGTTAGGCTATATGAAATAAAATCTAACTATTTTAGCACCTTAGTCTACCTAAAGTAACAAACTACAGTCAAGGACACCTTGAACTGTTTAATAATAGTTAAAAGTTCGTATAGTTTGGCTTATTTTGCGTTCTCTAATTTAGCTGGCCGTTCGTTAACATTTATAAAAATATCCTTTCAAGTTAGAAAAAAGAGTAAAAATTGGAATTCTTGTTCCACAGTGTCATCATATTTGCAACCCCCATTTCAAATTCAGGAGGCACTACATCGTTTCTTCGTGTGCATACACAGCAACTTTAAATTTAACCTCAATTAGGCTATAATTATAGCGGCGATCTTACATAATTAATGACCAAATCATGGGGGTAACCTTTTGGGAACTCTTCCATATCGATTCCATAGTGCAGCAAAATTTGATCCAATACGTATTCGTTTTTCTCAATTTTCTGTCATGACACTGGTATACTTTTTTTTTTTATTTGTTAACTCAACCAACAGATGTCAAAAAGGACACAGCACGTGTATCCGAAAATTGTTTGTTTGTCTGACAGTTTTATGTCAAATATCCCAAGAAGGTTGCCCAAGAAGTTTTCCAGTGGAAATATAAAAAAAGGCAACGAGCTGTAAAACCTTTTTTTTTAATTTTAAACTTTTTTCCAGATAAAACAAAGTGACTTTTGAGTGATTTTAGTATAGGTCACAGTTTATCTTTTGTAAGAATGAGAAAAAAAACTTGTCGATTTTAAACTAGAGAAAACCAAATTAAGAGTTTAAAAGTTACTATTTCCATCAATCTGGAAAGCAAAGCTAATCTAGTCTCTTCTCTCTTTAAAGATAAAAGTTACATATATCATAAAGATGTTTATATTCATTGTTTTGATTTTAGATTATATGTGGCATACTTTAGGGGCAACCCAAAATTGCTATGCCGCAAGAAAATCTCAACCCCGTCTTTCAAACCATTTAGGACCAAATGCGTCATAACGAGGAGACTTCACCCACTGCACCTCACCCGCACCCTCGGGTGCACCCGCGACCCATCACTATGAAATACTACCAAACAAAGGTAATAAAACCAAGCACCAGACACGAGAACCGTTGCAGGTTATTTTGGATCCACTCTCTACCCTCAGGCCACCGACCAGACACAATTCAAGTCGCCTACAAGGCTTCCCCACACTCACTCACTCTTTCTCTTTCATATTTATATCTTCCATCTCTCTCTCTTTCTCTCTCTCCCTCTTTTTCTCATTCTCTCTCCCTGACTTTCTTTCTCTTCTGGTTCTGGCCAACGCACGTGGTGATTGTTTGCCATATTTAGCCGCTTTGAACCACGTTTTTGTTTTGACTGGAACTTACTCTCAGGCTTTCTTACTCTCAGTAAATGTTCTCTCTCTCTCTGCCTATGCTCTATCTCTTTCGGGCGCATTTCATTCATGCAATCGGAGAGTCAGAATCAGCCAGCAGCAGAACGCATGCCCGGCTTGATAGACCTTAAACTGGCCTTAACTGTCGTCTGGTCTGAAAAGTCAGTTTCAGTTTCTGTTTCCATTTCAGTTTCAGTTTGAGTTTGAGTCTCAGTTCTGTTCTGTCGCTCGATGCGTTTAGCAACCTTTTTCGGTTATTCGGTTTAGTTTCCTTCCTTCAAAGCGGTTACACAAAAAAAAAAGGAATCTTTGTAAATGCCGCATAGTCGAAAATACTTTCATTGATTTTCCCCCCTTTTCAAAATCGAAATTAATTTTTGAAACACCCAAAACTAGCTAAAAACAAAAACCTAAAAAAACCTAAAACCTATGCGTTTCATTCGTTTCAACAATTAGCCGTAATAGTAAACAAAAACAAAAAATTTCTATTTTAAACAAAAACCAACAACGTCTGGGGTAAGTTCACTTAACTCTCTTTCTGCCTCTCACTCACGTGTAGGTGTAAAAACAAATAAAAACAAAAATCAATGATATAGAACACAATATTTGCCATAAATTGGCCAACAAGCGCCTTGACCCGGCAAACAAAAAGTCCCCAAAAAAAAAGAGAAGCAGAAAGAAAGAAAGAAGTCACCTCTCTGACCCGGTACTTAGAAAATCAATGGGTATCTATATATAATTCAGTTATATAATGCACCACACAAAACTGGGTTCCAGTTCGAAAACATTTTGTGTGTGTGTGTGTGTTTTTTTTTTTTTTTTGGTCTGTCTGCCTTTTGGTCTCTTTCTCTTTGGGGTCAAATCCCGGCATGGTACGGCAAGTACTTATAATCATCTTATGATTGGCAAGAAGACCGCGACCGCGTCCGTCCGTCTGGGGTGCAAAGTCCCAATTCCTACCGCCCCTGATAAAGTAAGAGATTCGCTGTTCTTCTCTGTTTTTGTTATTATTTTTGCTCTTTACCGCCTACTTATCAGTGGAAAGCAAAGCAAAAAAAAAAAGAACATAAAGCTTTGTGGGATGCGCTTGTAGTCAACTGTGGGATGTGGATGAGAAAGAAAGAAGTGGGTCGGTCGTCATGTTAGACGCAAATCGTCTTAGGCAAAGTTAAGAGGCTGCCGGGGAAGGTGAAGAGAGAAGGAAAGGAGGTGGAGTATAAATGCCATTAGGAATCTTGTGCTTTTTTTTTTTGTTTTTTTTTCTTGTGAAAGTGAAAACTGGTATTAAAAAAACTTTTTCCCCCAACAACACAGAAAGAGAATATCGAATTCCCAATTATCCTATATAAAATGAAGACTCAATTATCAATTTAAGAAATAGCAGAGCCAAAAATTGAATAAGAAATATTTCAATATATAAAATATTTGCCTTTTTTGTGATAAATTTGTTAAATATTGCAGAGAGTTATTATAGAAAAGTTTCACTTACCTGCTTAGCAAGCTTAATTGGGCGCTTGAGTCCCTTCACTTGACGAATAGATCGATGAGCATATAAAACAAAAACTTCCAAACCTAAAAAAGAAAATTTTATTTATTATAAAAATCTCTACAAAAAATGGGACTACTCTAATGACAAAATATATAAGAGATAGAAACTTTAAATGGTATTTTATTCTTTTTTAAATTTAGGTATCATATTCTATTAATATTTTGTATATTCTTCATTAAGAGAGATAAATATGAGAGAGAGAGATGGAAACTTGAAAAAGAGGTTTTAAGTAAATACTTTGACTCCTTAATTAGTCAATTCCAATACGCTCTCTGAAGCCCAAAGCGTACAGGGTATGCTTTCGAAATTGTATAAACTTTATTTAGTATGCTTAACACATATTTAAAAGCTCTAAAAACAAGTCTTACAGCGTCTGAGAACTTCTCCAACTAAGCTAACTTTCCATATAAACAACGTAATTTCATCGTAAGTCAAATTGATCAGAAAGAAAAATGTATGGGATGGTGGAGACAGAGGGTGGTAGGCGGTGAGCGGTGTGGGGAAAATTCTATGCATAAATTGATGGAAACAAGTTTGTTTGTTCAATTCCTCATTGCCGGAAAAACCATTACATTTGACATAAGTAATTAATGTAGAAAACTAAAACACGTTTTGTTTTAGGAATGCAGTTGATATTGTCGCAGAGATTTATTATTAAGGAAATAAATAAAGAATATATTTATGATATTGCTTTCGTTTATGTTAATTTAGCGAGTGTTTTTTTTTTGTTTTTTTTTTTTGTTTTAAGTAGGGCATCTAACCTTCATAATGACCCATTTAAAGCAAAGTTCTCGTTAAATATGTATGTATATATTGTTATATCAATTGCATTTCAGTCTATATTCCGGCTGATAAGACATTTTAGTCGGAGCATACGAGATAAAGTCAAAAGTTGTTTCAGTTTATTGCCGATTATGGCTGAATAGAAACATTTGTTGTGCAAGAAGAAGGTTTACTTTCTGTCAGTCTGTCTGTCTGAACTTTGATATCTCACATTCGTATATCAATTTGTTTAATCATCTCGAACTGAGCGCATTTTAATTGTTATCACTTGACCCCCAATGTTGGCAATTATCTGACTATCTATTTATTGATAAACTCTTTAATTATCCGGAAAATTATTGTGTCGATCTGGTGGTTGATTTTCTTTTTTTGTGGTTACGCTTGATTGCCATCGCTTACCCCAGCAGTTTCAAAGACTCAAATGTAACGTTTCCCACAAAAGTATATCATTTTGTTCTATAGCCACATTTATGTATATATATATATAAATATATATATATATTTATCTATATATGTGTGTATATATAATACGTATTTAACTGACGTATGCACATTTCATTGATTTTAAACGTTTCGTTTTTCTACCATTGCAGGCAAACTGTTTTGTGGGCAATCATTAAGCTAAACACGTAATACTTATTCACTCAGGTAGCAAAAGAATAATTACAACAACAACAACAACTATAATACCAATAACAACAACAACAACATCAATAAAGGAGAAAAAAACATATAATGACGCCAGAGAAATCGGTTTTAGCCTATGTCAATCAATTGATAGTCAGCAACTTTTCATATTTTTGTAAGTATAAAAAACAACAACAAAAAAAAAACTTGCCCCATTAGAAATGAAATCCATTAATGTTATGTCAACACTAAACAACAAAAATTTTCAAACACTTAACATAAAAAATTGGTCCCCCAGTTATCGTTTTTCTTCCCCATTTCAACATTTCTTCACTTAAAGCTATTAAATTTTTAATTACCATTAAAAACTGGAAGAATATGACTTTATGTCAAATATTCGCAATATTCTAAAGATTCGAAATTAGCAATTTTCTAGTTTTCGATGTCATTAAGCGTCAATAACTTGAGATTGGTTGGAAAATAAGCACATTAAGAATAAAACAAAAATACAGTGAAATCTCTATTGGTGGACAGCTGCCGCAGCCAGATACATATCTTCTCTCGCAGTCAGTCCCAAGCGATTTAGCATGATTTTCATAAGAAATCCGTTCCCGTGGGACACGTTTTTTTTATTATTTCTATACCAAAAATTTCTCTTAAAAATCTTAGCTTAATGCCAATAAGGCGAGACATTGCAGCAAGTAGAACGATTAAAAGATTTGGCAAAAATTGATTTTATGTCTCTCCAACACCTTAACCCTATATGATATATTTGTCTGATCTTAATGAAATTTGGCCAGGATGTTTGGATACAAGGCAAACTAGAATTTGTTAAGTTTTTTAATAATCCCATGGAAAAGAACAAAGTTATTGATTAAAAACTCTATTTTTGACCGCTTGTTCCTAAAGAAGCTATATGATATAGTGGTCCGATCCGTCTGAATCCGAGATATACAAAAATACAAAATTTTAGGAGGAGTTTTCGCTGATGCAGACGGGGGGACGGACATAGCTACATATATGAACTTGACTTATCGTGCTTATCACGAATATATATATTTTATAAGGTTAAAGATGCTTCTTTTTATGCGTTTCACACTACTGATAAAAAAAAAAACTAAATTCATTTACGTAAGATGTTTAATTTTTTTTAACATCCCCC
Organism: Drosophila nebulosa; assembly: GCA_024703675.1. Lineage (NCBI taxonomy): Eukaryota > Metazoa > Arthropoda > Insecta > Diptera > Drosophilidae > Drosophila > Drosophila nebulosa. The sequence continues at coordinate 3,369,928 of JANFPS010000009.1, forward strand.
ACAGAAGGACAACTGAAGGCTTTCACTGTAGATAATGCAATTTATTTAGATCTGTTCTCAGGTTTTAATGTAATTTTTGGTTTCCTTTTAAAATAAGCTAAAAAATTGACAAGTTCCGCATAATTGAATCCTTGATTTAGGATGTGTGTGTGTGTGTGTGTGAGTGTGTGCTGACTCCAAAAACCCTTTTGATGTAATTTTAATTGCATATTTGTTGTTGTTGTTGCAGGGGATGAAATCGATGGCTATCTTAATTATTTCGGTGGCACTTTGGGCACCTTGACCTTGGCCAGTGTGGCGGCAAGTGTTGCCTATTATTTTGCAACGCGACCACAACCTGAAAAACCGTTAGTGCCTCTGGAAAATCAATCACCATTATTGGAGGTAAGCTAAATCTAAGTATATATATATATGTACACACACCGTCTTTCTCATAACGTACAGACAGACGGGACAGACAGACAGACAGACAGACTGAAATCTATATATATGAACATACATATATATGTATAGTCATTCATTCATTACATCATTGATTGGTTCGTTGGTGAGGTAAACCAGGAGGCGGCACAGGCATCATCGTGAAATCCCCTTTGATGTGCCAGCATGTGCTCTGTGCTCATGTCCACGTCCACGTTTAGGATATATATAGATAGATAGAGAGATAGATATTCCTACATTGTATCTTTTGTATAATAAGGCGTACTCGCTTCTCGTTGTCGTCACATGACGATGATTTCTTCTCACATTTGGGGAAGATTTTCACCTTTTCATTTTCAATGACGTGGCCGCCGCCGCCCGCATTGATGGTGGTGGTACAGTGGTGCCAAAATAAGTGAAACTCTTTTGAAACAAAAAAAAAAAAAAAAAGCCCACGCTCTAATTGCCAATCATTGCGAATTTATGTGCCAAAAATGTGCAAGAGCCAAGCATTCTCACTCACTTGATGATAATTTATCAAATGTCGCCGGGCGGTTGACAATAAATCTTCTCATGGCTCAATTGGCCGTTCGGTTTCTCTGTCTCTTGGTCTGTTAGTCTGCTGCTCTGGCCTGGCCTGGCCTGGTCTTTCCATTTGGCTTTGCTTGAAATTAGCATTGGATCAAACACAATTGCCCCATATGCACATTAGAAGCCAATTCAATTAGCAATTTTCCAATATGCAATTTCGTAAATTCGCCATTCCGCAACAAAATTTATGCATAAAATTATTATTATTGTATTACGATTGTCGTAAACAAAAGAAACAAGTTTTTGGCATATTTATTTATTGACTCTTGTCGACATTTTCTTTCGTTTCGACATTTGTTACACAATTTGTAAATTGTAAATAAACATGAGCACATACAAAATATTGCCCCAAAAATCGAAACGAAAACCACATTTTTGGTAATTTAAACTGAAACTTCAACCAATCATCTAATTGCCCCCATAAGCACAATTCTAACCTCCATTCAAACCTAAAATGAATGTGTTTATGAATTAATAAGTAGAGACCATAAAATTACACTTTATTCATTTAGAATTTGCATAACGAATCAATGTAAATGAACCAACTAAAGGTATTCTAGTTGGCATCAGATAAAAAAAAAATGGCATTATAAATAAAGTTATAATAGTAAGAAGAATTCTTCTTCTTCTCTCAGCTTCTAAGTTCTTTGAATGAAGCTTCTAACGTAAGCTATTTGTAGAAATAAACCGCAGAATCGGACTAGACTATACCATATAGAAATCGTGTGAAACCCACATGATAAAGAGAAAAGTATGTATAAGTGAGAGAGCTAGTGATATGGACTGGCAGTTCTTAAAGCTATCTATAAGAAGATTAACTTTTTGACAGTCATTTATTTGTGAGAGGGCAAAGGAAAGGAAGGAAAAAATGATGTGGCCATTGGTTTCCGAACTCCGTTCGTACCTTCATTGTTTGGCTAGGGTATTTGAAGTTCGGCTTGACTTTAATCGATTACTTACTAGTTTATGTAGTTTTTAGTTTGTTAGTTTGTTTTAAATAAATAAACATCTTTACAACATTTACTCATTTACTTGGAAAATAGTTGTTGCATTGCATTTACACCTCAATTTGCTTTCATTAGCAGAGTTTTTTTTTTGTTTTTTTGTTTTTCTTGTTGTTGTTGTTGTTGTTGTTGTTGCTCGACTGTGTGCCAAATAAATGTTTTAAATATTTACCGTTGCATCGTTGCAGCAGCGTTTCGCATAGACAGGTTGTCCCTGTCTTGTCAAAATGTTTGACATTTCCTTATTGTCATTGTTTTAGTTGTTGTTTTTGCTGCTGTTATAACAATATTTTTATTGTCATATCGCCATTATTTGTGATTTATGTAGCCAGATGTGTGGTTCCGTGGATGAAACCACTGCCTGCTAAATTCCTTCTCCCAACGATATGATCCGACTCATTCGATAGGAAGTAAGGGTATAAAAACTATTTAGGCTGAGCTTTCGGAAAGAAAGTTTCTTATTTTTCATCGAGAATTTCTTCGTTCCTCTCTCTCTCTCTCTTTCCTTTCACTTGGACTACAAAATTACAAATAAGCTAATATTCTTTAAATCTCTATTGAAATTGCAAAATTCTTTTGAAGTTTTCCCATACCAAAAGTAATCAGAGTTAAGGACAAAATATTGAAAATTTCTTCTTTGATTACCGTTTATAAACATTTTGTGGCCAAAAATACAAAAGTAAACAAACAATTATGGATAAAGAAAATATATATCGATTGGATTTTGGCTTCTTTCCTTTTCTAATTTTCTCTTTTCCCCTTTTTTTTTTTGTGTTTTTTGTTATAAACAATAAATCATATTGTTAACAACATCAAAGCGAATATGTGCTGACATGCTTTGCACTATCATAACCAGAACCAGGAAACCCAAGGTCCATTGTTGTTACCTCACCATTTCGCTAGCCCCACCTCACCTTACCTCACCCAACCACACCTCACCTCACCTTAGAGCCTCAGAACAACGACGTCACATTCCCTAATTTGATCGCGTGCACATTAACAGAAAACAGACAACTTGATCAAAAGAGAGAAAAAGAGAGAGAGAGAGAGAGAGAAAGGGAGAGAAACAAACAAGAAAAATGAAAACTATTTAATAATGAAAGAATACAAATACGAAAGAAATCAAATTCCTAGCCAAAGCCGTTGCATTCTTCTTAGACAATCTCTTGCTCTCACCCGTTTTAGCCACCATAGTTGTAAGCACAACAACAACGACTATGAAATACCCTTTTTACAAAAAAAAAAAAGAAACTTCGTCCATCTACTAAAAATTTCAAAAGATTTACAAAGTTAATTTAAGAAATCAAAAGTCGAGTTGCTTCTTTTAAACAACTTTCTTAAGTGAGGACCCAAAAAAAAGGAACAACAACTAGCTGGAGGAAAAACCTTTGGAAATTCGTTGACCAGTCAAACATAGCCCCACATCTACCTGTTGCACACGCATTTAGTTCACTTTGGTATACCCTTTCAGCACCCTTTTACTACACGGTATTTAGAGATCACTCTCTTCGGTGGGAAGATTCATTTTTAGCCACCAAAAAGAATTTCGTTTTTTGCCATACAGTTCGAAATTAAACGTCGTGTCGTAAAGATCACACTTCGTGGGCAGTGCGTGGCTAAGATTTAAAAATTACTAAATATTTTTCAAGATTTTAGCAGAAGGAAACAAATACTTAAAACGATACGATCCGATACGATACAAAACGAAACGAAACATCGTGTATATATGAAAACACGTATTCTCTTGTTTTTTTTTGTTGTTGTTTTTTTTTTTTTATAAATAATAGCTCGCCTATACTAAATAATAAGACAGAACAAAAAAGAAACGACGGCAAAATAAACCAACAAAAAAACCAAAAAAAAAAATACGCACACAATTTGCAACAAATTGTCACCAAAAAAATACAAGCGTTTAATCATTACGTAAAACATGAGGCAAAAAAAATCTTTTTTTTGTTAAATATGTTAAATATATATACACAGTTATGTATATACTTATATATATATATATGTATATAGCATAATATATAATAGTCGATTTGCCAAAGTGTCAAAGTGCCTTCGTTGCCTTGTCTATAATGTTAGTGCTGTTGCCCGTTGTCGTTTTGACCAAGTTCAAGTTCATTCAAGGCCTTCCCCCCCCCCCCGCCCCGCAACCCCCGCAACCCTCTCAACCCTCTCAGCCCACTCTAAAAGTAACCCTATATAATATAAGGCGACGACAACAATTCAAACTGAAATCAAATGATTTTCAACTATCAAAAATGTTTATATATAGTTATTATTATAGTTGTTGATGCTTTCTATCTCTCTCTCTCTCCCTCCCCCTGTCACTGTCTTACTTAATGGATATAAATGAAATATTTAAAAGGGGGGCCTGACATGGCAATAAAATGAATTTTTATTTAAAGCCAGCCATGTGCGTTTAGTTTGTGTTCAAAATATATTGGTCTTATTTTTTTTTTTTTGATAATTTACATTATGCCATCTGGGAATCCAATTATATCAAGTAGATATTTCGTAATTGTTTTCATCTTTTTGTTTATCGTTATTCTTGTGGCCTGCTGCCACTCAATCTCTATCAATCACAATTTGTCATTTGCTTATATTTAAAAGATAAATTCTTTAAATACGACCCTACAATTTTCATGGCCAATTAATCAATTAAAGTTAACATATAAATGTAATTTCTAATCGAGAACAATGTATAGAAAGGATTTAATGTGATTTCTCTTTCACATCCTTTCAGATTCTTATCAAAGAGACGAAAACATCTTGTTCATAGCCAAATCTTCCATTTGCAATGGTCTAAAGCATTTCTCTTACACTGACAAGCCAATAAAAACTTCCTAAAAATAAGTTATTTGCCTCTTCCAATTCAACGTTAAATGCTTGCATTCATATTATTCATCAATATCGCCATAAACCTTTCAACATTTGTGATTGTTTCCTTTCATTTGTGTGCATATTGTTGGCGGGCACACTGAGCGAAAAAAGTCTTTTACTTTAACCAAGATGGTTACAGCAAAATCTAATTCAATTTACTTGGTCTTGCCATTTTAATTTCAATTCTATTTTTTAACATTTCTGGCAATCAAAATTGCTTCAAGTGGTTTTTTATGAATAGTTTTCAATATTTATTATGCTTTTAGATAGAGTTTCGTAATAGTAGTATTCTACAAATGGTTCATATTCATTTTTGAAATATTCTTGTTTTCCTTATTCAATAATTTATGATAATATTTTGCTTGATTCTAGATATCAATACTCTTTATCAAAAACTATATACAATGTCTAAGGAAAGTGCTTTTTTTTTGTGTTTCTAAAATATGATAGTTAGAATGCAAAAAGGTTTGTTAGAAATTCTTTCTTCCTTCCTCTCTTCCTCCCTCCCCTCCCTCTAGGCGCTTGTATTGGAATTGTTTTGTTAAGTGTATAGTTTGTATTGTCTGTTGGCATCCACATCGTAAGTTGGTTTCCCATGACCACCCATTGATATTGTTGAAAACAAAATTCTCTCACTTCATTCATGCCTTTTGGCCTAGGCTCTTCCCAACGGGCAGCAGCCCCACCAAGCACACCACACACCACAAGCAGCCCGTCCCGCCTCCCTCTCCCTCTTTCTCTCTCTATCTCCTTCAGGTTTATAGCATTTTTATGGTATCTACAATTACCATAACTCAAACATCAATTGCTCATTGAAAATTCTCACTCTACCATTACCCCAAGGCATCCCATCGAGCTGAGGGAGCAACGAAAAAAAAAAAAAAAAAAAACATAACGCGTTCCCCATGACTCAAGCTATATAAAAATTTGCAAAATATCTATACCTAGACCGAATAGATATATATATTAATACAAATATATATATATATATATATACATACATATATATAAACGTATATAGACATAGATGTGTATTTGTGTGTGTGTGTGTGTGTGCGTGTGTGTATTTTGCGACCACGCTCATGCGAAGATAACAACAGAGAAGCAAGCATTTTTATTTAAATTTTTTTTCGTTTTTTTTTTTTTTGTTTTTTGGTTTTTTGTTGTGTATTACCCCCAAAAAACTATTTATAAACATTTGGGGCGACGCCTTGTCGATATGTTGGCGGGGTTTGGGGATGCGGTCTTTCTGTCCAATTGTCTGTCAGTCCGTCGGTCTGCCTGTTCAATTTTCAACTGCAACGGGCAGCTGACAATATTGAAAAATTATAAACAAAATTGAATTGGCTACACTTGCCAAATGTCCCGAATATGTAAGCGAACTGACTCGAAGGCGTCATAATTATGCTGCCACTTTGATGGGTATCGGATGGTCAAATTAGTGAAAAAGTGTTTAAATGAATCAACGAGACGATGACACTTTGAACGAATGTAAAATTATAAACTTGCCATGACCCGATTTGCTGTCTAACAAAATTTGCAACTAAATGTTTAATAAAATTTCATCTTAGAAATTTACATATGTACAACCCATCGATGGTCTTTTTAGCCATTGCAATCCATGGAAAATTTATAGACTTAATGTGATCTCATTAAAGAGCTCCTCCTAAGAGAAGTTCTGAAATATCCTAAACATTTTGAATTAAACTTTTCTGGAAATTTGAATTCTGCAATGCTTAATGAAATAATCATTAAGCAATTGATTTTATTTTTTTCTTTTATAGAACTAAAATTGGGCTAAATTGGGCGTAACACATCCCAAGATTTAGGCTTTATCTAGATTCTATTCTAGAAACAGAAATATAGCGAGACAAAATCTCTTTATATGCATAAGAAACTGAAGAATTTACTTTAGAGTAGAGCAACAGAAATCTGTCTCGAAGAGTGACAATGAAAACTTAGGGTATCGAGAGTGCCATACACTTTCTTTGATTTTACCTGTCTATAAGCAGCTTTCAAAATATTTCCCATTGCCCTTTCCACATATAGAATTGCCAATTTTAGATCAAATGAAAATGAGGAAGAAGCAAAACGAAAATAAAAATAAATGTTTCACCTGAATTAATTAGCTTTAAATTGGCACAAATTACAAAATATTTAAATGACATACAAAAAAAAAAAAAAAAACCTAAAGATATAGGAAATTTGTGTATCGTATCGAACACTCGTAATGTGCGACGCGAACGTTAATGAAAAGTGACAAAAAAATGTATAGATTTTTGCAGACATTTGCAGAAAATGTGCACAACAACAACAACAACAAGAACCACAACGCCGGACACATAAAATAAGAGTAAAAAGTAAAACGGAAACACACGTTCCGAAACAAATCAAATTAAATCAATTACAAAAAAAGTGAATTATTGTTTAACTAACAATTGTAACAACAACAATAAAAAAGAACAAATAAACAACCGAATATCATGTCTTGTTGCGGCCAAATCACCAGCATACGAGTGCCCATCGAACTGAGTAATCAGAGCGATGTGCTCAAGGTAAACTTTCCGTTTTAAGTGCGTTTTGGGTGAAGTCGATGGAAGCGTTAGCGAGAGCGGGAACGGGAGCGGGAGCAGGCCCCAGCCCTTCCCGCCCCCGCTATCTACGTTTCGATTTCTGGTTTTTCTTTTTTTTCTTTCTGTTTTTGGACCAGGTCGTAATCTAACCCAGCTTAAGCGTAACTAATATTTAATTTTTGTTTACTTTTTTCTTTTCTACCGCTTCTTCTTCTTCTCATTTGCTTTCTTCTTAATTCTTTCTTTTTTTTTTTTCGTTCGATTATTTTTGTGCTATGGCTAGATCAAATACGATCATCGGCTAGATATCCATCACAGGGTAGGCCAATCAAGCCCCTTGGGGTATGCTTTAAATATGAAAGAATAGAAAAACAAACAAATTTCCCCAATGCCACCGCCACCGCCACCTCCCCCTACCCCTTACCACCTGCCACTCACTTTTCGCCACCGCCAATGCGTCATCAATACAAAATCTAAACAATATCGCAATTCGAAATTTAATTCAATTTTTCGAAATACATTTATTTTTGGGTTTATCTTTTGGTTTTGGTTTTTTGTTAGTATTATGTATTATTATTATTATTATTTGGGATTTTTGTTTTTTTTTTTTTGTTGTTGCTCATTAAAAACATTCGCAATCCTCTGACTGAAGTCTATTTGGTTATACGTTCCCATATATCAACACTTTTCGGGTTCTCTCACACACAAACACATAAAGGAAGTGCGCTATAATGGTTTTTAGTATTTTGAATCGATTTCACTTTGCATTTTATAGATTGCGAGATTTTTTTTTGGTGTATTTCTTATGGGCAAAGTGTTGAGTGATGGGTTTATGTCTTCTGGCAAAATAAACCATACATATATCACAACCGATTGAAAGCGTACATAAATTGAAATTGAAATTGTTATTGATTTATGTATATCTTTCAATTTAAAAGCGTATTTTAGTTAGTTCGATTTTATGAGATCTTTTCTATAGCTAACAAGTTCAAGAAACTAAACGAAAGGTACAAAGTTCAGGCCTCATAGAACAACATCAACTCATTTGGCATAATCATAAGACTCTTATCCTGGCACTTTATCCTTACTCAAACAAACAACGTCTTGTCACTCATTGCATGAACACAACTTTCTCTTTTTTTTTCTCTCTCTCTCTCTCTCTCTTTCTCTCTTGTTGTCTTTCCATTGGAAAAATAACTATTTCTAGGGTCCAGAACAAATACACGTTTCAAAATTCTACAAGGAATCGAAAAATGGTAAATTTGTCTCCTACATCACAGAGAATGTGCGCACCCTGTATCAGACATTTCGCGAAGGAGCCTATGCCTCAAATAATGGACCATGTTTGGGATGGCGTGAGACCCTAACATCGCCCTACCAGGTAGGATAGACCGATCGACCAAACGACTGAGTGAGGAAGGCATCTCATCCGTATATTTTAAACACTTTTCAGTGGATCAACTACGATGAGGCTTTGCTTAGGGCCAAAAACTTTGGCTCCGGCATGTTGGCTTTGGGTGCTCGACCCAAGCAGCTGATTGGCATCTATTCGCAAAATCGACCCGAATGGATATTATATGAGCAAGGTTGCTATTCATTTTCGTTGGTGGTGGTGCCACTCTATGATACACTGGGTCCAGATGCCTGTGCGTTTATCATACGCCAAACGGAAATGTCTATAGTGATAGTGGAGGATGATGGCAAGGCATCCATGCTGCTGGAGAAGGCACCGCGCAGCCTTAAGATCATTGTGTCGATCAAACCCATTCGCCAGACGACACTGGAGCGTGCCCGTAGCCGAGGCATACAGATCTTCTCGTTCATCGATGTGGAGAAACTTGGCGCCAAGGGCAATCATCCGGAAGTGCCGCCCACAGCGGAGGATTTATGCACAGTGTGCTACACATCGGGCACAACGGGCAATCCAAAGGGCGTTATGCTCACTCACGGCAATGTGGTCGCCGGCGTCTGTGCCGTCATCCTGCAAATGGGCGATCATCGCATTAGGGCCGGTGATGTCATGATTTCCTTCTTGCCACTGGCCCACATGTTTGAACGTTGCTGCGAGAATGGCATGTACTATGTAGGAGGCTGTGTGGGCTTCTATTCGGGTGATATTAAAGAGCTAACCAATGATCTGAAAATGCTGAAACCCACGGTAATGCCAGCTGTGCCACGCCTCTTGAATCGAGTCTATGATAAGATTCAGAATGATATTGCCGTATCGGGCCTAAAGCGAGGTCTCTTCAATATGGCCATGAAGGCCAAGGAGAAGGAGATTGCCCGTGGCATTATGCGACGCAATGGCTGCTGGGATAAGCTCGTGTTTAAGAAGGTTCATCAAGCATTCGGTGGCAATTTACGTCTAATGGTTGTCGGCTCCGCCCCATTGGCCGGCAATGTCCTGACCTTTATGCGCTGTGCCTTGGGCTGTTTGGTTCTGGAGGGTTACGGGCAAACCGAATGTACTGGCGCCATTACCCTGACAGTTCAGGGAGATCATGTGCCCAATCATGTGGGTCCGCCCGTCTCTTGTAATGCTGTCAAACTGGTGGATGTACCCGAAATGGAATATTTTGCCAATCAAAATACAGGAGAAGTTTGTGTCCGGGGCTCAAATGTTTTCCATGGGTAAGAAAGAAGTTCATTTTATTAAATTTATTCTTCTTCTAACATCGATGACAATACACACACACACACACACCCACCCAACGACAGTTACTATAAAGATCCCGAGAAGACAGCCGAAGCCATTGATTCCGAGGGCTGGCATCACACAGGCGATGTGGGAATGTGGCTACCAAATGGCACTCTACGTATTATTGATCGTCGCAAGCATATCTTTAAGCTCAGCCAGGGCGAATACATTGTACCCGAGAAAATTGAGAATATTTACACATTGAGTCAATATGTGAATCAAGTCTACGTTTATGGTGAAAGCTTAAAGGTCTGTATCTACACAGATATCCAGAGTTTCATATAGTTTCATATTCCCCATTTTCATTTTTTAGAGCTGCATTATTGCTGTTGTTGTACCTGATGTCGATGTACTGAAACTATGGGCCACAGAGAACAATGTACGCGGCACACTGTCCGTCCTATGCAATAATAAGAATGTCAAGGAGCTCATTATGAACGATATGCTCAATTGGGGTAAACAAAGTGGACTAAAGTCATTCGAACAGGTAAGAGTAGCTCCTCCTCCTCCTCCTCCTCCTCCACCAAAAGCCTCGACTTGGCATTTTTTAAAAAGTAATGACTTTTTATTTGAAATCAATTCGTGTAGAAATCAGAGCAAGATTAAAAAAAAATTAAGATCAGGGGCGAAATGACAAAATTTTAAAACTTTCAATTTATTTTTTTGTAGGTCAAAGATATTTATCTGCATCCGGATCCCTTCTCGGTACAAAATGGATTGCTAACGCCCACATTCAAGGCCAAGAGACCGCAGTTGAAGAGCTACTTTAAGCCACAATTGGAGGATATGTATAAACATTTGGATTGAAGCTAAACAAAAATTCAATAAAAACTAATACACACAACGAACAACAAAAACTAATTAGCATTCAAAAACAAACGGATAAACAAATATACCTATATATATATACATATACATATATATACCGACATATGTATATATATATATATATATATATATAAATAAACTGATGATAACTAAGACTACAGAAATACAATATTTTGAATATCAAAAGATAAATAGAAGCAGGGCCTAAAAAACCAACATTTGTGATTCCCAAAAAAGGAATTTTTGTAGTTTCGTCAATTCCTAGCAATTAAGCAGCAAAAGCAAAGTTTCAACAGGACAAACAAACAATTTATACAAAAACAATAATAATTATAATAATAAAACCAAAATCCCTTTTTTTTTTTTGGCAGTAGCATTTTTTTTTTGTTTTTTTTACATATTATTACAAATTAAATGGAAGCAAGAAAATGTTAACTACTTATATACGAAACTCTATCTCTATCTATCTATCTATCCCTATCTATCCCTCTTTCACTCACCCACTTTACCTTAGAATGGCGTAGAAAAAGAAAATCAACTAACATATTGAGAGCAACAACAAGAAAAACAAATTGAAAGCTTTAATTAAACTATCGTATACCAAAATTTTTAAACTATTTTCTAAGTAATATGTACTATGCTAAAAATGCTGAACAAATTATATGATTATATTAATAATACTATGAGAGATGCATAGAAAAGAAAAACAACAACCGAAACAAAACAAAAAAAAAAAAAACCAGAGAGAGAATAGAAAAACGCAAAAAAAAAAAAAACTTAATCAAATAAACTAATCGACTTCTTTGGACTGCACTGTCTGCCTTATGAAAACAAAAAATAGAAGCAAACAAAATGAAAAACTCTCTTTAAAAATAACCTTCAATGATAAAAATATTATATAAATAAAGAATTTAAAATAACAAATACAACAAAGAGTTAATTGATTGGACTTTCAAGGTTTGTGGTAAGTATTTGCACGACAAAAAGTTCGGGAAAAGTGAAAGAAACGGACACTGGAGGACTTCATATTCTTTCAGTTAAAAAGAAAGAAAAAAGGTCTCTTTGAGAATCCCAAGAATAGTTCTTACAAATTCAACAGAAACTTGAAATTAAGTCTCTTTAAAAAAAAAAGAAAACAAAATAATAAAAAAAATTATGTCATTCATAGAAGAACAAAAAAAAAATTGTATTATGACATAAACTTATTTATTCGGGGTAATAAGTAAAACTGTAACTGTAAATTTAAATGGTCAAACATATTAGTTTTCTCTTTTTTTTTTGTTTTTATCTCTTACACGTTCGTTTAATACAATTGGCAAAAAAAGAAAAGGAAGAAAAGGCAAAGTAAAAACAAAAAACTTTTTTCTTTTTTGCTTTTTGCTTTCTCTGTGTGTTTACAATTTGTGGCTTTAGCTCTTGGAATGCACGAAAAAGAAGAGGATAATAAGATCGTTTCAGACTTTTTTTAGAGCTAGTAATTTCTATTATTTGTGTATAAAAAAAAAAATCGATATTATTATTATTATATTGTATTATTACAAATTGTGTTTCTCTTGATTTTCGTTTTTGTGAGTTTTGTTTTAAGTCATTGGATTTAATATTTACTAAAGACGTTGATGTGAGGAAATTCATCTACAAAAAGGATCACAGTTCGCCGTGTTTTGGTTCATGAGGAGGAGGCAAAGTAGTGCGCACCACATGGTGACCACCACCAGTTAATTGTTCCCCATTGTCATCAGCATCATCATCATCCTCATCGTCGTAGGCATCCCTTGAGCCATGTGCATTCTCATGGTCTTCAATGCGTGCCATTAGGGCCTTCAGTTCTGCATCATAGTCCTTCCATTCGGGCACAATGCGCTGGGCAGCCGTTAGTTTGGCTTCCTTTGTTTGTGGATTGTTGCACAGATCAATGACCTTGGCCGATTTGAAGGAGCTGTCACTGCACCAGGTCTGACACCATAGCCAATCATCGGGCAGCGATTTAATGGCCACCTGATGTATCATATTGTTGGGTAAATCCTGATCCAAATTGGATAAACTATTTGGATCCTGACTGAGGGCCTGATATTGGCCACGCAAACGATCGCCAGCTGCTATTTTGCGGAAACGCCTCAAATCGACAACGTAGAGAGCAGAAATGTGATAGCGTCTGCCCATTAGATGACTGCGCCAATAGCCTTGCTTCCAGAAACGGAATCCCTCCATTTCTTTGCGCGAATCACAGAACGGTGTATAGGCATATGGAGCGCCACCCAAATCCAGGTCATATAACTCCTTTATGTTTGCCCTCACAATGGCATCGGCATCCACAAATATGATCTTTCTAACATTTAGGGGGAAGAGAACATCCAAGAAGAGGATCTTATATCCCCAAATGGTTCGCTGTTTCTCTGTCTGCTGATGCAGCCAACGTGGCCATTTGTATTGAACCAGCTCGTATTGGAAATTGTATTCCCTTGCCATGTGAGGCAGGAAATCTGTGAATTGTGGCGAGAGATAATTCTTGAGGAACCAAAATTTCACCGGTGACTTGGTATTCTTTAGTAAGGATATCATCATTATTCTCAATAAACGTTCATAAAGATGTCCCGAGGCCACCGAGAAAATATTAATGGTCTCGGTATCCTCATCGGCGGCAGCTTGATTACCATTACTGCCACCAAAACTGCTGGCAATGCTGTTCCAAATGCCCGATTGGGCAGCCTGTTCATTGTCATCGGAGAGTAATTCAGCCTGCTGCATTCCCGGCTTCTTGGACACCCTCAATTTGATGACCTGCGATCGCAGTGTGGTGATCAACACCTGGACATCAGTTGCGCCCGCTGGATGATTGGTATTTGTGCCCTCGGCATGACTAATGGCATAAATGTCAGTCGACTTGCCTTCACGTAAACGCAAGGCCCAGGCACCAGGATTCGATTTCAATTGGAAGTAACCCAAATTTGCCATCACAATTGTGTCAACTAGAGTCGGTTGCGTCTTTGTGCCCAATACCAGTTGTAATCCCCTTGGCGGTGCTCCACTGGCAGCATCAAAGCAATGCCCCTCGAGTAATAAATACTCCAAATCAAATTCACTATGCACTGGCCCACCAATGTCTCGTAGTTTGATGTTATCCAGATCATAGACAGCTCTTACAGCCTCCACTAGCCAATTTTCGGGTACTTGCAGTTGTTGAGTCAAGAGAGGATTCGCTGGTAAGCCACTGAATTTGGCCAACGGGCCATCGGAACGTTCACCGTGCGTCTCGAATTGTACCTCCGGCTCAACGACATATCGATAGAAATTCTTAACAGGCATATCGCTATGCTGGGGCACTGGAGTCAAATAGAGATTCAATTGACAATTAAGAATCTGGCGTATGAGTATCAAAATGGGCGATAGTTTCTGTGCCCCCCGCGAGGCTGGATCCAAAATGGCGGCAATATCGAAATGAGGCAGATTCTCCTCCTTGGGTGGCAATTTCACAACCGAATGATCGGTCTTAAGATCCGCTGGCAGCTTAAAACGTGTCTTTGTCTGTCGTGGCAATAGGCTGGCATAGAGTTTCAGTAGCGTATCGCTGGTAAAATCTTGGGAAACATCTTGGGCTGATTCTCTTAATACCTGACGCACCTTATCACCATATTGAAGAGAGCTATAGCGGGCCAAAAGAGCAAAATCAGCGCTATCAAAGGTCTCTTGCGTTGTCAAGGGGCCATAGAGTCTGCCGTTGCCTATGACCAATCTCTGAGATTTGTTTAAGCCCAAAACCCGTTGGGCATACACGCGCAGCATTTTCAAATGCAAGTCCGTGGAGCCGAGTATGTCCTGCAGTTTCTTTGGTATCTCGATTTTTTCTTTAGGTTTCTTCAGCCACTTTAGCACTTGATCGGTGGCCTCTTTGGGACTGAGACTCTGAACAGCTGCCCAGACCAGACGATTCAAGTTGTGCGTATCCTTTGCACCCTCTGTATTGGGTATGAAGGCGAGTCGTACACTTTGTCCACTCTGAACATATTCCAAAGCGTGGGTGAGGAGAGTTCGACCCTCTTCCGTGTCCAAATCGGCAAATATCCATAAGGTTAAGAATTGCAAATTAGCTCGACCGATTTCCTCCGATGATTTTTTGCCACCAAAATAACGAAGATTCTCCATTAAAGTGGCGGTCATATCACGATTGGAGAGTTTATTCAGAGCACCAACATTGCTCAATTGCTTTGAGGGGATGCCATTAATATCCAAATATTTGACATCCTCCTGACTGAGTATACGTTGATTTAAGCGCGGCATTACATGAGGCTGATTCATTAGATAATCTATGGCCACATCGTTATCTGTCATTTCGCCGCGATAGACAGCCTTCTGTAGATTCGCTGTTTGACTCATAATTTCAGTAAATATGGCTTCTTCAAAATCACTGTCGGCGGTAACAATGCTACTGGGCATGGGTACACCATTGAGCAGAGCTTGGGGTTGTCCCTTGTCGGCGAAACCCAAACGCTGGACAAACTCCTCGGACAATTGCCGCCCGTAATCATAGTCGGAATCCTCTTCGATAAACTCTTTAGCCTTAGCTTTTGTCAACGTGGTGAACTCTTTGGTCAATTGCTTCACTACATCCGATTGGGTTACTGTCTTTGTTTCGCCGACAGCTGCATAGATATCGGTCAGGAAACTCAATGCGGCACGAGCATCTTTCTTTTGACTCACATAATTAAAGGCACACGCTATGGCAATATAATCATCTTTGGTCTCCGGTCCGGCATCGCGGGCATCAAAGACCAGGCCCAGACGTATGGGTGCCTGGTGTATGACAAATGATTCTGATAATTTGATCACACTACGTGCCATGGGTTGGAGGGCGTCGATAACTAAAACTAAATTGAATACATTTTTCCTAATGTTGCGCAGCATGCCTGGGAAAGTGGGACGCAGCAAGTCCATTACCGAGGCGGGCCAGCGTCTGTATTGGGCATCGGTTTCAATGTCATTAATCCATTGTACGGCCGTATCCCTGATATCAATGGCAAACTCCTTCTTACTCGATGTGGTCAAATCCAATGCTAACAATGAACTGGCCAGATTTCCTCTTACATTGTTGCTGTGCAAACTCTCGAGCACTCGCATTTCCGAGCGTAATGTATCAATGAGTGTATATAAATCCATGGTATCGGCATCAAAGAAAAGACCATTAATAAACAGGGCACCATCCGGAGGAGCCACATTTAGGCTACGACCAAAGGCTTCTGTATTGTATTTGACTTCCGTTCTCAGTGAGTCGGTTACCTTGTGGGCCAGCAAAGTTCTCGCCAGCATTGGGAAATTGTGAGCTGTGTATTGTAGAATTTGCAGGGCTTCGTCACCTTGAATCTCGGCTATGGCTGCAGCTGCTTGTAGACCTAAATCCTGGAATTCCCAGGCCTTTAGTTGGGCTATCTCATCGTTGCCCTGTAGAAGGCGCTGACGCAGTTGATCTAGATTCCGCTTTAGATTCGGATGCTTTTGCTTCAGTATTTTAAAATCAAATCCAAGTACATCGGATTCATTGGCAGCATCAGTTTCTTCGAAATTTCCACCAGCCTCCGGTTTGGGTGCATCGTCTTGACTCTTGTATTCCGTATTTTTCAAATGTAATTCGACGCCATAACCGGAAAGACGTACCGGACGCTTGTCCTTCTTGGCCAATTGATGGCGCAATATATAACGAATTTCTCCAGTATTAGCTCCCTTTTCGAGCAGTTTATGATACGAGCGAAACTGTGAACTACCCAAATCGCTGTAGAGAACAACAGTTCTTGTGTTATTCTCACTGCCAGGATAAATGTGATCAAAACTGTAGATGTCTACTAGACTATCCAAGCTATCCTTAGCCTTGGGCAATGCCAATTTCTTTTGCAAATCGGCAAAGCTGCAGGCCAATTCGGTGCCGACTTGGGCAAAAGTGGATCCCTCGCAGGCTCCCGAGCTACGCAGCTCATCGGCAAGCTGAAAATGTGTCTGTATCCTTGGTGTCAGACTGTGCATGGACACTACCAGCTTGAGCAGGGGCAATTGCGGCTGACTCACATGAGATTTGACCAGCTGCAGGGCAGCGTTGTACTGTTGCGACTCCGTATCTAGAAATGAGTTGTGGATTAGCTTACTCTGATGTTCGTTAGAACCAATTAATATCTTCCAAACACACCATAATCTTTTAGAGCCGTCTCCAGTTTGGTCACTCCATCTACATAGTCCCAAAAAAGACCAGCCTGCTCATCGGCCAAATATTCAGCGATTTCTAAATACAATGGAGTCTGTGTCCATTTGGCATTTATCAGCGTGGTAATAGGATAACTCTGGGTTGACTGCGGCTGAGCTGGGGACACTGGAGGTGCTAGCAAAGCCGCCAGCAGCACAAATACACACACAAGACGTAACATTTTGAATGCTTAAATCTCACGGTTCCTAGTTTAATATGGATTTACTAATGCACATAATGGCCAAGCGCCACACTTGGATGAATTGAAGGATTCCAATGGATCGTTTTAAATAATTTCTTGTCCACTTTTGACTCGTTAATTTAATTTTAACACTGATGTGGCGTTTCAGCCGGCCTGCATAGAACGCCAGTGTGACCGTCTCACAAGCAGAATACCAAAAAAAAAAAAAAAATCAAAGCTGCCATCCAAATTCGATACGCATGGGCGTAAGAGGGGGTTATTGATCCGCAAATATTCTCTAAATACGTCCTAAGTTTATTCCAAAATTAACCAAGTGAATGTGAAATATATGCAACGGTTAAGCAATTATCCCCCTTCTCAATATATTTCAAGTTGACCCCTCTTCAGATACGCCCCTGTATTAAAGTCATGAACAAACATAAAAAGTAAACAATTTGTTTTTTTTTTTTTTTGTATAATTTGATGATGGCAGACTTGGTTAGAGGTGAAGCCTCCGAATCTGATGAAGAGCTGCAGGACAAGCAAAAGGTGAGCCCAATTTTCGGTTAAAATTCAAAATCTGAACTCCAAATGTGTCTCTAGGTTTTTGCAGCTGAAGTTGCTGGCGAGGCTTCCGAGGATGACGATGAAGACGAAGACGAAGACATCTATGAGCAGCGTGGATGTGCCAATCAAGCGGCAATGTCAACTAGTACGGCGTCCATCTATCGCAATAATCTGCTCCAACGCAAACTAAGTAAACGATGAAAATTTAAAGTGCAATGTACATTTAATCCTTCTTCTTATTTTTCCTGTCAGTTGAAAACAACATTGCTGTTTGGCGTTCCCTGACTGGATTGACCCGCAGTTTTGTGGTAAATGCCTCTAAGCAACTTTTAAACACCGATCAAATGCTCATCAAATCGCAAGTGTCGTTGCAATCGGCTCACACCGCTCTGCAACAGGCCCAGCATCATATGGATGAGCTACAGGCTAGGACGTCAGCCGTACTGGCAGGCAGCAGTTTTTTACCGCATATAAACATCAAGATGTCTAGTTAGTTTTAGAGTTTATTTTACAATCATAACATGAACAAATCTAGATTTTTAATGCTAATCCTCGGTATCGGAATTTGGGGCATAGGCCTGACTATTGGGCGATGGAGCGCGCGGCACATAAGTGCTTTGAAAGCAACGTGAGAAAATTGTACGAATTTTCGTTTGTTCACGTTGAGGCGATTGGGGTATGCTCTCTTCCTCCTCCTCCTCCTCTTCCTCTTGCTGGTGTTGATCTCTTTGAGTTGTATCTTCTGTATTGTAGAAGCAGACCTCTGTACTGCTTGGAACACTAGAATTGGTATTAATCTTTGGCATCTGTGTGGCCTCCACTGCGTCGGCAGCGGCCAGCATAAGAGCCTCCTCATCGGCCTCATCAGGTATTACCATCACTGTATCTACATCAGCCAGTTGACGAACTGTTTCTACTGATGGAGCCTCCGTCGGTCGAAAACGAAAGAGTGAATTCGACAGTGATGAATTGGATTCCATTAGCGAATCATCAGGCTCCAAGCGTCTCTTTTCGGCCACATTTGCCTCAATTGGTTGACTATTCTTTCGTTTTTGGGATCTGGAAACAATTTGGGAGTCTGGTGTTTCGTCCACAGTCAAGTCCCGTTGACAATTATCTTCCGAGAAGCTCACGTCGTCCGGCGATAGAGTAGACATTATCAGGATACATTCAATTTCTTGATGCTTTTTGATTTTTAAAAAAAACGGATCACCAGCCTCATTGAACTCTAGGATCAGTTGAGCATTCAGAGACTCGGCAAATAGTAGAAATGCCCTAAACTCTCGTATGCAAAATGTGATTACCGTGTTTTTAGTCACCAGATACTGATCAAATTCACTTGATTTAAGTTTAAGTTGCGATCGCATAAAACGATCACTAACCCGGGCACCTTCTACAAAATTTTTGGCCGCCAAACTGTTCGAGTCGACCTCTAAAGTAAGTTCCTCTTCGTTTGTATTGAAGTTATTTGAGATTTCCATGAACAATTTAAAATCACCGCGTATGCTAAATGAATTGGACCCTTTATAACACACACAAATCCTACTTCTAAAAAGGAAAAAGCAATATTCACTTACACATTTGGACTAGGTTCCTTGGATACTTCCGCATTAATATTCTGATCGTCAATAATGGCTATGAGAGCCTGTTTCATGGTCTCTAATTTACATCGCAGCTTTACCAGGAACTTGGTATGATTCTCCACAATGCTTAATTCACAGTGCTCCACCTGAAAAATGCAATTGAATTTTCCATTACATGACTTAAAATCCACAATCAAGGCGTCGTCATCACCTGCTTCATATTTCGAAACGTGGCCAGGCAGACTTTCATTGATATTTTGCAATAACAATACTGACTGGATGGCAAATTATATGTCTCAAACATACAACGTCGAAAGGAAATACTGCCTACAGCCGAGTGGGTGGCATTAATGGCTCTCAGTTGTAGTCCCTGCTGATCCGCCTCAATGTACAGTTCTTTGCCCACTTTGGACAGCGACTGAATTGCCTTGGCAATGACTTTATGGAAAAACGTTGGCAATAATTAAAAATCATATTATTATTGAATTTCATAGTTTATTGCTTACTTTTGGCATTGTTGCCCTCCAATGTGCATTTCATTGAGGCGAATATTAAAACTTTTTGCCAAATTAAATTCCCGCTAAATTTGCAATAAACTGTGCCAACGAAGTGTGACCGTATTGTGAAAAAATACCAAATTCGCATTTTCGATAAACTGACGAGATATAAATAAAAGTAATATAAAGATGCCAGACTACTTAAAAAATGGCATGGATTATTATTTGTCTTCTTTATTTAACTTTGAACAAACTTTTCACATAATTACGAAATTCTCATAAATTCTCTAGACATAAATTATATCACTGAAAGTGCTTTTGCAATGTTCCTTGCTCATACATACGCTTAATGTCCGTACCACCGCCCACAAATTTGCCATCGATAAAAACTCGAGGCACCTTTAAAGGGCGAAAAAAACAACAACAAACAAATAAAATGAGTAATACAATAAATACATATTTATGTATTTAAAACTCACCGTTGTGGCTCCAGTAATCTCTCCCAGAATAGCTTGTATTTCATTTGCTTCGGGGTTTCCATCAAGCTCTACTACCGTAGGTTGGATATCTATTTTTCGGAATTGCTAAAAGAAAATTAGAGAATATGGGATAACCATGAATGAAAGCTTAATTACTTTTCACTTCAATATTCTTACCTCCTTGGCCATGGTGCAGTAGGGACAATAGGATTTACTAAATATAGCAACCTTATTATTGGCGATGGTGTCTTTCACAAATTTTGCCTGTGCGCTGGACATATTTACTGCTGGACGTGAACCAACTGCTCCCATAAGATCAAAATCCAAAAAGGGAAATGGAAACTTTTTCGACGCTGCGGATGTGGCGTAGAGGGATGACAATAGGGAATTGTTTATACGCTGATAACATACACTTGTGTGCATGGGGGAGAAAGGTTATAAAGGCAATGAAATTAGCATAGCGTTGCCACATCGATGACACTTTGACCCGCCAACGTACCCTAAACATTTTAATGCTAAAGCAACCATATTTAGTTTGCTTGCAACAAATTTGTTTAAGTTTTAATAAAAAAAAATACAAGGTAGAACTGAATAAATGCTACAAAAAATTATCAAAACAATATTATTGAAATTTTTAAAGGCTGTCAAAATCTGGCAACCTTAGATATGAGCCGCTCACACTAGCTTTAACACTGAGAAAAAAAATCAAATTCTTATCACTTAATATAGATTTTGTAGCGGGCACAAAATATCTACATATATACATAAATATGTTGAATTGTAAAATTGTTCACATAATTGCACTTAAAGGCACAAAACGGTTCCATTTTGAATAAATTCATTAATAATATCAACCATTCAGAAACTGCTCCAATGCGTCTTTGGCCTCCACCTCATTCGGCTCAAGGATCACTTCCTCCAAAGCCAATTTATTCGGATCATTTGGCGTAGCTTGAATTTCTGTAAAATAAGGAAAATTGTTTTTTTAATGCATAACAATGACTTTGGTTTTAGCATAATTACTGGTCAATTGTCCCTTCTGCTTGAACTCCTCCATGTCACCACGAAAAGCATCATCAAAGACGGCCTGCCGTTCCCTCTGCAACTGCCTCAATCTTTGTTCATGATCTTGAATCTTGGCCTGATGCTGGGCCGCTATCTGTTGTCTATATTGCTCCAACTCGTTGAGTTTCTTTTGCTTATGTCGGGAAAGCTCAAACTGTTTTTCCAACATAAGCTCCTGCAGTTCACATTCCTCACAGAGATCCTCCAGCCTTTCTAGCTCTAATTCCAGCTGTTCACCCATTTGCTCCAGAGATTCCAAAGTCTTTGTGCTGGCCTGAAGTTTAGCTATCAGGCTGGGAATACCCGATAGACAATGGTTAAGTTCATTTATAACTTTTCTCTGCCCGCTGGCACGATCTTGAATGGCGGATATCTGTTTGGCCACCTGCGCTGCCCGACCAGCATTCTCTTCGTTCGCCACATGGATTTGCTGCCAATCGTCTTCATACTTGGCTAGAAGATTACATCCAGCTGCCACATTTAAGTGAGTGGGCACGCCATCAGCCAATTGGAATTGTCCACTCAATGACAGAGAACTACTTCTCCGACTGGATGACGAGAGGCTCTCATAGTAGCCCAACGGTGTTGTGGGTGTCGTTGCCGATGTTGGCGTTCCTGCTCCACTTCCTCCAGAGCTGCTGCTGACACGTTGTCGATATTGTTGCTGCAAACTCTCCGATATCACGATGCCCTCTTGGATAACATTGCTCAGTTTCTTTTTGAGATTGCCAAACATTATGCAAACATGGATATTGGTCACCTATTCCTCAATTATTCACAGAAATTTCGGAACAAACTGAACTAATGTTGTTAATTGGCATAGAAAATCAGCTGAGAATGACTAGATTGTGGTGCACAGAGAGAGAAAGTTACACAGACGAAAAAGAGCGCGTTCAGAAAGAGAGAGAGAGAGAGAGAGAACTAAATTTACTCTATTTTGTAGAAGTTTACTCATATTATGGTTTAACTTGGGCGAAATTGCTTACAAAGAAACAGAAAATAAAATATTTTACTTTACAACTTATTAGTATTTTCAAAATACATTATTCAATTGGTTTCTGTTTATTTCTTTTGCCCCATCTATTTAGGGGGATGAGGAAGAGTATTTAAAAGTGACATGGGTATATTTTAAAATTTGTTCACATTTATTGTAAAAACTGCTTCATAAAAAGATTCAACCATTCATATATAATTTCAATAAACAATTGCTGTGATGTACATATCTTTGGCTATCTAATTCAACTAATCATCAGTTAAATCCACTGTGGTAGTCTCTGGCTCTGACTTTTGCTCCACAACAAGTGGTTTCGCCTGTTGCTCCGGCTTCAATTCAATTATTTCTAGGTCGCTGGTGTCGTTATATTGGGACATTCGTTCATCTGCGCTGTCCTCGAGGGTTATGCAGCTGCTACCAGAACTGGTCTCACTGTGATGGAAGCTTTCTCTAGAGGATTCATCATTCTCCTCTTCGGTTTCTACGTTGATAATCAGTGTTTTCTGGTCACTGTCACTGGATGAGGAAAGGGAAAGTGATTCGAGTGGTTGCTTTGAGATAGCTTCCTTTTTGCTTGCATCCTCATCTTCATCTTCATCAGACATTAGCTCTTTAAATATTTCACTCATTGATGAAACGGCGGGGACGGTTTCATTTGACAAATCTTTTGAGGATTGAGCATACAAACTCTGCGCATAAGCCGCGGCCACAGCTAAAGTTATGTGCTTGGAATGCTGCAGGGATAGCTCCGATGGCGGTACTGTAGGAGCTGTTAACTGATCATTGGACACTGGGGAAGTATCTTTCTCCTCTTTACTGGAATTGCTGCTGCTTGTGCTGGGGCGCCTATGCTTAGATTTCTTATGCTTTTTGCTCGTTTTTTTATGTTTTTTCTTATATTTCTTCTTGCTGCGCCTGCGACTCTTACTCCCACTTTGACTTCGACTTCTATTCGAGATGGAGCTACTGCTTTGCCTTCTTCGCCTGCTTCGACTTCTGCTTCGGCTTCTATTATAAAATGAATTGTACTTTCGTCGCTCATATCTATCATCCAATTCCTGCAGTTTCTGTTGACAATTTGCATAAGTCCTTTCGCTTTCCCTTCGATTGTAGTTTAAGGCTGAGTTAATGGTTCGTCCCAGAAAGTTTTTGTTTGGTTTGCCGCCAAGAGGATTTACTTTACGCTCTTGCTGTACGGTAGATGTGGTATTCTGCTTTTCAATTTCGCACATAAGCTCAGCAATGGCCTGACTGTTAAAAATGAGAGGGCATAAGGTATTTTACTATTTTTGTTAAAACAAAGATATTTTGTTATTTTTACCTCGTCAAGGAATCGTCCATTTTTGTTTATCACTAACAGCTGTTCGTAAGGTTGCCACTCTTAGCTTGAAAACAGGACTCAATATTGCTAGCATTAACCTCATTATGAGTATTTATGGTACTGACTCTGGTCACACTTGGCATAGAAAATTTAAATATTGACGGTTTTTTTTTATGTGGTTATAGCTAAGGCACTGCATTTAAAATAAACAAAATAATATAAATAAATAAAAGAAATAGTTACCCATTAAGTCGGCCATACGTCGCTGGCAAGGCGGCCACTACAACTAATGCGTCCCCGCTCAGCTGCAGCTTCTTTTATATGCTTAGCGCCAGCTGAGAGTAAGAGTAAAAAAATCGTTCTCCCACTACACACACTCTCTCCCCCCAATTAGTCGCGCTCCCTGACATTACCTAGCCTTATTATGAGAATGTTCATGTGTGTAGGAGAGAATTGCAGAAGTGGAGTGAAACGTATGGAGAGAGAGAAAGTAGGCTTTCCCGCGTTTTTGATTTATTTGCTATATCTCTGGGACTTCTGGATAAAAATGAGACTAACTCAATGAACTTCTCATAAAATGGATTTAAACTGTTATTGCCAATTGTTTACCTGCCGATCGTTCCTATAGCCACTATAGCCACTTTCCGATAAATGTGCTGCATTAAAAAATAAAATTAAATTTAAATCAAACCTTTGATTAAATTTTAAGTTTCATTCAATTTCAATTTGTAAATTAAAGCTTAAAAATGGCCTTATAGAAGGGAAATTTTTAACATTTTTTACCCCAAGGAGATCTGCCAATGGACCAAAGATTTAGCTGTCTATTAAGAGATCAAATTGTTGTTTATATCTTTAAAGATATCAACAAAGGTTGAAAACATTTTGTTGTATAGTAAACTAAGTGTAATATAAATATTTTATTGGTTGAGTATACAAGTAGGTATATAATTAATATCACAGTGAAATCACATGAAATGATTTGGTTTATAGTTTTCAGCCTCTGCCCGATATAACATTCTGAAGCCAAGGAACATATTTGCTTACCCTGGTGTATATGCCAGGTAAGCCAGGACGGGCACAGCCAATGCCCGTGGACACTACACCCACTAAATGGTGCTCTTTGGACATCAATGGTCCACCGGAATCAGCCTGAATCAATGTGCAATTAGCTTTAGTGTGCCATTAGCAAGTTCTATACTCACCCAACACGAATCAATTTGCCCATTCTCATAGCCGGCACACAATTGTGTCTCACCAATGCTATTGGTCTTGCCTAAAGCCCGATACGACTGCTCACAAGCTTCATTATTCCATATTTTGACAGTGGCCTTGCGCAGGACATCGGCACGATCGCCTTCGGCTTGATTCTCGTGAGTCCAGCCCCAACCGGAAACAGTGCCGTATTGCTGCTCCAGACTACGCTGACCCTTGTCGGAGCTCACGCAGCTGGGCTGAATGTGTGAGGTGAAGCTTATTGGTTGCACCAACTCCAGCAGAGCTTTAAAATCCCCAACGATGGATCATTCATTATCAGCCAAGCCAAGCGAGAGGTTTGCATTATTATTCATACCTATATCATGTTTGACACTATTACAATCATATTGCGGATGCGCCACAATCTGTTTAAAGTCCACTCTCAAGGCATCCGGCCCATTGCCGATGCCATTCAGATACTCTCTAATGCTATGCAAGCCGACAACTCCCTGGATCTGGGCAGGTTTCATGAACTTTTGCAAGCCATTGCAAATGCAATGTCCTGCAGTCAGGATCCAGCGTTCATGTATTATTGTTCCGCCACAAAAGTGTCCACCTCGTCGCATTAGGCTGACCATAAAGGGCATTTCATTGCGTTCCGCCTCACTGCCACCAACGATTTTCGGATTTCTCACCGTGCAGGGTAAATTGGTAACTGTCGGAAATGAATGCAAATTGAATTTTAATCAAATGCTGAAGATATCTCAAACCCTAACTTCTTTTTTTTTTTTTAGAGATTTTGTATTTTGGTTTTGAAATTATGAAAACACTTGAAATAAGAATTTAAAACAGAATCTGCTATGCTCACACATTCTTCAGGAATAACTAAACTTATCGAAAGGTTTGAAATACTTGACAAATTAAAGGACAATTTTATATAGAAGATATTCATTAAGTCCTTTGACTTTTAGGCAATTTTTTCCTTAAACTTTACGCGAAATTTTCTTCCAAAAAAAGTTAAATGGATTAAAGATTTAAGAAGGAGCATTTTGTCACATAGATTTCCTTTGTATTTGGTAGCTAATTCTAATTATACTTTTTGCTTGTATTTAAATGTTGGCTAAGTATCTATGTATTTGTATCTTCACTTACAAGCAATTTGCCCATTTGCAAATGTCACAACAATTATGCACACAAATAATATTGAATAATTAAACATTTTCCTTTTGGCAAACAAACAAAACAAAACAAAAAACTAAAATATTCTAAACGAAAGCGAACTGTTGAAACGGAAACTTCTCAACAAACTGTCACAAATATTCTGTGTGCCAATTAATTTATATATAGGTAGACAAAATGTGCGTGTGTGTGCGTTTGTGTGTGTGTGTGTGTGTGTGTGTGTGAGGCGTCTGTCTAAGCCTCGTCTCTCTTTGTATGTTCCACTGACTTATTTTTCGAATTTCTGGTTACTGTGTTCTATGCGGACGAATTAAGTCGTCGAAAAAGCTCAATTTCTGATAACGAACGGAAGTCAACACACACACACACACACACACACACACAGACAGAGACAGAGACACCTGTTGCCTCTCTAGGTAGATGGCTAAAGCTTTTGTTATGGGACCCGATTGCAGCAGCAGCAACGCAGAGCGCAGGCAGCACAACCCGGCAAACAGGCAGGCAAGGCACCCATCACGTTTTGTCATTTTAAATGGAGGAGCGCAAAAGAAACAAACACACACACATACCGACACACACACACACACACACACACAGAGAGACATCACATAGTTTTGTGTTTTGCGTTTTATGACCCAATGAAGTTCATGACATTGAATATACGTTTCGGTTGTGGGTGTAGACCGACTTTAGGTGTGACAATATGTATGCTGATTCCGTATCTATATCTACATCTATATCTTTTTGTATGTATCTAAGTGTTTGTGTGTGCGTGTGTGTGTGTGTTGCAGCAAAGTTTATTGGCTCATTATCCTTAAGCGCAGCTTTTTGTTTTATAATTAATAACACGTCTCATTGAAGGCAATTGTCCGATATAAAAAAAAAAAACATTGTACAGTTAAATCGTATTGTATTTTTTATTACTTCGTTGTAAAAAGGTTAAAAAATTGTTTACATTTTATGACTAAACTGTTATTTAATTTGTCAGTTTGTCACCTAATTTAGAATGTACTCGTTTTTGTTTTTAATCAAACATTCTATCATCATTTTAAGTTTGGATTGAAGCTCCTTTTAATTTATTAGAAATATGTGTTTTCTTTAATCTAATGCAGATTCAGATACTTTGGGTCTTAAGAATCAGGATATATCTCAGAACTGCTTGGCTATATTGTCTCTCTATCTATTCCTATCTCGGAATTAAAGTTTCATTTCAAGTTTTGTTGAGGCAGAGAAAATAGTTTGACAGAATGTCCCGATGAGATTTATTTGTCTGCATCTCTCTCTCTCTCTCTCTTTTCTCATAACTCTTAGCTTTATGGTCTTCCTAAACGGAAGAGTAAATGAATTTCAATATGAGAGATGGAAATTTTTTGCAAAACGCAGTTACATAAATATAAAATAATAATAATACAAATTACCAATGTTAGGCCGGCCCTCTGACTGACGAGAACTTCACCTACATTCCAATTGCATTGGCATTGAATTGCATTTTCCAGCCTTTAATGTCATATTTCCATCATGAGTTGCACTTGAAGAATCTAATTAATCATGCCATAATATGTAAATTAACTGCATACTGATGGGCCACAAAATTAGTAGTAATAATTGAAATTCAATGTTGATATCAATGTAATTTGACATTAACATTGCCCTTAACAAAATGGGAGGGGAAAAAAACAGAGCAAGAGAAAACAAAAAACAAAAAAAAAAAGGTCATAGTCCAAATCGGAAACATATGCAGGTGGGAAGTGCATTCTGATTGGGAGTTTTTCTTTTTTTTTTTGCGTTTGTTTTCTCGGCTGGTTAATCAGGAATTGGAATCACAGAAATCAGTTCAGTAGACTAGAAAAACGAATTGAATATTAATTGACAGCAGAGACATGTGTGTGTGTGTGTGTGTGTGTATAATAACCAGAAATTGAATGGATACCAAAACACGCATCCTAAAAGTTCATTGATCGCAAAATGCTAATTCGCAAAAACACCACAAATTGGCCATTAAACTTGGCGTTATGAGACAAAAATAAATAAATAAATAAATATACATACATATAACAACAACAAAAAGGGAAATAATATAGTAAGCAAAATGAGTGAGTGAGCGAGTGAATAGTTCCCCCAAAAAAATATTCGAAACGAGTTTCAAGTGTGCATTGACACTAGATTTAGACTTAGACAATTTGGACGCATTCAATGTGAAGGTCATTTGCGGGTGTTTGCTTTTCCTTTTCCTTTTCCTTTTCATTTTGTGTTTTTTTTTTTTTTTTTTGTTTTTGTCGAGTTCAACGACGTTCTATTTTTTTGTATGTCTTTTGTTTTGTTTGTCAACGTATGTATGTATGTATTTGTTTATAATTTGTTTGTTTTTTTTTTTGGTGACTAATTACAGTTAAGAGGGAAGTCGTTGAATTTTGGTTATGCGGGTGGCTTACGTGAATATTACGTATTGGCATTTGTTGGCAAGAAGAAGTGATTGAACCCCATACAATCGCAGGTATATGGAAGAAATATATATAAGAATCTGTTAAGTCAGATAGTAGAATCTGATCTAGAATTGTTACAGATCTAACTTAGAAAATTTTTAGTCTTCTTTAGTGGTTTAAATCTGATTTCCTTGACTTCTAAAGAACTTTTATAAATAGCTTTTTTTTTCTAATATATTGAGATGCTGTACCGAAAAATTGTTTAACTAAGCCTTAGACGTTTTTTTCCAGGTGAGTTGCAGACGAAAATGTCTGAATTAAATGGGAAATATAATATTTGGCGAACTTCTTCCAAATCTTGCGAAATCCTAGTTAAACTTATGATTTCTTAAAAAAGTTGTAGATCTAGTAAAACTAAGAGAATTGAAAATGTAATATTTTTAAGGTATTTTTGGTGTTTTTTTTTTTTGGAATAAAAAGTGCTTATCATATTTTGTACCCACTTTTAAACGACAAAAAAAAAAAACACAAATTGGCTGAACATTTTTCCCAAATGACATATTCTCTTAAAATCTTGAACTCTGATTAGTTTAATTTTTAAATTATAAATTAAAAACAACTTTTCTTACTTAAAATTAACAATATAATAAAGAATTCTTAAAAAGAAGTAAAAACTGTATCAAATTTATAATCCAATTTTATGTTTTGGTTAAAAAATCAAATGCGATATTCAGATAATTATTTTCCAAGTGGCATTTCTTAAAAATTTTCTAAATTTACTAAATTACAATGTCTGTAATTCCAAAAGTCTGCTGTGCCCTTGCAGATTTATCAAATTTTTAGCTTTATGTGAACTTATTTATCTGGCTAGGGGTCAATTTTATTTCCAAATTAGAGGAAATTGAAAGGGGAAAAAGGAAAGAAACCACACAGTTTTTGTCTCCCTTCTTCTCATAAATATGTTTCGGTTATAACAGAGCAAATGATGAAGTTATAGCCCAATTTGAGCTTTAGAGAAGTTGGATTATTTACAAAATTCTGGTTCTTCTTGTGAGAGTAAAACAAACTTAAAAATAACACACATTAATAGTTAAACAAAAACAAATACACATAATTAAAAATAATTAAAAAACTTCTTGGGTAATGGTCAATTGAGGCTTGTTAAGAAAATTTTTACTCTAAGTGATCTAGATAAATGCTTTTGCTAGTAAATTCTCCTAAGCGTTTCCGCTTGGGACTGAGTATCTATTTTAGTTCCCCAAGCGACAATTGAGTTTGACAGGATGATACCTTTTTTTTCCTTCTGACTGTCTCTAAAATGCTCCTAGGAATCTATTTACCCAGCAGTAAACTTTTATCTTAAAAAATTTGAATTGTCATTAATATTTTCTTTAAAAATTTAGCATTAACTTTGCAACAATCCAAGCAGTGCTTGGGGTTTCTACATTTTTTTCTATTTTATTATTTATCCACAGTTAATTTGTTTTTCATCTAAGTCTTGGCTAAAGTTCCTCAACCTTTTCTAATCTAAATTCCCTATTAAACTGCAGGCTATAGGCAAGTGTGAAAAATGTTTTCGATCCTAACGACATTTCCCCAAATGCTCAATGATATGCTTAGTGAGTTTCTTTTACTAATATATTCCCAAACAGTCGTCATAATTTTAGACATATATAACCATTTCAAATTTACTCTTGTTTTAATAAATTCATAGAAATTCTTTCAGATCTGTAGGGAGAAAGGAAACTACTTTAAGTTAGAGACAGAGAGACAGGGTCCTGGTAGCAATAAATAAGCTGTTTGTTTAAGGACTAGTAAATACTTAAATACATACCACAAAATCTTAGTTGCTAAATCGAAACTTAGATGGACATTAAAATAACTTATAATAATTTTGTGAATATACTCAGAAGGACAATAATTAATTTTATATTTTGCAATTATTTTTACTGTAAAGAAGTTGAAACTTCGTAGTTATAAGAAATTAGGTAAAGCTAAAGAGGATGTAAAGGATGAATGGAAGAATAAAAATACTATATCTCAAAAACGATATAAGGGAATTTTTATTGGCAAGTTTCTGAATGTGATAATAAAAAAACGTTAATTAATACTTTATTGTGGAATCATTTTACTTACTTAAAACTTTTCAATTTACAAATGCCAAATGCATGCAATGTTTTTCAAAAATGTTGTCAGGCTCACTTATTTGGTTTCAATTATTGCTCGAAAGCCAACTGATAAACTAATGAGGGCTTTCTGAGCAACAATCAAAATTATATAAGTGTCCACAGATGGGAATAAAATCATCATCACACAATCGATACAATTACAATTTACAGATGATGCCATCCATAAACACTTTACACAACTTGTTTGTTAAGTTCACATGAAAAAAAAATGTGTGTAAGACCAATTGGCCAATTGTGTTGGCCTGAATGAATATTATTTGTTTGTTTGTTTGTTTGTTTGGCTCAGATGGCCATGTCTGCACGGTATGAGAGCCGGACAGGAACTGCACTTCTGTTGTAAATCCTGTGACGATGTCTCCTTTTTGTGATCCTTTTTTTGGCCCTGGCGCTGGCGATGGCGATGGCGATGACGACACGAAGTTCATGTTGGCATTCGTCGAGACGGAGGGTTGTTGGCCCTTCGGCCTACACGGCGAATGCTTGTTATGCAAAAACGACAACGCGTCATCGTTTACGGTGGAGTTTGGCATTAGCCATCGGTCCGATGGCTTATTCTCGTTAGCCAATCAGATGAGAGTTCCGCTTCTTGTTGCCGCCACTTAATAGTTTCAACAACTGCGCAGGCGTAAATTATGTCAAATTTTTTAACAATTATTCGCATATTTTGTTATTGGAGACTCAATTGCAACGCCCCTAAAAGTGTAAAATGTTTTATTTATTTAAATGATTTAAATAGTTTAAGCAAAATATAATGTTATTCTATTTCATCAGCTAAATATAGGTATATAGCTTTGACAAATGAGAGTCCTTTAAATGGACGCCAGTACTTTCAGAAGGTTACTAGTATTTCGAAGTATTTACTAGAGTTTTTAAATATGGAAACTGGATACAAAAACTAATTAGTTAGAGAACCATTTTCAGCTTTTACTTTTCCCTCTTTAGTTTATAGAATTTTTAAATAAAATAGCTTAAAATTACATTTATCCCTACTTGGGAGAGAATGTTATAGATATAAAAATGCTTATCGTATAATAGTCTTTGGTTTTAATAAAGGATTTTTTTATATTAGCTCTGGCCACTTTTCATCTTTTCCTCTTTCTCAAAAATTATAAATTCTGTTTTCATGACATTTTGTTTACATTGATATTTTTTTTAAATTTTAGAAACTTCTTTAAAGAAATAACACTTCTTGTACAGGTAAAGTAAAAATATGACAAATTTGTTCTAATTAAACCGATTTCCATTGGTTATTCTTTGGATTTAATAGTAAAAAAGATATCAAAACAAATAGTTGCGAGACAATATGAACTACAAAAATGAATTTTCACATAAAACAAAAGAAAGAAAAGTTGTTTCTCTGTGGAATGAGTTTTGCACATAACTTAAGTCTGAAAGCAAACAAATTTTGTTTTCATTTCAAGAAATCTGTTGTTTTGGGACGGATTATAATGAAAAAGAAAACGTTTCTATGATACGCTGCTCATTAATGCCACTAGCCACTAGGTGGCGCTGAAGAGTAGTTACTATTGCCCCGTTCAAACGTTGGGTTAGAAGACAGAACAAATTCTGCTGGGGTGGCCAGTTGGTTTAGAAAGAAGTAGAGTTACATACTTTTCTCGAGGGTTTTTCTTTTTTTTGTAATGAAAATTAAATCTCATAGCTAATAGAAATGATAGGCAAACATTACTCATTCCATTCATTTTTACAATAGCGGACCGCAAATACACTTATCCTGCTGAATGGAAACTAAATCTCTAAGGCATCTAACTCTCTTGAATGACATTTACATTTTATTTGGTAAATTGTGATTGACAAGTTGTTGACACGCTTTTAAGTTCGACCATGTTTAACCCCATCGCGGCTTAAAGAAATGTTTTTCTGTTCAGTATCAATTAAATATGCAATTGCCAAAGAATTGCTGCTGCAACACACAGTGCTAATCATCATCCACATAATCATCATCATCATCATCATCATCATTATCGTCGTCATGATGTTGGTGAATTATTGATAAGATTGAAAAACAAGAAAACAGGTAATATTGTTTGATATGTATTTGCATGTAGACGATTCCGCTACATTTCAATATGTTAATTACTTTTTGACTTTTGGATATGCAAGTGGGCGCTCTCACCCTTTGCCCTTCTGCCCACCCCCACCCCCACCCCATCCCACTATTGGACGGCCACCTGAGATGGCCTGAGTTGGCTGAGCCTTTTGTAAAGTATTTTAAGCATTGCTGCAATTTCCCTAGCGATTATTATACTCTCAACTCTGTCTCTCTATCTCTCTCTCACTTTCTCAGGCTCACGTTTAAAACAAATGCCAAAATCTATTGAAGGCGACATTTTGCCAGTGTCAGAGAAGAGGAAGAACAAGAGAAGTAAGAATCAACATACATTTGTATCGTTGTATAAACCAAAACAGAAAGTTTCTTACCTAAAATGTGTCTACAATTTGGAAATGTTTTGTGCCCTGACATCGTTGCCTTTGGCTAGGCCAAAACAGAGGGAAGCAAAGAGAGAGAGAGAGAGAGGGAGGGAGAGAGAAAACCCTTATCCATCTCGATTCGCGGCATTGTTTTCTGCGTGACAATTGGCCCAATTTATTATTCATTAGGTTAAAAAGTCAGAGCAATATGGCAATAGGAAATAGCAAACAGAGCCAGAGAATCACACAACTGACAGCCAGCCAAGTCTCAACCATTAGTAATGCCACTGCAGGAGGAATATGCAGGCCCTTCGAATGGAACGACGACGACGACGACAAGGACGAGGACGAGGAGCACTATCCCATCATTTTAAACGAGGGGGGAGGGGTTAAAAGGAAGATCTTGCTGCCAATGTTTTGGATTTCAACATTTAATGGCTGAATAAGTTTTTTTTTTTGCTAGAAATTTTCTAATTGATTTGCTACTACAAAAAAAAAAAGAAAAAAAAAGGACAATGATAAAACTTGAAATCTTTGTTTTCTTTCTTTTTGTTTCTTGTTTTGACTTGAAACTTTTGTAGACATGCCGCGATTCGTGGGATTGATTAATTAGGTTGACTGAGTAAGATTTAAGTTAGTTCTATATAGACGAATTCAAGTATCAAGTATCAGATACATAGGCGACGACAGCTGACAGTTGGCCAAAGCTCTCAGGAGAGCTGTCTTCATTTGGAGAGTTCATCACGAAAAGTTAAAGATGCCAAGTAAAGCAGATTACCTGAGAGTATACCTAATTAAAGAGTTATTCAAGAGAGGTAGCAAAACATATTGAAATGTTCAGAGACCTATCAGAATAAGAGAGAATCTCTTAGAAGTTTGAAGCATTCAAAGTATACCAATTAAGATCCTTCTAAAGACTGCTTAATGGACTAAAAAAAAGGTCGAGCAATGCTGTTCTTTGAACTTTAACGTGTTCATAGCTAAACAGATTGTCTATCAAGTTCCTTCACATATGCAGACTTTGCTAATTACTTCAAAATTTCAACGTCAAAAATAGTTGAGTACTTTACAACTAGATAAAGCGGATAAAGAAAAGGCACTGCTTCAAAATTCTAAAATATATTCAAAAACAAAAGCTGACTAAATTTAATATAGTAAACAAAAGAAATATTTGTAGATTTTCGATTAAGTAAAACTAATTTCTATATAAAGAAAACCTGAAATAAAAGTTAAGTAAAAGCACATGAAATATTGTATTGTTTACTAAATAAACTGAGCTTTACTTGCGATAAGTAAAAGAATCAAAGAAAAAAAAAAAACTTCCAACGTTATATTGGATTGTATCCTGGAACAGTCTTATATTCGTCCTTTTCTCCCTCTTTGCTTTGTCTTTATCTCATTTTCGAAGAACGAACACATACCACTTACATGACGCCTTCTTAGCATTGCCTGTAAAAAGTTTATGCGTATTACATGGCTATTTTTTATCCGATTTTTATGAAATTTTGTGAGCCGATAAATATTAATAGTAAATCTTAATTTGCCAAATGTCATTACACTACTTGAAATATTGTAAGAGAAAATCACATTTTTCTAAAGCGTGGACCTAGAAGAGGGCGTGGCAAAATATTTGCAACAAACTTGATTTGCGTACACACTATACGAGTCTACATATCAAATTTGGTGACTTTAGCTCTAATGGTCTCTGCAATTTAGGAGTTCATACAGACAGACGGACAGCCAGACATGGCTAGTTTGACTCGGCTGTTGATGCTGATCGAGAATATATACTCTTTATTGGGTCGCAAGCGCTTCCTTTTGCCTGTAACATACATTATACGCTTTTACTAATAATTTATCAGCTTTAGGATTGTAGTAAAGAAATATTTGAAAATTTTGCAAAAATATACCAAATTCTCTAAAGTCTGAAATTATTTTTATTGGGTTTTTCTCTTATAACCTCTAAAGTTTTAAGATAAATATTGAGCAATATTTCATACCAAATTCGTTTCCTATTGAGTTTGGTTTTAAGTCATTTTTTATAAAGTTCTTTTCAATCTTTTGGACAGGTCAAACACGTTTCAATTCCCTTTCTATGATCGATTATTTATTTAAATATATATATTTTGATTTCTTTCTTCAAAAAAGTCAAAACAAAGTTTACCTATCAACGTAATTTAACAATCATCCACTTGATTACATTTGATTCAAGTTCCTTTTTTTTTTTTTTTATTTGGGAGGGGGGGATTGATGAAGTGTCCTCGCCCCCTTCTCAGCACGGTCATATACGTATGAGTGGGGGTGGGGGTTGAAAGGGTGATGGGGGAAAAGTCATGAAAATGCATTTTCCATGTTAGCTGCTATTCAAATTGCTTAATTGCGTATTAAATATGCAGAAAAGTAGGCAAAAAGAACGCAAAAATATACCAAGCCCAATCCCTGCCCCAGGCCAGTCAGGTAGAAGCATAAAACGTTGACCAAATTGCTGTGGCAAGTGTGGATACAATACATTTACAAACATATATACATTTATATCTGGATATATATATATATATATCAACAGAGGCATTATTTCGCTTGACAGTTTTTACTGGCAGTTCTCTCCAAAAACCAACCAAATAAGTGCCCCGCCTTCCGCCATTCAAGCAACCTTCTCGCAAAGTGACACCTGATTTGCCACACTCACACACACACACACACACACACTCTACATCCTTGCAACCTATTCGAAAAAGGTTAAAAGTCACTGACAAGAGAGGCAAGTGTACATATATCTGTAGGCATTTTCCCAAAAATTTTGTATGGTTATTTTCTGCTCGTTTTTGTGTGTTTGTTTTTGTTGCTATTTAATTGACGAGTGCTTTCTACGAATGTGTCAACCAATGTGGTGGAGAGAAGTCAAGGAATTGACTTAATAGAATTTCCATTTGTGTCCATTAGCCAGGAGACGATGGCCGGGTAGATGGCGGCATGCCCGGAGGCCAATTCATCCATATGCAAAAACCTCTGAAATGGCGTTAAAAATTATGGAATATTGATAATACATTAATATAATGAGAAGGGGAAGACGATGGAGAAGGAGAAGGAGCAGCAGCAACAGCAACCGATGGAAAGGTACTACATCATTTAAATATTAAAAATATCTCTTTCACTTCGAGACAGGGTCAGGATTGAGTTATGTCGCTCACAAAGAAAAGGCTTCCAAAATTTTACTCATTAATTGTTACTGCAATAAGGGTATATTAGTTGTACTCTAGAGATCTTCTTTCTAGGTCAAAACTATTTGCATGAGACGAGTTTGTCCTTCTAAAATTTCATCGACTTCTAAAACACTTTTTTTTTAAATTCTTTTGCTGTTATGTTTCTCATTTTATTAAGAAGTTATGCCTTAAGTTCTAACTCAGGTTTTGGCGTTTCCTTCAAAATATTTAATATTGAAAATACACTTATGAATCTTTTAAAGAAGTTAAAGGTTTAATATTCGAAATGAAAACAATTGAAAATATAACTTTTTTATATATGCGTTTTTGGGTGCTTCAATTTGCTGTCATTTTTTAATATTAATTAATTGAAAATGCCATTTTATGTGAACCAACGAAATAAATAAGATAAAATTCCCCATCTAATAAGGTTTTGCCCATTAAAATTGGATAAGAATTCGTTATTGATTGTCGCCTTGCAAAATGAAATATTTTTTTGGCCAACATCTTCTTCTGAAATGGTGGAAGAGATACCCTTCTGTAGTCTTTAAAAAATTAAGAAGTATTATATCGAAGAAACGCAGACAGTTGATTAGAGGAAAAGTTTAAGAAGAAGGAGCATAGTTAGGGGTACTCAAAGGCGTAACCAGAGAAGAAATCTTAAAAGATTTCAAGTTCTTTTTTAATTTATATTTACGTTATGCCAATTTCCCGATACTTAACACAGGAACATTAAGTTTAAGGACAAGGACTTAGGCAGTTTATCATTTGAGGAAAGCCAGAACCCATTTAAAAAGATGTCCCTTGGCAAGATATGACTGAAATTTTAGTATTTTTTTGCCACGCCCATATTCAGAAATATATATTTTTCGAAATGATAAGAAGTAAATTAACAGAATATTGGATTATTATCAGTAATTGGCTTACCTAGTAATAGAAAATTAAGAATAAAAAGAAACTGCAAAAGGATTCTAATTTATATTAGAGGAATGCCTTAAATGGATAAAAATAAATTTTCCAAGTTAACATTTCCCATGAGAGAATATCGAAGGCAAATTTAACTTGTCAGAGACCTTCATGAAGAACTGGTAAAATTGTACATAGTTCTTTTAATTGATTTCCATTTATAGAATTGAATGCTAAAGAGCATTATTTTGCACTTAGC
Source organism: Drosophila nebulosa (assembly GCA_024703675.1). Classification (NCBI taxonomy): domain Eukaryota; kingdom Metazoa; phylum Arthropoda; class Insecta; order Diptera; family Drosophilidae; genus Drosophila; species Drosophila nebulosa. The sequence continues at coordinate 3,407,618 of JANFPS010000009.1, forward strand.
TATAGAAACATATATACGATATACATGTGTATATGTAAAATATTTTGTGAATAGTTTACTTGTCTTTGCCATTTTGCATTTTCAGCTCTCTCTCTCTCTCTCTCCTTCTCACTCCCTCTCTCTCTTTTTCTCTCTCTCTTTCTCTGTTCTACCACGGCCTCATACCAAACGGTCATTGGTCACTTTACTGACCAGCACAAGGCATGTCGCACACACACACACACACGCCCTACCCTCGACAAAACTTGTTATTGTTATTTTCATAAAACTCATTTCGCTTGACCATTCCACTCGACAGTGTTCGACATTTGTGTGTGGTGGTTCTGCCACTGGCAATAATACGGCTTGGCAATGGTGGTGGAGGCACAGGCAGAGGCACAGATGATAGGGGTTGCTCTTGATGATGGTCAAGCCTTAGCCTTAGCCTCAGCCTCAGCCTCAGCCTCAGCCTCAGCCTCAGCCTCAGCCTCAACTTCAGCTGCGGCCTGACTCTGCGATCGAGTTGCCTTTTGCGAGGGGTTGTTCTGCATTTCTTATTCAAAAAGCGACACAAAAAAAAAAAAATGGCGTTCTCAAGGCATAAAAATATTAAGTTTGAAAATGCTGCAATTCTGTAAAATTTATATAAACTTCATATTGTGGACAGAACTTTGCATCGAATTAGGTTTGATCTATGCATAGAAAAATTCCATTTTGGATCTAGGTTTCATTTCATCTTTATTCTATCGAAATGTCTTTATAAGGCGACGATTTGACACTGACTTTTTTCATAGATCAAGTAATGAATCAAAACATATCTAAATCCAACAATTTAATAGACTTTTGGAGCAGCTTTTGATGTCTGATAAATATGTTTGTTTGCGTTAAATTAGAAAAAATTAAAGTATTAATCAAATTATATGAAAATAAGACAAAAAATTTATGATTTTTATAAGAAAAAAAGAAAAATGAAACTAAATGCATTTCAAAAAAGGTCAAAAAAGTGTGAAATAAGATGAAGCTTAGTTTGAAAATGAACGCATAAAAAATTAATAAATTAATACATTTTTTGAAAAAATAAAAAAAACTTTTCAAGTGACAATTGTGTTGAGCAAAACATATTATATTGCACATAAACAAATTAATTTAATGTATGATTAATAGCCAGGAGGAAATCATGGAGGATTAGGACTTGATATTCTCGCATTTTTGAGAACGAAATAATAAAAAAAAAACATATTTCTGTTAAGACGAAGTTTCGAATTATCTTTAAAATTGTAAGCCAGCTATAATCATCTCTTTTCTGGTTTTTTGAGCTGAAACTATTTGTAGTAGTCGTAGTATCCTAAATACTAAAAGCTAAGAGAGAGTAGTTTGTCTAGAAACAGACAGACAGATGGGCAGATGGTCACGGACCGACTCCTATTAGAAGTCCATGCCCCCTTCTTAGGCATGCCATTTGTATTAACTGATTTATTAGTGGATTTGGCTCCACCAACTTTCTCAATCTGGAATCAAAAAAGACCCTATCAAGGCATTACAACCTTATGGAAAAATGCGTATACCCTTTTGTGAAAGAAAGGGTAAACACGAAAAATTCCTATCGATAAATGTGCAAGGCACATTTTTGGCGTTTCCATGGATTGGTATACACAGACTATTACAGATAAAACATTACCTCCCAACATAATGAACATAATTTATTTGTTTCTTTTTTTTGTGTTTAAACGAAAATCAGCAACAGTCTGATTGAAAGACCTACGCCTAAATGTATGCTAAGCTCTATTAAAACACTCTCACACAGCAGCCATCTTTGAAAAGTGTCTACACACACTCACATACACACACACACACACACCAACACAGAGAGGCTCGCATGGGGCACATACAGAAGGAAAAACGTTGCCAATTTGTTTATAATAATTAATCACTTAATAATTTCTCTGCCAATTTCATTTGGCCCAAGGACCAAAAGCTTACCAAAAACAAAAATGTCAGCCAATTGGTGAAATGAAAATAGTTTTTTTTCTCGCTGTTGTTTTGTTTGTTTTTTCTCTTATATTTTTGGTAAACTTTTTTTGAACTTTTTCGCAATCCAATTTTTCATTTTAAACAAAAATATCAAAAAAAAAGTTTCTGTTTTTAATAATAAGGTTTTTTGGTTTTTTTGTTTTAAATTTTTGTGATGTCGGCGTTTTCGTTTTTTTTTTTTTTTTGTATTTTTCACTTTTTGTGCTTGGCTCTCTTCCTGGTCTACTTGCTCTCGCTCGCTCTCTCTCTCTCTCCTTCGCTCTCTGCGTTTTAAGGCCAGTTTTACAGTTTTAAAGTTTCAAATGCGCAAAATCCAACACAAAAAGTGTGAGGGCAGCTCTAAAAAACCACGTGCGGGCGGCCTTCTTTATCATAAAATAGATTTTTGTTTAAATATTTACCGCGCACTTTTCAAAAAATTAAAAAAAAAAACGCAACCAAGTTAATGGCATTTTGTCCAAGGCAATTGCAATTGCATTTTAAAGAACTTTCAAACAAAAAAAAAAAAAATCAAACAACTAACTTGAAAAAAAAGAAAAATGATGTAGGTAGAAAGTTAATTTAGATTGTTCGCCACTTTCGGACCGTGTTGCTTGCCCTGCCACGCACTTTTCACAACTAAATTCACATTTTAAAAAACTGACAGCGGCTGCTGCGAAATCAAACACACAAAATTTATACCGATCGCTCTTGCCTCTTGCCGCTGGCCTCTTCTTTTTTTTTTTTTTTTGGTTCTGTTGTTTGCTTCCTACAAAGGGGTGAAACGTAATTTGTTTTGCGCGGCAAAAAATAAGTTGAAATAAAATAAACGAAAAAAGGGCAGGCAAAAATATCATCCCCCTTTTAGTTTGAGTAGGCAACCCGTTTTTTTAGGGTTTCCTCTCTTCTCCCTATTCTCTGTGTGTGTGTGTGTGTGTGTGTGTGTGTGTGCTGGCAAATCTCATCATCATCCATCCATCTCATTCTCATCGTTCTCATCGTCCTCGTCGTCGTCGCCGTCATGATCTTTGGTTGCGTCATCATCTTGTTGTCCTTACATGGAAACTCACCGATTTCCCTTTACCCTAACCCAAGAAGTAGGCATCGAATATTTTCCCTGACTCTTAGCATCCCAAACGACTTAGTTTAGGAATATTTCCTATAAAGACTATAGCATTAGGATCAGGCATTTGTCTGTCTGTTACCTAGATCTTTGTTAATTAGATATACACTTTTTTACCCTGTGATTTATGATTTGTATTTTGCTCAGTAGAAGTTCAGGGAATTCGAGAGATAGAGAGAGAGAGAGAAAGAGAGACAAAGGCATCCTTTAGTTGCCTGCTGCTTTTTTATTTGTCATTCTCTGAAATCTTTGTTTGGCGCGCTTTTGGCATTTGCTTTCCGGTTTTTTGAAAAGACATTTGGTTTTATTTTTTTTTTTTTTCCTTTAACACATTTGCACATTCCATTTGAAAACGATAAGCGAAAAAGAATGGAATCTAAATTGGAAATAAACATTAACTTTAAGATGGCAAATTCTGAAAAGTATTCTATTTCCATTTCCATCAATGATTCAAAAACAGAAATATTAAAAACCTTAAATATTCCAAGTGTCTCTAATTCAATAGTTTCTTAAATGATTTTCCAACTTAATTTAACTTTTGATGTTTGTGCAAAATTTCTTTGTCAAAAAATCACTTTGAGAATTATTTTGTCAACTTTTTAACTATCAATTAAAATTTAGATAAATTTTTTAGAAAATGCAAAGAAATTGAATGAGTTTTATTTTGAGAAATTTGAGAAAGAAACTTTGAGGAAGAAATTGAATGAGTTTTATTTGGAACAAAATGAACAAAAGGTCCTTGGAATGAAAGGATTCATAACCTCAACTTTGCTAAGCTATTACTCAATTAATATTTAACATTAAAGTCAAGTTTTTTTTTTTATTAAATCAATTTTTAATTGGGACTTAAATCTGGTAAACTAAAATGTTAAAGGAAAATTTTTAAAAATTTGTTATGACAAAAATTAAGTGGAATTTATGTTTCAAAGAAAACTTAGTGAATTTCAGTCAACAAAATTTAGTTTTTGAATATATTCTTATGTATTGAAAGGACGTTCCAAATTTGAAATATTGAAAATCATTTTGCTCATTGTCATTGGAATTGAATTTTTTGTTTCTCAATCGAGTTTATTGAACTTTTGTGAGATGATACTAGAAATTTCATTGAACTGTGAAAATGAAGAGATCTCTTCTTATCTAATTTTGCAACATTTGCAGCTTGATCCTTGTTACGAGGGAAAGGTGAGGTGATTGTGAGGTGAATGAACTGCAAGAAAGATGGGAAATGCAGCAGCTAGGCAGAGGCCAGGTAAAAAACCGAGACGAAAGCAAGATTTTCTTCTTTTTTTGTTTTTTCCCCCGTTGTTATGTTATGTTATGTTATGTCCTTTCCCTTGGCTTGGCTTGGCCTTTTGTCAACCAAGGAGACAAGGAGAAGGCGCAACTAATTTAAGACATGAGAATAAATGATGGGGAGGGTCGGGGGAAGAGAGAGAACAACCCTAGAAGATGCTATAGGATCCCGATATAGCCTATAGTTCATTTCGGTTCATTTCTTCACTCAATCAATCTATAAAACACATAGAAAAAAAAAAGAAACACAACACAGAAAAATAAAAGTCTATCACGCTCCTCATCTAGCCTTTAATTTCTGCACATTGAACCCGAAATTTCGGATTTTTAATTACAAAACAAGGAGGGGTGGAGGGAGGGTTAGTACTTTTTTATAGGGTTTTTTTTTTATTTTTTTTTGCTGTCTTTCTTTTTTTGGGCAAAAATAGAAAATATTTGCACGCATATCCCAGCAATTACTTACGGTTTTGTGAGCACTTCCCTAACAACCCGAAAACGAGAGGGGGAAAAAAGGGGGTGGGAAACCCCTTTAAGGGGTAAAAGTATGGATGATCATCCAGTTTCTCTCTCTCTCTCTCTCTCTCTGAAATTCTAGATAGGCAATTTTTGGTAGTCCTCTTTAAAAACTTGACTTGGCCCGCAGAGAGCAAGAAAAACTAATCAAACACCTACGCCAAAAAGTCTTCGAGAACCCCATCAAGTGGGCGATCAATTTACAAAACACAGCAAAATCAAATTCAAGCATAAAACCCCTAGCAGCTGCACATAAAAAAAAACACGCTCTATACATACATACATATATACCAAATGCATCCCGCTGCAAAAAAAAAAAAAAATTGAAATCTCGAAAACAAAGAGAATTGTGTGGTATATATAAAAAAAAGGGGGAAATTCAATGCCGTGAAAAGGGTAGACTGAGCGAGAAGAGACCTCGACTGATTGCATGAATGGCGCAATGGGCAAAAGGTCCTGAGTTCGTTATCCTTGCCCAAAATCGTCGTCGCGCCAAACAATGAGGCGAACGCGTTCAGCTTAGCTCAGTCTGCATCATCATCATCGTCATCTGACAGCGCAACTGCAGCGGTTTTTTATGCCACTCTCTGGACTAGTTATAGGGTTGGGATTTGCTTCCATCTTTCGCTTCCTCTCCTGCTTTTTCTCTCCTTTTTTTTTTTGTTTTGTTGTTGTTTGTTATCCGTTTTTGTCTCGACAAAAAAAATGGGTGTTAACGGCTGCTGCTGCTCCAGCCAGCCAGCCAGTCAGCCAGTTGCTGTTGATAATGATGACTTTGCAAGTACATGACGTTAATGCTGATCTCGTTGAGAATCAAAATAATGAAATGCACTTCCGTTTATTTTGGATACTGATGGAAATTTAATACCTACTTTGTGTGGGCTAATGAAGTATTTACAATTTGAAAACGGAACTAAAGTTGAAGAACTCAATCGATTCGATTCTCTACACAATGTTCATCAAATTTCAGCGGTTCAGCGGACAAGAAGTTTCTTATCTATCTATTTTTACCTGAAATATGTATATAAGAATTTTATAATATAGTGCTTCAAAAAAAAAAAACTTACAAATCGCTTTATGTAATTGCCTTTCGGCTGACTCTTTCTCTTTATTCATGGCTTTGTTTTTGAAATATATTTCTCAGGAAATAAAATAATGTACTTTTGCTGGCTGCAACTAAACAAGGCTCTAAACCGGTATACCAGTTACAAAACAGTTTGAATTCAAATTCAAATAGCATTACCCGTTAGGTGCAACAGCGCCATCTGTTGTTAAGCAGCAACAACAGCATAAGTTGCCAGAGTGTACAATAGTGGCGCCAAAAAAAAAAAAGAATAAAAATAAGGGCACACAGCAAACAGACGTTAAAATTTTGAAAATTTAGCCGTTATTATAAAAACGTTATAAACTGCAACCTGTTGGCATGGCAAAACAAAAACGGAAATTTAAAATCCCAAGAAATGTTTTAGGTAATATTGAAAATTTAAAACATTTTTGGTAAAAGTTTTAAATAAAATAAAAAAAAAATACAAACTAATTGCTGGTTGGTCAACGATTTTTAAATATGTCAAGCCAAACTTTAGAATAACCTTTTTTTTAATATTGACTTTTTTTAATGACTTTGATTATCTTGATGACTGAAATCAGTTGAGAATGCATTACAAGAGTCATTAAAATAATTACCACAAGCCACAATTATACTTTCATCATTCAACAACAACAACAACAACGTCTGCACTCTCTCTCTCTCTTAATCTTTATGAGCCCCACATGACGCCAAAGCGCCATCATCCAAACACCGAATCAACCAAACCAGCCACCCAGCCACCCACCCACCTGAACACATGACTGACGTCACATTTCGTTTTTATGAATGAGTTTTCATCATGACACGAAAAAGGGAAAACTCTACTACAACATATTAGCGAGGTTGTTGTTGTTCCATCAAAGGGCTCGAAGGGTGTTGGCAAAAGGTCAATGTGAGGTTGATTGTTAAAAGAGTAGCCGTTCCTTCTTCCCCCGCCCCTTCATCGATGAGTAAGCGTGTAACTGTAACTGTTAGAATCAAATATGAAACTCTCAAAATGCCTTGCACTTCGCTCTTAAAAAAAAAAACAAAAAAAAAACACTCTCACTCTCTCTCTCTCTCTCTCCCTCGCTCTGGCTCGCATAGACAACGCACTCTCTCTCTCTCTCCCTCCCACTCTGACACACAGTGTCTAACTGTCCCTCTTCCTCGCTTTTGGTCTCTCTATCTTTCTCCTCTTTCTCATCGTATTTCGTGCTCTGCAAACACATTTATCAGATATTTTTCTTTTGTCCAGAGGGCTTATACCGAGCTATAGCTAACATGAAAGAAAATCGCTTTTGGTAGCATTCGCCAATTAGTCGTCGAACGTTGAGGAGTCCATACACTCAACTAATATCGTACCTACCAAATATATATACATATATATATATATACCTATCCGTATATATATATATCTAATACCATCATAGAGAAAACTTGTCTTTAAAGACAAAAACGAAAATTATGAAATTATTTTTGTGAGTGCAAGAAAACGAAAAAAAAAAATTAAAATATTGAAATTTATAGAAAATTATACAAAAAAAAAAACAAAAAAAATTAAAAAGTGAACAACAAAAAAACAAAAATTTGTTTAGCCATGGCTACGGAAACCACAAAAATGGTAAGTGATTTTTTTTTTTTGAATTTCTGGTATTTTTCTTCTTCTTCTTCATAGTCGTCGTTGTCGTCGTCGTCGTCTCTGCATTAATGTTAATAGGTGTGTGATTAGAAAGGTGATTAGCATTTCCTGTTGCTTTCTATGGAGGAGACGGGAGAGACAGGAACGTGGCACGATGATGATGATGGTTAGCAGCGACCTTGAAATAATATATAGGGGGCAAGCCTCCAAGTATTTTTAGGGCCGTGTTTTGTCTACTAAAATGTTTCGTATTTAATTGGTTGTTGTTGTTTTTTTTTTTTTTTTTTGCTTGTGTTGGCAGTTGGTTATATAAATGTGACATAACTTATATTTTGAAATAAAGCAAGCAATAGATAAGATATTGAGGAAGGTTCAGTTAACTATGTAGATTAGTTCTTATTTAAGTTCTAAACATTTTTTGATTACAATGCATTTAAAAAAAGTTTCACTTGCTACTGCAGCGAAGAAGAAGGAGCCCATTCGAATGCTGGAAAAGTGGGTTAAAGTCAAAAGAAAAACCAGTTTTCATGCAAGCCAAAGACTAACCCAAAGACAGCTGTGAGGTTCAATAACCCATTTATGTACCTATTGACAGCAGACATAAAACCATTTTTGAATGGAAAACATCAAAGTTTTTCAATATTTCTATATTTTCTTCTAAGTTTGCTTATCAGCCACACTTACTTTTAACCAACGCAAGCACTTGTGAACAAGCGTCATTATTTGCTTTTGCCTTATCTTTAAGAAACCCGAGTTACTCCTACTTTAGAAAACCCCTTGACTATACTTGTACATACTTACATACATATATCTAGAGTATATTTAGACCCCATGACTCTGTGTCAATTAAATAATAGGAGCAAAAAATATTTGTGAAATTCCTCATCTACTTAGTGACGCCATCTCTCTTAGTCTCTCTCTCCCTCTCTCTCTCTCTCTCTCTCTGTGTTATCTATTAAGAGGAAGAGCAAATCTGAGCTGAAAAAAAAACCACCTGATCAAGAGAAATGATACAAAGTCGAAAAATGACGAAACCAAGCGAGAGATAGATAACCAAAGTGGACAAAAGAATTATTATTTAAATAATTAACAAGTCAAGGTTTTTGGGTTGGTTGGCTTAAAGGGCTTAAAATTGTTGTTGTTGTTTTTTTTTTTTTTTTGCACTACATGCAAATTGTAGCACGTGCCTTAACGTTATGGTTGGGATTATTGGAGTGCACATACATATGTATTTTGGGGCATTTCACTCAAAACTAGATTTGCTTAATGATAATTAATGTTGATTTCTTGTGAAAATCTACTCCCACATATGTAGATTACGACTTCCAGGTGAGCAAATATCTTTAGCTTTCGTGATAATAGGATTATAATGAATGTGTTTTAAAGAGAAAACTTAGACCCGGCTAAATTCTGGAGAGATAAAGTTTACTCATTCCCGGAAGTGTTAACTCTAAGTTAACCGTAAACTTTGTTATACAATGTAGTAGTAGATCATAGATCATAAATTTAAATAAAAAAAAAAGTCATTAACAACAAACTGAAATTTATGTATGCAGGTAAATGGAGCAAAATTTCTTATACAACCTGAAATTTTCATTGTCTGGCAGCAACTTGTATTATCAGTTAACTAATTTTGCGGTAGTTTAGCTATCATAAATAAAAACTCTATATATCAGACCTTAATTACAATTGACTAAAACAAATTTTATTGCCTTTTTTCCCCTAACCAAGCCCCATTTTTATCTAACAATGGCGATGGGACATGTGGTATGTCCTTATCATCAAATAATGATATGATATGCAGGAAAGTGAATTGAATTATTCTTTGGTAATTGATATTAACTGAAATTGATAAAAAAAAAACAAAAGAAAAAAAGAACAAAATAGGCAAAAGTGCAAAGAAAAATGGCAATAAAAAAAATATATATTTTTCAATTGCACCTGATTCAGATATGCATATATATATATATATACATCATATACATATACATTTATTCGTGTGAATATTTTTAGAAAATCTCTCTAAGAACTTTGCCCATATCCATTTGTTTAAACATTATTTCTGTCTTATAATCTCCAAGTTGCCTTGAGAAATTTGCTTGTTTTTTCTTTTTGGGGTGGGGGTGGCTGGCTGGCTGGCTGGTTGACTGTGTCCCGCCTCCACACGTGACACGAAATGACGCACATAAAAACAATTGAAGATTGAAAGACGTAAAACCAAAATAATACGCAACAATTTTTCCACAAAGTTGTTTTTTGTTCTTCTTCTTGTGATATTATCTAACCGACTGACCAAAACAAAAAAAAATAGACATTGCCATCAATTCTGCCACCGAAAACTACAGTCATAATCATTTCGAAATGAAGAAGTGCTTTAATGTGGGTCAAAACGGTATTTATGTGTATGCTTGATTTTGGTTATTTAAGGTAAAAACAAGTTGCTAAAAAAAAAACAGCAAAACAGAAAACAGAAAAAAAATAAAAACAACAACCAAACAAAAACTGATAAGCAAGTCGCAACTGAAAGTTGAACTGGTTTTTTGCTCAAAATAACACGAAACCAATTCAAAAGACGAGAAGTTTTCAAAAGAGAGGTGCAGACAAAGTTTCTCTGACAGTTTAATTAACCATTTCAATTGACTGAAAATAAGTCACCAAGAATGCAAATATTTCAATGGTGTAAAATTTCACCTGTCTGCAATGAGTTTTCTCTAACATCTCTCTATGAACATAAACCGATCCTTTCATATGTAGAGATTCTCAGAGGATCCTTATTCAAATCACTTAAGTCCATAAGTAATTTTAAGTCCACTCAAGACGACAAAACTGAATGATATAGAGAGAGACCTTTTTGCCAACTACAATTTGGCGACACTCTCTTATGCTCTTGATTCAATTAGGTGTCATTTTTCGTTGGAGTATTTAGTGGA